>JANUYF010000002.1:238937546-240137546 GCA_026167975.1 Phrynosoma blainvillii
GGTATCACATTTTTCAGTTTGCTGCTGGATTATGGTAACAAACTACAATGCTGGTTTTTAATACACACAGAGGGTTGTATTTAAAAAATAAAAAATATTGATGAATCCTGCAGCAGGGCGAGGGACTGCACATAGCTTGCAGGTCACACTTTACGCAGCCAACTCCTGGCCACCAGTTTAAAAGTACAGTACAGATCTTTAAAAATAAGACTGTTCCTAGCTACAAACTCACAGCCTATTAATAGATAAGATAGGAAAGGAAAAAGAAACGAAGAGGGAAGAGGAAAGCACTGCAACCACAGCTCCTTCGCTGGCCAGTGGAAGGGGCCAGAGTGGTCATTCTCATGCCATGGCACACAGGTCAGAGTGTCTCTCCCATCAGCTCTGTAGCTCCAGTTTTTAATTGAATGCAATGCCCTGTGAATATATTAAATTGATGTTAGACCTCAGTCCTTAAAGATGAGCTTGCTGCTACATAATGTTGAGTGCATCCAGTACAGTGTAGTTGTGCCTAAAAGGGACACAGCAGGAATATGCTGATGTAACTTTGGTCATGTTTGGGCATGTTCCTTGCAAACAAATATTGCATTAAGTCTGAGTAATGTGTCATAGTTGGTTATGTTCAGGGCTTTGTTTCATACAGCAGACATCCACGGTTCTTCTTACAGCTTCCCCAGCCATCATGATTAATTAACTGGCCTCACTCTGCACTTAGCACTGATATTTGTAACTACCTTGTTGAGAAAAAGTGTGTGATTCAGAAAGGCTTCTGGGCACATATTCCACATGCATAGTTTGGGTTGTTTGAAAGTAGTGTGTGTGTGTGTGTGTGTGTGGGAGGCCCTGTTATGCATATACATTTTACTCAAGGAATAAAGGTTTATTTCTTTCAATTGCAAAACTAAAATTTAAAAGTGAACTAAAATGATAGAGATCGCTCGTATAATATATTATTATTATTATGCTCATTTACCATGCAGTCACAGAAGCCATGGCTTTCTCTGCGTTTCCTCAAGTAGCCTTTCCTTTAAATGTACCAAAGTTTCAGCCTACAATATAAATTGTAGTACACACCCTGTGTGGTGCAACGAATGTGTGAAAATTACTTAGGAACCTAGTTAGTCTCTTTTAAAGTCATTTTTTTTCAGAGCGTGGCAAAATTTTTGCATTGTCAAATGATCATATGACCCAGAAGTGAAACTCTCATTTTGACTAGTCACTCCAAGATAGTCTCTTCATTTGCAACAAGATATTTCCAAAATTGTATGACCTCAGTTTTACCTGCTTGCCAACCCACAACCTATGGTTAGTTCCACTTGGTGATGTATAAAAGGCTGTCCTAGGGAGGGATGTAATGGTAAATTTAGAATAGGTAAACACTACATCATTCTAGTAGTTTAATTACCACTGCAGTTACCATGAGTCTCCATCCTGTGGAATCCTGGGATTTATGGTTTGGAGAGGTCCTTAGAAATCTCAGCAAGAGAGCTCTAGTGTTGTAGTTCAGGGCAGTGGACTAAAGCTGGCTAGCACAGAGCTTGTCAAGGTATCTAATGTGGCAGATTGGCCTTTTTCTCTCTCTCCAGTGTGTGCCAAGCACTTGTACAAGGTCTGTGCCATATTATTATCATATTCTGGAAACTGGCTATGGTCTGGCATGCAACCAGTGGCTCACCAACCAGCATCAATCCACAGACTACTATTTTGAGAATCACTGTGTATATCTCACCAAATTGCAAATCCCAGGATCCTGTACAGCGGAGCCACAAGAATTAAAACTGTACCAAACTGCTATAACTTTGCTGTGCAGCTAGGCTCTTAGCCCTGAATGTGTTGGTTAGTCTCAACCAGAGTAAGCCCATTTTATTACTGAATGTTGATTTAACACATAGGTAAATCTCAGTGCTTCAGTGGGTCTAATCTAATTGGGCCAACAATAGGATTCAGGCCTCTCGAGATTATCACACGGGGTTATAAAACAGGAGAAAAATTGAATGCTCCCATCATTATAGCATGATTGCGCAAAGATTTTCACATGACATCGCATTCATCCAGTAGTTCTCCCATGAATAACCTGGAATTGTCCTGTAACTTCTTATTAACAAGGAAACTGTGAATGGTTTGCCAACAACGCTTCATTCGCACTATTGCGAATGTGCGGAAGCTAATAACGATGCATTTGCAATATCAGGGAACTTTTTCCAGATTGCACTTTGGCACAGGCAATTCACTCTAGTTGCTAGGATTGTTTTTGGAGTAGATTTCGGTCTTATTTTGAGGCATAGGGCACTGTCTTATTTGAACTGGATATATATCATGTTATTAAATATAGAAATTTTATTTTGTTCTGTTTGGTATGGAACCATATTTTTCAGATGTGCGCAGTAGTCCAATAATGATGCCTGTGTGAAACATCTAATGACGACATACTAACGATAGAGCAATGCGATCTATTTTGTATGCAGAACGTGACTGCGGTTTTGTTTCATTTTTATTTCATTGTTATAGTGCGATTGTGCACCTGTGCGTAAGTATAGATCACTATAGCGCTATGCTTCTGTTATCTTCTAATAGCACAATTGTTGTGGAATTGGCCCTAGCGTGATAATCTCCTCTGTCTCCATACCCACATCTTCCAAGGAAAGTACACAAATGTGAAGTCGTAGGCTTTCATGGTCGGCATCCATAGTTTTTTGTGGGTTTTTCGGGCTGTGTGGCCATGTTCTTTTTTTCTCTGAAGATGCCAGCCACAGATGCTGGCGAAACGTCAGAAAGAAACTCTTCTAGAACATGGCCACACAGCCCGAAAAACCCACAAAAAACTAAAGTACACAAATGTAAACAATTGTAGTTGCTGATAGCTAAATCTCTTTTTCAGGGTACATATGTGTGTTCATTCATAACCAACCTACTTCCAAATACTCTGCACTGATGTAAGAATAGCTTACAATAGCTTATTCACTATTCTTAATAGGGATGCTTACACAGGTTACATTCAACACAAGTGCAATTTATTTATACATAGATTGTTGAGCTCTACATGAATATAAATTATTTACACATAAGGCTCAACATGCAAAGACATAACCGTGTTGGTCTGGAAAATCAGTATGCAAAGGGATCTTTTAGTACCTTTAGATGAATCAAAAGGTGAAATGTAGTATTATATTTTTTTATTTATTTAAAGCGTTTGAGACTAAATGAAAGAAAGAAACTCCTCTACCAGTTTTCCCCCCCTCTCAGTTAGTCTCAAAGGTGTTTACAAGATCCCTTTGCATCTATACATTGTATCTTGATTCCTTATCTGTACATTATAATTTATTAACACTGTAAAACAGGGGTAGGCAACCTAAGGCCCGGGGGACCGGATGCGGCCCCCCAAGGCTTTTGGACCGGCCCCAGGCCGGTCCTGCCGCTGCCGCCGCCACCCACCATGATGATATTGATTATTGTTGTTATTACTTGTACTTGGGGTTTTCTTGGCAAAATCTCCACAGGGGTTTTGCTATTGCTTTTCTGGGGCTGAGAGAGTGTGCATGCATATTTTTTTAATTTTTTTTTAAAAATATTTATTTATTTATTTATTCATTCATTTTTGGTGCTTTGGCCCCCCAATTGTCTGAGGGACAGCAACCCGGCCCCTGGCTCAAAAAGGTTGCCTACCCCTGCTGTAAAAGGTGCTTATATTCATACAGAGGTTTCTGGGTTTACATTGTTCAAGTATTCAAGTTTTTTGATTAACAAGCAGAATAAATCTTGAGACCTTGTGTAATTTTTTTTTTAAATCATTCATAAAAATACAGAAGTCCTAGCATGTTCAGTGGGGCTTGTATGAAACTGCTGTCTCTAGAAAAGTCACTTGTTTTACTTGAGCCTTTATAAATACGAATGGTTCAATTTTGTAGAGTGATTTTTTTTTTTAAATCTACCTACCAAAAAGTCAGTTCTAGACAGGTATCCTCAGCACTCTTCTCCAGCACTGCATCACAAATAAGTTGATAGTCTTGTCAGCTTTTGCATCCCTACATGATGATGGGGAATACAATGGCTTGGACAATTCTAATTTTAGTGCTCAATTGTATATCTTTACTCTTTAGGATCTTGTCTAGTTTTTTCATAGCTGCCTTTCCCTACTCTTCTGATTTCTTGGCTGCAGTCTCCATTCTGATCAATGTTTGGTCCTAGGTACAGGAACACTTTTACAAAACTACAAATCCTAGAATACAGTACCTGCTGGGGTTTGGTTTCAAGACTCCCATGGATACCAAAATCTGTGGATGCTCACGTCCCATTAAATGCAATGGCATAGTAAAATGATGTTCCTTATCAAGGTTAGCTTTTTGGAACTTCTATATTTTTGGAATTATTTCAAGCCATGGATGCTTGAATCCATGAATAAAGAATCCGTGGATATGGAGGGGCAACTGTACCATAACACTGAGTCATAGCAGTGTCAAATTACATCAGTTCTGCAGTGTAGATTCAGCCCTTGTTTTACCTGTCAACAGCTCCCACAACCCCTCTCTCCAGCCAGCACAGCCAGTAGAAATTATAGTCCAGAAAATAGTTTTTCCAAACTTTGGCTAAGAGAATATATTTTAGAAGCTTATTGCATTGTTAAATAGAGCGACTTACCTGATCTGGGTTAAAATTTAAAGCGGGTGGCATCCTGATCTTATCAGAAAGATTTAGCTGCCGAAATCACCGCCCGGGTCCAGCCTGGGTCCATTCCAGGGGCACTCAGCGTGCCTCTTTTCGAAGTTTTCTGGCTTAATAAAATGGCCACTGGAGTGGCCCTGGGAGCGAGGATGGACCCGGGCGGCAATTTAAGCGGCTAAATCCTTCTGATAAGATGAGGATGCCGCCCACTTTAAATTTTAACCCAGATCAGGTAAGTCGCTTTATTAAGAGTGCGATAAGCTTCATATTACAGCATTTACTCATTTAGTTTGCAAAGGTCTGTGGGTATTAATGTTGCCTTGCCCCTTCCACTTTTTCCAAACCAGTCTTTGTATGTATGGGTTACAGAACTGGTTTGTTTAAACTGACCACAATTAGGGATAACAATCCCTGGCCAAGATGACACAACAAGGTGATATTTAGGGACACTAAACCTAAGTGTTTCCAAGGACAAATGTTAGGACAGCAGGGATTTGGGTTCAAAACCCCTGTCAGCTGTGAAGTACACTGGTTTACCTTGAGATAATCACTTGTCCCAACCTAATCTACCTCATAGGATTGTCGATATTATAACAGTGGCTGTGGGAATCATGGGTTTCTTGGCGAAAAGGAATATTAATATGAGAAAGTTGAATGAAAAATGTGAAATGATCTATTTTATTAATCGGACATTTCCTCCATTCCTTCTTCCTATATTAATTATCTAGATGGTTCTGTACACCTAGAATGTTAACAAAAAAGCTATTACAAAATAAGCAAAACTGCACATGCTTCAAAATATTTTCCTCTAATTTCAAGATGAATCAAAAGGTGAAATGTAGCATTATAATTTTTTTTTTATTTACAGCAGACCCTTGGTATCTGCTGGGGTTTGGTTCCAGGAGACACACACACCCATGGATACCAAAATCCATGGATGCTCAAGTCCCATTAAATACAATGGCATGGTAAAATGATGCCCTTTATATAAAATAGCAAAATCAAGGTTTGCTTTTTGGAATATATATATATATATATATATATATATATAAAATTTTATTAAGACAAACAAACAAACATATACTTACAAACAGCAATAAACAATTACATACATATATACACATTTTTGGAATTTATATTTTTAAAAATGTATAAAATGGAAGCATAACCAAGTTGAAGGGAAGATCTTTTTAATGTTAGTTTGTTTAAATGTTATGTTATGTTTTGTTAATCTGTTTTTTGTTGTTAATTTGAGTATATGTTGTTAATTTATGTGTTTTTTTAATAATAAAAACTTTAAAATTAAAAAAAAAATGTTTTCAAGCCCTGGATACTTGCATCCATGGATAAAAAAATCTGTAGACACAGAGGGTCGACTGCAGTTTTCTTTCTCCTTTGGTCCAGCTATGGGGCTTTGTCACCATCTACTGGGAGTATCTGAAATTGCAGTTTGCAGGTCTGCTTTGAAAATGCAGCAGATGTTTTATATCTGTATCAGGATTGTCCACTTCTTTGTATTTTCAGTTTTTATGTATAGTTATGAAAGCTGTACAGTAAATAAAATGGACAAGAAGAGAATAAACTCATTTGAAATGTGGTGGTGGGGGAGATCTCTATGGATTCAGTGCTATGGAAGTCTGGGAATTTTAGTTTTTGTGAGACATTTAGCCTCTTGTGTCAGAGAGCTCTGGTGTCACAACAAACTACAAATCCCAGGATTTCATAGCACTGAGCCATTTCAGTTAAAGTGGTGCCAAACTGGATTTTTTCTGTAGTGTGGGTCCAGCTATAGTGTGGTGAATGCAGGAAAACATCTTGGTGAATTACACTATTTGTTTTTGTATACATATTGAAGCTAGTTTTTAATGTTTAATCCACATGATCCCATAATCCTAAATCATGAAATCCCATAATCAAACAATTTGTGGTCCATTTAGAGAAGCCTCTGTAGCTCATCCAATTTTGTTGTTGTTACTGGTTGACTATCCTCCTTTGACCACTGTCAGTTGAAATAGGGGAGACATAGACAAGTAACGGAGGACAGAACCAGGGAGTGCCTTTTAAAAATGCCCCTCTAATCTGAGGGCCATAAAGGAAGACCATTTTATTTAAAGCATGTTTATCACACACACACACACACACACACACACACACACACAGCCACCCCATCAAGTTCATGACTGTTACTTGGTGAAAGCACAACTTGCAAAGGACCCAAGAGCCAAAGGACCGTTCCAGTCAGTCAGCTGCTGGCATTACTGCTGAAAAGACATTGTGTAGCTATCCCTCTTTAACTGTTTTTGTGTATGCGTGTATATATGGGAAAAAGATGGAGGAAACAATGAGGAAACATTGGGGGTGATATTTACAAATGAAAGACAACATCATTTGGAATCTGGACTGTCATCCTTAGTCTATAATATTACGTGAACGAGACAAGGTGAAGATGTGTTGAAAGCATCATCTGTAAGTGCTCAAGGTCAAAACCGGGGAGGGGGGTATCATGGCATTTATTTATTTATTTATTTGTATTTATTTATTTATTGCTTCTCAACCCACAAGGTCCCCAAGGGCAACACACAATGGGTAAACACCACTTTAAAGACATTGTGTAAATGATAAAAATCCAATTAAAATACTCCAATTGCCAAGAAACCTTTAAAACTTCCCCTTAAAACTAGCTGTAAAATCAGACAAAGAGTTTAGAAAACAACCAGAGCAGACATCCCCAATGAGGTGACATTCACCTGGGTCCATGTATCCTACTGCTGTTACTGTTGGGTGCTTTCAGGCTGACTCCAAATTATGGCAAGAGGAAGGCAATGGCAAACCCCCTCTGAACAAATCTTGCCAAGAAAACCCTATGATGCCACAGCTGGGCCATGAAACCCACTGGGTGACCTTGGGCAAGCCACATGCTCTCAGCCTCAGAGGATGTCATAACCTTCTCTGAACAAATCTTGCCAAGAAAACCCCATGATAGGTTCTCCTTAGGGTCGCCTTAAGTCTGGAAATGACTTGAAGGCACACAACAACAAATATAAAATCAGATAGATTTTTGTGGTCGTGTCACAACTTTTTATTATTAATTTTTAAATTCTGTTTCCTTTCACCACATTAGATGCTTCTGGGTAGCAGGATTCACAGATCTCCAGGCCTGACTCTGAGTCTCAGGGCTTCACCTATCTTCTCCAGGCCCCAGGGTAAGGGAAGGATTTGCAGGGTGAGAGACTGCCTTGGATTTTGTTAACAATATGATGCTGGCCCTCACTACTGTAGTCTGCTGTGGTGCAGCTAATATAGACTCTTGGGGAGTGGGTCAGCCTGGCCATCTCCCACCCTCACTTCTCTCAACATTTCTCAAATTGCAGTTTCCATCAGGACTCAACAGGAGGAAGCCACTAGCATGGGAAGATAGCAAGCCACTTCATCATGAGAGGCCATCCCTAAGTTTTAGGAAGAGGGAGACTGCATTGCAGATAGACAGACTCAATGAAGAAAGCCACAGCCCTGAGTCTGCAAGACCTGAGCAGGTCTGTTGAGGATAGGATGACTTGGAAGTCTCTCATTCATAGGATTGCCATAAATTAAAGCTGACTTGACAGTAGTTTACAACAGCAACTGTAGTTGGGATTAACTGTTGAGTTTAGCCCAATATCTGTTAAACTACATAGTCCTTCCATTTCACATATATTCCTACTTTGAACAGTAGAGGACAGTCTGATACTACTGTGATTTTCGCTGAAGCCTGTAAATGTTGTTTTTCCTGCTAGAATGACATGTTACATAAATGCCCTGTAAATAAACCAATTTTATTTTATACAAAAATAAAGGTTCATTTTTTCCCCAAAAAATTTTCCCCAAATATTTTCAAAACCACTAAAGACTGACCAGCCAAAAAGTACAGTCAGCCCTCTGTTTTTGTAGGGGATCAATTTATTCCCCATGTGAAAACACAGATTCACCAATATTCAAGCCCCATAAGCTTGAATGGGTGCACCCCATTGATTTTAATGGAGGTCACCCCTCCGTGAATATGCAAAACCGCGGACTTCATGTCCATGAGAACGTAGGGGCGACTGTATTGCCACTGTCAGGTGGCATCTACACAGAGATGTCTTCTTTTCTCTCCAGGGCAGAAGAATAAAGACTCAACCACAGGAGTGGGGAACCTTTGAGCCTCCAGATATTTTAGGTGACAGCTTTGTGGGACTGAGAGGAATGCAAGACAAAATGTTTGGAAAGCCAAATGTTGATCTATACTATAGGCAGGGTAAAAAGCTTATGGCCCTTCAACAGTTGTAAGACTCCCATTCCCAGTAGTCCCCAACATTGGCTGTGTCAGTCAGGGCTGCTGAGACTGCTGAAATTTCGTCTTCTATACAGCAATCAAAGATACAGGAGATGTCTCCAGTTTTCATTCTGAAGTGAAGTGTCTCTGGTTTTCACTCTGGCACTTCTGCAGACCTGACTTTCTTTAAGTCTTTCATTAGAGCAGTAACAGTAGAAGCGGCTCAGAGAAGCACCATAGAAAGTCAGGACTTAAAACAGCAGCAGATGTGGTGTGTGCCATCATCCCCTTGTCCCATTCTCTGAGGTGTTGCTTAACAAACAAGCAACTCCTGCTGAAATGGCCATTTCTACACAACCTTTATATAGATAGAAGCCCCCTCGCTTATTTCACCTGGCATCCATATCCTCAGATGACAAACTCAGATCACCAGGGTAAAAAGTGAAGATGGATTCTTTATTTTATTATTTTATTTACTTTATTTATAAGCCACTTTTCCCCCAAGATGGGACCCAAGGCAGCTTTCAGAACAACAAATTAAAAACGTTTACAAAAAGTGTTAAAACCAATTTAAAAGCACCATACTAAAGCACATAAAATTGATTTAAAATCATACAAAAGTTAGAAACAGATAAAATACACATCTATATTAAGAACCTTCCTTGCTTTACCTTTAATGGCTGTGCAGAATTTGCCACTTCAGCAAGTGTTGCTTGTCACCTGGTCAATGACCAGCAACACCAGCTGAAATGCCCTCTTCTCCACCACCATTCATCATGTATGGATGTGAGAGCTGGACAGTTAAGAAAGCAGATAGGAAGAAAATCAATTCATTTGAGATGTGGTGCTAGACAGAGTGCTAAGGATACCATGGATAATCAAAAAGACAAATAAATGGGTCCTAGAACACCAAGCCAGACATTTCCCTGGAAGCCAAGATGACTAAATTGAGGCTTTTGTACTTTGGTCACATCATGAGAAGGCACAACTCATTGGAAAAAACAATAATGCTAGGAAAGGTGGAGGGAAGTAGAAAGAGAGGAAGGTTGCATGCTAGATGGATTGACTCTATTAAAGACATCAATGGGTATGAATTTATAGGAACTAAGCAGAGCGGTGGAGGAGAGGGAGCCTTGGAGATGTCTCATCTACAGGGTCACCATGGGTTGAGATGCCACCATTAAAGATACAGGAGTGGATCCCTCTCCAAGTTTCACTCTGTCAACCCTTTGCTTCCACCCCAATCTTCCTTTGTATTAACCATGTGTGAGTGTGTGTGTGCTCTTTGTCACTTTAGTCTTCTGACAGAGAGAGGATGAGCAACTAGAAGGTAGGCTAAAGACATGCTTAGGCCACTGACCTTAATTTGGTAATCCTTCACTCTCTCCCAAAGAGCTCTTCCCAGCCTCAAAGAGAGGGACATCCGATGTTCACCTTTATGGATCTTGAGTACAGGCACCCATTGTGGGAAGGAAGCATAAATGTTTAAGTCTGAATGCCAATGGGGTATTTTTATTTTATTGCTTTCCCAAAGGATAAACTTGTGCCATGGATGCTGGGAGGGCAGTAGTCAGTTAAGAAGAGCAACCAGTCACCCTGGCACACAACGCTGGATCATAGTTCAGATGTTCTTATCTATATTCCCACATAAATGTTTGCCTGGTGAGACAGGGTGCCTATAAATAGATCCTCTGGTTGGTCCCAGAAAGCAGCCTTGCCCCCCCCTAGGGACTGTAAAAGCCAGAGGCACATTGTCAAGATCAGGGTTGTAACTGGGAGCTGACCTGAGCAAGTGATAAACACATGGTGGGAAGGGACAAGGACAGATGGTCTAAATGCCCCCTCCAGCTGGTCCAAAATATTTTGTAGACCATCCAATTCTCCCAGTTTGGCAGGAACAGTCCTGATCCTCTGCCATTACACTTTTTTCCAACTGCTTTTACACTGCCCCAGTTTCTCTCTCCTCCTCCCTCTTCTCACTTTGTTCTCATCTTACTTCAATTGCTGCAAACTGAGTTCAAAATGCAAAAGCATATTACATCGAGCCAACTCATCTGGGGAGAGAGGAGAGGGACAGATTTGTGCCCTTCCCAATAGGCTTGGGCAAAAGCAGACTGCTGAAGCCTCTCCTAGTTACTTTGCTTTGACATCTTGACCATACTGATGTTGCTTGGGCACAAATGTCCTGGTTTTCAGCTGTGAAATGCTGGACCGTATAGTTTTGCTGCCTGAGACAGAACAACCGACAGCATATCCTCCTCTCCCCAACAAGTTGCACAATATAACAGTCAAGTTAATTTGGCACATGAGAGGGAAATTTGCACTAGCACCTATTCCCCTCCCTACACTAAAAACAAATATTACATTAATAAATTAAAGTTACTCTCTGACCATGGAATTCCCTCCCAAAGAAAGTCAACTGGGCTCCATCCCTTCTGAGCTTCTAGCTGGCAGCTGAGACTATTATTTCACATGGCCTTCAGTCCTTAGAACCAGAGATGGCTACTCTGTTTGTTTTAACCATGTTTTGGTTTTTTAAAAAAAAACCTCTCTGATTTAAATGTTTTTATTGATTTACCTTTAATGTTTCATATGTTTTTATCTGTTATGCTTTACCTCAGGGGCCTTGTTATGTTCAGAGACAATAAATACATGCAATCAATAAGTTAATCAATCAATCAATTACTGCTACCCATTCACAATGCCACATTTCTTCTGCCTAAGGCAACCATCTCTGCCTAATTGTAGGATGAGCTTTGACCTCTCAAGCCCAGAAATTAGTAGAAATGAGTCTTCATTGTGCTAAACAGGGGGAAAACTCTCAACTTGGCAAGTATGCAATTGATTCACAGATCTGAGAGTATGGAAAGCCCTTGTTAGTGGGTGGTACTTAGTGTACACTACACAACTAACAGACAAATTCATCTGTGCTTGACTGGAAATTGGAAAAGAGAAGAATCCACATAAAGGGGCAGGGAATTGTCTGAGCAAGGCAGGTACAATGTGGAGGATTACAAGAGGATACAGGCTGCTTTGGATTTCAAAAGAGAAACTGATTTTTCAGTAAGTGATTTCCATTTACTGACCCTGCTCTGTTTGTTGAATGATCATGCTTGAAAAGGAGATGCAAATCAGAAAATCCACAAGGACATGTGGGAAAAGCTGACTGGAGCTAGAGATCTTCCATTGGGTGTAGCACCACAATATATATCCACTCCACATTCAGGGAGGCATCTCTGTCAATGTTCTCCAAGTGGCCATCCAAGGAACACATCTGCTAACATCTGCTGCATAAACGGAAATGACCCTCAGATCGCGCTTTGCCTTTCATGTATCCAGGTCTTAGTTGAAGTGTGTCTTATGCTGCACCCTGAAGGCACTTACTAGGGATTTAGAGGCTTATGAGGCCAGTAAAGTGCCAGGACAACAGAATAAGAGCACATTTGATTCCCATCTCTTGCATGGTGGTGTTGCTGTCCCATTATTATAACATGGGAGATCATTGTAAAAGTGGTTCTTTGTACTTACAGAATACCCCCACCCCCGGTAATGACCTCCTTTACCACTTGTGCCATGTATGATTTCCAGTTCAAAAGTTAAACAGCACCTTTCTGCTGATTTTGGATGGTCAGTGGGTGTGCTTTGGGTGAGGAACTGGTAGTGGTCAAGGTACCAGGTCCTTTCCAGAGTCTCTGCTTTCACTGTTGCTGCAATGCTCTCTCTCTCTCTCTCTTTCTTTCTTTCTTTCTCTCTCTCTCTCTCTCTCTCACACACACTTCCTTCATCTCCCTTCTCCACTTAACTTCAAGTTCTCACTGATTTGACTAAACCTGTGTTTCTGAGAGCCAGTTACAAAGTTCATGAAAAGTAGGGTGAAGGCTGAGTGACGCGTCCCGTAATCCTCTCCTCCCTCCTCCTCCCCTCTTCTTCCTTCTTTCTAAAGCTTCTCTTTTTTTGCCCTCCCCTCACACAGAGCCATGCAAACCTTTCTCACTGCCCCTGTGCATAAGCCCCAACCCAACATGCAACTAGGGCAACATCACTAAAGCTGAGCCAAGGGCAGCCTCTCTCTCCAACCTGGCTTCCCATTCTCTTCTCCTGTTGAACTGCAGCAGCCCTCAGCTTGGCTGGGGAGCCATGCACCATTTTCTTCACAAGGGTTTCCTGGGGAATGGAGGATAGGGAGCAAGCAAAGGTAGTGCTTAGCGTATGTAGTTCCTGGCTATGCAATAAGGTTTTAGCATTAACAGGTGCTCTAATCCTGGAATGGATCCAAAGATGTGAAAGCTAAAACTGCAATCTTGATTGCATACCTTTTTTACAGGCAATGCAATTTCAGCAGGAGAGGGGTCTTGTGAGACAAGGCCCTAAAACTCCTTTAACACTCCAGGACACTTTATGTAAATTTGTGGAGAGGATTGTGTTCATTTCCATCACTGTTCACCTCCTGATTCACAAAGCAAGAGTAAATCCCCCTTGAAATTACTTCTGTCAGTGCCTGGATTAAGCAAACCAAGCTCAAGGATGAGCTACCTCATTTGAAATGTATTTTTTTTCTCAGAGTCTGGAAAGGACAGTTCCCAGAATCTCCCGGTCAGTATGTATGGTCTCCTGTCTACTGTTTGGCAGGCAGGGTCTACTGGCTTCTTTGCAGGTGGATTTTAAGCATGCAAGGAGAGTGTCTATATTTCATCAGGGGTTTAATGGGTGAGGAAGGCAATGGCAAATCTCCTCTGAATATATTCTGCCAAGAAAACACCATGATAAGTTTGCCATAAATTGCAGTAATCTTGAAGGCATATAACAAGAACAACATTGTACATTAACATTGTTCCCTGTTGGTTTTAACTGTATTTTTTTAGAGATTTGTTATTCTTTTAACTGTATTATGAATAGTTTTTGTGGGGTTTTTGGGCTGTGTGGCCATGTTCTAGAAGAGTTTCTTTCTGACGTTTCGCTAGCATCTTCAGAGAAAAACCTGTATTATGAATGCAGCTTATTGTTATGAACCATTGGGGTGGGGTTGTTATGTGGCTCATAAAGGCAGTATAGAAATGGAATAAATAAATGGAAATAAGAAACAACAAAGTGACTTCTCAGATCTGCTATTAAAGGCTATCCGCTCGTGTATAAAATAATCAGAGGTCAGAAAAGGTCTCTATTTTGGAATTCTGCTCCCCAAATCCCTAGCTAGCATGGGCTTTGGATACTCTGGCAGTTGTAGCCAAAATATTGACCTTTCCCCTGAGCCCTAGACATGATGTTGGACTGTTCTTCCATTTCTTTCCTTCGTAAAAATTGGCTGAGAAGAAGGCAACATTCCAAAGTAATGGTACGTTTAACTGTTGCATCCACTACATAATTGGTTCCCAAACTTTGATCCTCCAGTTGTTTTGGACTTCAGCTATCAGAAGCTCTAGCCAGCTTGGCCAATAGGCGGAACTTGAGAACTGAAGTCTAAAACACCAGGAGGACCAAAGTTTGGGAACAGCTGCACTAGATCCAACCATTACATATGGTCTTCAAGATAATATTGGACTGCAATTCCCATCCTGCCTCCCCATTGGCTATGCTGGCTAGGGTTTAGTGCTGGGGGCCCCAATGTCAGTGGGTTGGTGAGCATACTCCAATCTTTAAAGGAGGTAGCCAAGGTTCTTAAACCTACTTTAAGGACAGGGTTCAATGCCTTGGATAGCTCCTCTAAAGTTCAGACTGAGATTCAGAGTGGATTCACTGCCCAACTGGCATCAGCACCACCAGCTGCCACTACCGCTCATGGGAGATGAATCTGGAGGACAACACATTCCCCAATCCTGTGCCAAACTAACAAAAGAGGCATTTGTGAAATACATTTCCCAATCCTGTGCCAAGCTAACAGAGGTATTTTGCCACTTTGCCAGTAGTAAGAATGATCCTGCAGGACCAGCCAGAGGATATGGTTTCTCATCCCCCAAATGAGCTGATGTATTTGGAAATGCTGCCCAGCCTCCACCCTGGTCTGCTTGGGAGATGTTCACTCTGCCCTGGTGCACAGCCAAAACCTCAGCTGTGCTTTGTCAGTGAAGATTAAGATAGAATTTATTACCAGCACAGTAGCTCAGCAAATGAACTGTCTTGTTGCCTAGGCAGCTCCGGCTTGTTAGGTGGGGATTCTGGGAGCTGCAATCCAAAAACAGGGAAAAGCTCAGAACAGAAAGTTAAAGAGGAGTCAAGGGGCCCTTTAAATAAAGACAGAGGTAACTTTTTCTGCATTAGGAATGGAAAACTTTTGGCTCTGCCAATGTTGGCCCACAACTCCCATTGGCTTTTGTCATGAACTGTGGCAGTGGAGGGTCACAAGTTCACCACCATGTCTTCCAAATGCAAAAGGACCCAAGGGTGGTTTGGTGAAATTGGTGGTTCTATGCTTCCTTCAGTAGTAGAGAGCTTTGGAGCATAGCAAAGAGGAGCAAGGATTCAGTAAGACAGCACTAAAGCTGCCACAGAGCATCTGCTCCCCATGTGGTAGGAGCAAGTGCTTGGGACAGTTGTTTTGGGTGGATTATGTCCTATTGAGAACCAACATGGTTTCTTTTTGAAGGGTTGGACTACAACTCTGGAGATCATGATTCAAATCCCTGCTTGGCCATGGAAATCTATTGGATGATCTTGAGCAAGTCACCTCAGATGAAGGCAAAGGCAAGCCTGCTCTGAACAAATCCTGCCAGGAGAACCCCATTATAGGTTTGCCTTAGGGTCACCATAAGTCAGAAATGACTTGAAGTCACACAACAACAATAATAACAATGCCCTAAATTGCTATATTCTGGTGTTCAACATACTCCATTTCTAAGTTGGAGCCCCAAGCAAACTTCTGTTCCTTCCCACACCTCCAACACTGGTTGATAATTTCCAGACTTCATCCAAGCATGGAAACAGTGTCACAGTCGCTGCAACCATTCATCCAAAGCCATAAGAGAAGCATGTTGTAACCACGTTGCCTTCAAGTCATTTCTGACATAAGATGACCATAAGACGAACCTGACATAGGGGTTCAGAGGCGGTTTTTGTCTTTGCCTTCATCTGAATGATCATGCCGCAAATATGATAGCCGTGTTTAAATATTTGAAGGGATGTCATATCGAGGAGGGAACAAGCTTGTTTTCTGCTACTCCAGAGACTAGGACCCGAAACAATGGATGCAAGCTGCAAGAAAAGAGATTCCACCTCAACATTAGGAGGAACTTCCTGACAGTAAGGGTGGAACACACTCCCTCGGAGAGTAGTGGAGTCTCCTTCCTTGGAGGTCTTTAAGCAGAGGCTGGATGGCCATCTGTCGGGGATGCTTTGATTGGGAGTTCCTGCATGGCAGGGGGTTGGACTGGATGGCCCTTGTGGTCTCTTCCAACTCTATGATTCCATGACTATGATTCTATGAAGCTGAGAGAGAGTGTCTTGCCCAAGGTCACCCTGTGGGTTTCTGTGTTTGAGTTCAAACCTTGCTCTCCAGAGTTGTAGTCCAATGCTCAAAACACTACACCATGCTGGCTCTTCTTGTAGCTATTAATGCACATTAAAGAAACATCCATAGCTAATAGATACCATTGCATCTGGCTTTGAATCGTCACTAGGCATACTTCTTGCTTCTGGAATGGAGACCCAGAGTTGGAAACCTACATTCTGAGGTTTCCAGTCAGATCTTGACACCTGCAATCCTACTAGGACTGTTCTATTATAGAAAAGTGTTCCAGGCAGATGAGGAAACATTGATGGAAAGGAGGAACCAGAGGAAGGCAAAAGAGCAAAGAAATGATTGGCAGGAGTAGGAAAGAGTCTTGGAGCTGCCCAGAGTAGATAATTGACAGGAAGGGTATGCCCATGAAGAGGCAGGAAAGGGTAGTGACCAGTCAGGAGAGGTGGAAGCCCTTGATGATTACTCCCTATAATTTTGCATTCCCAAATATATACCCTGTTTCTGCTTTGATTTGTGGTTAACATGCAAATGTATGTTTAGGGTTTCTTCTTTTTCAACACTTACATTTAAAGCTGGACAGATATAGAAAAACTGCAGACCACAACTTCAGTACATCAGTGAAGTTCATATTTCCTTACTTATCTGAAGGATTATTATGTTTTACAATCTAAAGACTCTTGATCTAAAATTTAGATGAAGAGTGGGCAACTGGTGGCCCTCTAGATGTGCTTGGACTGAAGCTTCCACCATTTTCTGACTATTGACAAAAGGCCTAAGCAGACTGCCAGAAATAGTGCACATTAAATTGAGGCACTGCCCTGGCTCAGTGCTAGGGAGTCATGGGAATTGTATTTTTTTCTGGGACATTGAGCCTTCTCTGTCAGAGCTCTGGTGCCACAATAAATTACAGTTCCCATGATTCCCTAGCACTGAGCCAGGGCAGTGCCTCAATTTAATGTGCACTATTTCTGGCAGTCTGCTTAGGCCCTATGTTGGCTGGTAGCAATGGGAATTGCAGTCCAGCCACATGTAGAGGGCCACTTGTTCCCCATCTATGATGTAAAACCAATAGTGTAATGATGGTCTATTATAAAACCCACTTAACATCATCTCCTCCGCCTGCTGGATGGTTCCCCTGGTTTCTGATTATTCCTATCCTTTGATCATTTGGCTGTAACTCAGCCAGATCTAAGTGATGAAGATGGGAAATGGAAAGAGTATAGGAGCATTGTATAAATACATTTTCCTACACACAAGAGCTCTCTTTGCCAGTTCACCTCCCTTGCTGCTTTTTGTCAGGTTAGAAATCTGATCTTGCCTGACAGATAGCTGTAGATAAATTTTGTAATCAAAGGTGCTAATGAAAATAGTGGCACACAGAGCTCTCTTGGCTTGAGATTCAGATAAGCAAGCAAAATGAAGTCATGGTCACTTCCTGGACTCCATAAACAGGTGAGCCATTTGCCTCAATGCTTCAAAACTGGATGAACTGTGGGATCATTGTCGTCATCATCCTGCCAGGGAAAATGGCAAAATATGAAGAAATCCCTATTCCTACAAGATAAGTTGAGAATGTAAAATAGGTTTTTGGGGGGGTAGGAAGTGCCAGGCTTCCTTTGTAGGGAACACTCCATCATTTTTTCTGCAGCCCTCAGAAGAGTCTTGTCCGCACTGGCATTGATCTAAGTGTAAGCCAAATCTTTGAGAGAAGATTCACTACCCAACTGACACTAGAGTCACCAGTCACCACTGATGAGCCCCAGCAAGCACAACCAAGGGAATCTGCAAACTTAGGATGGGACTCCTAAAGCTTTAGTAGGTGGGAGTAAGAGATTTTTTTTAAAAGTTGGAGCAGCTTTTTCTCATATTTGCAAGATGAACTATACAGGGAAAAGTTCCCCTCCTCTCTTGCATCTGCTCATACTGGGATTGATTCTTTAGGACAGCCCTACCACTGTGCCTTTGATATGTGTTAAATTGCAACTCCCACCGCCCACATCAAGCAGGCCTGTGCTGCTGGGGGTGATGGGAGCTGTAACCCAGTACAAGTGGCTCCCAATAGGAGAACACTGCCTTATGTGCATTTCTACAGCTGTCCTCTTCCCTTCAAGTGCTGACCCAAGACATTTTGCTGCCTGAAGTGGAGCCCAAATGGCATCCTCAACAATTAGGTCCATGCTTGAAAATCTCTTGCTGCATTAGAACATGAACCAATGGGTTCAAATTACAAGAAAAAGATATTCCACCTAAACATTAAGAAGACCTTCCTTACTAAAAACAACAACAACAACCCCAACTCTTTGACAGTGCCTTAGGGTGAGGATGGGGGTGTACCTTCTTTGGAGGTCTTTAAATGGAAGTTGGATGGCCATCTTTCAAAAATGCTTTAGTTGTGTTTTCCTGTATGGCAGTGGGTCAGACTAGATGGCCCTTGTGTTCCCTTCCAACTCTATGATTCTATGATTATTCAGACATTAATTCTCCCTTTGACCCTGCAATCCAAGGGCAGCCTGAAGCACGTTCTTGGTTTGAGGAAACACGCATAAGACATTTCACAACTCTTTGTTGAGTTGGGTTTCTCTCAGCTCCAACCTGAAGGTAGACTGGTTGTAGAGTTAAGAGTGCTGCAATGGTTAGCCAAACACTGGACTGGAAGGCCAGGACACAACCAGAAAAATCTCTGTTAGGTTCCTCCAGGAATAGGAATGGGTTGGTCAGAGGTGGTGGTGGGGAAAAAATGGAAGATTATGGGATCCAAAGCAAATTCAGGAAGAAGGACAGACAGAGGAGATCTATGTGACAACTAAAGACCTATTTAGACATGCTGCCCCATGCATTTACCTACTGCATGGCCACACTGTCAATGTTGGCCAGATCATTCTGAGAGTTGTAGTTTCACAGGCAAGTTATAGTCACCCATTCACCCACTATTTGTATATCTGAAGAGGATCCCTACAGGCCTGCGTAGGCTGTGTAATTTTGTTATTTCAAATCCTGCATGATCAGAGTTCTTGGAATCTGCTCCCCACTTTGGACCTTCCTATAACATGTGTGCAGAAGGACTGCCAGGAGAAGACACTTTGTATTGTCCCGTTTTTGGTTAGCAATGCTTTCAGGATGGTAAGTACTGCTGGGTTCTTCATGATGTGACATGGCTACTACCTTATAGGTCTGTGAAAAACAATTAGGTGACCGGATTGACTAACTGCATTATTAGCAAGGCTTGCAAAAACCTACTATTTTGGAATACCATTCCCAGAACCCACCATCCCAGTGGCTTGGCTAGCTGGAGGATTCTGGAAGCTGTAGTCCAAAGAAGGAACATTTCCAAGCTCTAGTGACGAGTAAGATTTAGGTCTTGCCTTTCCTTTACTGAGCTCAAAGCAATCTCTTCTACCTGGTTTAGCTCAACAACAGTCCTGGATGCATCCTGACTCAGTGGTGATGAGAGTCCAGGGGCCCATTTGCAGTACGCTATAGCACTGTTATGCCATATTAATTGACATGGCTGAATATTTCAAAAAAGGTTTGGTTTATATACTGGTTTGGTTTATAATCCTGGAGTTTGTAGTTTAGTCAGAGGCACAAAGGAGCTCTCTGGCTGAGAATCCTGAATGCCCTTTCCCAAAATGCCAGTCCCTGGATCCCATAGGAGGCAGCCATGGTAGTGAAAGTAAAATCATGGTGCTATAATACTATTGTGTGAATAGGCTCCAGATCCCATCCCCAGTCCCAATCCCACACACTAACCTTTACACCATAATGCAGCTGTTTAACTACAATAGGCACATGATATTTTATGTCACATCTTTGACTACCAAAGGCTGGGGAACCATGCTCAGAGGTGTCTGGTTAGCCAGAATTGGAAGGAGAATGCTGAACTGGAGAGATGCCCTTAGTTGACTCCAGCAAGGAAGTCTGGTAACTTCTTAAGGGAAATGGGTGTTACACTCAGTCTGAAAAAAGTATCTCCTGTGTTAGCAGCAGATCCTTCTTCCATTGATAGCCTCGTCCCCTTCCATAATCAGCATTCTCCACCTTTGGACAGTCTGTTATCCCTGGCTCTTTATTTGGAAGCAAACAACACAAAGGGTAAGGACAGAAGGGCAACAGCCAGACAGAAAACCTCACTAAACTGCGGGGCTCAGCAACTGAAACATAGTTCCTTCGGACATTTTGCAAGCCTTATAAAGGAGGATGGTGATGCAGAAAGTCCCTAAGATGTTGTGTCCTCATTAGGTGACGAGAAAAGGAAGATAAAAGCATAAGTCAGCTATTTTGACTGGTTTTAGGCAACACTCATACTTGAATGTGAAGGATGGCCATTAGGGCCAAGATCTGATAATTCTCTCTGTCTGCAAAATGTCTTTTCTTAATAGCCATGGTGGCCCCAGGGGATTTGGGGAGTTGTAGTCCAAGAAAGTAACTTTTCCAGGCTCTGATCAATCTATCCTTCTATGGCAATTGAATTTTTAAATTTTTCAAAAATTTCTTTTGGCCCAATTTAATCTCTGTATCTACCAACAGTACATCTCAATATATTCAATAAATGTTTTAGTAGCTGTATGGTTTTTGCTATGTATATTCCCATCCGTTCATCAAGGAGCTCATACTTGGTCATTGCTTCCAGCTACACACCTCTTTAGCTTCAGCAACTGAACTAAGTCATCATGTGTTTTCTTCAGACAACCACATGGGATCAGAGAACACAGTTTATAAACTGCATCTGTTTGATGTGCAATAAATCAATATTTTTCATCGTTTCTTGAACACAGCCCTTGTGTCTTTCATCAAAATGCCGTTATCAATTGTGAGGGTTATAATATCTTCTGAGCATTTGAAGCAACTAACATGTTTCATGTCTGTAAAAAGTGTGATCATTTCCAGCTAGATAGCACAGACCTTACTCTTGTGATAAGGTGCATACTGCATGGCTGCACAGCATCTTTGGGTATTTTCTTTAGTGATGAAGGCACTGCTCTCCCACTGCATACCAGCACATCTTTCTTGAAACTTTCTTTCAGTCAAATTATCATTTAAAAAGAAAAGTTGTGTTTGCAATTTCTTCATTAGAAGGACATATCCAATGACACTGAACAATAACAACAACAAAATGATGAACAGGTAGTAAAGCCAACTGCCTCAACAAAGGCTTATCATTTTATGAAAATTTAACTTGCCATGAAGCCTTTGGATTCACTGGCCTATTTGGTGTTTCATTTTTCTCTGTCGTATGATAATACCTTTGAAGGATGAGTTACCTCATCCTTCGAAGGATGAGTTACTGGAACATGTTCAAGATACCGTTCCACATTTTCCATGACAATGTCAGCTAAACATTGCACTCATTTTGAAAGGAGGAAGGATATATATATATATATATCATCTGCCTTTGATTTTTAGATACTGAAATGAAAGTTGGTATTTTGCTTGTTTAAGATCACACTCTACACCTGAAGTCCGTGCACCCATTTTAAGAGAGCTGGGAAAGATATGAAAAAGCCTGCAATGTAGGAGAACACAGATAGGCATAAGTGTGGGTATGCCTCTTTGGCTGCATCTGCACTGCAGAAATAATCCAGTTTGACACCACTTTAACTGCCATGGCTTAGTGCTATGGAATTCTGGGAAATGTAGGGGTCAAGCAGACCAGCAGCTTGAAGCACCTCTGGCCACTCCAGCCCTTGTCGTTCCTCATTTGGCATGGGACCATGGCAACCAGATGTCATGATCCTGAGGCCAGCTGCTGCGGTCCACAACAGACACCAGCAGGGAGTGGTCTGATGTGTATGTGTGTGGGGGAAACAATGTTTTCCTCCTGGAAAGCTGCCGGAAGCCAGCCTGTAGCAATGGGTGTGGAGGGAAAGAGGAAAAGGAGGAGCATCTCTTTATAAAGCTGGTCAGGAGGAGCCTCACCCCCCCGAGGAGTCGATAATGCAAATGTATTTGACTCACGTTCAAGGTATGCTGAGTTTAATCTGGGTCTCTTCTCATCGTTATTCACACTGACGACGATGTGAATCATTTAAAAAAACTTGGGGGAAAACCTGGTATTGATTATCCCAGGTTAAGTGGGATTTTTGGTAGCCCCCCCCAAAAAAAACTGATTTGGGTGTATTTGGGATGCGTGTGAACAACAGGGATCTAATCTGAATTCATCCCAGGCTATTTTCACTGTGTGAATAGCCCCTTGGTGTGAGCAACTGTAGCGGGAAAAGGATTATTTTCTGCTCCTGGAACCCTCTGTGGAACACCATGGAGTTCCCCATAATGCCACCCTCCGTGAAAAAATTCTGGAAGTGACCAGAAAGACACTTCTGGGTTTTTGTAATGGCCTTTTTAATGTTAAATGTTAAACAAGGAAGGCCCTGCAATGTTTTCAAAAGGTGAATTGTCATCCTCAGAGGATCCCAGGAGTGGCAGTTCAACTTTTTGGAATTGAGGCTGGAAAAAAGGTAGTTTGGGGAGGTTGAGATGGCTAAAGGCCCAAAACAATCTCATGGGGCTGAGATGAATTTTGTCTACCTTTGTTTTAAGTGTTCATTCAGCATTCAGTTTGTGTGTTTCATCAGGTGATATGATATTCAGCATATAATTCTTCACCTATCATTATATTGGAGATTATTACACCGGCAAAAAAGATGGGAGCATCCCTCTATGCTCCCGTCTTTTTTGTTGGTGTGATAATCTCCCTAAAGTATGAATACTGGCTTTTTCTCTATACACATTCTAAGGGGATCAGAAAAGATATAAGACAATTGTAATCATTCATCATGATTACAGTAATGCAATTTCTTCTTTTAGCAGGGCTGGCATTAAGAAGGGCTCCAACTCTGGACAATGTGCCACCAGTAGGACATTCTCTTGACATCAACAGACACAGAAACACCCAACAGGTTTGCTATCAGTAGTAATGGCAGTGAATATCAATAGATTGATGGTACACCTGAGCTGAGAGTCAGCATGATGTAGTGGTGTGAGAGTTGGACTATGACTCTGAAGATAAGGATTTGAATCCTTGCTTAGCCATGGATGCCAAGGTGATCTTGGGCAAGTCACACTCAGCCTCAGAGGGAAGCAAAGGCAACCTCTGAACAAATCCTGGCAAGAAAATCCAGCAATATCTTTGCTTTAGGGGCTCCGTAAGTTAGAAATGACTTGAAGGTGCACAACAACAATAAAAACAACAACAGAAATATGGAGATTGTGTATCCTCATTCTGTGCAAAATAACTCTGAATAAAGTGGATAAACCTGCATTTGCACTATCTGAAGACTTGGGTTGATTACCTGGCTGTATCTGGCTTCCATGAGATTTCCACAGGGAGGGCATCAAATGCAGAAAGCCAGGAAATATAGGACCATAGGCTGTATTTTCAGAAAGTACGCAAAAAAGGAGACAAGGAGGAAAGCTGCAAAATTTATTATAATGCAGCCTTCCCCAGTGTGTGGTTATAAAATGCAATGTTTGAAGTGAAGCCTCTGAAAAAGCTGTGCTGTTGCTCAATTGGCTTGGCTTTGTATACATTTGTATAATTATTTGGATGCTGTGTATTAACCCCTTGACCCCAATATATTAAGTTCAGAAATGTCATCATGCTACTGTTACTAAAAATGGACTGGTGAGGGTGAAAAGCAGGAGTGAACAGATGCTGGAGGCTAGAGGGCCACATTAGCCCCTCATCCCAGAGACCATAGAAGGCCACAACCTCTTCTTATCCCTCCCACCCCAAATAGCCTCTATGGGGCATAGGGTATTTGTGCCCTTTTGGAGGGAAGGACTGGGCCATTTTAGGCCCAAGAGAAGTTTAAAAAAAAACCTGTGTCAGTGTTTTGATTGGGAGTACAAATATGACCATGGAAGCCACATAGAATCATAGAGTTGGAAGAGACCCCAAGGGCCATCCAGTCCAACCCTCTTCTGCGATGCAGGAACTCAGAATCAAAGCATCCCCAACAGATGGCTATCCAGCCTCTGTTTAAAGACCTCCAAAGAAGGAGACTCCATAACACTCCAAGGGAGTGTGTTCCACTGTCGAACCGCTCTCACTGTCAGGAAGTTCCTCCTAATGTTGAGGTGGGATCTCTTTTCCTGTAGCTTGCATCCATTGCTCCAGGTCCTAGTTTCTGGAGCTGCAGAAAGCAAGCTTGCTCGATTCTCAACATGACATCCCTTTAAATACTTAAACAGGGCGATCATATCACTTTTTAACCTTCTCTTCTCCAGGATAAACATACCCAGATCCCTAAGTCTTTCCTCATAGGGCTTTATGGTTTCCAGACCTTTCACCATTTTAGTGACCCTCCTTTGGACACGCTCCAGTTTCTCCACATCCTTTTTGAATTGTGGTGCCCAGAAATGGACGCAGTATTCCAGCTGAGGCTTGACCAAAGCAGGACATGGGGCCCATGAGTAGTACTTTGCCCACCCTGGTGTAAAGGATGAACCAGAACTAGGGCTGATGAAGCCATTTTGACCATTATAATATGTTAAAATTTTGCAAGTGTAAGAGTCATAGTTTCCCACCAGAGAAGAGCAGTTTGAGGAGCATGGTGATTTATCCTTATTCAGAATTTCAGTTCTCGGGGTTCCCTGCAGGGAGGGAACCAGTTTGTTCAGATCTTTATTTCTTTTATTATATTTTCTGTCTTGCATTAGCATGAAGGACAGGAATATGAAAACTTCCATGGTTTCATATCTGATTCAACAGACACTAATAAGCTTATTGCACAGCACTTAAGGAACGGGAATGGAAAGGAACAGAACGGGGCAATTTTTTTTTTTTACTGGACAGGAGAACGCCAACGGCTGGGGAATGCCTTGGGGACTCCCGACAGCATCGGTGGCATTCTCCTGTCCAGTAAAATGTGTTTTTGCCCCATTCCATTCAGTTCCTTTCCAATCCCGTTCTTGTAAGTGCCGTGCGATAAGCTTATTAGTGTCTGTTGAATCAGATATTATGTGAAGGCTGGCCAGCTGTATGTCACAAGAAAAGAATGGAAGGAGCTAGCAAACTTTGGTTGCCTCCAGAAAACATTCAGGGGTAGCTGTGTTGGCTATTTAGCAAATTCAAACAACAATCCATCAGTGATACCTTTATTGGCCAACCAAAATGCACAGTATACTTGTGGCAAGCTTTCGAAAGCTTGCAACAAGTATATTGTGCATTTTGGTTGGCCAATAAAGGTATCACTGATGGATTGTTGTTTGAATTTGGTTGTCTCCAGTATTTGGTAATAAAGATTTCCACTTTTCAGCACTGTCATGTGTCCCTTTTTCTCACTCTGGGTACATGCAGCTGTGGTAGAAACAGGAAGCCATACTAGTAGACAACTATAAAAAGGCTTTGCGTTTGAGAAAAAGGTGAAAGGACAATCACCAAGGGTCACAATGTGTTGGGAGGCAGTGGTATGCATCCGTCTGACATCTTTGCCTCTAACGTTCCTGTGGGACTCTAGCCAGATAGGTAAAATGCCTCTGTATTACAACTATGTTTTCAGAAAGAATGTTATGAAATGCTTTGTAAGAGCACAACTGTTAAATGGAACTGAAGCTCTATGAAATTGCATAGCTTCCCTGTATATCAATTAAACCCCATTACATGGGGAAATATTCATATTTCCAAAGGCAACCGCTGGAATCCTAAGCACTGAAACAATCAGTTTCTATTAAACATCAGACTCTTTTAAAATGTGAATGGGATACAGAATGAACAAAACATTCACCAAGTATTAAGTGGATTATGAGCTGGTGCAGACATGTTTTTGGCCCTTGAGATATTTTTGCAATGCACCTCCTGTCACTGTTGAGCTTTGGTCATTCGATCTGGGGTTGATGAGAGTTGCAGTCCAACAACATCTGAAAGACCACATGTTTCCTATTTCTGGGTTAGTCAGTTCCCCAATCTTTGGGTGATCCTGTCTTACTAGATGGTGCTATATATTACATGCAGATTCCACAAACACAGAATGGTGACACTTATAACAAGGAATAGATGTATAAAGATTAAAGAAAACCACAAGACAGCATATTGGCAGCATACATAAGTCATACAAATAATACAGAGGAAAATTACAATAGGGATCAGCCAGTATGTTGGATAGTAAACAAGAGGATTTAGTACGATTAGGAGGAGAACATTCACAAATCACTTTTCATAGCACCAAAAGCCTATTTTATAAAATACACGGTTATGTATTATGTATTAATATTTATTATTTTATACATTGCCATTTTTTGTGTGCATGGCGGTTAACAGACAATCCAAATGATGAACAGCTTTGTGCCCCCAAGGGACCCTTACAGTTTAAAACAGGCTTGGGAGGAATGGAGTTAAATGGATGGGAGTCAGTAAAGAGCTGCATCTTCTGTTAACCACCCAACTCTTCACTCTGGTGGCACAAGCTCTGCTTCCTTCCACTGCTTTTAATTTTCTGTTTGCGGCTTGCAACAGAGAAATGATGCACATGCAGTGCAGTATTTTGTTTTTTGTTTTCTTGTCTGTTTCTCATTTATAATAAAATCAATTTAATTACAGAGAGAGAGAGAGGATGTCTGTATATGAAATACAAGTGAAATATAACAGTCGGACTTTTCCCATAATTATTAAAAAAAGAGAGAGAGAAGCCAAGAGGAATTGTTATGGATTGAACCTCATGGGGACTGGAAAGCTGAATTTGGAAGTATTGCTTCAAAGGCTAATCAGTTACTCTGTGCGTACATCTCTCTCCCAAAATACTATTTTTCTTCAGATTTGAAAATGATTTTTTAAAGTACTTTGAGATTATGGTATATGATTATAATTTAATTCTGGATCTGTTTCAGCTCTCAACCACCAAGGTTATAGTTTTGAATAATGCTGTATTTGATTTTTGAAAGTTTTGTGCATATACACTTTCCCCCAGCTGAATGATGCACATTTGATAGGGATTTTAAAAAACAAAAAACACTGCCATCTTTTTAAAAACCACCCCCTGCTCTTGTGCCTTCAAAGACAGATGATTTCACAGTCACTAAGAGCAACAATTCATATCACTACACCTTAAAGGAAAACTTTATCTTCCTCCTCCTCCTCTCATCAAGTGCCTGTTAAAGACACAGGAGCTGCAAATTCTGTGATTTTTGTTTGTTCCTGATCAGGTGGCAACCCTTCTTTCTGGAACTCTTCAAAGCTAGAAGTCATTCCAAATTTAATGAATTCAAAGGAAATTGAAAGGAATTTTGTGAATTCAAAGAAATTTTGTGAATTCAAAGGAAAAGAACAAACACTCTTTTTGTTACATCATGCTTATTCTGGTGCAGTATTGCCAACTCTGAAGCAGTAATCATATGCACAGTTAAGCCTGTATACTCATTCAGTTCCATGAGAATTATTCTCTTATAATTGCCCACAGGGATTATGGCCTGAATGTATAATAAAGACTCAAACTTCATGCACACTTATTTATAAGGAAGCCCTATGGAACTCAGTGGGCCTTAAAACTGAGTTTTAAAACTGCCTAAAACTCCCCCACACCCACATATCCACAAACATATCTTAGGCATCAACAGATGTCCAGAAATGCCCATACTGATATATGTTTTTGATATATCATTTGGGTTTTGTTTGTTTGTTTTTTTGGTTGCTCTTGCTTTACATATTCAGGCTTTGGCTAAATCTCCTTCAAAGACTCTCCTGTAATCTCATGACTTTTGGAGTTGGATCTGTAAAGGGGAGGAAACAACTAGATCATAATACAAGACTCACGACAAAACAGTGAGAATTGGAAACACTGTTGATATAATTCCAGAGAAACTCCAGGCTAGAGGAGTTAAAAGCAGAGAATAGCGGAAATGATGGACAAGACTAGAATCAGACCCATAGTTAAGATTTCAAAATCTAGGCTAAGTTTACTGTGATCAGACGTATCCCATAAGGATGTGGTTCTGAATGGATCATGCGGATACAATTCTGGACCTAGATCCTGCAAGCACTTATGCACACACATCACTAGTGTTTTGAATAAAACAAGGGCACAGAGTTACTCGTAAGTGGCATATGGGCACAAAAGTACTTGCAGAGTTCAAATACTAGAGCTTTCAATGATCACTTGAGTATAAAAGATGGAAACAAACAAATTCAGTGTCATTTGATGGAATGTTCTCTGCAAGGCAAACATTGTAAGTCTCCAGAGCTATATGTGTGTATAAACTGTAACAGTCGTGATCTATTTAACTTTTTTCCCCCTGGGGAAATTAAAGATATCCCTCCCCCCGTCACAGTGTACGTGATTTAAATTTGCCTGTCTATACTTCGGGGAGAGTGCTTATGCACACCTGGTATTCTATAGCTTTGCTGGCTTGAGCTATAGAAATAATAAAGCACTTCCACTCACTAATATGTACACGGGATAATTAAAGGAGACAGATGTAGTTCTCTTGGGTGCTATCTTGTCCTGCTGCCAGTTTATTCCTCTTGGAGAAACAGCATTTCAGGTCTGCGGTAGGGGCTCTGTCACTTTGCTGTGGCTCCTGCTGCCGCTGCCACCGCCGCCGTCACCTGGGGGTTCCTGGGGAGAAAAAAGCAAAAGAAATATTTTTCTAGTCCAATTCCTCTTATGCATTTTTGACCAATCAAGTCAAGTGATTGTTCAACATCTATGTAATAGGGTTATTGTTGTATTCCTTCAAATCATTTCCTTTTTTAAAAAAATATTATTAATAGAATTAAACACAATGATTTCATCACATAAAAACATCACTGTTCCATTTATCCTCCCATTCATCAGTTCAATCCAGTCATTCAAATTTTAATTTTTTTACATTTAAAATTTCCTCCCCTTTCTTCTTTTATTTTCACATTATGTGTGTGCAGGGTACCTTCATAAGTCAGAAACAACTTCAAGTCATTTCTGACCTATGGCGACCCTAAGGTGACCCTATTTTCTTGGCAAAATTTGTTCAAAGGAGGTTTGCCATTGCCTTCCCATGAAGCAGTGAGCATATGGCTTGTCCAGGGTCACCCAGTGGGTTTCATGGCCAAGCTAGGAATTGAACCCTGGCCTCCAGAGGTGTAGTCCAACACTCAAACCATTAGGCCATGCTGGCTCCTCTTTTTACTTTACAGGATTGAATTTATCCATTATATTTCTGTGTCTTTTTTCTTCTTTATCAATGCTTCCTTTCTTGCTATTTTACCTAATACATAACTGTTCATAACTGAATCTACACCAGAAATGGGGCACTGATGGCCCTCCAGGTGCTGTTGTAAACCAACTCCTGTCAGACCCACTGCCAGCATACCCACAACATCCACCAAGTCCAACAACATCCACCAAGTCCACCAATTTTCCACCTGGCTTTGCACAAAAGCAGGTGAGATGCATCATCCACTGTAGGTGTAGCACATCCACTAGACTGACATAAACGTTTT
This sequence comes from Phrynosoma blainvillii, assembly GCA_026167975.1. Lineage (NCBI taxonomy): Eukaryota > Metazoa > Chordata > Lepidosauria > Squamata > Phrynosomatidae > Phrynosoma > Phrynosoma blainvillii. The sequence goes on from JANUYF010000002.1 coordinate 238,967,361, forward strand.
TACAAACAGTACTATCTTATACATATCTACTTAGCAAAGCCAACTTGAGTTTGACAAGTATGCTGTCTCCTGGGTAAATACATATAGGTTCATACTGTTACAAATGCCGCACTGATTTTGTAGACATGTTTGGGCAATATTATGCATTACGTTTTAAATCCCAGCCTTTCTCCAAGGACCTGAGTCAAAGCCCAGTCTTGCTTTATCTTCTCAACAGATCTGTGAGGTAGGCTTGGCTGAGAGATAATAAATGTCCCTATGTCACCAGAGCATCCTGTTGAAGTTCAGCACTCCTGACACTATACCACGCAAGATATTCAGTGATAATGAAAACAAAGAAGTAAACATATCTAGGTTCAGGAGCAACTTAATACAGAAATTTTTTGGGGGAAATTTGGGAATCACAGATCAATTCCTGGAATTTAATAAAATGAAAACAAAATAATAATATGCATTCATAAGGCACATTCGTAAATGGGATAAAGTATTGGTATTATGGTTTTGAAGGCAGCAGCTTTGTTTAGAATTCTTTTTGTCTGCTGAACTGTTTATAATTTCTAGGAAACCCATTATTATTTTATTTTCTTAAAAATTAAGGTAGAATAATTAAAATGCTTCAGTGGCCTTTTCTAGATTTAGCACCAATGAGATGCTATTGTTGTAGCTGTTGTGTGTCGTGAAGTAGTTTCCGACTTATGGTGACTCTATGGATCTTATCACATGGGGGAAATCCCATACAGAAATGGGATTTAAAAGGTGGGGAAAACCTGCAAAAGTGGGTAGATTTTCACACACATCGTTTTTAAACTGTGCTTAACCCAAATGGAAAGTAGTCAAAAACTGCTTCTTTTTACTTTTGGGATTTTCCAAAAGTAAAAAGAAGCAGCTTTTGACTACTTTCCATTCGGGTTAAGCACACTTTAAAAACATTGTCATCTGAAAATCTACCTGCTTTTGCGTGTTTTTTCCCCCTATTTAAAACCCTGTGTCTGCATGGGATTTCCCCTGTGTGATAAAGTCCTAAGGCGAACCTATCACAGGGTTTTCTTTGTAAGATTTGTTCAGAGGGCTTACCTTCTTCAGAGGCTGAGAGCATGTGACATGCCCACAATCACCCAGTGGGCTTCCATGGCTGGGTGAGTGTTTCAAACTCTGCTCTCCAAAGTTGTAGTCCAAGACTCAAACCACTCCATGCTGGCTCTCTTGAGATGCTATACTATATCCACCAGTGTGGTGTAGTGGTTTGAGTATTGCAGGGGTAGGCAACCTTTCCCCTTTAAGGGCCGAGGGACTTCAGCTCCCAGAATCCCAGGAGCTATTGGCCAACATGGGACTATTGGCCAACATGGCTGAGGCTTCTGGGAGCTGAAGTCCCTCAGCCCTTAAAGGAGAAAGGTTGCCTACCCCTGGAGTATTGGATTATGATTCTGGAGACCAGGATTCGATTCCTAGCTCTGCCATGAAACCCACTGGGTGACACTGGGCAAGTCACATGCTCTCAGCTTCAGGGGAGGCAATGACATACCTCCTCTGAACAAATGTTGCTAAGAAAACCCTATGATAGGTTTGCCTTAGTGTCACTACAAGTCAGAAATGACTTAAAGGCACACAACAACAACTTTTTTTCCTGATTAGATCCGCATAACATATAACTGTTCCTGTATAATTTAACACTCTCATGGGGCCAGTTCAAAATAATAAGATTAGATTGACTCAAGGTAGCTTTAGAAGGAATGACAAATACTTTATATATTTACAAATCAGGATGACAGGTTTATCTGTAGCACTAGCAAAAGTATTTCCTTTAGGGAAGGGAAGGAGTGTGTGGGGTGATGGGTGGAGGAGGCTTAAGGAACTCATTGAGTCAATTTAAAACTGCAGGTTGGTGATTATATTATATTTAGAGCTCTGGGATCCCTTGGGGGCTGTTGGCAAGGGTTTTTCACAGGGGGAGAAATGGAATTTTCCATGCTCCATCTCTCTGTGAAATGAGAAGATTGATGCTGTGTAATTTCTAGTTATTAAACAGCTTCCTCTGCACAGGAGGACAGAGCAGTAAGCCAGTAGCTGAAGAAACATTCCCCAGCCCCAGCCCTCTTTTATTTGTGGATCCCTTCACACACACCCCCTTCCTTCCAAGAGAGGAGCTTGGAAATGAAAACTGAGCCTAGACATATAATATATAAATATAAGATTCCTTCTTACAGCATTCAATGTCCTTCTTATCACCTATTCTTGAATCTATTTATCACCCAACACCAGAGAATTAATCTTGGTCCTGGCTGATAGAATTTATATTAACAGCTTCCCAGAAAAACCATATTGCTTTATATTAAGAGCTTCTCAGATAAACTATATTGGTCTGAGCAAATGATGAAGAGACAGATGAGGACAGCCCACATTCCTTCCCCAGTATCACAACCGCAAATCTGTCTTCTTTCTTTCTTTTTGATAGGGAACCTGAAAAAAGAAAACCCAAGCCAAACATAATGTTGATGTAAGTTATTGGAGCTTGACTGATGACATGTTGGCTACTTGCAATGGTTAGGGGTCTGGTTCATCAATTGTAGCTCATACTTGAGAGAAGAAATTAAATGGTGTCACTTTGGGGGGAAGCAGACGAGGGCGTCCAGGACGCCCTGGGCCAGCGCGCCGCAGGGCCGCAGCCTCCGCACCTCGGCGCACTGGCGGTGTCCCTGGAAGGAGCGCTAAATCAGCGCTCCTTCCTCAAGACAGTGAAAGTGTGCCCTAAAAGCGGCGGGCGCACTTTCGCTGTCTTTTCCGCCGTGGCGCGTCCGGTCGCTGTGGCGTGAGGTCATCCCCGGAGCCCCGGCCGTGCGGAAGGCCGGCGACTCCGAGGGCGACCTCAGGGAGAGGAAGGGGTGCCGCTCGTGCGGCTGCCCCTCCTCTTCCAAGCCTCCAAGACGACTCTATTAGTCGTCTGCCGAGGCCCTATGTTGAGATCAGTGATAAAGGAGGTTTCTGCATTGTTCTTACAAAGGCTTGACTCAGGCTTGTATCCTTCCAAGGTTGCTAAAATAAGTACCCAGCTTGTTGGGGGCAATTAGCTTTCACATTGTAAACTGCTTAAGGAGTGCTTAAGTGCACTATAAGCAGTATAGAAATGTACTTGCTACTGCTATTCTTACAAGACATCGCCCCTTTCCACTTTTGATATGCATGTGTGTGTATGCACCTTCAAGTCACCTGTTGACTTAGGCATAGTGGACCACAATAGTGGCTACCGTATTTTTCGGCATATAAGACGCAGTTTTTCTTCCCCAAAATGGGGGTGGGGAAGTTGGTGCGCCTTATATGCCGAATGTACGCTCCCTCCGAGGCTGCCACTAAAAGGAGGCCTCCTTTCAGCCGCGTCCTCGGTGGTTCAATGGGCTGCTCCTGGGATTGGAGGACATCCTCCGATCCCAAGAGAAGCCCATTGAACCACCGAGGAGGCGGATGGAAGGAGTGTCGCTTTCCCAGGGACCATGCTGGGGTCGGAGGACTCCTCCGACCCCAGCATCACCCCAAGGAAAGCAAAGTTGCTTTCCCAGGGACCATGCTGGGGTCGGAGGATGCCTCCGACCCCAGCATTGCCCCATGGAAAGCAACGTTTTTTTCCTTGGGACGATGATGGGGTCGGACGACGCCTCTGACCCAAGCATCACCTCATGGAAAACTTCCTTGGGGCAATCCTGGGGTCAGATGACGCCTCCGACCCCAGCATTGCCCCATGGAAAGCAACGTTGCTTTCCTTGGGGCAATGCTGGGGTCGGAGGATGGCTCCGACCCCAACATCGGCCCAAGGAAAGTGTCCTGGAAAGCGTTGCTTTCTATGGGCCAACCCTGGAGAGGGAGGCGTCCTCCGGCCCCAGGATCGCTCCAAGGAAAGCCTCATTGCTTTCCTTGGGAGGATGCCTGGGTCGGAGGTGTCCTCCGGCTGTCGGAGGATGCCTCCGACCCCAGGATCCCTCCAAGGAAAGCAATGAGGCTTTCCTTGGGCGGATGCCTGGGTCAGAGGATGCCTCCGACCCCAGGATCCCTCCAAGGAAAGCCTCATTGCTTTCCTTGGGCGGATGCCTGGGTCGGAGGTGTCCTCCTAGTGTCGGAGGATGCCTCCGACCCCAGGATCCCTCCAAGGAAAGCCTCATTGCTTTCCTTGGGCGGATGCCTGGGTCGGAGGTGTCATCCTGGTGTCGGAGGACGCCTCCAACCCCAGGATCCCTCCAAGGAAAGCCTCATTGGTTTCCTTGGGCGGATGCCTGGGTCGGAGGTGTCCTCCGGCTGTCGGAGGACGCCTCAGACCCCAGGATCCCTCCAAGGAAAGCCTCATTGCTTTCCTTGGGCGGATGCCTGGGTCGGAGGTGTCCTCCGACTGTCGGAGGATGCCTCCGACCCCAGGATTGCTCCAAGGAAAGTCTCATTGCTTTCCTTGGCGGATGCCTGGGTCGGAGGTGTCCTCCGACTGTATTTGGTTAAGAATCTTTTTTTTCCTAGGTTTTCCTCCTTTAAAATTTGGTGCGTCTTATATGCCGAGGTAATTGTGATGACTGGTCATTAGGAACCACTGGGTGCCTCTAGCTTAGTTTTGTCTATACCCTCTAGCACAGGCCTGCACAGCATATGGCCCGGGGGCCGCATGTGGCCCACCAAAGGATTTCGGGCAGCCTGCGAGGATGTGGAATGGCTTCAAGGCTCCTCCACTGCTCAGCCTCTTACTAATGAGAGGGCTGTGTGGAGGAGGTGGAGGAAGGGCGAATGCTCACCTTGTAAGGCTCCACCACTGCTCAGCTTTCTCCTGTGGAGAAGGACGGGTGGTGGAGGAGGAAGAAGGTGTGCAAATGCTCCTCCTTTGCCTGGCTTTCTCTTGAGAAAGCTAGGTGACAGAAGAGGAAGAGGAGCAAATGCTCGTCCATCAAAGTTCCTCTGTCACTCGGCCTTCTCCCAAGGAGAGGTCCAGGCAGAGGAGGAGGAGGACAGGCAAGGCTCCTCTGCCACTCAGCTTTCTCCTGTGCAGAGTAGGAGGACGGACTGAATTGATATTAATAAATTCTAATTCATATTAATTAATTTTAATTAATATACTTATTAATTAATATTTTATTAAAACCTATCTATGGCCCAAAAAAGTTTTGCCTTTTTAAATGTTGGCCCCTATCTACTGCCAAGTTGTGCAGGTCTGCTCTAGCATATGGCCTGCAGGGATTCTGACACAGACCCACCTGGAGGTGAAAAATATTCAACCCTGACAGCTTCTCTGTGCAATATGTTTAGGAAACCCAGAGTCAGGACATAAGTGCAATAGTTACTGTTCTGTTAGGTCAGGGACAGGCAACCTTTTTGAGACCTGGGCCGATCTCCCGTAGCCCAGGTTTCAGCTGGGCCAAGGGGGGGGGGAAATGGCGGTGCGCGCGCGCACACACACCCTCCTCCACCAAGTGCGACCCCCACGCCCTGCTGCCACCGCAGCCTTTGTTGCGGGGGGCCAGGTGTGTGTGGGGGAAATGGTGCGGGGCCTGGTTGTACCGGGGTTGGGGTGCGCGCGCGTGCGTGCATGCACACCCGCCCACCCCTCACAGCCGCCATGCGGCCGTTCCAAGCCCCCCCCCGCCCTGATCCTTTGGCGAATTCGCGTCAGGATCAAGCGAAGGCACCTTGGAGGACCGCTGCCAAGGTGCCTCTCCTTGATCCTGGGGTAAATTCACCCGAGGATCAAGAGCAGGAACCTTGGAAAGGTCCCTCCAAGCCCCCCCCCGCCCCGATCCTTGGGCGAATTCACCCTGGAAGCCCGTCGCCACCGAGGGTCCCCCGAGGAGGATTCCCTCGGTGGCGACGGGCTTCCAGGGAGGAGGCCTGTCCCCGCCGAGGGAATCCTCCCCAGGGAGGATTTCCTCGGCGGGGAAGGGTTTCCAGGGGAGGAGGCCTGTCCCCGCTGAGGGAATCCTCCCCGGGGGGAACCTCGGGCGACGGACCTCCTGGAAGCCCGTCGCCACCGAGGGTCCCCCCGAGGAGGCTTCCCTCAGTGGCGAAGGGCCTCCTGGAAGCCCGTCGCCAGTGAGGGTCCCCCTGGGGAGGATTCTCTTGGCGGGGACGGGCCTCCTCCTGGGCGCTGTGTGCGCTCCCGGCACCGCGGCCGCCATTTTGGTCTCCAAAATGGCGGTCACAACGTGTTTGCGCATGCACAGTAATCCTGTGCATGCGCAAACACATTGCGGCTGCCATTTTGTAGACCAAAATGGCGGTCGCGGCATGCGCGGCCGGGCGGCGGCCGAACCGGGCGGCGGCGACGGCGGCAGGGGTCCGCCTGGGCCCGTAAGTCCGGCAACCTGGGCCGGAACCGGCCCGCAGGCCGTAGGTTGCCGACCCCTGTGTTAGGTAGTAATAGAGACTATGAAGCCAACAAGAAAATGTTCACAGGACCACAGGTTTCCAGAGTCATTGTTGGAAATGTTGAGAAGAAAACATGCACAAGCAACTGTGTGCCTACAGTGGGCAGCAGAGGTAGAGACACATAATTAGGGTTCCCTGATACATTCTTTTTGTCTGAACTATTGCTTCCTTGCCTATATTGGCATCACTACTTCTCATTCTCTGCAATCATTTGTCTTCATCTGTTGAATAAATAGAATTTGGGTTTGCAGGTCAGAAAGAAACTGCCATTTCTAGCATAATGTTCTAACTACATGCCAGAGGGCATTTGAACCATTCTTCTCAAGCGTATGTTGTTTAATTGATACTTTTCTTTCATTTAAGACAGTCTTTGATGCTGATTCCAAGGATCAAGCTTCCATGCAAAATCCACAAGTTAGAGTGATACAGCGGTGTTTGAAATAGCAATTCAAACCATAAGATCAGCACATTTTGAGTGGGGAGATCTCATGAAGAGAAATCAGTAACAGAGTGTAGGATGCTTGTTGTTGTTGTTGTTGTGTGCCTTCAAGTCATTTCCAACTTATGGTGACACTAAGGCGAACCTACAAAGGGGTTTTCCAGGTAAGATTTATTCAGAGGAGGTTTGTCATTGCCATCCTCTGAGGCTGAGAGAGTGTGGCTTGCCCAAGGTCACCCAGTGGGTTTCCATAGCCAAGCTGGGATTCAAACCTTGGTTTCCAGAGTCATAGTTTAACACTCAAACCACTATGCCACACTGCCATTATCAGCTGCCATTTAGCTTACATCCTTCATAAGTTAGCAACTCTGAGGGGTGAACTGAATGGCTACAATGCAGTCACACATAACTTTAGACCAGTAACTGCTTCACTTTGCAAAGTTTTCTGAAGGCTCATTCCCACTTGCATTTAAACCGGTTTGCAATTCGCATTGACACTGGGTTGCAGATTTGATTCAGGCTGATGTGTAGTTCCCACTATGGAAGCGAATTATTTCCTTATCCCATTTCGTTCCCACTAGTGGGAATGAGCCCCTAGAAACCCGTGCTTCAAAATGGAGGATGCTTTTGGACAGAAGGCTGAAAGGGAGGACTGTGTCCTGGAAAAGGGGGACCTGTGATCACCCACTGTGGGAGCCACTAAGCCCCAGACTGCCAAAAAGCACACACACACACACAGACACACACAACATACACCTGGTCCCCTTCCCCGTAGCTTGGGGAGACAAAAGCAGCCAGAAAGTGTCCCGTAACGCACCCCAGCAGGCATCCTTCCTCCTCTCCCTCTCTCGGTGCCTTGTGGGTCTCGCAGGAGGCGACTGGGGGACTGGGGGTCTGGTGGTCCCTTGCAAAGAGGGAGACCCAAAGATTGCAAATGGGTGGAAGCAGAGAAAATGCACCTGGTCTCTCGGTCCTTTTCTCTTTTCCCTTCGAAGGTAAAGCTGGAGAAAGGATCCCATGGGCGAGGCGCTCTGAGGAGGAGCAGGGGTGGCCAAAGAGCAGTCCTCCCAGGGCGGCTTCCAGTCCCTTTCCTGTAGGGCTCTGGGGCTGGGGCTGGGGGTTGGGGGGAGTCCAGTCTCCCTTTCTCCCTTCCTCCCTCCCATCTTCCCTGCTTCAGAAGCTGCTCCTCCTGCCGCACCTTGGCCCCAGTGGGGCTTCACCTGCCTGCCTGCGAACCAGACCCATCATTCACACTTGTTGAACACTCTTCTGAATCGATTTTTCCCAAAAGAACCACCAGAAAACCAGTGTTTGAAAAGAGCATTTTTTTTTTTTTGCATTTGTTTCGCTTCAGCGCAAGTTAGACTGATCGCAGGCGGATCTGAAACCATTTCCAGTGGGAACGAGGCACATATAAAGCGATCAGCAAATCGCTTTAAATGAGCCCAAAGAAGAGGCCATTGTAACAGAGAAAGGGAGAGGGACAGTGGGTCGTTTTCTTGGCAGCTGGTTCCATTTTCTTCCAAATTTCACAGATGAAAACCAGGATGCGTGTGGTCAAGCGACTTCAGAGTGTAGTCAAGATGGCAAAAGTTGTTAATAAGGAAGAAAGTACAAGCTAGAAGAGGGAGCAACAGTTTGGTTTTGTCTGAGCCTACTGGGAAAGGGCAGCAATTGAAGTAATCTGTAAACAAAGGGGGAAAGTGGGAGGAAGAGAGAGAAACTGGATCATTTTAAAATCAGCTGAAAAAGAGGGACAGCAGAGAGTTAACCCTGCTAGACTGTGACTGTTGAAGGGGATGATGTATTCTTCCAAAACACTCCCTATCCAGCTGTGACACCTCCATCCCCCAAGTTTTTTGGCCATTTTTTGGGCACATTTGGTGCAGGAGACAACTGGGGAGAGTTACAGAGAAAAACAGGCTGGGATGTTTTTATCCAAAGAGGAAAGAGGCTACCAGGGTTCCCTACATGCATTTGTGTACAATGTACTCTCTGGCTGTAATTCATCCTATCTATCTTTTCCTGTCCACCACCACCTACTCCTTGGCAACCATCTTGCATCCTAAATATAGACAGCAGATTAGTATTTTTATGCAACATCATTTGCATGCTTTGTTTAATTCACAGAATTTGGGTTTGCAGGTCAGCTAGAAACTGCTATTTTTAGCATACCATTCTAAGTACAAGCCTGGGGGCATCTGAACATGACATTTTCATGGACACCGAAATCTCTTTATTATATGCAGTCCATCTTGACTTTTTGCTGTTTAGTTTGTTCCTGTCCTTATATGACAGTCTGCATCTCCAGAATCAGGCAAAGGATAGGCAGGCTTAGGGATGCAATTAATCCTCTGTCATCCCATCTTTTCAGCTGCTTTTAAAATGCTCCAGGTTTTCTTTTCTCTTCCTACTTTCCCCCTTAGTCCTCTTCTTACTTCTAATGGTGCAAACTGAGTTCAAAGTACAAAAGTAGTTTCCACTCAATTTATTCATCAGGAAGAAGAGGAGAAGAGTGGATGAATCCTGCCCTTCCCAACAGGCTCAGGAAATAGCAAACTGCTGTAGCTTCTCCTAGCTTGTCTGCTCTTTCTCATTAATAACTTTTGCAATCTTGATCACATTCTGATGTTGCTTGGCCACAAACATCCCAGTTTTCAACATTTAGCATGCTCCAAGAATTTGTTTAAAGGACCTTTGAAACTAAACCAGTAACATCACCATATCCTGTGGCTAAAAAATGTAATATTTAATATTATTATGATATGTAATATGAGGAAATAGTGTGCAGTTTATTTCTTGTTTCTTGCTCATGGGGAAAATGGTGAGGACTGGTGTTATATTTTAGTTGTTTTTTAAAAATACAAGTAGTATCCCAAGTCTTTAGATTCATTTATCTTAAACCATATCTGAAGTTAAAGATACAGCTACTAGCTGGCACATCAGGAGATTGTCTGACACTTTAGGAAAGATAGATTTAATAGGAAAGATAGATTTAATGCTTCCCTCCCCACCAATAGCGGCCAGGCCTACATGGTTATGAATCTTCATTTTTTAAGGTCTTTCATTGTCACAGCCACTCCATAGGCAGTAGCCTTGGCAGGTGAAATAGAATCAGTGCCATAACTGAGTAGTGTGAAAGAATCCTAGTTGAGATGTACATGGATCTAATATCCCACTGCTGTCAGGGATTCTCTGAGTGGTATTGAGAAGCCTCCCCCAGCTTTGCTTCATTATTAGTAAAACTACTCATCTGTACATCTCAACTAGGATTCTTTCACATTACACAGTTATGGCACTGATTCTACCTCACCTGCCAAGACTGCTGCCTATGGAATCCTGGGCTTTATAGTTTGGTCAGAGAAACCAGAAGAGCTCTCTGAGTGGGTATACTGGATCTAAACTGTGAATCCCATGATTCTGTGGGATGCAAGTGGAGTCATTTCACTAGACTTGTGTGGTGTGAAAAGGCTCCAGGTCTTTCTGGTGTGGTTCAATGTGGTTCAGCTTGGAGATTTGCCTTTACCCTACCTCTCCCACAGACTCATTGTGTGGGTCTTGGCAAGTCACCATCTTATCCATAGTTTCCCACCTGTAAAACAGTGGTCTGTTGGGTAAGGTGCACAATAAACAGAATGAATGCATTCACAATTTAAAAATACTACAGTAGTGCTAAATGAAATTGAGCCAATCCAAGCAAAAGCACTCACCTACCAATTAGACCACACTGTAGGCTACATGTGACTACAGCCAAGGGACTATTTGGGCAGCACCCCTTGTCCTGTGGTGGGAAAGTACAGCAAAGAAGAATAACAGGGAAAGCCATCACATATGTGTTTGTGTGTGTGCCTTCAAGTCCCCTTGTTGACTTATGGTGACCCCAGGACAATCATAGGATTTTCTTAATAATAATAATAATAATAATAAATAATAAATTTTATTTATAGCCCGCCCCTCTGCGGAGCAATCGGGGCGGGTTACATCAATTAAAAAACAGAAGATACAGAAATTAAAAACAATCACATACCCATCCAACCCTCCCACCCCTTAAAACAGTATTAAACTAATTATTAATTAAAACAACATGCTCCAAAGACAACAAAATAAATAACAATACAACAAATACAACATGAGCAGCAGGGGGAAGGGCAATATAGCTGTCTCCTGGAGCCGGAAGTTATTCCGGGAAGGCCTGCCGAAAGAGATCCGTCTTTAATGCTTTCTTGAAAGCCGCAAGAGTGGTGATATGACGGATCTCCTCCGGCAGGCCACTCCAGAGTCTGGGAACGGTCACAGAGAAAGTCCTCTGGGAGGTCTGAGACAGCCTAGTTTTTACTGGCTGCAACAGATTCCTCCCAGAGGACCGAAGGGCGCGGGGAGGATCATATGGGAAGAGGCGGTCCCTGAGATAAGATGGACCCAAGCCATGTAGGGCTTTAAAGGTTAAAACCAACACCTTGTACTGTGCCCGGAAACTAATTGGCAGCCAGTGGAGGGATTTAAGCACTGGTGTTATGTGCTCCCTCCTTGATATACCAGTAATTAACCTGGCTGCCATGTTTCGCACTAATTGTAGTTTCCGAGTTAGGCACAAGGGTAGCCCCATGTAGAGTGCATTGCAGTAATCTAATCGTGAGGTTACCAGGGCGTGTACCACAGTTTCCAGATCCCTCATGTCCAGATAAGGGCGCAGTTGGCGTATCAGCCGAAGCTGATAACAGGCACTCCTGACCACCGCATTCACCTGACTAGTCATGTGAAGCGATGAGTCAAGGAGTACTCCCAAACTGCGAACACAGTCCTTTACGGAGAGTGTGACCCCGTCCAGGACTGGAGACTGTATTCCCAAACCTGGTTTCGGGCCTGTAACTGTGAGTACCTCTGTTTTGTCAGGATTTAGCTTCAATCTATTTTTCCTCATCCAATCCATTACCGCTCTAAGACATTCATTAAGAGGAGAGACGCCATCTGAAGTCTGAGACGATGATCTGGTCATGGAGAGATATATCTGGGTGTCATCAGTGTACTGAAGACACTGAGCTCCATGCCTCCGAATGATCTCCCCCAGCGGTTTCATGTAGATATTAAATAACATCGGGGACAGGATGGCACCCTGAGGGATGCCACAATTAAGCTCTATTTTAGACGAGCAACTGTCCCCGAGCCTCACCCTCTGAGATCTGCCCGAGAGGAAGGAACGGAACCACTGCAAAGCAGTGCCTCCAATTCCCAACTCTCTCAGGCGATCCAAGAGGATGGCATGATCTATGGTGTCAAAAGCTGCAGAGAGATCCAAGAGCACTAACAGGGTCACACTACCCCTGTCGATACTCAGGCGGAGGTCATCGGTCAGAGCAACCATGGCAGTCTCCACTCCAAATCCTGTCCTGAAGCCGGTTTGAAATGGATCAAGATAATCGGTTTCATCCAAGACTGCCTGGAGTTGGGAAGCAACTGCCCTCTCGATCACCTTGCTAAGAAAAGGAAGCAAGGAGACTGGTCTATAGTTGTTTCTGTCCAGGGGATCTAGGGAAGGTTTTTTCAGGAGAGGCCTAACCGCCGCCTCCTTTAAACAGGATGGTACAATGCCTTCCCTGAAGGACGCATTGATCATATCCCGAAGGAATACTCTCAACGCGCCCCCTCCCTGGACGACCAGCCAAGATGGACAAGGATCGAGGGGGCAAGTCGTCTTCCTTACCTCTCCAAGCAGCTTGTCCACGTCATCGGTACTCACAGATTGGAGCTGATCCAGTAAATTGCCATCAACGGAGTTACTGGAAACCTCATCTACAGATTCTGCCAAAACACTGGCGTCTAAGTCCACTCTTATCCGAGAGATTTTATCTGCAAAGTAGATATTAAATGCCTCACAGCAGGCCGTCGTTGGGTTCAGTAGGGGATTTGGCGCAGGTGGAACCCTTGTCAGCTCCCCTACTCTGCAGACGCAATGCGTGCAGAACAGAACGATTTCTGCGCTGCACGCAAAGCCTCCCTATAGGAATCAAGATGTTTCCTAAGGCGAGTTCTGTCGGATGGGAGACGACTTTTCCGCCATTCGCACTCTAGTCGTTGTCCAGCTCGCTTCATCCTCCTAAGCTCCTCGGTGTACCAGGGCTTACGATTTGAAGCGGGCTGGAAAGGACGCTTGGGAGCGATTGTGTCAATAGCCCTGGCGAGATCGGTGTTCCAGGTGTTCACCAAGGCTTCAACAGAATCGCCGGCATTGCCAACCATTAAACCCTCTAAGGCTTTCTGGAAGCCAGTAGGCTCCATTAGCCTTCGAGGGCAGACCATCCTAATGGGTCCACCACCCCCGTGAGGGCGGACTGCAGCCCTCAGTTCTATCTTGATCAGGAAATGATCCGTCCATGACAAAGCAGAAGTCTTTTTTACCTCCGCCCACGGATATTCCTGTTCCGTACTAAAAACTGCATCGAGGGTATGACCTGCACAATGTGTGGGCCCGTCAACCAATTGGGATAGGCCAATGTTAGGCAAGGAATAGTCAGAAGTGGCTTGCCAGTTCCTTCCTCTGAAATATAGCCTACAGCATCTGGTTTTCATTGGCTGTCTCCCATCCAAGTATTAACTAGGGGTGAAGCTACTTAGCTTCCAAGATCAGATGGGATTGGGTACCATTAGAGAATTTAGGCATATATAGGCTTGTATAATATCTTAAACAGGGGTCAGCCACATGTTACCTGTGGACTATTGGTGGCTGATGGCTTCCATGCAACTGAACCCATTATGTGTTTTAATCTGAAGTTTAACAGCAGTATACAGGTGCTAGACCTATGTTGGAGACAGATTTCAGCAGCTTGGATATCTCTCTTAAAGTCTGGATTAAAATCTAGAGCAGATTCACTGCCCTTAACACATGGCCACTAGCCATCGCTGGACTAGGGCCAAAATATGGCCCCAGCTCTCCCTCCCTATTTTTGTGGGCCTCACCATCAAATTCGGGGGCACAACAGCAGTAGAAACAGCAATAACAACCTAGACGTTTGCTTTAATACATGACACTTGCTTTGGAAAATGTTTTTAGGAATGGTGAGGCCCCTAAACATTCTTGAGGATGAAAACTCATAAAAATCAAAACTCCTTACTGAGGGCCATCAGTCTCTATGAGCACTGCCAACAAACCTACATAAGATGATTGGGAGGGAGGGAGGGAGGGGAATGGCACTGCCAGCTAGCCCAATCCAACAGTGCACACAGAAAGAGAGGTGAAAGGGCTCAGTAAGGAGTTGGTGCTATCTGTATTGCTCATTCTCAGCTATGTAAGGAATGCCACTTCATATCCAGCAATCCATGTTTCTATTTACTAGTCACTCAGCCATCAGTTTAGCTTCAGATTACTGTGTTTGCCTATGGATGCCCATTGCTTATCTGCAGATTCCCATAATCCCATTTCTTTGTGTTAGCAAAACTGGGGGACCACAGTGGAAATGATGCTTCAGTACACACAGCATTGCCAAAATTTGGGCAGGATGTTGTTTATGCAAAAAGTATTATAATGAATGAATGAATAATATTGTGCCTGGGATGATAACCACATGACAGCATGTGATGCAAACTGACCTTCAGTCCATAGATCCAAGCTGGATTCCAACCAGTAGTTTGTGTGGGAACAATTTTCTACCCTAACATAGGCTCCCTGGAGCCTTCTTGTTCCCATACATGCATATATCCTGTCCACAGTCATTTGAGAGAGCTTTTGATGTTAATCTCTTTCTGTCTTGTGTCAAAAGTGTCCACAGGATGTGGTGAGAGCACCCAAGGATTGGGTCTGCATGTTAAACATAATTACTGTGTGGAAATGCTTTTCCTTGGGCAATACAGGAATACATGAAAAAATATAGGTTTAACTGAGTAGTTGTTAATGTTACACATTTTCTCTTGCTCCCCTAAGGTTCCTTCAAGATGTTTTTGTTGACTCACTCTCTTGTTTTGGCTGTACAATCTGTTACTGCATTTGCAGAAGAGAAGATCATTGACACGTGGGAGACAGGAGGAGAACAAAACAAGGGATCATTTCTTAATTTGTTTTAGCCACTGAATTCCCACTATGGGCCTTTGCAGACTGCCAGAAATAATGCAGCTTGAGTCCACTTTAACTGCCCTGGCTCAGTGCTAGGGAATCATGGGAACTGTAGTTTATTTTGGCACCAGAGCTCTCTGACAGAGAAGGCTCAATGTCTCAGAAAAAAAAATACAGTTTCCATGATTCCCTAGCACTGAGCCAGGACAGTTAAAGTGACCTCAAGTTGCATTATTTCTGGCAGTATGCAAAGGCCCTATGTTTGTGAGAACTAAGGGTAGTGAAGGCAGGGAGACTCTCTTGTTAAATAATATAATGGAGGAGTTTGCCTACTACCTGGGCACAAAAGTAATGGTTGGAGAGGCCTGGGGATTAGCAGATTGTTCTTTACCAAATCCCACATTTGTCCTAGGTAAATACTTTGGACCAAAATTATTTGGCCTGAGAAGAGTCACAAAATGGCTACACATAGCTGTCTGATTCTTTCTTCAAGGGCCTCTCTTGGATGTGAGCACTGGGAAGCATCCTGGAAGCTGGGGACAGAACTATGGACGTTATCACACGGGGGCAAATCTGCTGGTTAATCCACACAAATCCCAAACAGAAACTGGATTTGTGCCTCGCGTTTTCACACGACGTCGCACAGAAACTGGACAGAAAGTGGACAGAAACTTGTGTTAACCAAGATCTTTTGAAATTCGGTTGTTTGGAGGAAATGCAAATGCGAAATTAAGGTAATTTCGCATTTACCGTAATGTGAAAAGCAAATGCGCATTTGGGAGCATTTCCCTGCTGTTCCCATGGTTCCAGTGAGCATTCCTCTATCTGCGCATGTGCAAGAAGCTAATTTCTAGTACATTTACGGGCTTTTCTCACTTGTGTGTGAACGTTAAACGCGCTTACTTTAATTTCACAATTAAGGTAATTACGTGTGAAACCCATTTGCGGAATCAAGGTTTATTTTCTGTTTATTTTCAGAATGCCTCATTTCCACTTTATTATTGCTTTCTGGCCCACGTGTGATAATGTCCTAGGTGTAATGCAACCATCATTCATGCATCCACCCTGCTCACCAACACAGCAGAGTATCCCTTCCTGCTCGCCAGGAACCTCCAAACTCTTCCTTTAGATGAAAAGAAACATATGCCTGCCATACAACTAGTTAAGTTCTATGTGGATACTATGGTGGTATGTAAACAAGGTATGACTATCTCTCATTCAACTCAAGTTCTAGACAGGGAATCTTGGAGACAGCTCATCTACAGAGTTGCCATGGATCGAGATCGACTAGAGGGTGGATAACAACAACAACAACAGTCCATGACAGATGCTCCAGCAGCACCCCAGTTAGCATAGGGAGTTTCCATTTAAATTTTCCTCAATGCTCCAGAGTGACAGTAAATGAGGGTACATATGGGAAATTAAAATGGTGGCTCCTGATCCAGTCTTTTTCCTTTATTTTCCCCCTGCCACTTATACCACTGAATAGCAGGTAAAACCAAATTGCTATTGCCATGACCCGTCTAGTAGACCTGGGAAGAGCAGAGGCTAGTTTTGGAATCAGAACAGTAAATTACTGCATTAAACCAGGATTAACATGAGGGTCAGAGGCAACATTGTGGTTGTATCCTATAAGATCTAAAGACGCTCAAACTGCTTGAGTAAATTCTTATCTCATCTCATTAATTTTTCAGTTGACTTTTTAAAAAGTAACCTAGTTTTATAGCTGTTTGAAAATTAAAAAAACAACAACCCACATTCAATTTAGTTAATTGATCCATAAAAATGTAAGCTCACTTCCACCCTCCATTTTTCAGGCCAATATGTGGAAAGATATTATGACAACTTGTATTTCCTAACTTTTTTCAAACCAATTATTATTTTGCTGGGATTATTTGCTGGGACAACAACATAACTTTAATGTGAACATTTATGGCCATCACTGGAGGCATTATTATAGGTCCCACCACATGGTAGACAGAGAGACTAGATTGGTGGGTACTTAGTCAAGGCCTTTTGGATAGCAGCACCCCAACAGCAAGGTGAATTTTACTTTTTTATTTTGCTTTAGATGGGTAGTAAAGATGTGCTGCTCTGTCAGGCTGTTAACCTCATGTAATGTTTTGCCAAGCTATTCTGATTTAGTTTAATGCTGCTTTCAACTTTTATTTTATGCAAAAGTTTTGGTTCCTGCGGTTCTTGATTTTGTGATAGATTTTAAATTATATTTTTATTGTAATTATATGGCCAACATGGCTACCCCTGGATATTTTCTTCTGTTTAGCTAGGAAGAAAAGTTAAGGGTTAAATTAAGAAAAAAATGTTGTTGTTGTTGTTTTCTTTTCTTATATCCTGCCCTTCTCTCAATATAGAGACTCAAGGTGGTTTAAGATTATGTATAGTGTAGGGAAAATAAGTAGGAAGGAAAATGCCTTATAACACTGGTATCTAGCACCATTTGCTCAAGCTTAATGGTAGGGGATTAACGAAAAATAAGAGGAAGCATTGTGCAGGGTTGAACTGTGGCATTTGCTACCAGAAGGTGTAATGACAGTTGCTGTCATGTCCCTACTGCAAGAGTCCCCTTTAGACAAGAACCCAGAGCTGCCCACAAGCCAGGCTCCCAGAGGAACTGCTGGAACCTGCATCTGGAAGATGCTTGGGTCCTCAGGAGGATGGCAGAGGTTAAGGAGAATTCAGCAGCTGGATCAAACTCACAGCTGACACAACCCTCCAAAGCGTTCTGGAGGGTTCCTTCTACAAGCCCTATATAGGCAGCTGGACCTTGCATGGGACTCTGATAGCTTCTACTTAAATGTGACAGTTTGAGGCTGCATGACTTGCTGGAACATTTTATCCAAGACTGGTATTTGTATCGTGAACAGATGCAAAAAGGTTTGCCTATCCAGAGGGAGAGCAAAAAATAATGCCCTCACACTGATCTGGCTCTAGGACATCATCCTGTAGCCAAATCTGGTTGACTTTTCCCCTGAGCACTGCCCACTATCAACAGTACACTATCTTATGCCATCACAATATCAACTATGTAAGGTGTGAGCAATCTTTGCAGGGCTGGGACCAAATTTTCACTTCCAGCACCTGCCACAGGCTGCACCAGCCAAAAAAAATGTTGGGGGGGGGGGAAATCAGAGAAAAACAAAATAGGAAAGGATTGGATAGCCACTTTTAGTTTCATTGGAGGGGTGCTGAGGGGCTGAGCTGGCAATACCAAAACCTGTTGCTCTTGGAGGCCTCAAAGAATGGAAAAACCCCATCCCTATTCCCATTTTTTTAAATGCATGATGAACAGTCAGAGGACACAAAAAACGATATTGGAGTGGCACATGCAACTCATGGGGTCACTTTGCTCACCTCATGTATACATGAGGCTCACTAGGTCAATGTAAAATAGCTTGTGTTTTTAAAAAGGCAAATATTGGTGTGCAGCCCTAAAGCATTGGGGGAAAGTAAGTAAAGGTAAGTAAAGCAAAGTAAATGTCTGCTTGTCCTTTCCTCAAATGCCATACATCATGAGGGACAGAAGTCATGAGTTAAGTAATTACCAACGTCTTGATATCTCCCTTTTACAAAATTACTTTTGATCTTTTTATTGTTTATTTTATACCTCCTGAGAATTGTAACTGAACTGAAGGGTGGAATATTAAATATTATAAATATAAAGAATTATGAGATTCTGCAGGGCTTTCTGTTAATAAGAGAAATTACCACTTTTATATATGTGCTTGTATAAAGTGTATGCTCCCTGGTGTAGATCCTCATTAAACAGACTATGACTGTGAGGAAATTCTACAGCACAGCGTAGACCCTGAGGACCAAAAGTAAAATGAAAGTTAAAGATGTATCTATAGGACCAATTGCAGTTTCCGAACCAAGCACGAGGGTAGCCCCATGTAGAGCGCATCTATAGGACAAATGTAAAAGCATCTGTAATATGTAAAATAAAATATCCTTCCTAAAGGAGTTGACTTTTGAGAATTACAAAAAAAAGGCAAAGCAATAAGAATGGACTCTTTCACTTCTGAGGGTGAACAGCATGGGACAGAAATGAATCACCATCAAGCAATGATCTCCCTAACCACAACTGGAGGAAACTTATCCAGGAGCAGTCATGTTGGCTATGCAGCAATGTGCAATAACATCCAAAATCCACAAACAGTGATACCTTTATTAGACCAACCAAAATGCACAAAATATAAGATGCAAGCTTGCAAAGCAGGTGGAACTTCAAAAGCTTATGACATGTATTTTGTGCATTTTGGTTGGCCCAGTAAAGGTACCACTGTTTTGTGGATTTTGGATGTTATTGTAATATGTCTTATATTATGTAATATGCAAGCCTGAGGGCAGGGAACCTGTCTAATTAACCATTTGTAAGCCGCTCTGAGAGCCACTCTGTGGCTGAAGAGTGGGGTATAAATACTCCAAATAAGTAAATAAATATTGTTCTTCACAGTTTGTGGGTTTCTAAGTACTGTAGTTGATATTTTTAGCCCCAGTAGCTTCCATATCAGTGGGATAGTGAATCCACCTCAAGTATTAGCCTGAATTTGATAAATAGATTCTGGAGCAAGGCAACATCTGCTAATCTCACTGCTCTGGATTCACTACTGCCTTGAGCTGGGCTCAGAAATAAAATAGTAATGAATATGGTGTTGATGATTTTAAAATGTGTAATATAACCACGCTGCTTGGTGCCCACCAGTAATTGTATAGTGATATTCTACACCAGCTTTAGTTTTAGAACTATCTCCAAAAGAAGTTCTACATAAAGTACAGTCAGCCCTCCGATTTTGAGGGAGATCTGTTCTGGACCCTCCCCTGCAAAAATGGAGATCTGCCAATATTCAAGCCCCATAGCGCATGGGTGCGCCCCATTGATTTTAGAGGAGGTCACCCCTCCATGAATATGCAAAACTGCGGACTTCAAGTCCATGAGAATGGAGGCGTGACTGTATATTTCAGTAATCTAATCACTGCTAAGACTTTTTTTTTATAACAAACACACAATTCTCTTCAAGCAATGCGTACAGATGGTTTAAAGATACTCCACATCACAGCCACTTCCAGGGGACAAGATAGCTTCTGAAGTACCCCCAGGGTGAAATCTGTTCCTTTGGGGACAACTAAATATTTCTCAGATAGCCAGTCCACTGCCATCAACTCTGTGTTTTCAGGAATAAGCCTCTGGTTATTTATCGCCTCCACTCCACTACTGCATGTCAACGAATACCTGGGTTTCCCTCTTTAAGAAAGTCATTTCCATAAATGGATTTGAAGAAAGAGAGAAATGGAGCTGGGTCCCACTAGCTTATTGATGACACTGCACTCAAACGCTCCAAATAACTTCACCCAATAGTCTCGGATAGATGCACAGGAGAAAAAAATGGCATGTGTGGGATTCTGCAGGAATCATTATCTACGTCAGTTTTTCCTAATCTGATAAGGTCTAGATGGCTTGGACTACAACCCTTCATCTCCAATACATCTGGAGGACATCAGTTTGGGAGGGCTGTTATAGACTATCACTGCAAGGTAAAAGTAGATCCAACCCAAAGTTGTATCTGCAACACTCAGCTCACAAAGAAAGTCCGGAAGGATGTAATGGTGAAAGCCACTGGGACAGGGATGATCTTACAGTGTAAGGGCAGTGTAAGGTAGTGGCCTCAGGCAGCAGATTTAGGGTACTATGAACAGACAGCAAATTATTAGTCATTCATTTATTATCATTGGATTCAACCTTAGTTATATTTAGAGTAATTCCCTTGATTTCAATATGTCTACACTATACATAGCTAAGGTTAAATCAAATGTACTGTATTTTTTCTGCCAAGGATGTGGGAAGCTTGGGGTAGCAAAATATCATGGTTGATTTTGGGTGCTATGCTGCATTTGCACTGGGGATGGGTGGAATGAGATTTGCTCCTCTATCTCAGGCATCAATTATGTCTTGGGCTTGCCCTGAACTGAAAGCTCCAAAAAATCAATGGGATCACACTCCCGTTGTCTTTCACAAGCAGTCAGAGCAATTTATATCCCTAAAGCTAGCTGAAAGTCAAAGAGAAATTAATCTATAGTTAGTCTGATTCAAGAGTTCTTGGAATTGAGCCACTTGCTTGAAAAACAAAACAAATTTGAGATTGGCCAAAAATGTCCAAGGTCAACAGGATATTCTTTCTTTTTTTCTTTTCTTTTTTAAAAACAATGGTCTCATTACCATCTTTTCTACAGGAAGTGGAATAATTCATACACATACCTCTTTAAAGTGCAAAATCAGTGCCACTGAACTAGACTCAAAATAAATTGGTGACTAATGAGGATTAGCAATTGTAGTCCATTTTTAATACCGTACCAACGATTAGGTATTAAATACTATTGCATACCATCCATCAACTACTATTAAATATGAGTTAACAACTAAATTTTACCAGATAACTTCCTTCTTAGGATATTGTGATTTTTGGAAGCTTAACTAAGAATGACAACTCATACTCAACTTGCTCACCACCCTGTGAATTTTGTGCACTCTAAAATATGCTGCAGCATGTTCTACAATGTGTAAGGGTTCCATAGCAGACACACAGGAACTCTTGACAGACAAGCTGATGCAGAAGTGATCTCTGAAATTTGAAAACCCACTGTAATCTCTGCTATGCCAGTTGTGCAGTCGATTACTAAATCCCATCTTCCTTTCAGCTTTTAAAGAATGATATATGCTAACTCTCAGTTTCAAACATTGAAAACATTTTTTTTTTGGTACATCACATAGAGACTGTAAATTGAAAATTTCTGGGCAGAGATTCTGTTCATTTTTATGTTTTTATTTTTGACACACATTTGAGCAAGTGAACTTAATTCATCCCAAATTGTGAAATGCTGTGGCAATATCTTTCAGCCTATGCCATAACAATTTTCACAAATGGCACATAGGCCGCCTTCAGACCTAAACTCCCCCCAGAAACATTATATCTGAAACATAAATGCATCAGACCATATGTGTATGTACATGACACATTTGTTTCCCCCTCAAATAAGAAGTAATCTTACAAACAGCTGTTTGGAAGTGTTAATGAGAGCTAAATCCAGTCCCCTCCTCACCTTTCTCATAAGGGCTAGTCTTAATTATCTTTGCTACAGATGGAGAATCATGAGTGCATCATTTTTTAGCATGTTCGTTTGCCTACCACCTAGGGTTATGCGTATGGTTATAGCATAAAGCACAGCGTGAACGGAAATCCAGCTCCTCTCTGTCTCACACAGACATTTGAGGGATGTTCTCTAGCCTCTGGAGTGCTGCAATTTGCTTGAGTAATTGCAGCCTATAGGTTCTTGGACAATCTAATTAGTTCAAGTCAAAGTGTGTTAAATTTAAGTCACTAGAACCATGCAAAGCATCAAGCAGAGTAAACATAGTGTGATGCAATAAACGACATATCTACTCAGCACATGGAAAACAGACGAGATAAATGAAATCCAGTTCCCAGGAATTTTCATTTTTAAATGTTTGTTGCTTTTGATGTCAGAGAGAATGAGAGAAAAGGCTTGGGATCCAGCTACAAGACCTGTGCAAAACATGGAGCAGCTGTCTGTCTCTGTGTTAAGTGAGAATCACAAACTGAGCCAAGATTCATTCTTCTTTTCTGCTCTCTTCCCTCCTATTTTTAATTCCCTTCTTACATTTATTTGCTTTTTTCTTCCTGACCTTTGTGTCTTATTGATACATTCAGGTTATAACTTTCTCCCAGAATGGGTCTGAGAAAGGAAAGAGGGAGAAAGTGAAGAGGATATGGATCCTAATATTGTTATGTGCCTTGAGGTTTTGCTTATTGGGTTAATACCCAAGCGATGGCAGCCAGCTGTATGCATCTGGACTTAAAATTTAGTAAATTTAGTAAAATAAATATCTACAAAACAATAGCTGTAAACCCAAGCTTTATCTCATTTTTATAATGTGCTTGTGAAGATTTAGCATTCATGGTAGCAAAAAACTTAATCAGGAACAGGGGAGCCAAAGTTGTCAAATATATTACACTAATTTTTCTCTCTTATTTCTGCCTTCCTATAGTTCTGATGAAAAAGTGTCACAATGTGAAATTCGGGTTCATTTTATTGTAGAAAGGGTGTAGACAATCTGGTCCCTTTAGGACTACTGCCAAAAACATGGACAGGACTACAAGTACAGGGGCTGATAGAGTTGTGGTCCAAAACATATAAAGGTCACCAGTTTGCATACATATAAAGAAATACTTTGACCTTGGAGGTCTCTCCCAGCAATGGGCATCACAATTAGGAGACCATGGAATATCTTTCTTGTTATCCATACATTCCTATCTTCCTAACTGTGCAGTTGTAATAAACTTCCAGCTTATCTTTTTCATTGGAGTCCCCCCCCCCTATGAAATTGAGTGGCTGAAATAATGTTTAAATGAGTCAGTCTTGTGGATAGGGCTATTTGGGTGGGTCTTTCCCATAATATCAGCACTCTCCTCCTACAGCAGTGCTGACTCCATGGGAAGAATCTGCACATTTGCCCCCTACGCACAAGGATGGGTCATTTCAACATTATCCCCACAATATCAGAGCTGCTTAGGGATATGTAGCTCTCACATAGTAGGGAAGACATCAAAAGGGCATCCAAATTCAGCAGCTCTTGGATTATGGAACCCTGCTGTAAAGCTACAGGGGTCATCTTCTGGAGACAGTCATTATTCTTTTTACTGAAAACCTGACATGTCAACAGTTTTCAGGGTGGTGGCCGAAATTGTTTGGAAGTCCTACGTGGTCCAGATAAACTTAGTGTGTGAATGCTGGAGACAGCCTGTAGTGTTCCTTGATGTCCTGCTGTTTCAGAGCCCTCTATCTCTGCTGTATGTTCAGATGGATTTATAACAGGTTTTTGCCATACAGTTTTTCTTGGAAATATCTCAGCGCTATAAATAATGAGAATGTGGCAGGGGTCCAGAACCACACTAGGATTCTCATCTAAAGCACCAGAATATTTGGGGCTCATATTCTTTGTCCTTTTCCCATGGGCACCAGGAAAAATAGATTCCACCTATACATTAGGAAGAATGTCTTGATTGTAAGAGCTTCTTGACAATGGAACAGACTGGGTTGGAAGGTGGTGGACTCTCCTTTGGAGGTCTTTAAACAGAGGTTGGATGGGCATTTTTCAGGAGTGTTTCAGTTATATATAATTGTATGGCAGGGGGTTGAACTAGATGACCCTTTTGGTACCTTCTGTGCATCCATGGGTCATGAGTTCATCATTCTCTATGGGGTTTCTGGAATCAAATATTGCAAAATGGTTTGGCAGTGTTTGAAGGAAGCTGGGTACTGCAGCTCTGCTTTTTAAAACTGGTACCAGCGGACTCACCAGGAAGGACAATTTATCTTAGCATCAGGGTCCATTATTAGCCAAGTATGAGTGCTCAGTATCAGAGAGTTCCAACAACATTTCCCTCTTTCAGTCAACATAAAAACATTACAGTGTTAGGTCTTTCTGGCTCAGCATTCTGTTATTGTGGGCAACTAGTTGTCACAAACAGTGCAAGAGTTGTTGTTTGCCCCAAATATGGGGATGGGAGGGATAGAAGAAGCTTGAACAGGGTTGGCAGGTCTCAGGGCCCAGATGAAGGAGAATTTCTATGCTTTCCTTGGGCTCCAGACAGAAAGACAAATTTCAGGGTGAGCAGCCCTAGAGGATGGACAAGTTTCTTTTCTAAATGTAAAGTGGCTCCTAGGATTTATGGTTTGGTGAGGCTCCAGAGCTCTCTGATAGGCTAGTCTGAATACCTCACCAAACTATAAATGCCAGGATTGCACCATAGCAATTAAAATGGTGTCAAACCGCTTTAATTCTGCAGTGTGGACACATCCTGAGTATGGTGGGGACAGAAGGAGAAGTCATTTGTGGTAGGGATGACAGTTACCAAGTTGTGTGAAAATGTACCATACTTTTTTCCTTGTTGCTTATTGTTTTTATTAAGTTGATGTTCAATATGGTATAGCTTCAAAATATGAACTTTAAATGTAGATTATCTGAGTTGGCATCTTAAACACGCAGTTATATTTTAAATCATAAGGTTTTGGTTGAAAATAATTAATTGCATTGTCTCCTGGGCCTAGCTGTCTGAAAGAGAAGATGAGATAGTACATCTGTGCAATAGGAGTAGTAGTGCCCTATCAGTAAATGTTGTTGTTGTTGTTGTTGTTGTTGTTAAGGAATCAGAATTCAGTTATGTGAGCTGCCCGCTGGATCCATGTTACTACCCCAAACAGGCATTTCTTCCCATAACTCATTTGGCATAGCATATTTTCATCATTCAAAACATGAAGCCATTTAATATTAAATTGGGGGCTACAAATTTACTTTAAAGTCACATTTCATATTTGCTTTCCTTAAAAAGAATCTGAAAATTACTCATAAGTACTCTGAAGACTGTACATTGCATATCCTTGCATGAACTGGGAGAGGCAAAATATTTCAAAAACTGAAAAACAGTCCTCTGTAATTGCAGTCTGAAATCAATCATGGTGTTAGTAACGTAAGTTAGGAATTTCTGGTTCTTTGCCTCAAAGGGTAGAGAGCACTTCCAGAAAATATTGCTCATTTCAGGACTGGAGCAAACACCCTAATTTGGCTCAATGTCCTTCAGCTCATAAGAATATTTTATACAAGTTAGCACTGGCCTTTGGTGCCCCTGTCAGAATGAAATTATAAAGCTGATTTCCCCCCTGGCGCACTCTCAAGCTGAACTCTACTATGCCAAGCTATCCTAAAATAACCATTTGCTTCCAGAAATTGACAACAGCTGTATGGCTGGTTATTGTTTTGTGCCTTAAAGTTGTTTGGACCTTTGGCGACCCTAAGGTGAATCTATCACAGGGTTTTCATTGCAAGATTTGTTCAGAGTGGGTTTGCCATTGCCTTCCTCTGAAGATGAGAGCACATGACTTTCTCAACATCACTAAGTGGGTTTCCATGGCCGAGCAGGGATTCAAATCACTACACCATGCTGGCTCTCTTGTATGGACGGGTGTCACCCTAAATCCCCAGCTGATGCAGAAGACAAGGCAGTTGCACTTCATTTTGTCTGTCCCTATCTCAGAGCATAGAAAGTTACTTTTAACAAATAATTTGGTCCTGTTACTCATTGCAGTGTTAGAAAAGAAGCCCTTAGCCATTACTCCATTCAATATTTGAAAAGTCACAGTGTTGCTTTTCTGTTATTTCCACTTGCTTTTTTGTTTGGCCTCTTAATATGAACTGCTTAGTGAACTGCCTAATGCAAATCTTGTGTTGACATTATTAGTACAGGACATTGCTGACTAACCTACTGTTGTGTGTTATGCTCATCTAAACATCTGGTATGTTTTAAACCATTTTAATTGTGTTAATGTAATCTTAATTGAGCTATATGATGTAGTGGTTTGAGTGTTGGACTAGGACACTGGGAGTCCAGGGTTCAAATCCCTGCTCAACCTTAGAAACAGTGTGGGTGACGTTGGGCAAGTCACAATTTCTCAGCTTCAGAGAAAGGCAAGGGCAAACCTCTTCTGAATTCTGCCAAGATAACCATGTGTCTTAGGGTCACCATAAGTCAGAAATGGCTTGAAGACACACAATAACAAGTGATATTAATTAAAGAATTAAGGTTATTGTATTATTTTTATGAGTTGCTTTGAGAACAATGTATATAGAAAACACAATATACAAGTGAAATGACTATGGACATTACTGCATGAGGCGCTCGTGATGGAATTGGAGTGGAATTGCAACATTTGATTCCTCCCCTTTTTGCACAGTGTTGACACTCATCCACTGCTGACCAGTTGTCCTATAGTTATTATCATACAATTTCGCATTAACGAGATAAACCTGTCATTAATCGTCAACATCACTACATTCACACAATGATGCAAGTGCAAACTGCTTTAGAGCTATAGTAGTGAGATTGCAAGGTCAATGTCATGCGAGTGGGTGTGTCATGAACCATTCTCCCTGTTTCTGTTATGTCATGAAGCTTTCAGAAGATTGTCACAGAATCTATTGATGCTGGATAAAAGAGTGTGTTGCTGTCTACAGAATCATCTATTCTAAAAACATAAAACAATAACATGGAACTCTAAAATCCTGAATCATCAGAAATGAGGTGCCCAAACAATCTCATGATTAGTGGTCTGATCTCGTCATTGTGAGATTTTGGAAGGGGAAAAAAACATGCTCAAAGTCGGTGGCGGGGAGGCGGTGGTGGAGGCTGGGGGAATGTACATTGTGCAGAAAACTGAGACCGGAAACATTTGTCACAAGGCAAGGACTATTGTGCTATTAAAAGGTAATGCAGAAATAAGTGTTTTCATAGCATTATTGCTAATGTTGTAATCATGCTAAAGAAATTGTGCAAATACAGTGCTAGAGCACCCTCGTGCAGTAATGTCCTATGACTGTGTCTGACTTGTCTTTTAATTATGCAGAAGATCTAAAAGTCTAGGTGTCCAAGTTTCAAGCTGCAAGTCTACTTTCTATAACCCCAGCTACGCTGGCACACAAGCCATAGTGGTTTTCCATGTGTAACCACATTAGCCAGCTACATACATTAGGTGCTGAACAGGGATTTTAAAATAACAGTGTCATAAGAGCAGTATGTTGCTCTGATTAAAGTTTTGGTGTTGATGGTGATAGTGGTGATGATTATATTGAGCACTGCTCTTTTAATCTTTTAGCTGCCAGGGATAAAGATCATTTCCTGAGCTGCCGTGTTTTCATTGCTCTTTTTCTTGCACTTAAACAGCTTGTAGAGGTCACTTCCTTTATCCTTTTATCCATCATGCCACTGTGTCCCTGATAGTATTGCTATATCAGAGCCAGTTATTTGTTTCTGTTCGTTCTTAAAAGCTAGGGAGGAATGAAATCCGGGAATAGGATGAGTCTGACAAAAATGTTTTCTCCTGACTCCAGCTGATCTTGAAACAACCCAGGTCAGTAGGCACACTTTTAAAACTTCCATTAACTGATACACTGGAGGATAACACCATGTTTACAAACATTTCATGTCAGCCCACAAGGTCAGCAAGACTCAGGTCACATTGATGCTTTCAGCAGACAAAAGTTAGTGCAAGTGGAACAGTTCCCTTATGCACTCAGCTAATCTGCTAGAAGGACATTGTGCCAAATAGTCATCCTGCTGTTGCTGATATTGCTGCAATGATAAACATTTTGGGGAAAAAGCTCTGTCCTCTAATTCTCCATCTGACCAAATAAATTTGCAAGCATGTTGAAGTGGGTATGCTGTGGGAATGTTGATTTTGCATACATTCCAGGTTGGCATGAGAAAAGAGTGCATGTTCCTGTTCTTGTGAGATGGATAAAGCTGAGTGGAAGTTTATTTGATAAGCATGTCATTTATGAATTACCCTCTCTGAAATCCATTGATTATTTCTTATCTTTTCTTATCATTAAAAAGGTCTCCCTCCTTCTAAGATGGGAATTCGTATTAAAGAATTACAGAATTCTTATTGAACGTTAAGTGACCAAATAATGCCTGAAGGAACACTATTGTGACATCTCTTGCTTGCTCTTTACAATGTCTTTGTACATTGAAGGCTTCCTTAGCTGCCATTTATGACTCTCCTCGACCCACAACTGCCATATTATTCTATTGCATCATATTGTATGCCATATATGTTATTGTATCAATACAGTGGGGTTAATTGCCCTTATTAAAGTGTGTTGAAGTACCTTGTATATTCACATTACTGTAAGTGAGATGGACATACCACTTCACTTACCGTATTTTTCGCCATATAAGGCGCTCCGGCATATAAGGCGCACCCAATTTTAAAGGAAGAAAATCCAGGAAAAAAGGATTCCTCCCTTTAGCCGGAGGCCGGTTGTTCAATGGGCTGGTGCTGGGATCGGAGAACTTCTCCGATCCCAGCACCAGCCCATTGAACTGAGGTCGCGGGGGGAAGGAGGGCTCCTTCCCCCCGCGACCTCAGTCTTTGAATGGGCTGGTGCTGGGATCGAAGCGATCCCAGCGCCAGCCCATTGAAAGACTGAGGCCGCCGGGAGAAGGAGGGCTCCTTCTCCCCGCGGCCTCAGTCTTTGAATCAGCTGGCGCTGGGATCGAAGCGATCCCAGCGCCAGCCCATTGAAAGACTGAGGCCGCGGGGAGAAGGAGCCCTCTTTCCCCCGCGACCTCAGTCTTTGAATGGGCTGGTGCCGGGATCGAAGCGATCCCAGCACCAGCCCATTCAAAGACTGAGGTCGCGGGGGAAAGAGGGCTCCTTCTCCCGGCGGCCTCAGTCTTTCAATGGGCTGGCGCTGGGATCGCTTCGATCCCGGCACCAGCCCATTGAAAGACTGAGGTCGCGGGGGAAGGAGGGCTCCTTCTCCCCGCGGCCTCGGCCCTTCGCCCTATAAGGCGCACTCACTTCCCCACGCACATTTTGGGGAAGAAAAAGTGTGTGTTATAGGGCGAAAAATACGGTAATTCTTGTTAAAGGAATGTCAGTCATATGGAATCCAAAAAGGAAGAAGAATGTGGTGGTCTAGAGTTTTACCCTGGAGTGAAACACTTCCTTTTGATAGTCAACAGCAATTACTCTGCTGAAGCTTATCATCCACACAGTTATCCATGAAACGAGTCTTCTGGCCAGCTAAAATGGGTATTTCTAATCATTCAGAAAGAGCTAAACAATCCCATGCCATCATTACACATTTTCTCCCTGAGTCCTATTTTACATACTTGCCTGGGTAAACACTGTGTTGCCTACTATGTGCTGATTCATTGCTGAGACTGGGTTGCCTCTGGGAGAATATCCAGATTCTTGGCAAATCCCTTTCTACATCAATCTGTCTAACTAATCCTTTGTTCTAGCCCAGTATGAATCAAGACTGGAAAGGGAATCCCAGCATATTCTTCTAATATCCCTGAGCTCTTTCTGAAAATAGGCCAGAACTGATGCTCTTCCCCACCTAGAATCCAGACAAATAACTGAGGTGAATCACAGGCTCCAGAAATTATGCAAGTGAATCAGCAATAGCAAAGAACAAAAATATCTCTGGGCTTGGAGAGAGATGAGTCTGGATGACTCAGTGGCAAGGAGCTGCCTTATTATCCATGACTTATTGTCTGGAAGCACTACATTTTTTCACTAGGATCCTATCAGAAAAAGGCTCAGGTATTTTAGAACCACTCATATATAAGTTATGGGAAATGTAGGTATCACACAGACAACACTTGGTCTTGATCCTGGTTATCACAACTGGATAGCACAAGAAGGCTATGGGATTCTGGAGAATACCAGAGGCCCTTTCACACTCCACAATTATAGTACTATCATTCTACTTTACTGCCATGGATCCTTATCACACCATGCTGTTATGCTGGGTTATACTGTCTGAAAACCTTTTCAGCTGTACTTGCAATGATAGCTGATTGTTGATGCTGTGTATTTCACCCTGGCACACTTGCACAGTAATAACATGATTTGCACAGTTTTTCCATCTGCACTAATGTCATAATCACCACCCCATCTGCCCCACCTTCTGCTTTGTGATTGGTTTGCTTCAATATTTTTTCCCAAATAGCTGTAATAATGCTATAATGGCACAATGTCATTGCAGCACACCCATCACTGCCCAAATCTCTCATCATGAGAAGTGCCATAGGAAGAGAAACAAATCTTATCACCCTTGCCTTTTTTATGCCTTTCTCCTGTGAAAAAGTAAAGTGCATATTACACTAATCAGTTGTTTCAAGCTGTCCTGTTCAAAACTGCTTCCCTTGCACTCATTAGCAATAACACTATTACAGCACAACATCATTACAGTGCACCCATCGGTGTATCATGTGAAGTGATATAGAAAGAGAAATGGACCCCCCACACATATCTTTCTCCTGTGAAAAATGAAAGTATTTATCATGCTTGTCTAATTAAAAAACCTTCTGTTCATTAAGCCATAATAATGATATTACAGCATAATAGCATAGCATTATCACACTAGTACCTTATTTTTTTTAAAAAAAGTAGTACTACGTGGACAACACTGTGGTACCACAAGAAAGCAGTGGAAAAATCTTTGAAAAACACTTCCATGTAATAAAGGCATCTGAATAGTGACTTTAAATGGTTAACAGGTCAGAAATATAGCATTATTGCACTATAATAGCAAACCATTTATATAGCATTTTTAAAAAATCTGAAAAGAATTTCAAGAGCATAGACCACAGAAAACACAGCTATTCTCTTCAGAAGTTTTGTTCTCCCCACTGAATTTGATGAAGATTTCCTTGGGAATCCCCAAGGCATGGTCAAGCATAACACACACACAAGCCACATACACTCTATTGATCATTCTCACAATGAAGTGAAATGACATGTCCATGCTCAAATTGGCAACTGAATCATAGCAGGAAAGGAGATCATTAATTCATTATTTTCAGCATAAAAAAAACACCCACGTTCCCAAGGAATGTATAGTAAACAGCAATGGGAGAACCACAACATCATGTCATAAGGCTGAGACAAGTGGAACCAAACACTGCTATGGCAATATAATGGTGTGGTGTGGGAAGGACCATGGTTCTCTCCCATGAAATGATGGAATTGGTGGTTGAGGGTGAGGCAGTTAAAATTCTCAACCAGAGAGGTCCTCTGATGCCTCTGACGCAAGTATGAATCCCAGGATTCCATAGGATGTTACCACTGCAGGGAAAATGGAATGTGCCTGTGCATGTCACTTGTTGATTTAATGGCAACCCCATGAATTTCATAGAGTTTTCTTAGGCAAGGAATTCTCAGAGGTGATTTTGCCAGTTCCTTCCTCCAAAATATAGCCTACAGCACCAGATATTTGAAGGTGGTCTCCCATCCACTAATCAGGGATGACCCTGCTTCGCTTCCAAGTTCAGATGGGATCTAGTGTCTTTAGGGTATTTTAACAGGCTAAAATGATGCTAAAAACACTATAACTGTGTAGTGTGAAAGGACCCCAGTTATTGGTGGAGGCACTGCGGGAGGACTAGACTTTTTCCCCCTGTTCTAGTCTAGGAGTCTGTACAGCTCTGTGGGATCAAACTCAAATCAGCATGTTCCTTAATAGTCCTGTCCAACCTGTTTCATGGTGTTTTTCCCTCCCTAGAAGTAACTATTATAACAAAATTGACAGAGAATCTTGTGGCACTATAAAGACAAACAGATCTGAAGTTTAAGATTGGTTGTGTAAAGGTAATAGCACATAGAGGCATGTGTGCAAAGATTATTTACTTTGACTTCCAGATAACTACAGCCACAAAGACAGCATTCTACAGAACCCACAAAGGCTATGTACTTTTTGATTTTATAATTGGTTTTTGACAGGTTTGGAATTATTACATGTAATAGTTGTGGATAATTAGTATAAGGAGAAAATGTGAAACACTCAGCTGAAGGGGCATAAGCAAACAATGGATTTCGTTTAATTGCTTTTCCTAAGGGGAATGCCATGCAAATTTCCTGTCTCAGATTAATTTGTTCTATATCAGAGAAAACAAGACAAAATAAGAAAAATGACACAAACTGGAAAAGGTACATGCATGCTCAAAACCAAAGTGCAAACTTTGATTACTATCTCAGGGATTGATATGCTGAAATTATTTGTACTGGAATAATAAAGGAAAGTATTTTAGATGAAAAACAGAAAATATACTACTACTACTTTAATGAGGAATAGAAGAAGAATAGAACCAAAATGAACAGGAATTTTGTAAAAAAAGAAAGAAGATTTTCCAAATTCACAGTGTGGAAAGTCATGTTGAAAGGGGCATCACTGAGTGGGTGCAGGGTGTGGAGTGCTCTGGGTGACACCACTGCTCCCCAAACATGGATGGCAGGGCCGAGGTGTGGTTCACTGGGTTGAGAATAGGCTACCAGGCAGGTGGGAAAGGTAGGCAGAAGAAGGGGAAGCAGGGAGGAGGCAGTGGTGGCAGAAACATGGAGTTGACCCCACCAGTGGCCAGTGTCTCTTCGGGAGCCTCCATAGCCCTGCCTCACTGCCCTAATCCTTTCCCAGCATACTTTTTGGTTAGTCTTTATTTTAGTGCAATGTGCAATCATGACAATGCATTAGGTAGAAAGAAAGAAAGAGAAAGAAAGAAAGAAAGGAAATTGATAAAAGGAAAAGAAAAGAAAAACCCAGCATGCTTTTTGGTTTGTCTTTATTTTAGTACAACATGCAATCATGGCAATGCCTTAAGTAGAAAGAAAGAAAGAAAATTGAAAAGAGAAAGAAAAACATCCCACTTGGGATAGCAAGGGGAAGGGGAAGAGGAAGACAGGAGCAGAATCACACCCACTCCCACCACGTGACTGCCTGCATATCAGAACTGCTTCAGGAGGAACTTATCACACTTTCTCAATAATGGAAAAACAGCCACAATTGGGGAACATTGACTGGTTTTGCCTGTCAGTGAAAAGGAACACTCCAGCAGCAAATGGACTATAACCACCTAGTGGGAAGACACAGCATCATGTGATAAGATGCAGACACAGATGCTGCAATCCTGCTCTCATTGCACTTTTCAAGGCCGATGTGATCAAGTTCATAGAAAATCAAAACTTGAAGCCTCTCTTTCACATAACATAACACCAAAATAATCTGCCTACTACAGAACAAAGGAATCTGGAAATGATAACCCCATTCCTAAAGTACAGTGATTGGACAGCCCTTAGTAATGCTTTAGAATTAAAGGATGAACCTGTCAGTCACTGAATGCCATTTCTTCACTTTCCCATCTCCCTCACTCACAGAAACATCTACAAAGATACTGTTCCCACAGACAAAAGTGCCTATCTTTTTGCAGCACAAAACATGTACAAGGCCTTGAATGAGATCCATTTTCGGTTTTGGTCTCTATGAAGGCGAGCCAACTCTACCTTGGGAAGTGTTAGAAAACTTCATGCAAGGGGACCACTTTGGCTTGGGATCTGGCTCAATCTACTGCACATCCCTACTAACTAAGGGGCTATGCAGTTGGGCAGGAAAAGGTGACCTAAGTTGCCTTTTCCCTAAGCTGCAGCAACCGCACTGCCTGCCCTGAGGTTGCCCTAAATGGGGATCGAGCAACCGCACTGGGGGGAGTCTATGCAGCTTTTCCGAGGCTGTATTGAAGCCCTAGCAACCGCACCACCAGTCCCAAGGATGCCGCAAAGGGAGACGGAGCAACCTGCATGGGCTGGCAGCGGCTGCTTTAATTGTTTTTGTTCTCTCTCAAATGCATGCACACATGTGCAGGAACGCATCTCCACACCTGTGCATCTGTTCAGGAAAACATCCCTGCACACCTGCACAGGATCTGTCATAGGCTAGTATACAGTCTGTCACTGTCTGTGTACAAAGGTGACTAAAGTTTGGCATCCCTGTGCACCTGCATAGGACCTGTTATAGAGTGGTATACCGTCTGTCATTTTATCTGTACAAAGGTGACTGAAGTTCGTCATCCCTGTGCACCAGAACAGGACCTGTCATACACCCACAGATCATGCAAGGATTCACTGACCTCCACTTCCCCGCAAGGAGTGGGTGCAGAAGACAGGTGCCACTGTCTAATTGTGCCACCCTTGGGGCAAAGGAATGAGTTTGTCAACTGAAAAGACACCTACTCCATTGTCCTCCACAAAACACGTCCCACAAAGATCGGGGGGAGGGCAGAGGTACATGCAAGGGAGGTTTGTGTGGACCAACTTGATACATGCAGCTAGTGGTCATGCAAGGGACATGGTCAACAGGGCACACGGACAAATGTTACTCCAGGAGCCAATTCCCCCCCATCACGCTAGGAAGTGGTGTGCAGGTATTATGCACACCTGCACAGAAGAGGTCATAAAAGCCTCTTTCATGCAAACTGCTGTGCATGCTGACAGCAAGCATACATCCAACAGAATGCATTTATTGTCATAACAGAGGACAGTTGCTAGGGCACATGCATAGGGTTACAATTAGGGTTAGGGTTAGAATTCTAATATTCAAGAGCACCTGCGGCAGTGCATCCACACCTGGAAGCATAGGGCGCTTTAAATTAAAGCCTGCATCGTAGGGCGCATGCTCTGGATCACCAAGCCAATTTCTGCCACATGTGTGATGGTGCATATATACGGCCGTTTTCTGGTGCATCAGTGTCACTGTATACATATGAAGGTGCGCATCTTACCAAAGGAGCAGAAAAAAGCGGCTCCTTTTTGGAGTGGCTTTTCTCAGCATACAATGACTAGAGGGCGCTTTCCTGGAGACTTTTAGGCATGCGTTGTCTAAAGGCCACACCTACAAGTCACCATCAAAGCACCCCTTTTTGCCCGTCTGCATAGCCCCCTAAAGTACTTTCCTCTCCAGTTCCAACATCAGAAGGACCAGAGTTGATAACCTGGTAATCTCCTAATGTGAATTGCTAAGTGTGGAAAGAGAGCCAGCGCAGTATAGTGGTTTGAGTGGTGGACTTTGACTCTGGAGACTAAGGTTTGAATCCTAGCTCAGCCACAGAAACCCTCTGGGTGATGACCTTGGGTAAGTCACACTTTCTCTGTCTCAGAGGAACACTAAAGTAAATCCCCTCTGAATAAATCTTGCCAACAAAATTCTGTGATAGATTTACCTTAGGATTGCTGTAAATCGGAAATGAACTGAAGGCATACAACAACAACAAATGTGGAAAATCAAACGTTGTACTACCAGTTGTACTTCTAGTGGAACAGCTTTGAAAAACGTCTTAACTATTTAGATAACTCCATACATGTATTCTCTAAGGGCAGTAAGTCTACGAAAGCTCATGCTGCCAATTTCTTTCTTTCACGGCCTCTACAGACAGGTGGCCATGGGTCGCCCCGAGAAGCTGCGGATTGGGACTGAGGCTGCTCCACGCCTTGGCCCCGATCCACCCTTATGGTGCCTCTGAAAAGGAGCGCTAAAATAGCGCTCCTTTCAGAGGAGCCAAAAGGGGCACCGGAAGAGGCGCTGGGCGCTTCTTCTGTGCTCCTTCCAGCTCAGCGTGTCCGGACACTGAGCCAGAAGGACATCATCTGAGCACCCGCCATGTGCAACGGCGGGTGCTCCGATGACGTCCTCAGGAAGGGGTTGGGGCACCTGGTGTCCGGCTGCCCCTCCCCTTCCTGGGCTTGAAGATGGCCCTTTTCGCCGTCTGCATCCCCCCTCAGTTAGTCTCAAAGGTGCTACAAGATCTTTCTACGTACTGATTCTACAGACTAATATGGCTATATCTTTGAATTCTGCCACTTATAAATATGTTCTTCAAAGGTGAGATTGACAAGTCTGTGAAATCACTGCTGAACTGCAAAGCAAAGTGTTTCCCAGTACTTTGTTGGAAAGGAGGAGATTTCCCCCTTCTTCTTAGTATGATGGCAGAATTCTTTCTGCAAGAACTACCAGTCTGCTGAAAGTCTACTGAGGGATGGCAGAAAGTAAAGCCTTGAAGGAAACCCCAACCAACCCCACCCTGCCCTGTTTCCCTGGTCCGCTCACATGGTGGAGTTCGGATACTGCACCCAGCCCACCTCCTTGTACGCGGCAGTCACGTGAGTGCAGATGAGGCTCTTCATCTTTGTCCAAGCTCTCTGAACCTCTGGAGGGGTGAACTCAATGGTATATTCTTCTGTAAGCACTTCAAGGATCACGCCAGTGAGAATCTGGGAAAAGAAACAGCAGTCAGTTAGGACAAGTTTCCCAGTTTCCCTATGTTAGACATGTTAAAACAACATAAGTACTACCAC
The DNA here is from genome assembly GCA_026167975.1 of Phrynosoma blainvillii. NCBI lineage: Eukaryota > Metazoa > Chordata > Lepidosauria > Squamata > Phrynosomatidae > Phrynosoma > Phrynosoma blainvillii. The sequence goes on from JANUYF010000002.1 coordinate 239,004,017, forward strand.
TGGTGTCATTAGAGGGTGCAGGCGGTTTGGACTGCACCAGGTGACACCCTAAGGGTATGTGTGAAACCACTGTTCCTCAAACACCTCCTTTTGGCAGAAACAAGGTGTGGCATTCATCTGCTTACCGTTAAAATGCTTTAGGAGATGGTGGGAGTGGGTCAAAGCTCAGTGGGAGAAGAAAGGAGAGGCCCCAGAATTTTTAAAAATTAAAATGTCAAATTTCAAAATTTTAAATTTTTACAAATGTTTAATTTGTTATTCTTTTAAAATTTTCTTTAAAAACACCACATTTTAACCAAATCTTCACTATGTATATGTAAATAAATTTAGTTTGTGCATATGATATTGTAATTTGAAGGTATAATTTAAATTTTGTTAGTTGTTTATGTCACAACTATTAGCATTACATTCAGTGGGGATTACAATTTATGGGTAGATAACATTAGTGCAAAAAAGTATCACTAAGGATTCTGCATGGTGTGAAATGGGAGGAAATCAATGGGAGGGTGATATCAACCCTAGTGATACAACTCATACATTTTAAATTCATTTTATTGGCTACCTGCTACCATAGCTGAAAATTACTGATAAGAATTCTATGCTGTCCTACAACATTCTTATTAGCAGGGTTGGTAACAAATTAAAAAAAGATATGGAAACCAATAACAACTAAATAAGCAGAGTAAAATCAATACATTCAGATAATCAAACTTTTCAGTAAAAGCCCAGGGAAAGAAGCTTTCTTGCCACATTTAGTCCTGCAAAGAGGTTAAGGCAGGTGCCTGGTGAGACTCCCTAGGGAGAGTTGCTTAGGTAGAGAGCTTCACAACCTTCTCCCTGGCCACCACTCATCACAGGTGGTGGAGGTTAAAGAAGTAGACTTTTCTTCAAGTATCTGATGCTCAAGCCAGGTAGGCTTTTAAAGGTAAGCATGAGCATTGTGAATAGGGCTTGGAAATAGATTGGTAGCCAAAAGAGTTTTTCCCCACATAGGTAAGGTATATCCCACTGAGAGGTTCCAGTTAGGACACTAGCAGTTGCACTAATGAGAGTTTCTTAACTATAATAGCAATGAAAATAAGGTGACTCTCAGATGGCTTGAGAAATTGAATTCAACATCCATTAATCTTAATGATTACTTATTTTCAGCTCAAAGTGAAAGTGAGTGCATTAGATTCCCTTAGATAAGGGGAATGTATAGTGGAAGTTGAAAAGCTAGCCTTTCCCCACCACATCACAGAAGATGAATCCATGCATCTATTGTCTTGTCTTGAAACATTTGTTAGACCACGTTTTAAGTCTTTACTCCATATCTATGAGAAACTTGCAGGTCTTGGAAACAAAAACAGGGCCAGCATTTCTTTCATTCCTTGGTACAAAACACTTTACTAGCTAATTTGATACCATGTTATGATGTAATAACCCTTCATATTTTTGTCAACTTCCCATCTGCCTCCTATGCTCTGTGAATTTTTGGATTACAGTTGGCATAATAAGCACCATTCACCATGGCTAGTTGTCAAAGCTGATGGGAACTGTACCCAAAACATCCAGAGGGCAGAAGATTGGGGAAGGTCATGCCTGTTATCTTTGTTGTTATGAGCTCATTAGCAAATTTATATACTTCAGAGGAGTTCACAGCCCAATTTTTAACCTGGGAGACAGAGGAGGATAAATTAGGTGCATGCTGCACCAAATAAGGTAAGAGTATGTGCTTATGCCAGTTACGTGCACACAGATATATAGGCTAGAATCTAAAGGGATAGGTTCACTAACAGATTTCCTTCTGGCAGCAATACTGGGAGGGAATGATTACTTGCACACCCACAAAACCTGCCTTAGGATGTATCTAAACTGAAGAATTAATGCAGTTTGACACTGCTTTAACTGCTATGGCTCAATGCTATGGAATTGTGGGATTTGCAGTTTAGTGCCACAACAAACTAAAATCCTAGCATTCCATAGCTATGTTGGTTGAAGTGGTGTGAAACTGCATTAATTCTACAATGTGGGAGCAGCCTTAGAGGACTGAGAAACCCCACTAGGATTTAGTTTTCATGCACTGTGGAGAGATGCAGCAGAGAGAACAAAGGAAGAAAGGATCATTGGTATGATGTTTGTGTGTTTTTGAGACTGGCATAGTTCCAGTAGAATGTAAGGACTCAGGAATAAATGGATAAATTATGTCATCTGTCCACTAACCAGATGCAGCAAAACCTGCCTACACCTTCTTTTCACCACTCCACTGCTTCCCAACCCTTATTCCTTCATGACCACTTTATTTTCTTTTGAATTTAATTTATGGAGGTAATATTGACTGACAAAAGGAAAAATGATAGGGGCATTGATTAAATATTGGATCACGATCTTCTTGGGAACTGGAAAATTAGCTGTGGATGACCCCCTAATCTGCCCTTGGTTTGTTTTTGGATAAAGCCTCTGTCAATTTTTAAAACTCCATTTTGGTGAAAAAGTTGCCATATTTAGAGCTCTCTCTGTATATGGGGCAGAAAAAGAGCTCACAAAAATATATCCAGTTGTGTGTGTGTGTGTATGTATGCACTGTTTCATACCTGTTCATACGCTTTCTAAATAAAGGAATCCAGTTGCACCTTTGAGATTGACTGGGAAGAAGAAATTTCTCTCATAAGCTTCTATGTGCACATAAAAGCTTATGCCAGAATTTTTTTTCTTCCCAGTTTGTCTCAAAGGTGCCACTGGTTTCCTTTATTTCTTTTATGCTAAAACAACCTAATACAGCTATCTCTTTACATTTTTAATTGATTGTAATTGAAGAGGAGGAAGCCAGCGAGGCACAGTGGTTTGAGTATTGGACTACAACTGTAGAGGCCAGAGTTCGATTTCCAGCCTCGCTATGAAAGCCACTGGGTGACCTTGATCAAGTCACACTCTCTCAGTCTCAGGGGAAAGCAATGGCAAACCTCCTCTGAACAAATCTTGCCAAGAAAAACCCATGATGTTCACTTTAGGGTCAGCATAAGTCAGAAACGACTTGAAGGCACACAACAACAACAATCGAAGAGAAATGGCTGGTTTGGCATTGGAACAGTCTGGACACGGGTTCACAAATTAATCAAATCATTTATTTTCTTTGGGATAGTTTGGATGGGAAACACTTATTGGCTGTACTTAATACCCTCCCTCCCACCAATTTGGTTCTCCTTCATATGTTAATGACCAAAGGCTTGGGATTTTGTCTTTACCTGGAAGTAGACAGGTTCAACTTTGTGCTTGACAGCGTGCGCCTTGCCCACCAACGCTAGAACAGAGGCAACCTTCTCTGAATCATAGATATTCTCCACCACACTGTTAATAGCCCCCATCACCCGCCTGGCGTGTTTACGCAGCTGCAGACTTCTTTCCATCTCTAGTGGGTCCTCCATGTGCTTGAATTGACTGAAGTAATGCTTGGCAGATGGGAAGTTGACAAAAAACCTGTGCAGTGCAGTTAAGGAGAGATAGAAAGAGAGGAAAAAAGCCATGTCAGTCTGGGAAAAGTGTGATGAGATTCTGGTTCAGATTGGGTGGAGGAACTGGTCCCTAAGGGAGGCTCAGACAGTGGGGCTATGCTACCTCTATCTCCAGCGTGGGTTGTAGATCAACTCTTGGCCCTCTTCCCCAACACCCACTGCAGTTTTCCATTCAGTGCAATCAGGCAATGTGATGCTATATTCAAGCATTTCATTCTACTGCATCTGTGGACTACAGCTGAATCTGCACTGCAAAAATAATGCAGTTTGACACTGCTTTAACTGCCATGGCTCAATGCTATAGAATTCTGGGATTTGTAGTTTTGTGAGATATTTAACCTCTGTCAGAGAGCTCTGTAGCCACAACAAACAACAAATCCCAGAATTCCATAGCACTGAGCCATGGCAGTTAAAGCAGTATCAAACTGCATTATTTCTGCAGTGCTGATGCAGCCTCTGTCTTCCTCATATCGGATAAGGTCACACTGCATATTTATTGCTGTCTTCCTTCAATGTTACGGGATGACTGGAGTGTGTGTACCAGCTATTGTAGATCAAACACCCAGACAAAGAATGTTATGCTGACCTATCACATCTTGGACACATTGCTTTCAATAAGGACAGTTCATGGATTCAATGAAGCTGTGAGTTTCTGCATGCAAGAATTTGGAACAAGGTATATAAATGAAAGAATCACTCCTTTGGTTTCAGTTAGGGACTCAAGGAGGAGAAGGCTCACACTTTTTTGTGGTCCCTTTGCAACTAGAACTACTCTTTTGTTTTTTGAAGAATGTTGTGTTGTGTCCAAGAACCAGTGAGTCCAGTCTGATTCTCTTTTCTCAGGAGTAAGCTCTCCAGGGCGAGCACAGACCTGTCATTCCCAGTAAGCCTAACCCAACTTACAGCTAGACTTGTTGTCGAAATAAAAGCTACATACGTGTATGTGTATGTATATGGGAGGGGGGGTTCCACCACCACTGGTGAAGAAGAAAAACAAGAGCTATTTATACCCAGTGGCTGAAAAGGTAAAGATGTCTTGTACACCAAGTTGCTCAATTATATGAAAACCGCCTGCTTGCTTGTTAATTTTAATTATTGCTTATGTGGATATCTTGAGAGGAGGTCAAGGCGATAGAGGTATATAGTTCTTTCCCTTATGTCAGCCACACAACAACCTTGCAAACTAGGTAATACTGAGAGCTACAACTGGCCCAAGGCCACCCAGAATGTTTCCAGATGGTTCTTAGTGCTACTGATGGAGAATAATTGTGCAGCTGTTCCTTTTTTCCTCCCTTAACACTGTGTGTGTGTATTTGATAAGAGAAAAGCTAGAAGAAGCAGCTGAGAAACATGAGAAGGGTATAAATAGGAGAGGAGATTGTTTGGACCCCCCTGTAAAATTCTGGGTTGGAAGGAGAGTGCATACACAGTAAAAGCCTGCTCTACAGGAACCCTTGAGGGACCCCTTGTCATGGTGGTGTGCTTGAAAAAGAGAATACATCAGCAAGTTAGAATTTCTGCAGCATTCTTTTAGCTATACTCTTGAGCCCTCTTCCCTGTTCCAAATGTCTGAAACTCTTGAACAGCTGCAGCCACTTCCTTTGCCTATGTGCCAGAGCAAGAGAGCACGGGATATATTAGCCGTGGTTTCAAGGGCCATCCCCTGATGTCTGCGTTGTTTGCATTTCCAACAAACCCTTTGCCAGATCCACCTGCCTCCTCTCCAGTTTCATCTCAGGACAAGCAGAAACAGGTAGCAGACATGTGGGCCTCAGTTTCTATGTCATTTTGAGCTCTTGACTTCCTCCACCAGCACCCCTGCATGTGTGTGCATGTGCACAGAGATGTGCACACACGCACACTATGAGTGAGAAGCTGACTTTATCGTTTCCCACTTTGTTATGCTCTTCCCACTTGGCTGAATCTCACACAGGAGGTTGCCAGGAAAGCCGTGTGAAGCCGCGAATGGAATAACCGTAGCTCCTGCTGCCTTCCCTAGACATCTGGGATTCATCAGCCAGCCTAAAATAAGTTTTGATGTGTGAAGAGTGTGTGGCAGCAAAGGAAGGGGGGAAAAAAGATGAGAGATTGTGAGAGCTGGGCAGGCGGATTTAATTGTTTGTAAGATGAAACAGAACACAAAGTGGGGGAGGGAAGCTGTTTCCCCTTCTTTTCCTTTCCTGTTTTCTGTAGCTTTCTTCCAAATTAAGTTCAAATGCCAGTCTATCCAGTTGGTTTTTGATGGAATATAGAGCTTGTGCATATGGGCCAGCTTTTTATTGCTTTTCAACTTCCAGGTGCACATCTGCATGGGTATAAAATGTTGAGGCCAAGTTTATACTGTTATTTTATTCCACAAGCAAACTCAGCAGCCTACCTTTAGTTTTTCTGCTAGAAAGACAAGCAGCCCTGATACAGAAGAGTCCCCAGAGCAGTCCTCCTTTTTCAGACAAACAGGTAGCCAAACAATCTCCAGGCAGACTTTTGTAAAAATAACAACAGCTGGGAGTGCAAAACTGATATCCCTGTGGAATGCCTTTTCTATTATAGAGGAAAAGCAGACAGAAAAGAATACTGCAAACAGGAAAACAATGCATGATTTCAGTAGGGGCCTTTCTTTGCTGCTTAGCTAAATTGGGATTGCCAGACTACCCCCCCCCCCCAAATGTACATATCCCTGACAGTTTTCCTCATTTCCTTTGCCTAGACTCCAACCCCCTCTCCCTTCTTCCACCCCTTTGATTCAGAGCAGCTGCAGCCAAAATGTCTATTTCCTTCAGGCCTTGGGTAGAAAAAGAGCAGGGAAAGGGATGGTGGATGGGATGGTGGGTCAGAGAAAGCACTAAGAAAAAGGTCTGTTGTAAAGGGGGGAAATCAATGAACATCTAAATTGGAAACTCTGGAACTATCATAATTTGGTACCTGGCACCTTTCTGGAGTAGACCTTGTTTTTGTAACAATGAAATACATGCCAGCTACAGAGCTGACTGCTGTTGCTAAATATCAAAATGATGCTTTGCCATTTTAAAATGGAGGTCAGTACAAGTTGAATCTCCTTTATCGGAACTCCAAAATCAGAAATATTCTAAAATCCAAAACTGTTTGGATTGAAATAGTGACACTTTTGCTTTCTGATGGTTCAGTGTATATAAACTTTTGTTTCATTCACAAATTATTACAAATGTTATGTATAGAATTACCTTCAGGCTATGTGTATAAAGTGTGTCCAGTCCAAGTCTTTTTTTAAGCCTAAGAAGGATGAGTAAGGCAAGGGATTTGAAGCTTACCATCATCATGTAGCACCCAGATGACAAACTGTGTAGCCACACAGGTTATGAGAAAAGAAGCCTGAACCAAAATTGCAGTTTCCTCTCTCTCTGTCAGGCTAGTTACAAGTAAGTGTATTATGTGAATTGCTATGTATTTTTGCACATTTCCATTGATGGTTAATTGTATTCACTTTCCTGTGCAAATTCCCATCTATTGGCATCTATTCGTCCTCCCTCTGCTGAAAATACATGGTCATTGAATGTATGCAAAGCAAATGAACAGCTGCACATGCAATAATGTGCATTTCTGAGAATTTCAGCAGACACTCTGGTAAAAGCTGCAAAGCCTTTTCCCATGGTATTTAAGAAGAAGCTTTTCACCGACGCCCTCAAAAAGCCCAGACTCCTGGGAATCGTGTGTGGCCAGATCACATTTTATTCAACTGGAAAGAGGAGTATTTTAAACCTGTAGACTAGCCCACTGTCTCTTTCCCTCTTTCTCTTTCACACAGTGTGATGGCAACCCTTGGTATTTCCAGTTTTAATATCAGATCTGATATCTGGGAAGAATGTTTACTTGAGACCCCAGAGAGTTGCTGTCAGTCAGGTTGCACAGCACTGGGATAAATGGACCATTAGCTTGACTTACGAGAACGGCAGTTCCCTATACTTTTATATAATGCATGTCAGTGCATACAAATGGAATGACTCATGCTGAGCTCCACAATGATCACTGTCTGAAATGGGTCAGAGAATGAGCACAGGCTGAGGAGTACCATTGTTTGTCCCTATAGGTTGTGAGGGAGGGATACATATTAGATATGTACTAGTGGAACTAACAACAAAATGTTTCAGTGCAGCGCTACGTGTAGGTCCAGTTGTATTGGCTGGGCAGTGAATTGGTTGGGTCCAAACTTTGAAGGAGCTAACCTACATGTTTTGAAGGAGCTATCTTACATGCTGAACCTACTGATGGGATAGGATTCAACACCTTGGATAGTTCTTTTAGATGAAACCTTGGAGAGATCCACCACTCCACGAAAATTGGAGTCACGAGCTTATTGCTGATCTTCCCTTTGCACCCCCTTCCCCTTGAAGTCTGTGCCTACTGAGCATGGCCATGTATAAAAGTTTCTTCCTTCTTGGTATTTTTCCTCTTAAAGATTGTTGTGCTTCTGCAAACCTTGGGGTTCCTCCAAGTTTGCAGATACCTCCCTCTTGTGTGTGTGTGAGTGTGTGTGAAGAATGTGTGAAGAAGTTTTTAAAGGATCTGAATATAGGTTTTTTTAAAATTATTTTTATTGTTTAATGTATTTTAATATTTTAATTGTTTCAATATATGATTGTTTAACTGTATATTTTATCTTTTCACATAACTTTTGGAGTGTTTTTAACCCTTATTGTTAAATTTTTGTTAGCTGCCTTGAGTCCCATTGTTGGGAGAAAGGCAGGATATAAATGAGTAACAATAACAACAAAACCCTTCAAAACAAGGCATCAGAGGGAATTCATCGTGGTGGAAGATGCACAGCTGATTATATTGACTGGCCATAATGAATTTATCTCATCCACTTTCCCTTTTTTGGTGCTGTCCATCCCAGCTCAACATTTCTGAGTTAAGTACCATTCCCATTGTACCTTTGCTACTTAACTCCTGAAAATATGTTTGAAATGTGAACAACAAATATGGACTTTTTATCATATGTGGTGTACTTGTTACACAACAAAGAAATATTGACACGCAGATACATAACATGATTCAGAAGATTTTGAAAATGTATTTACAGTTGAAGCCAGAATTGTTTTGATTGGGACTGTTAGATGATCAAATAGAGATGAATTATGGAAGATTACTACAATACATGATTATAGCAGCAAGACTGTTATATCTGTAGAAATGGAAGAATACAGAGATTCTATGACAAGAAGATTGGTTAACAAAATTGATAGACCTAGTGGAAATTGATAAATTGATTTATTAAGAGAAAAATATTTGGCAACAGTTAGGCAAGCTTGGGAACCTACTGATTATTTTTACACAAGAATTTAAAGACAAAATATTAACTGTGGATTTTGATCATTATTAGGAGTAACTAAGTGGTAGAATCATGAAATATGGAAAAATGGAAGAATTAAAATTATACAATGTTTATATAATCATGGGTAGGAAAGGTGGAAGTAACTGCTTTCCCCCTCCTTTCTTTTATTCTCTCTTTTCTTGACTATATTTTCTTTCTTTTTTATTTGTATTTGTATGTTAAAGTTTTTAATGTTTTTTAAAATAATAATTTTAAAAAAAATCTGATGACAAGCTTGTTGAAAACCTTTGCAGGCAAAGTCTACCTGTTGATTTTACATCTCCTGGAGTTCAGTTCTATTAGCTTCTGGCTATTGTGTTGAATGATGGCAATGGAACAACACTTTCAGGCACCCTGGAAGAGAGTGGGAGGAGGAAAACCGCTTCACAGTGGGAGAAAACAGTTGTGTGAATCCAAGCTTGACATCAGAAAAAAAATATTGTGTATTGTTTCAAGGTTTTGTGGATCTAATATTTGCTATGGCATAACGTTCACAATTAAAATTAATAAAAAGCAGATGCTGGAAAGCCCGAGGTTCTGATTCATGAAATTCCATCTCTGATTGATTCCATCATAAGCCCTCATCTTTTGCCTTTCAGAACAAATACAAATGTGGACAGGCCATCTTTTAGTGTAGTTCTATCTCCCCCTTGGCTTTTCCCCTTGAAGCTTTTTGAGAAAATAGACTTGGGTCCTAAAATAACCTAAAGATGTTCATGGGAGGAAAGTCTCCCCCTCTTCCCCCACCACTTTGCAGCTTCTCTCATAGTTTTGGGCTCTCTTGAACAATGCAGGATGGGCAATGGGGGCTGCAGGAGGACGGCCATTCGGCCAACATTTGATTTGGATCCTAAGAAAAGTTTGCTTCAGAAAGTTAATGGGAAAGGGTTTTGTTCCCTCCTTTCCCATCAACCTAGTGCCTTGTATACTACCTTGTATCAAAGGGGCCTCACCCCACAGGGATGCTTGGTTGGGGTACAGGTGGAGGATAGACGAAGACAGGAAAGGAAGCTTTCCTCTGATCTCACAATGCAATCTACTGGGAAATTACATTGAAAATTACAACAGTCTATATAAGAATCCATGCAATTGTGTGTCACATAGCGGTCACTGAGGACTGGGGCTAGAGATTTGAGAACTGTGCCCTTAATCAACTGCAGAAGCTGGGAAATAATTTTACTAAGGTGCAAGACTGCAGCAGGCATTTGGGAATGTGCTTCTGGGTTCCAATGTTTTTGGAATTAGAGATTTGTTCAATATTCTGGGGAAGTGAACTCATTATTAAATGTTTTGTCAGGGGACTGTATTGCAGGATCACTATAATCTTTCCAGTATTATTCCAACACTCGCAAGTTTATAAATGGGTGAACTATATTTGGTAAGTTTGGTTCTTTTGTTCAGTGCATCTGGAACCATTTAAGATGGGTCTTCCTAACAAATCTGTGTAAACTGAGCGAAGTTTAATCCTTGATCCTCTAAGTCTTAAACAGAGATTCATAAAGATGACCAAAAGCTGTGTAGTGTTGCCAGAATGAATATTGGAGAGGACTGCTACCCCTTTAATGGTTGTGTAGAAGAGGGAATTTTAGCGGATATTGCTTGTCATGCAACCAGATAACAAGCAACACCTGCTGAAATTCCCTCTCCTATCCAACCATTAAAGTTATAGAAACCCTCTCCAGTTTTCAGTCTGGCAGCCCTGGCTATAAGGGAGGCTGGCAATATTTGACAAATAATTCTGCCAGTGTGGGGCACTGGTTTGTCAGCCCAGAATGAAACAATTAAGCTTATTGCACTAGTACCTATAACGTTCCCATCGAGTCCCTGGAACATAATAATATGGGAACAGGTGTTACCACATTAGACTATTGATAACGCGATAGTAACATTATGAGAACACACATTATCGCACAGCATTTACTGTTGTACCAGTACCAGCGCTAAAGCAGTTCCTCAGCCGTCCCTCATTGGCGCCTGCTCACTGTTGCGAAAATGCCTATGTCTGCATTGGAAAGAATGCTACCGAGAGGTTTAGGTAGTGAGTATTTTTTTTCTTCTTGTAAACACAACACAATTCAATCTACAAAAATAATAAAAAATATTTTTAAATTGCCTGTGGCACCTTCCTTGTATCAACACCGGAAGAGTTGAGTTGAGTTGGTGGATGTTCTAGGACAGGAGGGGAGGAGGTAGTCTTAGCCAATCAGAACACGAAGACAGATTGAGACTGGTAGGATTATCGCACACACATCATCTGGAATGGTCTGAAAGCGGTCTTCTGGCTGAGGACGCATTTTTACAGTTCTCCTGATGGTACGGACAAGGGACTGTCAGAGCACAGAATGGGAACTCGATGAGGATCATGCCTTGTGATAAAATACATTCTGTTCCGATCACGTTCTCATCACGTTTCAAGAACACAGTGCGATAAACTTATTTGCTTCATCAGGTTGTGGGGTGTCATTTAAAGAATGTTTCAAGATCTTTGTGAAGGGAAAGTTGAATGTGCATAACCAAGATCAATGCCCATTGAAGTCCTAGAACTCTGGGATGCATGTATGTTCTTTGACTATATAATAATAATAATAATAATAATAATAATAATAATTTTTATTTCTAGCCAGCCCCTCTGCTCAGCAATCAGGGCAGGTTACAGCATAATTGGAGAGATTCATTCAGAATAGATTCACCATTTCCTTCCTAGGAGACAGAGAAAGTGTCACTTGGCCATGGTCACCCAGTGGGTTTCCAAGGCCACAGGGGAATTTGAATCCTAGTCTTCTTGAGCCCAACACTTAAACCACTATGTGACCTTATATTTCTTTGCTCCTTGAATAAATTGTATAAAATAAGCAAATGATGCAGATTTGCTTCAAAAGATATTCTGGGAGTCAGTTTCTTTTTGCGTAACAGTTCAGATGGTTTATCTATGTGTTTATTTAGCTTTTTAAAAATCACTAAGAAAGCTGAAGGAATGTGTGCGTTTGTGTATTAAGTGTCATGAAAACCTACATAAATCTCATATTCAGAACTGGGGCAACTGACCTTACAGATGTTTCAATCTACGTTTTCCATTAGTCTGGCTGAAACATGGTATGAGACTGTGGGAGCTGTAGTCCAAAACATCTGGAAAGCCAAAGGTTCCACATTCCTGTTGTATACAGTACTTATACCTACCTACAATAAGCCAAGTGCTTCAACAGCTTCATTACTGCTACCTTGTAATGCACTGTTATCACCAGATCCTAATGAATTTTGTTTATATATATAAAGCTTAACAGACTAGAATTCAACAGAAACACATGTCAATGTCTTACCGGCTAAGCAAACAGGCGGCACAGGGCCGCCCCGGGAAGCTGCGGATCGGGGCCGAGGTATCCGCACACCTTGGCCCCACGGCGCAGCTTCGCCGCCCCAGGAAGGAGCGCTAAAATAGCGCTCCTTCCACCAATCGCCAAAGGTGCACCGCAAAAGGCTGCTGGCGCACCTTCGGCGGCTCTTCCGCTGCAGCGTGTGCGGACGCTGCAGCGGAAAGGCATCCTCGAAGCGCCAACCGTGCGGAGGATCTGGCGCTCCGACTATGTCTTCGGGAAGGGGTTGGGGCGCCCAGCGTGTGGCTGCCCCTCCCCTTCCTTGCTCTGAAGACGCCGTCTGCTTCCCCCCTTAGAGAAGTTGCACAATAGTATAGCTCTTACTGTAGGAAGTTCTTCCTAATGTTGAGTTGGAATCTCTTTTCCTGTAGTTTGAATCTATTGCTTTGTGTCTTAGTCTCTGGAGCAGCAGAAAACAAGCTTGCCCCATCCTCAATATGACATCCCTTCAAATATTTAAACATGGCTATCATGTCACCTGTTAACCTTCTCCTGGCTAAATATACCTAGCTCCCTCAGCCGCTCCTCACAGGGCATAATTTCCAGACCTTTCACCATTTTGGTCACCCTCCCCTGGACACGCTCCAGGTTATCAATATCTCTCTTGAATTGTGGTGTCCAGAACTGGACACAGTTTTCCAGGTGAGGTCTGATCAAAGCAGAGTAGAGTAGCACTATTACTTCTCATCATCTTATCTACTACTACTACTTTTTTAAAAGGATGTATTTGTTTCCAAAGATGACTAAACTTACAAGGGGAAGGGGTTCTATATCATGAAACTAATTGCCTTAGATCCAGATGCAGTCCTATTTAGAACAGAAGTAGAAACACTAGCTTCAGTTTCATTTATCTTCATGGGCCATCCAAGCCATCACAATGCTAAGATAAAGAAGAATTTGGGATTGTCCTTGTAAACCTAGTTTTGCTAGTGATAGATGAGACATGAGACATCCTATCAGATGTGTCAGATCTCAGACTTGCACCTTCCCCCTCCTTTCCCTTCTGTCCCCTCTTTCCCTCTGTCGTGTGATAGAGGAGAGTAAAAATGTTCATGTTCACTTTAGAATAAACTTGAGTTCCCTATTATTAACAGACTCGGGGAACTGGGTTTTTAGTTATTGAATCAGAATCTGAAAGAATAATTTAAATCCTGCGCTAACTGAATAGTTCTAACTAACTGTTAGTTCTAAGGTACATAACTTAGAAATGTGGTTATTTTCTGAATAAAATATTGAAGCTCTCACTCATTCTCTTGTGCAAAAAGGTGGGGAAAGGGAGCACATGAGCCGATGTTGCACTGTGTGCAACTTGTTATCAGTCTTCCTCCTAGACTAGAGCCTGAAAGTAAGTAATTACAAATCACAAGCTACTTTCAATTAAATCTTTTTTTCCAGCAACAAAGGTATAATAACATTACATTACAAGTGTCACTTAATGAAGTGTGACTTCACTTATTGTGCAGTGTAACTTTTAGTTACTATTATAATTATAGAAGTGTGGCATTACTGAATGATGGGGGATAAATATCACATAGTTCAAATGCTGGTTGATAGCTATGCCATGTGCTGCTGCCTTGTGCCCTTTTGTGGGTTTTGAGGAAAAATCAAGTTGGATGGGAGGAAAGTGAGTTTTGTTCCACAGGCCACCAGTTTATATTAACCAGATTTTCAACAATAAGCTACTCTAAAAATAATTATTACAGCTACTTTCAAGAAATGAAAGAGTACATAGTTACTCCTTAAAACTGTAACTATAATGGTGTCTAACTATTATTATTTTTAACCATACCAATAGCTACTTTGTTTGGGGGTTTTTAATCTACATTTCCAAACTCTGCCCTAAATCATGGTTTAGGTGAACCTGGCGACAGTTACTAAAGTGAGGCAAGCTGTTATGTCCTTATTAAATGTACATTTATTAAATGTACAAAGGTTGGAAAGCCATTCTCTTATGTTGCTCTGTCATCAACAAAACTGTGCTTACAATAGTGTGGTTTTGATTATAGATGGTAATTGGCAAGTAAACTATATGAAGGCTTACACCATTTAGCTGGAGTGAGCCCAGTGTAATTCAGTGGGACTTAGTTTTGAGTAGGCACATATAGGATTGTAGTTAAGTGTTGTTAATTATGTGAAGTTAACAAACCTACACAGCCAGGTTCAAAGTGATAGTGGAGCAAGTGGAGCAAGAGGAAGCTGCAAACACAGTCACCCCTCCGTTCTCGCGGCCTTGAAGTCTGAGGTTTTGTATATTCATGGAGGGATGACCTCCTTTAAAATCAATTGGGCGCTCACCCATGGGGATGCACCCCAGTCAAACTTATGAGGCTTGAATATTGGCAAATCTCCATTTTTGTGGGTGGATGGGTCTGGAATGGACCCCCTGTGAAAATGGAGGGTTGACTGTACTACTATTGCTCGTACCTAGTATATTTTACACCTGGGGCGAATCATTTTTCCTCCCTTGTCTCTTTAATGCCATTTTCTGCTCCGGGTCTGGCAGATTGCTGGCTGGGCATGAAAAGGAGGCCACTCACTTTCTCACCTGGCTAGCAGAGCTGTCAGACCTGGAAGGCAGCCCTTCCCACCAGTAGCCATCAATGGGAGTGGGCTGCTGCTGCTGCCGCCCTGCAGCCTTTCCAAATCTGGAAGAGCTTCTGGGTGAGTAGAAAAGAGAGGAGACTTGTTTTCCTGCTCGGCTAGCAGAGCCACCAGACTCGGAAAGCAGCCCTTCCCGCCAGCCCATATGGACCACCTGGTGTGGTCCATATGCCTTGCACCCCTCTAGTGATGCCCCTGTTGCTCTTTTTGTGCCTATTGCTGCTACTACTACTAATGCTACATTTACTGCTCTTTCTCCTTCCAAGAACAGCAGCAACATCATCATCCCAGATGTAGAGTTAAGAGCTATTTGGGCCTCACTTGGTTCAGCCTTTGGCCAATAAGCTGTTCTTGAGGACCCAGTTTGAGAGAGATTATAAGGAAGCAAGTGCATTGACTTATGGGATCTGGTGCCAGTTAAACCTCTTGGATGTCTTCCATATACTCCTGCTGGCAGTACCTGTATGTTTTACTATTGTTATGGCTGCCAAGTCAAAGTATATCCTATTCTTGTCATTTATTTGGGCTAGGTAAAAAAGCCTGTTTCTCTGGGTAACCATTCAATTAGGAGGGGCACAGAAAGTTTCTTTTTTCATGGAAGCCTAAACAACTTATTCTCCCTCTTGCTGTGTGACATGTGAAGGGGAACTGAAGGGTCTAGCCTGGCAATTAGGGCTTCCAGGGGCCCACTAACCTCCTGAAATATATGACAAGCCAAAGTGAATGAATTCATTCTAACCCTCCCCCCATCTCTTCTCTTTGTGTCATCTTTCATTTTTGCCACTTCTCTAAAAAAGCTGGCACAAAAATATACGGACAACCTAGCAACAGAAGGGCTCTTTCTGTTTCTGCCTGAGCATTAAACCATTGCTGTTGACCTTCTGCAGTCAGCCACTCGTCCTTTGTGTAACGTTGTTATCTTGATTTCAGCAGCCACCACTTTGATTTATCAGAGGATTTCAAAGATGCTCCTCTCAAAAGAGCAGAGGCCACCGCTGTGCTCTGAAGTAATTACCGGCTTTACAGAATCTTGTCCTGTGTAGTCATTTCACCACCACAGGCAATACATCCCACTAGACAGCATAATGGCCCCAGATTCACTCTGTCGTCATTATTCCTGGAGCTATTGCCAGAAACCCAAACATCCCCAGATTCATAAATCTTAAGTTTTCATTCTGTGCATTTGGCTGAAAGCCCATCTTTCTGATTATCTACTTAGTTTTCATGGATTCAAATGGTGCCAACACTGTAAGAGGCATTATAGAAATTTCTCTAGTCTAGGACAGAAATGAGTTGATGCTTATGCTCAAATCCTATTTTCCTGCTTCCAAAGCAACTTGCTGAAACTTTCACTTTTCCCAGTTTTCCCAGTTTTGTCCCATTTCTTTTATACTATTTTTAATACAGTATCTTTTCACAAAATAGCATGCCTGCAGTGACACAAGAGTTGGAATAGGTTAGTTTCCCCCAGCATTGTCCCCGCCACATATGTTGGATTATAGTCCCTATCATCTCTAGATGCCATGGCCAATAGCTGTACTGGTCATATTGGCAATTGCCATGTTGGATGGGGGACATTTACAAGACACTAAGTGAGGAGGCTGGGATAGGCACTTGGTATTCTGTGGGCCAAATCTGGCCTCCCCCAAATGGCTTGATTGTGGCTTTAATTCTGGAGAATTATTTGTGATAGATTTTGGAACCCATCCACAACAGTTACAAGTTACCAGAGTTCCTCAGTTGGGACCTGCAGAAGTTAAGCAGGTTTAAACTTGATTTGTACTTGTAATGTAGACATACCTTGAGTGAACTGTTCAGAAGCTGGCAAAGAACAAAACAAAACCCATCTTTTAGATTGTTTTCTAATGTATTTTGAAATTTGAATAGCACTTTGAATAGCAGTACTACAGAACATTTGATGTTTATGGGTTCCCAAGTCAAAAGCATCTCTCTCTCTCTTTTCAGGTTTCTGCTAACTCCTTCACTTCCAGATCAGTTGATCGCAAGTCAAGAACTGATGTCAAGAATATCCAATAATGCTGTTTTTACAATAATAATAATAATAATAATAATAATAATAATAATAGAAGATTTTCTGCAAAATGGACATGATAGTTCTCTTCACTTTTTTAAAGTAATAAAGTCACAACATGTCTTCTTTCTATCTTGAGCTTCCTACTGACATCAACCAGTGTGATTTTTTTCCTGCTGTGGCACCAACTCTACCTGTTGCCTTCACTCCCATAAATCTTGCACCAAATTCACTCTAATTTTGCTTCTCATCCCCTGCCCTGGTGCCATGCTCAGAGCAAGCCTTTGCCTTTTTATAGGTTTATACATGAGCTAGTGTGGAACAGTGGTTTGAGCAATGGACTATGACTCTGGGGACCAGGGTTCAAATCTCTGCTCAGTCATGGAAACCCACTGGGTGACGTTGGGCAAGTCCCACCCTCCCAGCCTCAGAGGAAGACAAAGGCAAAGGTCCCTGAACAAATCTTGCCAAGAAATTTAAGGTTAATATTACGGTCACCTTAGGTTCACTGTAACATGGAAATAACTTCAAAGTACACAACAATAACAATAATGCCTAGCATGTGTATCTATTTAAATGGATATTCTCTACCTGTCTTTTAAAAATACTTTCTCTTTTAGATTGAAAAATGTGCTTGGCTAAGAGTGATGGCTTGATGTTTGCTGTATGGAGTGGGATGATAATGGGATATTTCCGTGATAGTCAGCTGTGCAGAATTCTGTGCAGTAGCTGTGCTTCTGCTGAAAAATAGGAGGAACCAGTTGGATCAGAGTCTGATTTCTTGGCGATGTTTGTATGTCTGCAAAAGGGGTAAGTATAAATCCACAATAGGTTCCTCACTCAGACAATGAGTATTTCCCTGGATTCTTGTCCTCTTCCAGTCTGATCAACTATCACATGTAGAAAAAAAAATGATCTAGAATTGGTTCTGGCCAGGTAAAAGTCAGAATGGGTTGGGTAAATATAATATTTGTATCCTTGAAATATTTGTTCTCTAATCCCTCGGTGCTTCTCCAGTGACTTGATTTTTAGAAGTGCTTTTGCGAAGTTAATGAACTGCCTAATAAACACTGAATTAAGCCAGAAAGTCTTATTGTATTGCACAATTACTGAAACTATTTAAAAACAACGACCACAAAAGATGACATAATCTACAATTCTGGGTGGTTCACACTTAAAATACAGATTAGCTATTTTCAACATTTAATTAACAGCTAATCTACAAAGACTTTTTCAGTGCTGGTGGTTTTATAAAAATAAAAGTCTGAAAGTCAAGTTTGCCAATCTGATAAAGTATTTCTTGTTTCTTCATTCAGCAATTACACATGGCACTTTTAAGCTGTGGTGTATAAAAAATCAGAAACCATCCCTGACAAATTCATGGAGAACTGGTACTCACAATCACACATGTGATTGAGTTTTGTAAATCAATGATCTGTAAAACTCCATGAGATGGCTTCAGTCTTAGGAGTTTATCTCATGGGAGGGATCCTGTGCAAAAACGGGATTGAAAACAGGAAAAACCCGCAAAAGTAGATTGATTTTCACATGACATTGAGCATTAACCCAGACAGAAAGTGTGAAAAAATCTGCAAAAGCGGATTGATTTTCACACAACGTCGGGGTTAATGAGCATTAACGCAACATTAATCTGGACAGAAAGTTGACAAAACACAATTCTTTTTTACTTTCAGAAAATCCCGAAAGTAAAAAGAAACACGTTTTGTCGACTTTCTGCTCGGATTAATTGCTCATTAACCCTGATGTGTGTGAAAATCAACCCACATTTGCAGGTTTTTTCAGGTTTTAAATTCCATTTCTGCATGGGATTTGGGCACTTTGCCCCGGTGTGATAAACTCCTTACAGAGCAATTCTAGCTCTGAAACAGAGCTGTAGCTATGAGTTAGGAGACATACAAAATGAGGACATTGCACCCCAAATAAGAATTATGACATTTTCCTTCAGTCTACAAATTTCTAGTCCTGCAGAATGTGAGACGTTGAACGTTATTCATTCCTAGAACTCATATATTTGCTGAGTTCTTAATACTCATATATTTGCTATGTTCTTTAGTCGGCCCTTAGTATCTGCTGGGCTTTGGTCACTTTGCCTGCTCCATTTCTTTGGATGCTTACATTTCATTTTTAAACATTCAGCTGAAGTTTTAAGTTAATCCAGTGCTAGAAATTTGGGGACAGAAGGAACTGTCCATGGAGAAACTGAATTCTTATGAGAAGGCAATGCCATCATTTTGTCCCTGAGATGTACCTCCAGACAGTGGTTAAGATGAAGTAGAAATGTCCCTCAGCCAAAGGAGAAGAGATTTACTAATGGGAAACCTTTTCCACCCTGAAGTTATGGAAACTGGTTAAAAGCAACAAAAGGGACAATTTTGGGGCTGGGGCTTCAGACTCAATATATCTAAATCCCTTTTCCTAGGAGACTCTATGATCAGGCCCCTTGACTATGCCACCTTAGAGCTGAGAATAGTTAATTACCGTTCACACTGGATTCAATCATAAAAACAAATCCTTCAGGAAAGATGTTATGTAAAAGCCTTATGCTCACATCCCACCTTCTGTATTGGTTGTGAGGTGGCTGCTCCCAGAATCCACCCCATTACCTCCGCACACTGTAGTGACTCCAGGCAGTTGTCTCCATAGGCATCCCTACTGTGCGGCCTGGAGCCACCATTGCTGGTGTAAGTCACTCCCTCTGAGGTTAGAAATGGGGTGCACATCATCAATCACATGGCTGGGGACCTCATTATGACCTCAGAGGGAGCAATGGATGCCAGTGCTAGCAGTGCCAGGCCGTACAATGGGACACATTTGGAAACAGCTATCCAGCGGTGCTATGGAGTGCTATTGATTTTCCTGCAGAGGAAAGCCTGTTCAAGGGAGGGAAAGGGCAAATTCAGTGTGGAACTGGCCTTACACCGTGAAGACAGTCTACTCTTGAATTGGGGTTTTGCCTCTGCATCATGAAGACAGGCCTTGGCCAGTGGCATCACTGGCTATAGCATCACCCGGTGCGGAGGGCTGCTGGTGGTGGTGTGCAGAGGACTGCCCCTCTTCCTCCTGCTAATGTGCTCACCTGCCCCTCTCGGCCACCCAGTTGCCTGCCACCTGGCCAGACAATGAAAAGGCACTCATGAAAAGAAAAGTGGAGACTCCAGCCAAAACAGATTTTGTTGTTTTATTCCCACTAAAAGAGCAAAAGGGTGTATGTTCGCCCCTCTTCTACTCCATCCCCAGGCTTTCTCCCTGGGGATGGGTGCACATTTGTCCCTCCTAAGCCGAAGGAGGAGGAAGGGCCAACTGAGTGTCACCCCACACCCCCTCATCCCTCCAGTGACACCACTGGTCTCAAGATGGGGGGAAACCACTTCATTTGGCCTATGCAGGCATGCCCTAGGACAACAATTTAAGGCTGCAGTCCTAAAGTGATGGAACAGCATCTTGTAGCTATAGAAAGGGAGGAAAACAGTGTACTATAAAATCATAATATCTTTCTCTTAGAAAAAAAGTCAAGAAAGAAAAGGCAGAAAGAAGAATTCAGAAGCCATAATATGACCACCATTAATCACAAATGGGAAAATTTGCTATGATAGTTAAAAGGATTCATGCTGAGTTGTTATCCCTACTGGTCAGTGTTTCCAAAGTTCAGTAACAGAATTTTGTGCTGATTTTTTTTTCTATATCAGTTAGATCTCCCCTATTCAGTCAGGGAGCCCTTGGTTCCAATTCCCAACTACAGTAGATCCTTGGTATCTGCTGGGGTTTGGTTTCAGGATCCCCCATGGATACTAAAATCCTTGGATGCTCAAGTTCCATTAAATACAGTGACATAGTAAAATGGTATCCCTTAAATCAAGGTTTGCTATTTGGAATTTTACTTTTAAAAAATATTTTCAAGTTGTGGATGCTTGAATCCATGGATGAAGAATCTGTGGATACAGAGAGCTGACTGTATGAGCCAGGCCTGTTGTGTCAGGGGTTAAGTTGTAGGGAGAGCAGAAAATAATGCAAAACACAGAGGCTTCTAGTTTCCCCAAGGGAAGAGGTGTTCTCTTTTCTCATGATGGTTTTCCTACAAAAGGAAGCAGCCTGTCCGTTACTCACATAATTCCTTGTGGTTACTTAGCCAGAAGCAGTGTTTATTTACTGATTTTTAAATTCTAACACTCTTTTAATTGCCTCTCCTGCTCTTCTTCCATGGAACTCAGTGTAGGTTTGTTTGAAGGTGGATTTGTTTGAGAAGACCACCCAATGAGCTTTGCGGCTGAGCAGAGATTTGAATGTGGGCCAAGTCCTGGTTTCAGCTCAAATCTCCTGCTTAAGTTTCCAGTTCCAACACCAGCAGTGATAGCAGGCACCATCCAGATGCCAACAGCTCTGGCTTGGCTTAATCAAAGAGAAAGACAAAAACACAGCTCTCTAAATGGTAATGGAGAATTTGAATCAGATGGTTTTGTATGACAACAACAAGGTCTTCCTACCCCATCCCCATTGTTTACTACTGGTGATCCCTCCATTGCAGTAAATTGTCTTGGCTGCCTTCCCAGAAAAGAAGAATCAGTGTTGCTTTCTTTTCAGAGCCAGTTCCAGATGTGGCAACATTGGGCATTTGCTGTGTCCCCAAAAACGGACCAGTGCCCGGCTGGTTGGTGGGATTTGGGGACTTGACGTAAAAAAAATAAATCCCCTGTCCAAACCCTACTGTTACTTTGGGCCCACCTGAAATAAGAGGCAGTGTGCAACAGTTCCCAGAATGTATATCACATCACTTCCAGACTGAAAGGCCTTGCCTGAGGATAAGATATGTATGTTGGTTCAAGATTATGATCTACAGAAGTCAGACTCGTGTGGTAGGCAGTGTACTCTTGGGCTTGCCCAAGCAAATCTCAGTTCAAAACCCTGCCTTGCCATGATACACAGATTTCTCTTTCTTTACTTGTACAATGTACAATCACAGCTTCCCAGTGAGCACATGCTTACTAAACCCATATGAATGTGATAAAATGACATTGCATGTTAATTCCTGGTGCCTTCCATAGAGACTTAAAGAAAATGCCTGAAGTCGCTGTTTTGGACTACAACTTCCATGCCATCAACAATGCTGGCTGGGGATTCCAGGAGTTGTAGTTCCAAAAATAACTTTCTAAGCTGTGGCCCAAAGAACTAGCCCACACTGAGTGACTATGGAATTGCTATCTCTCTCTCTCTCTCTCTCTCTCTCTCTCTCTCTCTCTCTCTCACAGACACACACACAGAGCTTAGCCTACTTCTGATCCAAGGTTGATGAGGTCTTAATGAAGGGATAACTGCTTGTATAATTGATTGTATCACTTGCCTTGCTTTCTCTGAGCAATTTGGCTGTCTTCCACACAGCAATTCATCATGAGTCTCTAAGGTGCCACAGTATTGGGAGCAACTACATTGCTGTGGCTGGCTGGCTAAAATACTGACTACTCTTCTGCAATTAAGCACATGGCCGAGGATGAATGGGTAAGTGAGATGAGACAGAATACTGTGTCCTTCCTTTGTACCCTACAAGTGCTTTTTCAATATTCTACAGTGATAACACTAATGATGTCCGGAATGCAGTATGCCATTTTGGTTCTGGGTCTGCAGGGAGTGTTTGCCAAGGGCTTACATTCACACAATTCTTCACATCCCGTCTATGCCCACAGTGAACAGAAGACATGTGTCCAAATATTTCCATTTTAACTACGGAGTGCAATTACAGCTCTAAGTCTCAATGTTCTTAAACAGCTTCTTCTACCAAATAACTGCTCTTGAAGTTAGCAGCCTCAAACCAGCACTGATATTAGTGGGCAAAGGTACACCTAGTGCTCAGCTGGATTGCAGCCAAAATGTTCTTCCTAATGTTTAATTTAAATCTTCCTCCCTGTAATTTAAATCTGCTGTTTGGAATGTCCAGTCCTGGATTGGAGGAACAGTTGTTTCCTCTCTTCCTTCACATTATAAATGTTTGCTTAGGGCTTCAGTGTTCAGTTCATATGACATTTAGTTGGATCCACAATCTGCCTCCTGCAGACAGAAAGTCTACTTTCATCTGTGTTAGGTTTCTGATCCAAATAGATAAATTTTACTGGATGAATGTAGGAGGTGACCATTTTTGTTGATTCCTTTTCCCCTCATCAGCCCTTTATTTCCCTTCCCCAAGTCTTTGCCAAATGGTCATCCTCCTTTATTTCCACCAGCAGGAGTGTTCTGGAGATAACTTCATTTTGGGAATGCTTTTTCAGGAATGCCAGTGAAAAAGAAGCTAAATCCAACCCACTGCTTTTCTCTTTCACTGTGCATGTGTGTCATCTTCATCTCTCATACTTGATAATGGTGACTTCCCCTCACCTAAGAACTAATCCAGAATTATAGATACTTATTGGCTTGTGGCTCTTTGAAGTACAGAAGTGTAGCAGGGACATCTGAGCCAAGGAATGATGCAGTGGATAGAGCATGAGGTTGAGAGTGGGAGGAGCCAAGTTTGGAAAAGTTACTTTTTTAAATGACAAAAAGTTTGAGAAAAGAAACCCTTTGCCACATTCTTCAAATTCTTCTAATTGAAAGGATTTCATTCAGCTCTCAGCTCAGCCATGAAACATACTGTGGGAGAATTGGTACATGATCCCAACATAGTTCACATAGGCCATGAGCTACAACTGTTTCTAACTCACTAGGGCAAGGAGGACACTGTCTCTATTTTGTGATGTTATTCTATTGACTTTATTCTCTTTCTCTCTCATACACACACACTCACTCACTTTCTGCAGTCGCCTTTTGGGGATGTGTTGTACAATTTTCATTGGTCTTCTTGAAGGTAGTATTCTCTAAGTTTTTAGAAGTTAACGCTCTGCGTGGCTGAGTTTTACCTCTAGTGTACAGGCAGCTCAATGCATGCCCACAGAAACAAAGGCACCTTAGCACACTAAGGACATCACCACACAAGCCCTGTTTTTGCCACAATCATACTAGTCAATGAAAATGGAAACATACTGGTTTCAGAGCAGCCATTATCGCATGTCTCTGCAACTGCACAACTGGGGCTGCTTTTGCCACTATGCTCTCTTTTGCTCTCATCCCAAACCCTGCTCCTTGCCTGACTCAGCGTGCCTTTGGGGTTTTCAATTTTTTAATTAAAAAAAAACTTTTTAACATAAAAGACAAGGATTAGACTGCTAGAACAATTAAGAAAGAAAGAAGGAGAATGGAAACAAAAAGGAGATAAGAATACAAAGACTGAAGTCCAGATCTTACAACAACAATTAAAGACACTATCAATCAATGAGATTCAGAGGAAAATCCAAAGAGTCAAGCAGAAACAATTTGAATACGGAAACAAAGCTGGAAAACTTCTAGCAAGCAAATTGAAAAAAGAGAAAGAGAAGAAATTAATAACGGAATTGCTAGTAAATGGGAATAGTATTACTAATCAGGATGATATTAAAAAGGAATTCAAAGAATATTTTAAAAATTTATATAAAACAAATCAAAATATGAAAAACAAAGTCGAATCAATTAGAAAATTTCTAGAAAATCAAAAAATACCAAGTTTAAACACAACACAGAAAGAGACACTAAACCAAGCTATTACTATAAATGAAATCTCTGAAGCCATCAAACAATTGAAAACTGGAAAAGCCCCAGGACCTGATGGCTTCACTGCAATTTACTATAAAAATATGGAGGAGGTCCTAATAATGCCATTGTATAATGTGTTAAATAATATACAGAGAGAGGGTATTCCTGAGTCATGGAAAGAAGCATCAATAACCTTAATACCATAAGAGGATTGTGATAAAAGAGACATTAAGAATTATAGACCAATCTCCCTGATTAATGTCAATTACAAAGTTTTTGCTATTATTATTATTGCAGAGAGATTGAAAAAAATACTGAATGAACTGATTCATGAAGATCAAAATGGGGTTTTACCCAACCGCCAGATAAAGAATAATACTAGAACTGTAATCGACATAATAGAACATTATGAATATAAGAACGACAAAAAATTGGTGATGATTCTGATTGATGCTGAAAAAGCATTCGACAGAGTCAACTGGACCTTCCTTTTTGGAATAATGATAAAAAATGAATACTGAGGATCGCTTTATTTCCTGGATAAAAGCAATTTATAAGGACCAAAGAGCATGCATAATTGTAAATGAAGAAAAAACAGACACTATAATGATTGAAAAGGGCACCAGACAAGGTTGCCCAATATCTCCTCTTCTCTTCCTGATGATGCTTGAAGTATTAAACCTCAAAATATGGGAAGAGGAGAGTATTGTAAGAGTCAGAATAAAGAAAGAACAATTTAAAATAAAAGCTTATACTGATGACTTGATCTGCTTTCTAGAAGAACCTATGAATAGTATAATATATTTAATTACAATATTAAAGGAATTTGGTAACCACTCAGGTTTTAAGATCAACGAAGAAAAAACTACAATACTGACAAAAAACATAACATCACAAGAAAAAAGTGAGTTAAAGTCTCTAACGGGATTCAAGATTCAAAACAAGGTAAAATACCTGGACATCACATTGACGAAGAGAAACATAGACTTATATCAAAATAATTATGATAAGATCTGGACAGAAGTTAGAAAGGACCTGGAAAGATGGACGAGACTTCAACTTTCCTTTTCTGGTAGAATATCAGTTATTAAAATGAATGTCCTCCCTAGGTTTATGTTTCTTTTTCAAAAGCTACCAATTTTAGCCAATGAAAAGTGTTTTGATAAATGGCAAAGGGAATTATCTAAATTCCTCTGGGAAGGAAAAAACCCCAGAACCAGATGGAAGATTTTAACGGATGATAAAGATAGAAGCGGACTTGCGCTTCCTAATTTAAGACTATATTACTATGCTTCCTGTCTAGCCTGGCTGGAAGAGTGGATAAGATTAGATAATGAAAAGCTACCTACATTGGAAGGCAGTAACTTACGGTTTGGTTACCACGCATATATGTGGTACAATAAACTAGCAGTCAACAAAGATTTTGAGCATCATGTCATTAGGAAAGCTCTCCTAAAAGTTTGGTGTAAAATTAAAAAGCAGTTTTATCCGAAAATAACCTTGTGGGCTTCCTCGCAAGAAGCTTTTCATCATAGAACCAAATATATAGGAGAAAAATGGATAAAATATAATGATATTTTATATATAGATGCAAGGAAGACTCCCCAATTCAAAACTATCAACACAATGCAAGAAGAAAACATAAAAATAAATTGGTTTTTATATAATCAACTAAAAACACAATTCCGTGATGATGCCAAATTGTCAAGATTTGATAAAGAGAAAAATGAAATTGATAAGATTGTATTTGAGGAACAAGGTAAACATATGCTAAATATTATAAGTTACTAAAAAATAGAGACCTGGAAAATGAAATAATCAAACAGGAGATGGTGAAATGGGCTCAAGATATTGGTAGTCCAATAGATTTAGAAGCTGGGAGAAATCTTGGAAAATGACCAATAAGTTTGTGTCAGAATTATAAGGAAAACTATTTCAAAATGTTACATTGGGGTAGGCAACCTAAGGCCCGGGGGCCGGATGCGGCCCCCCCCAAGGACCGGCCCCAGGCCAGTCCTGCCGCCGCTGCCGCCGCCACCATCGCTGCCGCCTGCCATGATGATATTGATTATTGCTGTTACTTGTTCTTGGGGTTTTCTAGGCAAAATCTCCACAGGGGTTTTGCCATGGTTTTTCTGGGGCTGAGAGTGTGCATGCATATTTTTTTAAATTTTTTTACAATGTTTAAATTTTTATTTATTTATTTATTTTTGGTGCTTCGGGCCCCCAATTGTCTGAGGGACAGCAACACGGCCCCCAGTTCAAAAAGGTTGCCTACCCCTGTGTTACATCAATGGTATATGATGCCATCGAAATTAAACAAAATATATAAAACAGGAAGTACAAAGTTCTGGAAATGCCAAAAACAAGACGGCAATTTCATACATATGTGGTGGCGATTACCAGGAAGCAAAGCGCTACTGGACGATGATAGTAAAGGTTATAAATGAGATGCTTATGACAAGTATTGTATTAGATCCAAAAGTCTTCCTATTAAATATGATAAACAAACTGGAAGAGATTATTGAAAAAAATCATTCTAGAAAATTGTTATATATGATCACAACAGCTAGAATTCTCTTCACACAATACTGGAAAACTGATAGGATCCCAACAGAAACGGAATGGTTAATCAAGCTGAGAGAAGCTGTTAATATGGATATACTTACTGCCAAACTAAGAGGCAATGATATAAAAGATGAATGGTCATGCCTTCAAGAGAATTCCAACAATCTTCCCAAATGACATATCCCAGGATTCCATAGGATGGAGCCATGGCAATTAGTGGCATCAAACTGGTATAATTGTGCAGTGTGGATACACAACTGATTACTTTTTGAGGTAACACACATTGTCTCTAAAGAATGGCCTCTACAGAATGGCAGTGGAATAGCCCTTTCTATGAAGTTCAGAGACATTAACAGTTCAAATGCAAGTAGGGTCAGTTAGGTTTGGGTTGATGATAAAGGTATTCCAAACTTGTCCTGGCATTGGTTGCCAAGTGTCTCTCGGGGCAGTTTATGATGTATTTTTTAACCTTTAAAACCTTAAATGGCTTATGGTCTGGCTATCTTGGAGACTGTTTGACTTGTTATGAAGCTTTGTGGTTGCTATGATCTTTTCTGGTTTCTATGACCCTCAGGAGAGGTCCTCTTGCAGATACCATTCCCTGTGGAGGTCCACTTGACCAAGGAGGAGGCTTTGTCCTGTGTTATTCCTAGACTGTGGAATTCACTCCCTTTGGAGTGAATTCACTGCAGCCAGTTCCCACTAACCCTGTTTTCAGGAAGGGCATGAAGACACATCTTTTCATGATCACCCATACAAGTATTTGGTAAATATTTGATTATTATAATAATCTTAATGTCTGTATCACTTTCAACTGTTTTAATAATATTTCTAGTGGAAGGATTAAAATGTAAATAATAAATAACATTACATGTTTCCACTTTCATCTGTAAAATGTTGGAGGGTTGTTAGAATAAACGGGGGAACATGTTTATTCCCTTTGCAGGAAATAGGCCTTTGAGGCCCCTGGAGAAAGTGTAAAATGAGATTATTAATTTTTTAAGGTCAGTTTTTGGAGGCCTGATGAAAAATGCAGAAGATACTAATTGAGAAGATGCTCAATCAACAGTCCTTATTTTAAGAAAACTTTCATGAATCTAGTATATCTAGATTACAATTCATAGTATATACCGTAAATATATTGTGCAATGTATAAAAGTACACAGCAGTTCTTTTGGGATGTACAATACTGTGGAAAGAGAAATATATCAGTAGTTCATCAGATATATATTTTTCCAACTGACAGCTGAAAAAGTTGTTCTGTTGCTGAATTGCACTTTGAGAGAGACCTTGAAAGAGAACCTGATTTCAGCAAATTGTAGACTGAGGCCTCAATCCAGTTATTAGTTCTAACTATTAGACCCACTGAATCAATGTAACATACATAAGTATTATTATTTTTTAACATCTGCGCTGGTTATATAATTACACATCATATCTTGGATTTATCATGACATAAGCACATTTATCTACAGCTGTATCAAAATATTGCTTGTTTGTTCAATTTTAAAATTGAAAATACAGGGGAAAAACAAGCCTGTTTCTCCTCTTCCACCATCACTGTCCATAAAAAAGTTGTATTATAAGTTATTGCAGAACAAGGTCTATGGGTTCTTTCATTATATCATTGTACTGCTTACCACATTAAAATCACACGATCTGCCATATTAGGATCTACATAGAACTCAATATAGTCCCCGTGTGGTCTGTGGCTGCTGAATGCACTAAATTGTTTTAAAAATCTGATATCTGGATGCATCCTTCACTGTACTTTTGTAATACTCAGAGAAGATGAAGTACCTTGCAATCCGTGTCTCATTTTCATTCAGCCTCCTGAACTGGATCACTATTTTCATTCTTGATTTTCAGGTAAGGGAACTGAACCTGAGAAACAGTGACTTGACCAAAGCTACCCAATGACTCTATAGGAGATGTAAGATTTGAACCCTGACAATCCAGGACAATCTCCATTGAACCACATTACTGTTCTTTCCATCCATTTTTGTAAACTTACACACAGGTGATCCAGTGACATAGGCAATGGACTCTCCCAAAACCCTGTGCTGTTGAATTATTTACTGGTGAGAAAATTGCAGAGCAGAAGCAATCTGAGTACAATTCTGACTGCCTTTGCTCGTGATGTGCCTCCCCAAAGCCTCTCCACATGACCTAGTTCTCCAGGATGGCAGCGATTATCAATTATCCAGCTGTGAAATATGCAGGCATGAGTGAGGGAGCCAGCTGGGCAAGAGCTGCTTTTACAGGTACTGTTTCAAACCAAAGAGATCCTGCTTTTAGGGGTCCACACATATTTGCTAGCGTGAATCTAAAATACTGCTCAGGGAATGGGGTGTAGAAGGGATCTGGGAAGTATTTCCTCATTGCTTTTTCCTTCTCTCCTTACTCTGTTGTCTCCCTTTCCTGTCTCCACCATTGGTCTCTTCTTTATTTTATATAGCAGCATGGTGTGTTTGTGTATGTGTGTGTATGAAAGAATCTTTCATGCTACCTTCAGTTTCTTGGAAGACAGGTAAGCTGTATGTTAAATAAATAAAGGATGAACGATGCACGTAATGGAGATGGGGCCATGAACAGATCCATTAGACGGAGTCCATTTAGTCCAGTATTATGTTCCTAACAAGGAACTATCAGCTATTTCTGGAAAGCTGAAAAGCAGGCTATGAAGTTGGGTCATCTCATATGTTTCCAGTTAAACAAGATGTCTCCACTTCTCTATCATTCTATCAATAGAGTGCCACTCTATTTTACTTTGATCAGGCCTCACCTGGAATACTGTGTCCAGTTCTGGGCACTGCAATTCAAAAAGGATGTTGACAAGCTGGAATGTGTCCAGAGAAGAGCAACCAAAATGGTGAATGGTCTGGAAGCCATGCCTTATGAGGAGAGACTTAGGGAGCTGGGTATGTTTAGCCTGGAGAAGAGAAGGTTAAGAGGTAATAAGGCAGCCCTGTTTAAATATTTGAAAGGATGTCATGTTGAAGATGGAGTGAGCTTGTTTTCTGTTGCTCCAGAGAATAGGACATGAAGTAATGGATGCAAACTACAGGAAAAGATATTCTACCTAAACATTAGGAACCTGCAACCCTCCCCATATGAACCTGTGAGAGTCTTAAGATTTGCAGGAAAAGGCTTTCTCTCAGTCCCACCAAGATCACAGGCTCGCCTGGTGAGGACATGAGAGAGAGCCTGCTCGGTGGCTGCTCCCAATCTCTGGAATGCCCTTCCTCAGGAGGCTAGGCTGGCCCCCTCTCTGCTGGCCTTTCATCGGCAAGTAGAAACATTCTTATGCAGGCAGGCATTTTGTATATAATGCATAGCAGGGTAGTTTTTATGGAGCAGGTGGGTTTTTAGTTTGTTTTTAACTTTTGTATATTTTATATGACTTTATATTGGATGTGATGTTTTAATTATTTTGAATTTTATTGGGATTTTAAATGTTTTATCTGTGAGCCGCCTTGGGCCCCTTCGGGGAGAAAGATGTCATATAAATGAAATAAATAAATGGAACTTCCTGACAGTAAGAGCTGTTTGACAGTGAAACACACTCCCTTGGAGAGTGGTGGAGTCTCCTTCTTTGGAGGTCTTTAAACAGAGGCTGGATGGCCATCTTTTGGGGTGTGCTTTGATTTTGAGTTCCTGCATGGCAGGAGATTGGACTCGATGGCCCTTGAGGGCTCTTCCAACTCTATGATTCTATGTTGGATAGCAAGTGGAAGCCATAAGGGACATCCCCATGAATCTGTCTAATTTTGGTGTAGTGGTTTGAGCATTGGACTGCGACTCTAGAGACCAGGATCTGATTCCCAGCTTGTTCTCCCATCTGCGAACTTATTCTAGCTTTAATAACACTTTCTACCATTTTATCTGGAATAAGTCTGTAATTTCTTGGCTCCAGTTCTGGATATCTTTTTAAAATAGCCCTGTTAGATTGGCTACATATGTATAAAGTGTCAAGTTTGTTTTGTCAGGAAATTGAGCTGCACTTAGAAACCCTTGTCTACCAGGAAAGTTAAGGGTGCTAGTGGTAGAAGAGGGTGGATACTGTGATATATATGAAAGTGTTCTGATAAATAATAATATTCTTTAAAAATTGAACTACATTGCTCTTTTGCAATTTAATATTACAGGTTGAGTCTCCCTTACCCAAAATGCTTGAGACCAGAAGTGTCTTAGATTTTGAAATTTTTCAGATTTTGGAATATTTGCATATACATAATGAGATATTTTGGAGACTGAAGTCTGGGCGTGCAATGCATTATATTTTGGATACACCGTATATATACATAGCCTGACAGTAATATTTTAATAATGTTATGCATGAAACAAAGTTTGTGTACATCAAACCATCAGAAGGCAAATATGTTACTATCTTAGCTACCCATGTGGACAATTTTGGATTTTTGAATATTTCAGATTTCAAAATTCTGGATAAAGGACAGTCAACTTGTAATGGAATTTAATATGCAAAAGAAGGACTTTATATGTTACTGCACCACATCCAGTGAGATGTGGATTGAGATATTACTCTGAATGCACATGCCAGTCATATTCTTTTGTCATGCAGATTAGGGCAAAAGTCTAGCTATGCAGCACTAGCAAAGATGGAGCCATCGCAGAGGGCAGTATAGCATGAGCCTAATGTGCCATCAGTCATGTTGGTACATAGCCAAGTCTAATAGGCTAACACAGCAAACAGGGAAGTCATTGCATTCACAACAGGATCCTTGGTGAGGTAGGTTGCATGGTGAAAAAGCCTCTTTCAGATTTTAAAAAATGATGCTGAAGAAACAGAAACTTGAAGAAAGAATGGTCTGAAAGAGCAGACCTGAAGAAATAAGCAAAGTGTTTGATTGTAAGGGCTGATTTTGTGTGAAATGATGACTTTTGAAGCAAACAAGGAAACATTGCAAATGTTGGTGCAGCATTAGTGGGTTTAGCAACCCAGGATAAATGGTTGTGTTTAGGTAAACCTTGTGTACTTTGATATGACCCATCCCAGAATGTTGATAATGAGCATACAGTCAAAATACGCAGTAGCCCAGCTTGGCAATGATTTTATCTTGTACTGTGCATTGGTGGGAAGTGTCTATAAAACATTTTTTTCTTTGGTTCTCTGGAGTACATTTGCAGTGTGCACATCTGTACTGGTTTTGCTTTTGCCCCAGTGGATACAGGGGACACAAGCAATAAGGGAGGACATTTATCCACCTGTCAGACATAAGCTACTGCTTCTACTCTCCTTTAATACCTCAGAGAACGGTTTGACTTTGGGGTGAATGTTGCAGACATGATTCGGTCTTTGAATTAAAAAAAAAATTGTTTCACTGCAAAGGTAGTATGAAACCATTGTTTGGGAAAACTACATTTTTCAAGTACAACTCCCAGAATCCCATAGCCAGCCTGACCATTGGAAACTTGATAATTGTGTAGGTCTTGTGAAAGGTTTTTTGAAAAACTTATCTTCTCAATGCTGCACTAAGAAACCATAGTGTTCATATAATTACACAGGCCCAAATATACATCATAATTGTTAATTTCATGTATTACTTATTTAACTTGTAATTTAAGATTCGTATGCTAACCTTTTAATTATATAGATAAGAATACTATTATGGTATGAAAATCCTGTACGAAGATCTCCTAGTAAACTGATTTCCTATAATTTCTTAAGATTGCCCTGCAAGCTCTTGTTACTCAAATAATTGCAACATATATGAGCTGCAGAAGATTATCAAGAATACAAAGAGTGAGAGCGACTCTATGCAGGTCTTCTCATATATTAGTGGTGGCATCAGTGCATTTACTTCACCACCTATTATCCTCATTGCTCTTTGTATGTTAGGCATGTAGGGTTCTGCCTCACCTCATGTAGGAAACTGGCACAGATATGAAAGGCTGCATCATTCACCCAGAATGTGAAGATAGCAATAAGTAGAGCTATTGTGCAAGCCCTTGGTATCCCTTCTCTAGAAAGTGCCTAAATCGAGAAGCACACCTACAAAGGGCTTAACTTTCAGTGCAAGTGTGCTAGCAGGCTAGTCCTT
This sequence comes from Phrynosoma blainvillii, assembly GCA_026167975.1. Lineage (NCBI taxonomy): Eukaryota > Metazoa > Chordata > Lepidosauria > Squamata > Phrynosomatidae > Phrynosoma > Phrynosoma blainvillii. The sequence continues at coordinate 239,037,100 of JANUYF010000002.1, forward strand.
TTGGAGTGCTGGAGAGAACTGGTTTGCTGATAAGACAGGAGCATTCCTAGGCAGTCAGAGAAGTCAGAAACTACTAGAAAAATATTAATTAATCAATTAGAGTAGGGTGTGTGAGAGAGATGTTTTTCAGTTATTTATCCTCTTGGGATATTATTGTTAGTTATAAAACATCTCAGGGATTATTGGTTAACAAGACATTTATTTTTATTGTTTAATTTTAAAAAACCACATCAATTATTTATAGAGAATTGTTTCTATCCCTTCTCTGCATCTGAAGCAGATTACATGCTGAACCTTCTTGACATAGTGTTTTCTTCCATGAAGAAAAACTATTCCATCTTGAAAGATCTTTGTCTTTTTAAAAAAAACAAAAAACAAGATTATTTATTTATGTTACCAGATGTGCTCTTTCCATAGACTTTGTGATGTGTGTGTGTTTTAAGTAACCATAAGCATCTGTAATCTTCCGAGGGTTTGTTCTTGTGTAGTCATTTTCAGGCTTTAGCTAAGATTGATCAGTTTGAATATATACATCTATATTTTTTGCAAGTATTACTTTATTAGTACCATTGAAAAAGAGCAAAGGATTCCCCTGAAGACATGGTGAAAGCAATAGGACTGTTGTGTGCCAAAATAATGTATAAGCTTATAATTGCCCTGAAGTAGAGCACAAAGGGTGAACTACCTCTACCATGACTAACACTTTTAAAAGCCTTGATGCATTTTGGGGTACCTGGTACCTGACATTTTCCTCTCTCTCTCCCTCTCCCTCTTTTCTCTCTCTCTCTCTCACATACACACACACACACACACATAGCTGCCTGAGTCCAGTTGGTTCACTCTAATGCACACAGCAGGGCCAGCTCAATATATATCTCAAGTTGTTTTTCAATTGTTTGCGGACATTTCAAGAACTGCATTTGGAATCCCTGCCTTCTGTAGTGGACAGCTAAATCTATATTCTGCTTTAATAGATCTGATTTTGTCTGTTGAACATCAGGTAGTGCTCTGCAGTATTTGATAAACTAAGGCAATTGTGCTTCTCTCAGTTTCTCCTCCCTACTGCCAACATCAGAAAGATGCTTTAGAGTCACCATGTAACATATATTCATGCACAACCCAACTTTATACATGGTGTGTCTTGTTCAGAATGTGTAACACCAATGTTCAAGAGTCTTAACTTTTGAAGACACCTGACCTCTTAGATTGTGCTGTCCTCTGGATCCATGTGGCTTGAATTCATAAGCTACCTCAAAAAAGTCATCTTGTGATTAATAATGGGCTACTTTAGTTGCAAGTCACACATAGCCTTCACTTTTAAAATAATTTTGTTCTTATGCAATTCCTTATTGCTGCAGATTATATGTGTGCATATGTGCCTTCAAGTTGCCTGTCAATTTATGACAATCCCATGAATTTCATAGGATTTTCTTAGGCAAGAAATACTCAGAGATGGTTTTGCCAGTTCCTCTGAAATATAGTCTATAGCATCTGGTATTTGTTGGCAGTTTCCCATCCAGGCATAACCAGAACTGACCTTGCTTAGCTTCCAAGATCAGATGGGATCTGGTTCCTTTAGGGTATTTAGGATTTTGTTGGTCTTGTTACTGTGTGCCTTCAAATCATTTCTGACTTATGGTAACCCTAAGGTGAACCTATCACAGGGGTTTCTTGGTAAGTTTCTTCAGAGAGGGTTTGTCATTGCCATTCTCTGAGGCTGGGAGAGTGTCACTTGCCCAAGGTCACCCAGTGGCCAAGCTGAGATTTGAACCCTGGTCTCCAGAGTCATAATCCAATACTCAGACAACTGCACCATGCTGGCTTTGTTTCAAAGATTACTTTGAAACAAATATCTTTGGAATTTGAGTGTTGGTTTCTCACAGCTGAGGAGAAACATAAATTTTAGCTAGGTCTTATAATTTATTGTTATGCCATTTCTGAAGCATTTTTCAGTGTCAAAAGAATATTACAAACCTTGCCATATTTTAATTTCACAAAAATCCTGTGAGGTTACTTGCCTGAAGAGTAGTGGTTAAAATCAAATGCAACTGAACATGGAACTAGTCTGAAGGTTGAGACATATACCTGCTCTCTCACATTGACCCTTTTTGCTCCTAAGTATTGCTGCCACTATTTTTCTAGAAACAGGAGACTTTACTTCTGGGTTATTTTTCTCACTTGTTTTCCTGTTGGCACATTGGCCAATAAATAATATTACTGCTGCCTTTAAGTATTTTTCTTGGGTTAGGAGAGGGAGGGCAATGAATTACCCCCCCCCCCAATTAATCTGTTATTTTAGAAATCTGTACTAAGTGCAGATTTTATTATATCCTGACTCAATTTCTTCTTCCCTTTCCTTTCCCCATTAAATCTGGCAAGCAGTGTTGCAAACAGCATCTTCCTGCTGTGGAACCCTGCTTGGAAATTAATTTCAACATAGCTTGAATGCTAGAAGAAACAAGGTAGGCTGCAGCATTTCTGATTCTCAGCTTCATTGTGCATTCTTGAGTTATTCTATCATTGTTCCTCCCTGCCCCATTTCCCAATGCCTTTATCAGGGTTATGACACTATAGTAATGTTATACATATACCTAATAAATTCAATGCCAGTTCTTCATAACTCTGCACTGTTATTCGTCCAGTCACTATTAATCCAGTGGTCATTGTGTTAAAGTGGCAGATAGGCAAGGGTGCCTCAATAATCTGCCAGGTTCAGTTTCCAGTTTACTTTACTGAAAAGTAGGGGAATAACTGGAAGCTGGGTGTGAAATATCTGGACAAGCTAAATGGACAGAGGAAAAAATTGAAGCCCATTGTGTTTCCAAGAGCAGATGTCCATCAACACTATCTTATTCTCAATGAAATGTTTATTGTGATGCACAGTGATACTGAACTAATCATGTGTAACTAGAGTTAGATTGGGTCATATACAGGTAGACCCTAACATCTATCATCAACAAGGAAAACAATAATGTTCACTGGCACTTCCAGGGTGAATGAGGTGCATGTGCTTGAAGATCTGACTTTGCTCTTGTGTCCTTCTCAAATTATTTATGTGCTCGTGCTCTCAAGCAAAGCAGCAAAATAGAATGGAAACTGACACAATCAGCAAGCTGGCACATCCATTTGCACATGGAACATGTCAACATGCATGCAGCAACCCACTCTGTAATGTGTCTGTGATGATTTAATTGGTGTATATGCTTTTTCAGGGGAATGAGAAGACCCCTGCATATGCAGAAGTAATTCAGAAAGAGAAAGGATATTTAAAATTTGGGTTTTTCTCTAAGTATCTAAGAGAAAGCAAAAAAGAAAAGAAAACAGTGAAAAATAAAAGGATGCAGTTCACACCACCCTTGTACTCCCTCTACCACTCTTTCTTAAGAAGCTTTAAGCTGAATTAAATGAGTGTCCTGTATAGAGTGACCACTTGTACTTCCTCTTACTGAACATGCAAACAACTCAACTGACTTCTTTACTATGAGCAGACACTTCAGTTTACACAAGACCGCTAACTACAAGACCTCCTCAGTAAAGGACATTCCTTTTATTTTGTTTTTTGGTTTGTCACTCTTGTATCTGCATTTTATGTCAGCCTGTCATATCGCAATATCCAGCTGTCTTTTGCTGTTATTTGACATATCCTGAATCTGACTTCATGCAAATTGAAAAACAGCTGCTTGAAAGTACTGTAATCTAGAATCTTGGAATTTGGAGATGGAGTCACTAGGTCTGCATTATTTTGCCCCAGTTTAGCAGCATGGAATTATGTATGTTGTTACTTGTTATACCCTTTTATGAGCCAAGAAGCAAATGGTTGTGTAAGATAAAAAACTAACTTATCTAATTTTTTGATACCATGAGATATAACTGTTTGCATTAAATGGCTCGTATTTACTCCACCTTCCTGATCTCTGGGTGTGTTTTATATTTCATAAGAATGGAAACCTGATGCAGTGAGTCAGCAGCCTGGGACTTTAAACTGTAAAAGATGTTTCTTTATGACACAATTGAGCAATTTTTCATAAGCATTTTTGCATGACAAAGAAGTGGTCAAGTTTGTGTGTTCCTTACTATATCTCAAGATGACAATAAGATGGTGAATGACCAAGCAATCAGTCTACATAACTGAAGAGTGATTACCCCAAACTATCTGTGGTTGGATTGCCTTATTATTGTAAATTTGCCCTGTGGCTACTGAATATTCCTGGACTAAAAACTGTTTCTGAACACCCCTCCTCTCCTACAGCCTTTCCCACAATTGGTTGGAAAGTAAGGAAATTGTTAGCACAAAAAGCTCACCAAAAATGTAAGGTTTAGAGCTCTGTAGATGAATCTCTGCTGGATGTGCCCAAGTGTGCTGAAATGTTTTTCTGATTACCTCTAGCTGTTAACCATTCACAACAGGCTCTTAGCAATACAGACAAAGAATTAACATATTCTAATTCACTGAGCTGAGGCAAACTGGTGGTTTTACACTTTCCAGTGAAGAGAAATAAATGGAAATCAAATAAAATCTGAGGATCCCTTACAAGGGAGGGAACTGAGAATTAGTGTCACTATAGTGACAGAAGAGTCCACTCTAGTCTGCTTGAGAGGGGACTAGGAGTTAAAATTACTGTAGTGACAGAGGAGTCCTAATGGATCATTTATCCTGTCTAGCTGCCCTACATCTAGAAAGATCACAGTAGTTTTCTACCCACTTAGAAATAGTTTTCTGTGAATTAAAGGGAAACTTCTCTGGGAATATGATTACATTGTTCATTTTCAAGAGCTCAGATCAAATGCTTGAATGTGAGTTCTGAGTGATGGAGGATGGCTTTGGAGTTGGAAGGATGCATTGTCATAAGTGTGCCTAAATGTAGCTCCTTTGGCTAATATTCCAAACATTAGCAACTCCACAGGAGCTTTGAAACTCATTACGTTCTGTGAATTCATGATATTCTGGGACAAGGCATAATCCTTTATTACAATTTTTTAAGAATATGTTTTACTATAAAGGGTATCTTGCATCCCAAACACAAGCTCCCCAAATTTTCAGGAAGCTCAGAGAAAACAAAAGGAAACAAATATTTTTGTTCAAACAGCCTGCCTGCAAGTGTAAATAAAAATGTGGGCTGCATGTCAGCTTTTATCCCATGGGTCAATTGGGTTTATATTCTCTACGTCTCAGTAAAACTTGTGAAAATCGGAAGCATTTTAGGAAAGGACTGTTCAAACAGCTCCCAGATTCCCACAGAAAAATTCTGATGGAAAAGTTCTAAGGAATGGAAAGCTGAGAAATCATCATGACTACTTTTTTGAGCATACTGATATCAAAGCAAAATTCTGTCCCATTTTTTCATTAATAAAGGGAAGTCTAAATACACCTGGATTTTGAGGTTCCTCTTTTTGTTTCTCAGAACCCCAGTGAGTTCCTAAACTCACTCCTTTCTCTTTAAGGAAATACTACAAAGTGATGCAAGCTTTCATCTAGCTCAAAATGCAATTGTGTTAAGAAGAATCAGTTTGATAAATAGGTGTGGAGTATTGGCTATCTCTAAGTTCAAGTTTACTTAACATTTCATTCCAACCTACACATGATATGGGATCTGTGACTTAGGTTTCCTAATATATGTGTGTATAAAGTTAAAAGCAGTTCTTGGAGACCCTGAATTAAATTGGGCCAAGAGTGTGGGAAAAGATGGTTAGCCCTTTCTCCTCCAGTCATTCCTGGTAGTGAGGAAAAGACAAGTACCCCAATAAGGTTTGGAACTGGAGCTTTAAATCCAAGCCCAAGGCGCTAAACTTTAATCAGAGTTGACCAGGTCCTGTGGCTTGTTGCTCTTGTCTCCCATCTCTGACTATAAGGTCCCATTTTCTTCTCACCTGTATTGATCTTTTTATACCAGCAAAAAGAGGGCCAGCCCCTTGCATGTATGCCAAGTCCAAGAGAATCCTTGGGAGTTTCAGAAATACAAAACAAGGTCAGAAAGTGAAATGACGTTCAGGGACATTCTAGCAGGTTGAAGGCCACATTCCACAAGAAAGCCAAAGAGGGTTGTTTACAGTTAGGGGAACTAGGATTAAGGTAATCCAAGGACAAGGGCATGTCCTTAATGTTTGGAGATCACATTGATAAATACCCACATCATTGAAAACTGTGAGGCTGCTTCCTGTTTTTTTGTTGTACCTGCTAATCTGTTTTTCTGAGAGATTTTTATTGAGCCATTACTTCAAGGTAATTTCACCATGATATTCCCAATACAGTAAAGCCACCTTGTATCCAGTGCTCATTTACCTGTCAGTGTCTGCCTCACTCCATCCCCCAGCTGGCAACCTTCATGCCAGCCCAGGAGGCAACTTCAGCATTATCTTTTATATTGACACTGCAACCCAGCTGATGAGCAGATGGTACTGACAAGCTTCGGCAGCCCTGTTTGGGATTTATCTTGGCTCATAAGTTGCATTATTTCACACAGGAATCTGGTGTATATATAATTCCATTAGTAATGAGCAACGTTGGAATCCCTGAGATGCATCCTATACAATGATCCCTTCTTTCTAACCTCCCACTTCATATACATCAGATAAGATGACCGTTCCAGCTGAAATATTGATTCTCATTAACTGCAATAACCAAGGCATTCCCCCCCATCTCCTCCTCTTGCCTTCTGAAATCAAAAATGCAGTGAAATCGTTCCAAAATCACAACAAATGCATTGAGGAAAACAGTTGCTATCATCCAACCTTTGATAAATGTTACCTTAATTTCTGGCTTCTCATGTGCCATTTTAATTACCTGATCAGTATGGAGACCCCAACGTCCTCGCAGTTTGCATACACTCTGTTCCATGTCTCCTGGATCACCTTTTTCTCTGCGTCTGACATCTCTTCATTTCTTTCCCATCTCTCAATCTCCATTTCTCCTTGGACTTTCTCCATGAAAAACAGCCAGCAGAATCTTCCGGGGAAGCCAGGAGAGAAAGAGATTTTTGTATGCGTGCCTCTGTGTACGTGTGTGTATATATGTGTGTGTGTGTGTGTGTGTATCCAGCCAGAAGAGATAAGGTGTTCTGTTTGGTGGTGATGTTTGGCTGATACTCCCTTGCTGTGTATGTGTATCTATCTATACAGACAAACAGAGGTCTGTAACAGAGATAATCAGAGAGAGAGAGAGAGAGAGAGAGATTTTGTGTGATCAGATTTCAGATCTTCTAGTGCAGCCCATGGCTGTGGTGGTTCACTTCAGCTCAGCATGAGTGTTTGTATGACTCTGAAGGGGAACTGAGAAAAAGTAAAATATTCAAAGGCATTGGAAGACCAGCCTCTTCACCAATGTGTGAACGTGTGCTCACTTTTCTTTCTCCTCCCCTCCTCCTCCTCCTCCTCTCTCTGTTTGTGTGTGTGTGTGAGAGAGAGAGTGAGAGAGATTAAACAGAGGTGCTCTTGAGTGTCAAAACATCTTGCTTTGAGTATTTTATGCCTGGAGATTTCTCTTTCCTTTTTTCACATTTGTAAACAGCTCAGAAAAAATGCAGCATCAGAAGTGAACAGTTAAACTTATTCCAACAGCTGGCTAAGCTGAGATGGAGCTTTTTAAAATTGTCCCCCCATCCACTCCCAATCGCATAGGAGACTGCTTTTATCAACAGCAAGAGAGAGGAAAAAATCTTTGCCACCCTGTCTCTCTCTCTCTTCCTCTCCCCACTTTTTTTTGAGGGAGTGGGTTAGGAGAAGAGAAAAGGACCCATTGAGTAAATGTTTATCTCCTACATGATCTGAATTATATCCTGCCTCCAAAGGAATGTTTCTAATTATACAAGATTTTTTTCTCCCTTTGCCTTATCTACGACTCTTATATCAGAGGAATAATCTGCTTATAAAGCACTTGCAAAAGAAAAAAAATGGCATACTAACATATTGACTTTTGCTTTGTTTTTACACTAGAGATAAGATGGGGGCCAGGCAGAATAATGATTTTTTTAAAAGAAGGAAATATTTCTCTTGTTTTTTGCAGGGAATGATGTGTCGATTATTTTATTTTGGCTGGCTGAATCTGTCTGTATGAAACTTCAACTCATCTGGGTTAGACATATTGAAATTTAGCCCATGTCCAGCTGATGGTATAATGTTAGAAAATATACTAAATGATTCTGTGGGAAAAGATATAAAAGGTGTATGCACTGATGTGAGTATAAACAAATTGATAGATGATACAGATACACAAGGAGTCAGCATCTCAAAATGTTCATGACCTCTCTTTCAAAGGCAACGTGGACAAGCTTGGCTTTACCATTAGGCAGAGTGAGGCAGCAGCCTCAAGCCGCAACTGTTTGAGTGTCATTAAACAGCAGCATATTGGTACAATGTATAATCTTGGAAGCTAAGGAGGGTCAGCCCTGATTAGTACTTGGATGGGAGACCACCAATGAATATCAGGTGCTGTAGGTTACATTTCAAAGGAAGGAACTGGCCAAAACACCTCTGCATATTCCTTTCCTAAGAAAGACCTATGAAATTCATGGGGTCACTATAGGTTGACAGGCAACTTCAATGTGTACACACACACACGCACATTATCATTGTACTTTTTACTGCAGGTGCTCAAGTGGGCTGGATGATTTTGGTAATATCAGCCATGATTTTGTGGGGAGAGGCACGGTTTACTGTTTTGCTTCTAACAGCATAATGTCTTGAGTCAGTCCTGGTAATGGTGCTGCATAAAACAGGTGGAGTAGGGTAATATTTTCCTCCCAAGTAAAATTAAGAATCTTTGGAGTGAAGAAATGAAATAAGGTTTTGTTTATTGTAGTTGCACGCACCTCCTTTTCTGGGATAAGGGATATGTACTAAGAATGTTAACATATATAAACCATACATGTAATATACAAAGCAAAAGTAGTTTAATTTAAGGTTTGAGAAAAGGAGGTACTTTAAGTTTGAAATTTTTCTATATATATGTATATATACATGTAAGGTGGAAGAATAAGTATGTATGTATATTTATTGTTATAATTAATAAAAAAAATTCCTCCCAAGTTTCAGACCAAATGCAGTTGTTGTACCAAAGAAGCACCAGTATCTCTGGCCAGTAGAGTGTCTGATTCTACATGTTTGTGTCTTGTGTGCCTTCGAGTTGTTCTGACTTATGGCGACCCTAAGGCAAGACTATCATGGGGTTTTCAAGGCAAGATTTGTTCAGAGGGGGTTTGCTATTGCCTTCCCCTGAGGCTGATAGATAGTGGCTATTGTTATAAACAATGTATATACCTATGTGTGAGACAGATGAAAGCTATTCACTTTAAAAAGGAAAAGAAAAAAAGAGAATGTTTTATCCTGATATGTATTTAAAATAAATACAGTATTTAAAAAAAAGAAGGCAATTATCCTGCCTTAATAGCATTCTTATGTTTATACTTATTTTTAAATAATCATTTAAAATGCTATGAAAATACATTACTTTTTCACCATTTAATCTTAAAAATATCCAAGAGCAGACCCTATAAACTTTGCTAAGAAAGTTTCACGTTTTCCTTTCACATATTCACATATACCCTTCACATTTTTGTTGTTGCTTTTAACTCATCCTACTGAAAATCAGAATTGACACCCCATCAGTTCAGCTAGATTTTTTGCTCCCAAGAAAACTCCAGCCATCTGCATAGCCAGAGAGCACTTCATTGCAAAGGAGCAGCATTGCTTCCTCCATTTACATTTGATCTATCAACCTCAGGAAAAGAAACTTTGCTTTTTCTGTGCTCTATTGACCAGGGGTTCGGAGAGGACAATATCCTTCTCAGTTTAGGATAATCCTCCTAACAAAAGGCAACAAAACAGCTACTGAAGATACTGGAAGAATGTATGGCTGTTTGTTTGCTATCTAATTCTTTTTGATAAGTCTTCTGCTGTGGTTTTGCTGTAAATTGATGCCTGAATAGAGAATTGATTTTGATAAAAGGATGATGTTTCCTAATGGATGTTTGTCATCATCTGAATGATCATTTCACATGCAGGGGTGATAATTATTTGACATTTGTGGAGGAAAAGTAATGGGAGTTGACAAGTGATTTAAAAAAAAGATATACAGAGAGAAGTGAGAAAGGAGACATGGGTTGGCAGCAGGCTGAAGGGATCTTGGGGTCAATGGTATGTCTATGTTTCAGAGGTACAGCAGCAGTCCTGCTGCCTCCCTTAGGTCCCTCTGTTTCTTTTTAGCCAAAATGCCGGCATCTAGCAACCATATTTGCAGCCCTTCTAAAGGAACAATTTCTTATATGGATCCTTCTTGGTGCTTGAAAAAGCAATGATGGACATGCTACATCTAGTATGAAATATGCCATTATGTGCCAACAGTGCTCATCTGCTATTTACATTTGGCCCAAACAGGGTGGAAGAAAAGAGACAGAAAGAAATCAGATACTAGGGATGGCAAGAAACAAAAAGTGATGGAGTATAGTTCAGTCCCTCTCTCTTTCAAGTTGTTGACTTGACTTGACTTGAAAGAGAGTTGCCATACTTCAACAAAGAGAAACATTTTAAAGTAAAACCCTGGCCTAGCACATGGGATTCATCTGCAGATCTGTGAAACCATCAAACCTGTGTTGAATCATGACTGAGCATGGCAGTAGAAGGAATGTTTCTCTATCTATATAGCTTTTGAACCATGCTTATTGTGCTTTGCCCTTTCACTATCAACTGGAATTGAACCACATCCGTTCTGACTGGTTCTTAATCCAAAGGTGGAGGCAATTTTCACACCTGTGGGAAACACCTCCTGGTTTTCAGCTGAAAATTGGCCAAACAGCAGCCTCAAAAGTGACCAGAAGTTCGTTTCTGATTTAAAGCTTGGTTAAATTTTGACATTATTTAGAAAGGTGAAAAATGAATTTGGGGAGACTTGGGGGATCATAGGGGTGTCTTTTAAGTGTTATCATCACTCTGGTTTTGAGCATTTGGGGGGAGGCAATTTAAAAAAAATTAGGCAGGGGAGGAAATAAATAAAAGATTTAGCTAATCTAGTCATAATGTAGTTAAATATTTTGGCTTTCAGCCTTCCTCAGTAACACAGCTGAGAAAGGAACCCTGGGAACCAAGTTAACCTTCTTAAGAATGTGTACAGATGGAAAAAAATGCAAAAGAGTGTGTCATTATGTGAGGGCTTTGAATTTTTTTTATCAAGACTTAAATTAAGTCATATCTTAGGGCATTATGTCTCCAGATTGTAATATTAGTATGGAATTTAGGGAGACATAGGATGATGGCTAGCTATGAACCAGAGACTATCAGGTACTTGGTTCTTACCAACAAGCTCTGTCTAGCACCTCCAGGCATAGATATCCTGCTGTGGGTGACTGACAGCACTCATAAAAACTTCAGTGGTGATCACTTTTAGTGGCAATGTTGAATAGGGGTGGCAGCAGGCTAGGCATCAACCCAAGGGCATCCTGCTGTAGAGCATTGGCTTCAGTACCTACCTGAATGTGCTGGATGTTAGCCTATTAGTGGAACCTATACCATATTTTTATACTGCATCCTTACTGTCTAACAGTCATGTTTCTGTTCAGGGTTACAACCAACTGGACAGCCATGCCCTTTCCAGGATATTGTAAGCTATTATGGGCTCAAGCAGTCCACCATCACCACTCTCCCCACTATTCATTCTTGCTTTCCCCGACATTCCAGGTCTATGGTTTATGAAGGCCACTGACCACATTCAGCCCTTACTGGGGAGGGAGTGATCTTCTCTGAGTTTTTAATCTCTTGTACTTCTGCATCACACAAACATGGTTCTACCTCCCTCTCTTTTTGAATGGTCCTATTTTGATCCAATGCGATTGGCAGTCAACTACCTGAGTCTGCTATTAGTGAGAATAATTTGCAAGACAGAACAACTATGGACACCAGAATTAAATTACAGAATTACATCATCAGGTTACAGTAGAGAAAATGAAGGGAAATAAAGCTAATGCTGGCTCAGCTGACCAACCACTATCATTGGACTTCTCCATCTTCTACCTATCACTTGTTCACAGCCATTACAGGAGGGGCTTTTACAATATAAAATTATGACACTGTGATTCCCTTTTAACCGCCATGGCTCCGTCCTATCCTGTGATTTGTAGTCTGGGCAGAGGCACCAGAGGAGCTGACTGAGAATTCTCTCTCTAAGTTGTCAATCCCAGGATTCCATACGATGTTGCCATGGCAGTTACAGTGGGATCATAATACTATAATTGTGTGTTCAGGAAGGGGTCCAGATGGTAATAGTGAATGGACCCAGGGCTGCCATAAGCTCTGTTGAGCAACCACCTTCATTAGAGTCCTCTTTCTTCCAACATCTGTCAGTAGCCATCCTGTCAGCTTCCAAGCAGCATTAACTAGCTGTTGGGGGACCACAGTAGCAGCACAAGTAGTAGGAATATTTGTTTTGTAATCACCCCTTGAGTTTCTTGAATCCTTTATGAGTTTATATTCCAGATCAGAGAATTATGAGTAACATCACCATGAACTAGAAAAATCAAGGAAAAAGAAATCTCAGTTCCAGCAATATTTTGTTAGGTCTGCTTCTATGGATTTGCAAGAGACCTTCTTGAAGAACATTTCAAATTTGGGGAAAATCTGGAGAAAGCCTCTCTTAACCCCAATTTATGTTCTAGTAGGCTCAGGCTTAAGGTAGTCTGACATCAAAGGTGCCATTGACCTCTATCAGTATGCTAGAACTGGACCTGACCTCAGTAAATTCTTATGTACTGTCTCTGCTGCTCCTGTGGAAAGAAACTCAGAGCCTGTTTCCTCTTTCCTTTGCTTCTCAACAATTGGCCATTTTTCGGGATGCTTGGTCACAAGGGTCTAAGCTAACATGAGCCATATAACAAATCCAATAACATCCAAACAATGACACCTTTATTGGGCCAACCAAAATGCACAATTACATGTTGCAAACTTTTGAAGTCACACCGGCTTCTTCATCAGGCAAACAAGAGGAAACAATGGAAGATGTTAGTCATAGGCCTGCATTTTCTGTTTCTGGTCTTAATTCAGATGGTAAGGGAGAGCCATCTGCAGGCTGGCACATCGCCCTTTGGCCATGTGGTCACTGGAAGATTTTCAAAGTCAAGGAAATTTAATGTCCATTTGCAATTCAAAGATGTTTCCTTGAAATCCAGCATGTCTCCTTCCTTTGTGAAGCCGCAGGCTCCTATGTAGGTAGAGAACACTGAATTTCTCAAGAAGTCTTCAAGTTTTGCATCAGGAAAACTTTAGGTGGTGTAGAGGTAAAGCATGCCGATCACTGATCCATGTATGCATGGATATCCTCCAAGCCTACCAAAGAAAGGATTCAGCGCCTCCTTTCAATATCAGCATTGACTTGGCTAAGACCTAAACCGAAGGTGTGGGTCTTAGCGTGCACGTAATTTAGATGTGTTGCTGAATTATTTCAACAGGTCTGCAGAATATTCATTTTTTTAAAAAACAGCCCTAACAACTCAGTGATCTATAATATTTTAGACTAAGAGATCTTGTAGCACCTTTGAGACTAACTGAAAGAAAGAAGTTGGCAGCATGAGCTTTCACAAAGGCTTTTTCCTTAGATGCATATGATACGCATCTGAGCAAGTAGACTTTAGTCTACAAAAGCTCATGCTGCCAACTTCTTTCTTTCTGTTAGTCGCAAAAGTGCTACAAGATCGCTCTATATTCTGATTCTACAGATTAACATGGCTATATCTTTGAATTTTAGACTAGAGATGTTCTAGTTAATAATAATAATAATAATAATAATAATAATAATTTTTATTTTTATCCCGCCCCTCTGCAGTGCAATTGGGGCAGTGTACAGCAAATTAAAACAACATCACAAGTTAAAACAAATCCAACAATCCCTAGCAATTCCTAGAAAGTATAGTTTGCAAGCTAAATATTTAGAACTCTTAAAATTGTAACAAGTGGAAATTAAAAAGTTCATGAAATGGAGTAAAAATGGAAATTGAATCACTTGTTCTAGAGCTGTAACAATATCCATTAGGTGATATAACATTTCACGGCCACTTGTAATACAGCAATCAAAATAGAGATTGTGCTATCCTGGGGAAAAGTTACATTTCCAAGATTGAAAATAACAGCTGAAGTGTCCAGAAGGTATGTCATTCTTATAACAGAAGAACAAAAGGGAATAACATGAATCTGAAAATAATCAGAAACCAATATGAATTTACTGAGCATAAGACTGCTCATAATGAAAATCCAGAAGCCTATCCTTTATATCTTCGATGATCAGGGGTTTGAATATTTATTATTTTCACTAAGATAGTTGAACAGCTAAAACTGGATTCAAAACATAACATAAATCTAGAAATTTCCTGGATGGCCTTGGAGGTCACTGTCACCCTTCCATCATATCTCACACCATGTGTAAAAGGAAGCTGTATTTTTTTTTTAAAAAACTACACAAGTTTTTATATGTCCAGTTTGAAAGGTGAGTCAAAATTAACTTCATTCTAGCCTGAAACTTCAGGAGAGCCAGTCACATAAATATTCTCATCCAGATTTTCAGTAAGAGACACTGGGATTTGAAGATTGTTCGGTATGTTATACTGCACTTCCTACAGTATAGGACTAGAGTACTTTTCCTCAGGATGAATGATGCCTGCTTCCACAGCTTGCAGAATTGATCAATTCAATAAACACAGATGTTTCATTGCTTCTCATGATCTATTGTAATAATTTATTTAGTAAACTGGTGTATTTTTGAAGGATATACGTTCTAGTTCAGAATGGCCACTTTCCAAAGAAAAACAAAAATTATACAAAAATTCAAAACCATAAATCAAAAATCATATACAAAAATTATATGAAAAATAAATTGGAACTAGGGATGGAAAAACTCTTTCAGCAGGTATTGCTACCCTTAAGTGCTCTTGTGAAGATCTTGATTTTAATCCCTGAGATTCTTGTTTTATTTTAGGAATTTGCACATGAAATTAGAAGTGTTTTTTTTTCCAGGTGAAATGTGATTTTGAAATGCTAATATAAGTGTAACAGATGGGAATGTTGTTAAGAGAAGGACCACTGCCTTCTTTTCTCTGTCCATATAGTCCAGTCACATAACCAAGGGCAGACTCCAAAGTCCAACTTCCATGGTTTCCTTTTGCAAATTAAATCAAATCATTATTTTGTCATACTATTATACCTATAGCCTCCAACATTTCACAGATGAAAACCAGGATGCATGTGGCCAAGCAACCTCAGAGTGTGGTCAAAGGTTCTTAATGAAGAACAGACAAGCTAGGAGAGGCTGCAGCAGTTTACATTTGCCTGAGCCTACTGGAGAGGGCAAAATTCTGCCCCCTCTTCTCTCCCTGTTGGGTTGAGTGCAAATTACTTGTGCACTTTGAATTCAGTTTGAACTCAATGGAAGTAAGCTGAGATCAAAAGTATAAAGTGGGAGGAGGAGAGGGAAAGTGGGAGATTTTAAAAGCAGTTGGAAAAGTGCAACACCTAGGGATTACCTGGGACTGTCTCTGCCAAATCAGAACAGTAGTAGTTATTATTATTATTATTAAAGTATTTATACCCCGCTCTTCATCAGGGGTAGGAGTCATGCGCCCCTCCAGATGTTGTTGAATTGCATTTTCTAGCTGTCCAAACCAGCATAGGCAATGGAGATGAATGCTGGGAATTGCAACTCAACAACTTCTGGAAGCCTGCAGAATTTCCACCGCTGCATTATACCACATTATACTCGGAATGCATCTGATGGGCTCTGATTTTAGAAGATAAAACCTCCAATGTAATATCGCTTGATGGTACCAGGGCATTCTCCCATGGCCCATTAATGGACAGCATCCAGTAATAGTTGGGCAGCAGGAAGAAAAGAACACCATCACCCTCCTGCAATGTACAGTTACTACATTGGATGTACTAGCATATGCTGAAGATACAGGAGGGTGATGGTTATTCCTTTCCCTTGCCTGGGTACCCTCTACTGGCCATTAATTGGCCATGAAAGAACACCGTGGGGCATTCAAGTTGCAATGGGGATGAGTGGGTCATGCAAGGAGTACTAGATACTAATATTCCCAAAAGTACACTTGCATGTCACATAACAGATTCTAGCCTAGGTTATACTTTGACAGTAGTCCAATAGGATCTTGACTCAAGAACCCCATGTAAAATTCTGGAGAGCCACTGTTGCCAGTCAGAGTTGGCAATACTGGGTAAGATGGACCAATGATCTGACTCCATTTGAGCCAGCTTCCTGGGTTGCTATTATTGATATATCCAGGGTGGGGTAGAGGTGGAAACCCTTCAAGATTGGGAGGGCCTCTTTAGAACTATATTTGTAGAAGATGTGACGTGTATGGGTGTGGGCTTTTTATTATTTTATTATCAATAGATGCTATAAACAACACAGGTCAAAGTACATGGTGTTGGTGAAATATTACTGTAACATACAGGCTCAGACCAAAAAAACTCTCAGGTCATTTAATTTATGAATCAAATCCAACTTGTAAACAAGCCAACTGAATTCTACCCAGGTTATTTTCTTTTCAGTTTGGCAATGTTTGTGTTTTCATTTGAAGGTATACAGAGCTGATTGCAAAGTGTTACCACCAGGAGGAGTCTAGCTATTTTGCAATGAAGCTCCAAATTCTGTAGCCAGGAAATACCCCGCTAAAGGCACATTTCAGTAGGCTTGAGCATATATCTGCCTTCCTGTGCTTTGTTCTGCCACCTTTTTTGTTAAACCATTACACTGGCACAAGATGTACCTTCTGAAACCTGAGAAAATAATGTGTCTCTGGCTCCCCAACGTGCCACAGAGAAAGCTGCAGTAAAGTTGTATACATGGTAGGACTGAATGCATCTGTGATATCAGTGACTAAACCCTCAGGGTTGTCAGATTTATTTATTATTCATTGTCTGACCTGCAGCCTTCATCACAAACGCTCTCAAGGCAGCTAATATCAAGGCAGAAGCAATATAAATGAACAGTGAAAATCAACTAGCAAAAGGCTGGTGATTAAAAATATAATAAATTAATAAGTGCCTAAATATCTTGGAAGCTAAGCAGGGACAGCCCTGCTTAGTACTTGCATGGGAGACTACAAATGAATACCAGGTACTGTAAACTCTATTCCAGGAGAAGGAACTGCCAAAGCCACCACTCCTTGCCTAAGAAAGCCCTGTGAAATTCATGGAGCCACCATAAGTCAACAAGCAACTTGAAGGCACACATACACACAATAAAGTAATAAGGGAAAGTTTGACTGTTGAAATATTGATAATGTAGAAGTGAAGCATGCCTTCCTAGGTACAGCATCCAAAAGAGATGATGTCCCAACCGAATAGATCCACCTTCCTCAACCTGATGCCTCCAAAAGTGTTGGACTACTGTACCAATTAATCTCAGCCAGTCCATCTGGAGAGCACAAGGGTAGGGAATTAGGGTCTCTCCATGATTTCTACCCTCTGTGCATGTGCAGATGGAAGCCAACAGCAGACACCCTCAGTGACAGGGCAGGCTGGTGCAAGGGAAGAATGCCCAATCTGGCATTCTGATTTGTATACTATGAAAATATGTGCTAGTTGGCAAATGTCTTGCAGGAAGTAATCTCCCACTCCTGTGATAGGAACATTAGTGTAGGATGGAGTGCCCATGTGATCAATCACATTCACCCCTTTCATAGTTTCATGCTGAATGCTTGGCAGCAGGATGAACATATAGTCCAGAGAGAAGAGGGAGTGCCTTGTTTTTCTTACACAATTCATACTGTGGGGTACTGTGTATTCTAAAGAAGTATGCATTTCTATAGAAATTGAATGGCCTCAGCCAAGTCTTGGGAGATTACTTTTTAAAAGTAATTTGTTCCATGATTGATTACAGTGCTTACAAAGAAGCCTCTGGCTCATTACATGATGAAAACTAATTATACTACTAGTTCCATTGCTCATTACGTTCCCATTGCTCTCTGTTAATTTTCCTTTTTGAGTGTAAAGACTCTCAAGGACGTATAAGAGGCAGTCAACTTGAAAATCTTCTGTAAAAATGTTTATTGAAAAGTCCTTTAAAAATAACATTTGACAGTATCACTATACCAATCAAGTTAATTTTGTTGTTACTCACAATGTCATTTTAGAAATGTATCTTTCTTACACCCTCTTTACCCTTCAAAAGTAACAAGTTGCCAGTACTCCCAAGCTCTGGTCTCAACTAAGATTTAGGCTTCAAGGCACATCTATTTGGGGGAAAGCCACATTGATGCCCCTGGGGTTTTTCTATTATGTCAAACCAGTTATCTGAATTTAGATTTTTAAATGAAGCAAGCCCTTTCTGTGCCTAACAAACTATGCATTTTGTCAGCATTTGTTTAAAATGCTGTTGAGATATGCAGGTTCCTGAAGGCCTTGCTGGTGAATGTGCATATTCCTCAGAGAATAAAAGCCTATCAAGATATGCACATTCCCTAGCAGATTATGCAGATTGCTAGAGAATGTACAGATTGCAGTTGAGAAATGCATTCCCCCAAGGGTTGTTGGAGATTATGCCTATTTCCCAGAAAATATACAAAACCCTGTCAAGACATGCATGTTCCCTAAAGTCTTGTGAGCTTATAAGCTATCTGTAAAATATGTACAGTGTCCTCTTTATTGACATATTTGTACATTCTCCAAGAAGCATGGTAAATGTGCACAATGGCTGGTTATGATGTACATTGTACATTGATATTACTCTTACTACACATGGGGACTGGGCCTGTAAAATTTAAAATTATTATCAATGTTTCTTAAAGGATTCCTAGCTACTTTTAAGCATTTCATCCTATTGAATATTATGTAGATCATCCTATCCTTTCTATCAAAAACAGACAGGTGAACACTGTATTAATTTTAATTCTTGTTTTAAATTGCCAAATGGTTTTAATTATAATGTGGTTTAATAATGTTTTAAGGGGGGGAGGGAAAATGTTGTTTTACATTGTATGCTAATTTTTATGCTGTAAACCGCCCGGATTGGGCTACCAATGGGCAGTATAAAAATAAAATTTATTATTATTATTATTATTATTATTATTATTATGAACACAACTGAAAAAAAAGTCTGGATAGGTTTTTTTAATTCATAAGCAAATATATATTAAAGCTCCATAGCTATTAAGATTGTACTATTAATAATCTGCTATCTCTTAAATCAGTTTCAGGCTCTCATTAATGAGGTGTCTTAATTCAAGACATGCATCTGTGAAATATCTTCAAAAGTATTGTTCAAAGGGAACAAGTGCATGATTTGGCAGATAAAGTGCAGTGTGGTAGCCAGTGTTAGGATGATGTACCATTTATGTTAGATCACTGGGGCAACTGAAGATACCTTGAGAGTGTTTGAAAGCACTTCACATGACAAAATGCATACAGGGTTTGGATTTCAACCTCTTTAGATCTTGCTATGGATCAGCAATTTATTTATTTATTTATAAACTTCATTTTAGAACTAGTGCAGACACCTAAAACTTCATTAATAGTATGTCCACAAATTAATGAATAAAATGTAGTAGATAAGGGAAGGGTGAAAGATGTAAATTTGTAGAATGGCTGTGTCATTTAATGAGTTTGTGTATGTGCATGTGCCTTCAAGTCACCTGTCAATGTATGGAAACCCCCTGAATTTCATAGAGTTTTTATGCCAGTTCCTCAGAAATATAGCCTACAGCACCTGGTATTCATTGGTGATCTCCCATCCAAGTACTAACCACGGCTGACCCTACTTAGGACCTTTGCAGACTGCTAGAAATAGTGCAAATTGAGTCCACTTTAACTGCTCTGGCTCAGTGCTAGGGAATCATGGGAATTGTATTTTTTTTTCTGAGCCATTGAGCCTTCTCTGTCAGAGAGCTCTGGTGCCACAATAAACTACAGTTCCCATTATTCCCTAGCACTGAGTCAGGGCAATTAAAGTGGCCTCAATTTGTACTATTTCTGGCAGTCTGTAAAGGCCCTTAGCTTCCAAGATCAGACAGGCTCTGGTGCATTTAGGGTATTTAGGTCCCCACATGAAATAACATTTCTACCCAAAATATCCTAGTCAACTGCCAACAGTATTATACAGTCAGCCCCCCCCATTTTTGTGGGGGGTCCACTCTGGACCCCCCACGAAAACAGAGACTCGCTGATATTCAAGCCCCATAGGTTTGAATGTGGCACGCCCCATTGATCTTAATGGAGATCACCTCTATGTGAATATTCAAAGCCGTGGATCTCAAGTCCGCGATAATGGAGGGGCAACTGTATAGTGTTTTTCAAAAATATTTTAAAATTGAAATTGAAAAGTCATAAGCAGACAAAGGAGTTGCAAGGAAGGACGTCTATTTAGAAAATACCAAAGAATTCTACACATTATGTCCATTACATCGGGTTCGAATGCATTTGAATTTGCAGAAGCACACTGGATAAAAGGAGGAGGTTTTGGCAGAAGAATTGGCTCTGTGGAAATGGTGTCTGACTGTAGAGAAGACAGTATCAATTAGTGGAGGAAAGACCAAAGTTCAAATCTCCCTCATCCATTTCACTAGCTCTTTCACCAGCTCTTTCACTCCCAGCATAAATTGGGAAGAGAAAAAGGTTCCTTGAAGAAAAGAATAGAAATAAATATAATAAAATAAATATGGAAGGACTGAATTGAGAAAGGCCCTGGGGGCAGGAGGAGACTTATAGAATAACTTGTTTTTTAAACTAAGGCAGATGTCTGTATATGCAAGTGATGAAACATAAAAATGTGGGGGAGCTTCACAGGAGGTTGAAAAATGTAATATATATGTATGTACTGATGAATGTATATTATATAAAATGTAATTTAAAAAAAGAAAAAATGTAATATATCTTACATAAACTCCAAAAAATTCTCAGCAATACAAACGTGAAGGAATAAGTGGAACAGCATGGTTTAACAAATGAGTCTGTGGGGTGGTTTAGCTAACAAACCTTGCTCCAGCTAACAAAGGAAGAAATAACAGAAGAAGATGAACTGTTCATGAAACCATATGTAGAACTGTTTATCAAATTACAGACAAATGCAGCACAATTGGAAATTAAGAAGGAAATCCTTCTTGCAGTTGATTGTCATGATAGTAGAGCAAATAATGTTCCAGAGGGCTACAGAGAAATTCTTATTTCTCTAAGGGGGGTTGCAGATTGCCAGAAATAGTGCAAATTTAGGGTTAGGGTTAGGGTTAGGGAATCATGGGAACTGTAGTTTATTGTGGCACCAGAGCTCTCTGACAGAGAAGGATCAATGTCTCAGAAAAAAAAAACAATTCCCATGATTTCCTAGCACTAACCCTAACCCTAAAAATGGACTCAATTTGCACTATTTCTGGCAGTCTGCAACCCCCCTATGTTAGTTACAAATATTGGTTTCCACCTTGTGGGTTAGTTCCAAATAGAGTAGGCCCATTCAATCAATTGCTGAATGATGAGTGAATCCCACTGATTCAATGGGTCTATTGTAGTTAGGACTAACAACAGGATTTAGACCAGTGTCTGAAGGTGTGACACATGCTGTGGTTAGTCAAATTAGATTGCACAAACAGAATGAGAGGGAAGAAGAAATGTACATAATCTTTTGCTGATGGAAAAGCCAATATTGCCATTGTCATTATCATCATGATTGTTGTTATTTGCTAAGACAGCAACAACGTACGGTACTTGTAAAATATAACTCTAATTGAGAGATCCTGCTAGAGTTCTCATGGTTTGAAATTCATCAAATCATCGAATCACAGAGTTGGAAGAGACCACAAGGGCCATCCAGTCCAACCCCCTGCCATGCAGGAAATCACAATCAAAGCATCCCCGACAGATTGCACGATATTAGGAAATATTCTTCTATTATGTTTATTTTTGACAAAAATTACCAGTCATAATTTGCTTGGACAACAGACTACTTTGCCCAGTGTTCAAAAGGGAAAAGATGACAAAAACATACGAATGGATTCAGACAATGTTATTAACCACCCCATTTCAAAAACAGATGTGATACCCCACATCTCGTGGATCAAATAATTATCTTTGGAAGCAAAGCACAATATCAGAATTTCTCTGTTTTAGATTATATCATGAAGGGAATAGTTAATTCCTGGAGTGGTTTAATGAAACGAAGTGCAAGTTACAAAAATAAAAAGTGAGGAAATTGGATCTTTCACAATTACTAAAGAATGCATGTAGAGTAGGTTCCCCTCTGTAGACATCCTCCCAACCAGTGATGTTCTCCCCAATATGGGGACAGCTGGGGTGGGAACAGCCATCAGGGCCCCATTCTCTCACTAGCACCATAGTTAATTTAATAAGGAATGACACCTCCTAAACAGTTGCCAGCTGATGGCTTCCAAGTCAGTGGAGTGGTGAATCTGCTCCAAATGTTAAAAGAACTGTTCAAGGTGCTGAAACTCATATTCAAAATATGTTGAGCATCTTGAATCACTCCTTTAAAATTCAAACCAAACTCCAGATGGAGACTCACCACACCAATGTTGTGGGAATCACCAAATATCACTGGAGAATAAATACAGTAAAGTAATTATTACAATGAGAGTTAAGTTTCCAGTGCCTTCTCCTCCCTAGAAAATCAAATTCAAGAACTTCCTGCTCCAAGACCTTCTCATTGTGCAACAAACAATACATTTTTATATGCATTCTATTTCCTCCTCCCTCTCCCTCCCCCTCTCCCACATGTGTATGCATATCTGCTGACCATGAAATCTTCTGCCAGATCAAATATGCAAAGGGACCTTGTAGCACTTTTGAGACTAAATGTGGAAAAGAACTAGTAGTAGACTTGGTCTACTTCCTCGGATGCATGGAATGCATCGATGACCAAGAAGGACTTTTTAATCAGACTGTATGAATAGTGGTTATAAATGTCCTTCCTGATTAACACTTTCACTCCATGCATCTGACAAAATCTATGAAAGCTTATACTACAACTTCTTTTGGGCAGCTAGTCTCAAAGGTGCTTCAAGGTCCCTTCACATACTGATGTTCCAGACTAACAGGGCTATGTTTCTGAACTCAGATCAAATATGTAACTCTTTAAGGTGCTGCTAGGTTATCCGTTTTTCCTTTAAGGCATGGATGATGCTTTACCAATCTGAACTTATAAAGAAGAGAAACTGTCTTGGTCACATGCAAACAAGATGGAATTAGTTTGAATGTAAAAGGTCATGTCCAGTTAGCATAACTAATGGAGGGAACCATTGGAAAAAGAATGTACATGTGAGAAAGATGTGGAAGGGATGATGTGGGGAGATATTAGCCCCAGTTAATTTCCACGTTCCTTTAAACCAGTAATATTCTACTAAATATACAAATGGATATTGTAGTATCTTTGAGACTAACTGAGAGAATGAAGTTTGTAGCATAAGCTTTTGCAGACTGAGTCTATTTCATCAGATAAATGGAATGAAGTGTCTGTGGACAGGTATTTATGCCCATGTGACTGAGCAGTTGTGTGTGTGTGTGTGTGTGTGTGAATAGTAATAGGAATGCAAAACTTGTGGGTATGGTGATGAAATAACAAGTTCAGTTGTAACAATGGTTGTTGGGGGACAAGTTGAGAGGAAAGATATTGCCTAAAGCCAAGATAGTCCCTAAAGCAATATCCAAAGTCTACAAAAGCTTATATTACCAATTTTCTTCTCTCAGTTTTAAAGGTGCTACAAGATCTCTTTGCATACTGATCCAGACTAATCCAACTATGCCTTTGATTGCTAATGAACAGTAATTGAAATTAACAGAAATAATAATAATAATAATAATAATAATAATAATAATTTTTTTATTTATATCCCGCCCCTTTGAGATCAATGGGGGCGGCTGACAACAATAAAATATTACATAATACAAACAAGTTAGATTCCCTCCCCCCCTTAAAACATTATTAAATCGATCCAAGTTAAAAATTAACATACAACACAACAATGATTTAAAAAGCGACGGCAGTACGTAATTGACAGATGAAGCCCCAGAACCGTCTAAAAGAGGGGTTCCTGAGGCCGGGGTTATCTATCCCAGGAAGGCCTGCTGGAAGAGATCCATCTTGACAGCCTTTTTAAAGCTGTCCAAAGATGTCAATTGATGGATCTTATCCAGCAGGCCATTCCATAGTTTGGGGGTGACAACCGAAAAAGCCCTCTGGGAGGTAACCGCAAGCCTAGCTTTTTGTGGCTGCAGCAAATTCCTCCCAGAGGACCAGTGTGTGCGGGGAGGATTATAAGGGAGAAGGCGGTCCCTGAGATAGTTTGGACCCAAGCCATTAAGGGCTTTAAAGGTGATAACCAACACCTTGTACTGGGTCTGGAAACTTATGGGCAGCCAGTGGAGGGACCTTAAAACAGGAGTAATATGGTCCCTCCTGGATGTTCCAGACACTAATCTGGCTGCCATATTCTGTACTAACTGTAGTTTCCGAACCAAGCACAAGGGTAGCCCCATGTAGAGTGCATTGCAGAAATCGAGACGTGAGGTTACCAGCACGTGCACACCAGTCTCGAGATCCCTTACTTCCAGAAAAGGGGCGCAGCTGGTGTATCAGCCAAAGCTGATAACAGGCGCTCCTGACTGTCGCATTTACCTGATTTGTCATCAGGAGCGACGAGTCAAGGAGCACCCCCAGACTGCGAACACAGTCACTGGAAGAGAGTGTGACCCCATCCAGGACTGGAGGTTGCAACCCAATTCTTGGTTTCGGGGCCGTTACCGTGAGCACCTCCGTCTTGTCTGGATTCAGTTTCAATCTGTTTTTCCTCATCATGGTCCTGGGCAATAAGAAACACATTCTGACCCAGATATCTGTGCCATGTCTCACTCCTGTTTGCCAGATCAGTGCTCTTGCTAGCCCAGTAAGGCTTTCAGCAAGGTAAAGAGCAAAGCATTGATGGTGACCCTTTCTGGTCTTATTCTCCACTTGGTTGTCCGTCAAAACATTTTCCTTTCCTCTGGATAGTTCCTCTGAGATTTGCTGCAACACACATATACACCTCTGAGTTTTGCTGCAACACACATATACACCTCTATGCATCATTTATCTCTCTTCCACATTTGTCTCGCTGCCTGCTTTCTGTAGATTTTTTAATTAAGGCCCCCATCAGTTTCTGTCACTCTCCATTCCCCTCGCCCTCTTCCATTTTGTGTCCCTAGCTCCTGCCAGACACACATACACACACACACACACACACACACACAGAGTCTGTCTCTTGCTTCCATGCCTTGCCCCCTTTAAAAGCAACCCAAGCGTGCTCTGCCAAGGCTGCGCCTAGAGTGGATTGGAAATGACAGGAGCCTGACCTGCTGCTTGTCAAGGAGCAAAGGGATCAGAGTCTTGTCAGTTTCAAACTGCTCTGGAGACAGACAGGAGCTCCTTCCAGTTTTAGCATGGCAATAAAAGATGCCTTGCACAGCATCCTCCATTTTGATTCACTGCCATAGGAGGTGCTGAAATGATGGCAAGGAAGCATTTGTAGCCCTGTTGCACATCTGTATTATTTAGTCTCCATTTCCATCCATTTGTGCGTTGTTCTTGCCCTTTCCCTCCTCCTTGCATCTGTATAGCTGCCTCTTGCTCTCCCCCTTTCCTTCTGTGACACTTTTCTAGATTTCTGCTCAGCATGGAAGTCTGGCTCAAGTAGGAGAACCATCTTCTTTTTCTCACTGGTCTCTTCAGCCTGTAAGTGCTGTGCCGAACATTCAATGGCTGTGCCTTTCCCTCTTGTTGTAACCTTATACCAGGAAAGGCTTTCCCTGTTGAAGGTTTGTGTATT
Organism: Phrynosoma blainvillii; assembly: GCA_026167975.1. NCBI lineage: Eukaryota > Metazoa > Chordata > Lepidosauria > Squamata > Phrynosomatidae > Phrynosoma > Phrynosoma blainvillii. The sequence continues at coordinate 239,062,890 of JANUYF010000002.1, forward strand.
GTGTATTTGTAATAAAGGCAGAGGGTCCCATTTTTTGTTCCAGCAGAAGGTTGGTTACAAGCTAAGGGCCCAAAAGGGAAGCTCTTTCTCATGCTTCTACTTTAAAGACAACAGGCCTCTATTTAAGGGCTAGCTGAACAGCAATGTTAAAATGCAAGTGGACGGAAGCCAGTTTTCATTCCTGTGGAGAACTCCAAAACCCCACTTTTCATTGATTCCATCCAGAAATGTAATCAGAGGTGGGTTCTGGTTTGGACTTCCTCTCTGACATAGGTCTGTTTTGTGTGTTTTCAGGGTACGGGGTGCAGAAGGGTAAACTCTTGCCATTTGGGGAGCATTTCTCAGCTGAAACCTCCCTTTTATTTTTTACTGAGAGGTGTCTGGAGGTTTTGGGGGAGTCTTGAGGAAGGCTTGGGGGCTGCAAAAAAGTCCCTGGAGAATGCATATAAACCACAAGCCACACTCCCTCCCCCTGTGTATTTGAAGGACTGTCCAGTCTAGATTTAGTTGGAGGATTTAGAACCATAAGGAGGGAAATCTGGGATCCTGGAGTTACTCATTAGTAGCTAGCAGCTGGATAGGAGACATTGCTTTAACTTCTATGGCTCCATCCTGTGGAATCCTGAGATTTGTAATTTGTTGTAGTACCAGACCTCTCTGGCAGAAAAGGTAAATATCTCACAAAACTACAAATCCCAGAATACCATCCTCTTGAGCCATGACAGTTAAAGTGGTGTCAAACTGTATCAATTCTGCAGTGTAGATAAAGGTAGATGACGACTCAGATAGTGGGTATGTATCATTCCCACTACAGAAGTGAGACATACTATATTTTTGTTTAGGTTATACCAAATGTTTCCAAACCCCCAGATAGGCATAAAAATTAGCATTTACAAACCTTTCCCTTTTTTTGTCCTTATTTCCTGACAATGTGTAATTGGCCACCCTAGGCTCCAAAATGTAGCACACAGACCCTTCATTAGCCTGTTGATAATCCCCACAGCCATTTTATCCACATCCTATTTTGAATGTCTGGTTTGGCAAGTAGGGGGCCAGGCTTGACCATTCAAGGATAGCATCAGGGTTGGATGTTGTTTCTCTTTCTAGAATAAAGTCTCCATCGGGAAGAATAGGCAGCCATCTTACTTCCCTGAGAAACAGATTGGAATATGTTTCATAAATCATTTAAATCAGTAGCACTAATAATCAATTAAGTGAAGATAAAATAACATTTTTAATTGGTATTTCACTGAACCTTACTATAAAGCAGAGCAAAGAGGGAGCAAACTAAGTGAAGCACACTGGTGGCTTACTATTCCATTTTGAGTACAAAACAAGCACATTACGAACTCTTTTTCAGCTTCAGTTGCCCAGAAAGAACTCCTTGCTCAGACCATGGGCTCCCTTAAAATACATGTTTATTTTGGTGAGTGCCTCCTGAGTCAGAAACAGCCATATTGAACTGTGTTGCATTAATTCAAAGATATAGCTGTGTTATTGTGTAGAATCTGTACATAGAGAGATCTTGTAGCACCTTTGAAACTAATTCTTTCAGTAGTCTCAAAGGTGCTACAAGATTTCTCTATGTGTTGCATTAAGGTTGCTCCCTGAGGTGACTGGAAGTGGTTTTTCATAAACAACAAGCACATTCTCAGCATTTTGATTTTTGCTCCATTTCCCCAGAAAGGATCCTTAGTAAAGATGAATGGTGAGGAGAGTAAACATAACCTACATGAAAGGTAGAAAATGGGATCTAGATGGACAACCTCTAATCTCCTCCACAGCAATGTTGTCTGAAGATCATATGCTATCCAGGCCCCTGTCCTTGCTCCAGCTTGAGTATACTAAAACTATTTTAACACTTTTGCTGCATTCTTTTTTCCAAGTTCTGTGTCTCACTAAAGAAGAATGAACAGCAAGCTGACTTGGCTTCCCCCATCCACACTTTCCCCAATGAAACTTCACTTTTTAATGAATCCAGTCTGAATGTGGCAGGGAGGCCTGTTCTGAGAAGCCAGGTGTCTAATATCATATTCATGCCATCTTGCTTTTGGCCCTGGCACTTGATGCAAACACTGTCAAGGATCCTAGCTTAGGTTCAAAGCCAGGGCCCACTTCATATTCAGATGGTGTGCCTGATGCTCCCACAAAGATTCATTGATTCATATCTTAAAAGCAAAAAAAGCTCTCAGAAGCCATTAAGTCTGACTTTTCAAGTGCTCTTTGGTCTCTCAAGGTCCAGGGCAGGCAGCATTAGCTAGGCAGCTCACATGGTGTGCCTTTGAACTAGGGGTGTCTCTGTGTCAATCAAACCTGTTTGAAATTGATATGCTCTCTCTGGATTCAAAGTATTTCATCAAGTCAAGTTTACTGGACGTCTGAGGCAGAAATACAAAAACTTCTCTCTTCCTCAGCGGTGCCTAACCAAATGCAGAGAGGAGGGAGATGAGACATGATTTTCTTGATTCCAAAAAATAGCAGATACCCTACCTCACTCTACATCACTCTACCTTATTGTGTTCATGCCTCTGAATTCTTGTTTATGTTAACAGATATCCCTCAACAAAGCTCAGGGTGACAGGTGCTCAGGGACTCAGCTACACGAAACCAGACAGTGAACCCCACCACCAAAAATTCCCAAACATTACTGAGGTGGTGGAAATCTGAACCTAGATTCCCTCATCCCCCATCAGTCCAGTCCACAATCCAGGTAAGACAAATTATTTGACTTGATGGTCTTGGGCATTAGATTGAATGGAATCTAAGGGCCTTTGCAGACTGCCAGAAATAGTGCAAATTGAGTCCACTTTAACTGCCCTGTCTTAGTGCTAGGGAATCATGGGAATTGTATTTTTTTCTGAGCCATTGAGCCTTCTCTGTCAGAGAGCTCTGGTGCCACAATAAACTGCAGTTCCCATGATTCCCTAGCACTGAGTCAGGGCAGTTAAAGTGGGCTCAATTTGCACTATTTCTGGCAGTCTGCAAAGGCCCTAAGTCCATTAGGTTTATCAATGCCTATATCAGGACAGTTCAAGAATGAGGTTTGTGAAGCCAGAGACAAGGGCTAAAATTGGCTCAATGTGAAGATAAAAACAACAACAGGGACTGATGATCTCTCACTTTTATATCCCAGCCTTCTTCCAAGTGCCACAGGACAGCATATTGGAACCAATTGGCTTTTATCAATGCAATAACTCTGTTGGGTAGATTAGGAAAAAGTATAGGGAGTATAGGTCTCTAGCTCGAGGGAAGGAATAGAGCTACTCTGCTTTGGTCAGACCTCACCTGGAATATTGTGTCCAGTCCTGGGCACCACAATTCAAGAAGGATGTTGACAAGCTGGAACATGTTCAGAGGAGGTGAAAGATATGGAAATCATACCCAAGGAGGAGTATGTGAGTTCCTGCTTTGGCAGAGGGGTTGGACTGGATGGCCCTTGTGGTCTCTTCCAGCTCTGTTTCTTTGATTCATAGCTGAGCAGGGATTTATGTGCAGGCCTTCCAAGTCCAAGTGCAGTGTTCTTGCACCAGGGACTTTGATCTGGGGAAGGGGGACTGAATCCACTTTGAAACTATTTTAGGGATAGGCCTTAGCACTGTGGGTAATTTCTTTAAAGTTTAAAGTATAGAGTAGATCCATCCCCACACCAATATGGAAGCCGCTTGCCACCACTATGGTTGCACCCCAATGGCTCTGTTTAACACATTATATATATATCTCTCAGAGTGAAATTGAAGCAAGCTGCATTTTGCAGCCCCAATCAGCAATCCACACATCTGTTCTGTCATTTCTTTGGTTCTTATAGAATGTCTGTGCTACAAATCTAAAGTGGTTTAACAGTCACAACCATACTAAGAACTGCAGTTCTGCAAGGAACAGAGATCTCTGTAATAGGAAGTTTACAACATCTCTGAATTACTGCTCCTTGTCTCTTTGGGGAAGCTCTGACAGTTATATTGATCTGAAGCCGGATGATATATGCCATACAGATATCATCTCAGACTGCCTGTCTACAAGCTTCCACTGCTGACAGCCACAGAATAAGCCTGCAACTGGGCTGTCATCACTATACGACAAGGTTCAGCTTCACAGCTACTTTCTTGAATTCTCTTCTTCTCTCAGTTTCTCTGTACCAGCTGTTTGTATGATCTGTCCTAGAACAGACTATAAACATCTGGTGCTATCTGTACATCATTCCACTTTCTGAGCTTGTCTGGGTCTTTGCGTTTGCATTTCCTGCTGTAGAAGTTAGCATTTTGTTCATTTTCCTTGCACCATCTTCATAACAGGCATGATCCCAATCCTTTAAGTAGCAACTGTAGCAGCAACAGCAGCACACTGCCATACCTCCTCCTAAATATATTTACTCATAAGGAGCTGTGGCCACTTGAATCAGAATGGAAGTTTGATTTAAATAGTGAGAAGCCAATTTACTCCTCATTTAAGAGGCTCCTTACATTTAAGAGGCTCCAATTTACTCCTCATTTAAGCTCATGTATTTGAGGAGAGTGGCAACTCACTGCTTCAATTCCATAGAGACAATGCCCTCCTTGAGGGGAGGCGAGAATGAAATAATAATAATAACAATCCTTCTGTGATCATAGTGGGCCATACATCTCACATCCCTCCAGCATAGGCACTCCATTCTTTGGACAAAGGGAAGGATCATCCAAGCTTTTAGGGAAGCCAGGTTATCTGCTCTTGGGCAAAGTCTGTGGGTTGCAGGGATAGCTGGAGGCTTCCTTGTTAATGGTACAGTGAACTTAGAGTTCAAATGAGCTATCTAAGGTGATGAACTTAGTTGGAAAATAAGGTTCAGCACCCTGGATAGCTCCATTAGAGTAAGTAGGCAGGGGATCTAGAGAGGATTTACCACACCACAGATATGAGCCTGTGGCCACCCTAATGGGTTAATACAGCCTGGGGGAGGACAAAAAAAAAGCATAAGGATGTTTTGGAGAAAAGAAACATCAGCCAAACAGGCAACAGAGCTTTACATGTTGATGGGTGGTCATGTTGATGTTGATTTTGGGTTCTATCAGAGCTGGCCTTCTTCAGGGACTACACTTTAAACAGAAATGTTTGGAGTTGTATGAGACACTCTCCAAAGAATCATTTGCTTAAAGAAGAAGTCCAGCTTTGAAGCCCAAACATGTTGGGCTTTCTAAAATGATAAGGAACAAAACAAGTGACCATTTATATCAGCACAATGAAGTTCTGTCTCCTGTTTTGCTTTTTCCCATCAGTTCTCTCCTTTGGAGAAAAGAAAACCAAAAGAGATTCTGGAAATGAAAAGGAATAATGGAGGTGTAGGGAAGAAGGAACAGAACAAGGTGGGGAGAACAGAAGGCAGCAGAGAAGGGCAGCCAGCCAATGCGTAGGGCTATTTCTACATAAGACAACCACAAAGGCAAGTTTGTCATCATCTTGGCCTTCTTAGGGATGTGCAGTATGGCACTTCTGTAGATTTAATTAAAACATTTTCAAGAATGGGATTGGGTTGTTGTTGTTGTTGTTGTTGTTTTAGACAATGTCAGAATATGAGAAAAGAAAAGATTTTGTTGTGGTTGTTGTTTAGTTCAGTTATTTCTTCCAGATACGATTTTTAATCAGATTGTTTAATCAGATTGAAATTGCAAGACATGATAGAAATGGATAGACTTACAAATATGTTACATGATAAATCAGAAACGGAGACTCTAAAGGAATGGAAATTGGTACTTATCTACTGTGAAAACAGGTGGAAATAGATGTGACCAAAAATTAAACATCAAGCAATAAAGATAAGGTAATGAGATCAGAATAAGATATAAAAAAACAAAAAAAAAAGCTCTATAAGACAGAAGTGAATGAATAGCAACAATGTAAAAGGGAAGTGTAGAAAAACAAGACACAAATAAACACATAACACAAATGTTCGTCAAAGGAAGTAAATTTTATTTTTTATGGAAGTAAAAAATGTAATTAAGCAAGGTTAAGAATATTAACAAATTGCTTTCATTATGTATCTTTCTGATAATGTAAATATGTTTATAAACAATAAAGCAAAGAAAAGTGAAAAAAAAATCAGATTGTTATGGCTCACGTAATATCACAAGGAGTGAGATGTTGACCAGGAAAGAACAGCAGGCGTGTGTCTGACTATGGCAAAAGTGTTATTATTGGTGCATGTTCTGCCAGGGAACCACAACACAGGGATCCGGGGAAAGGGGAGGAGCAAGGAATGGCTATGAAACAGAGTCTAAACAAAAAGATCAGCTGTCTGGCACAGAAGGATTTACAGATTATCAAGTAAGAGGTGGGGGAAGGATAAAAGAGGAGGAGAGAAGAAAGCACATTGTATGGAGTGGAGAATGAACCTATTTTTTAAAGAGATACTAACAGAAAGAGTTAGTAAAGAGGCAGATATTGTAATGGATTCCAGAGGAAGCCCTAAAACAGAGGCAGAACAAAGGGCACAATCTCTGGGAAATTATCTTGTTCAAGCAGAATAACTCCCCAGTAAATGATACTGATAGAGAGGTGATTTCCAGCTGATAGAGTGTTATTTATCAGCCTCTCATTTCAAAATATCCCTGACTCCAGAGCATCAAAAGTCTACAAAAAGTAAGGAATTTCCTTGCATTTGGAACACCATATATTTTCATAATATGCCTTTTCTGTAAATAAATAAGATATCCCTGAACAAAAGGTGAGCAGGAATGACTAGAACCTGTTCAGTCTGTGCATAGTTTAAGAGGGCTTTATGATTCACTGCACGTAAACAGCAGGAAAACCCCCTAGATGTGTGAGCAGTCCTGTCTACTTTCCTCCAAAAGGCTACTCAAGGTTTCTGTCCTCATTTTCTTGCCCATTAATTACATCTTATCCCACTCTAATCTTCTCTAAAGCAGTCATGAGAGCTTGCAGGTGACCAAGAAAGAAACCGCCTCTTCCTTCATTGGCTTTGCATGCGGGTCTCCATCCGAGGGCATCAGTGTGAGTCAGACTGGAGAGCACTCACATTACGCTGTCTTCTGCTCCCTAGATAGCCCAAGGATGCCCCTGGTTTGGTAATGGAGCAACAATCATGTGCACTACCTTCTTGGTCATCTCCACCTTGGTATTTCTGCTGCGGCGACGCTTCTTCAACAAAGTTGAACCGTACGTCTGTCCTACTTTCCTTCCTTCTGTGCCATAGAAAAGCTGTTGTAGTAGCACACTGGATAATAGGGAGAGAGGCCTTTAGGTTCTGTGGGGAAGGTTTCTGGCTGTTAATAATATAAGATTGTTTGCTTTTTTCCTTGTTTGTGCAGAACTACTGGATCTACAGCTACACAAACTGTATTGCTAAGGTTTTGAAATCTAAACCCTGGTTGAGTGTTATTTTAACATCTGTACTCCTTTTCTTGAATTCTCCTTTTTCTCAGTCTGACTGCACAGTTTGATTCCACTTTAACTGCCATGACTGCATCCCACAGTATCTTGGGATTTCTAGTTTCAGGAGGTACTAGCGCACTCTGGAAGAGAATTCTAAATACTGTTCCCTAAACAGAAAATTTCATGTTTCCATAGGATGGATATTACATAAAGTGTATGAGGATATTACATAAAGTAAACAATTTGACACTAATCTATGTTTATGCTTGTGAGCCAGTCAATGTGTCACTTATTTCTTTGCACATAAATAAATGTGAATTGAATAGGGAGAAATGATACCATCTGAGCATGGGTATGTGTGACATTCTGTGAAACACATTAAACTACACCACACATTAAGAAAGAATATTTATTTAGACCATTCCTTCTGAGCTGAAGTGCAATCTTTTCTGCTTTCACTAGAAATACTGCGGGCTTATAGTTCTCTTCACACCATAGGAGTGTTGGTAAATGTGAAAGACAGTACTGGGTCTCTCAAATAGAGTAATCAAATAGGTAAAGCAGAAGCTAAGCAATAACCAGTCCCATACCCATGTATCCAAAGGGTTTAAAAGAGAAAAGAAATAACTTAGCCTTCATTTTAAAGCACAAAAGTAGCTTCACTTACTAGAATTTGTACAGTTAAGCACAGGGTGTTACAGAGGTATGAGAGAGAAGAACAAATGGTTGCAGATTCCAGGGATGTAGGAAGAAAGTGGGTGTGGAAAGGTAAACAAACAGGATGTCAGCAAACATGCAAACTAGTTATTACTATAGGCATGCAAAAGCAGCTAGCCCTGACAAAAACAACAACAACAAAAAAACAGGGCAAACTGTTAAAATGGGCTTCCATTTTTAACTGTTGCCTTCCAAGATTTTTAGCAGCTTTCAGACTATTTGCAGCAGGAAATTGAGTTTATTTATTTGCTTTGTTCACATTTTGTTTAGTTATTTTTAAATGTATAATTTAATCTGACTTTCAGTGCAGCTGAGTCTCAAGTCTTCATAAATAACTAAAGATAGGGATAATATCAGTTTGTAGACCAGTTCAAGCTGAACGAATCCCTGTTTCCAGTTCAGGATAGTTTACACATATTATTTCATTCTGTTTCTTAGATTGGTGATTCTACGGCAGGGGTAGGCAACCTTTTTGAGCCGGGGGCCAGGTTGCTGTCCCTCAGACAACTGGGGGGCCGAAGCACAATAAATAAATAAATAAATAAATAAAAATTAAAAATTAATTTAAAAAATTTTTAAAAAATTTAAAAATATGCATGCACACTCTCTCAGCCACAGAAAAGCCATGGCAAAATCCCTGTGGAGATTTTGCCAAGAAAACCCCAAGAACAAGTAATAACAACAATAATCAATATCATCATCATGGTGGGCAGCGGTGGCAGCAGCAGGACCGGCCTGGGGCCGGTCCAAAGGCCTCGGGGGGCTGCATCCAGCCCTCGGGCCTTAGGTTGCCTACCCCTGTTCTACGGTTTCAAAATTCCACTAAAAATATGGCCCTCTCTAATATGATAGTTATATAACCTTTGTTGCACTATTAGAGAAGAAATTCCCTTCAATTCTTTGGTTTTGTTAATTGAAAGGCATTTAGACGTCTGCCTAATCTAAAGTTATTGAACAAAATCAGGATGGGTATGTGGCCCTCCAGATGTTTTGAACTACAAAACCTAGCATTCCTCACCCCTGACTATGCTGATTAAGGCTGCTGGGAGTTGTGTACAAACAGTATCTGGAGGGTCATAAGCTTTCTATCCCTGGTTTGAATCCATTTTTGGAGTCAAGTAGAGCAGACCTTTTGAATCAATGAAACTTACATCAGGCTTGGCTTATGGGATTCTAATTTATTCAGTGGGTCCATGCTAGTAACTTTCCTAACAAACAGGTTTGGGTGATTATTGCTTAAATCAGAGTTTGAAAAGGTGATATTGAGAGTAATCATTCTGTCTGGGGGATTCTGGGAGCTGTAATCCTCAAAAATTTGCTTTTAAATCTGTTTTAAAGAATTAAAAAGTGTAGACAGGTAGCACACAATGTTGGATGATTTGAATCAAAATTCTGTCTCAGAGTTGTAGCTAATGTTTGGATCTTGGGGCAGTGGCCAAACTCTAAAACTACTTGCATCCAAGAGTTGCATCACATTTTGGTTTTTCAAAGCATTGTGAGGTTGCTGAATGCAGCCCCCATTTACCAGGCGCCTCTGCACAGAGTACTGTTGTCCTCCGCAAACAGGAGTCCTGGCTCAGTGATGTTTTCCTGTTACAGACATGCAAATCAATTTTTCAGCTGAGCTTGGAGTCTGGCTGCAAGTGGATAGGTGAAATTGACATTTAAAGAGCCATATTACCTCAGCCAATTATCATCCAAAATTGGGTATAGTTGAGCTCAGTTGCATAAATGAGACGATAACATGTTCTATTCAAAGCAAATTAAGGTGCACTCAAATTTGTGTTTCGCAGATTAAAAAAGAAGTGAGTCTTTGTGTGTGTGCGTGTGCTCATTTTGCATGTATCAACAAAACTGCTCAACAGAGAGGTTATCAAATCAGCATGGTGCTTGCAATGGCTAATTAAATAGCAAAGGGCTGGGGCATGAATTTTAACAATGGAAGGGTGGCTTTAATGGCAGTCAGTAGCTGTGTTCGGCCATGACGGAAGGAGACTGACGGCTACTCCTCTTGCTCTGATGTTTTCAGCTGTGTGCTTACTGAATATGTGCTTTTAATGCAGGGGTGGGCAACTGTTGGAGGCTGCATTAGCCCCCTAGGACACCTTGAGGGGCCACAAACTTCCACTAACCCCTACCCCATATTTTTTCCATATCCATGGATTATTTTTTTTATCCACCGATTCAGCCATCCATGGCTTGAAAATATTTTAAAAAAATATAAATTCCAATAAGCAAACCTTATCTAAGAGACACCATTTTACTATCCATTGTATTTAATAGGACTTGAACATCCACAGATTTTCGTATCCTCAGCGGATACTAACTGTCCACTGTATTAATATTGGAAGGGGGAATTTCAGCAGGTATTGCTTCTAACAGTAACAAGCAATACCAGGTAACAAGTAATGCTTACTGAAATTCTCTCTTCTACAAAATCATTAAAGGTACAGGAACACTCTCCAGTTTTCAATCCATTTGTAAAACCCTACACTACACTTTAAAGTTTTTTATTTATTATTATAATTAAACATTTCTATTCTGCTTCTCAAAAGCATGAGGTGGTATCTAATAGAACAGAAATAACTCTAAGCCATTTTGGGTACCTCCTTTACATCTACATGCAGGCCCCCATGTAGTAGGTAAAGGTAAAGGTATTCCCCATTGACAAGGTTGTCAAGTCGTGTCCGACTGTAGGGGGTGGTGCTCATCTCCATTACTAAGCCAAAGAGCCAGCATTATCAGAGACAACTCTGTGATCATGTGGCCAGAATGATTGCACCGAATGCTGTCTACCTTCCCACCAAAGTGGTACCTATTTATCTAATTGCATTTGCATACTTTTGAACTGATAGGTTGGTAGAAGCTGGGACAAGTGACAGGAGCTCACCCCATCATGCAGCACCCGGGCTTTGAACTTCCAACCTCCTGATCTTGCAATCAACAGAGTCAGCATCTTAACCACTTGAGCCACTGCATCCCTTAAATAAATTTGTTTATTTAGTGCAGGGGTCGGCAACCTACAGCCAGGGGGCCGGATGTGCCCCCCCGAGGCCCCTGGACCGGTCCCCGCCGACCCCACTGCCGCTGCTGCCATTTTGTTTGCCTCTCCCCACAAAACCATGGCTGATATAACCAAATCCATTCATCCCACCTGATCACCTGCTGCAGAAATTCTCTCCCATGCCCCCCTTACCCTGATAGTAAAAAAATGCAATGATAATGTGTGTGTGTGCCTTGAAGTTGCTTGTCAGCTTATGGTGACCCCATGAATTTCATAGGGTTTTCTTAGGCAAGGAATACTCAGAGGCGTTTTTGCCAGTTCCCTCCTCTGAAATGTAGCCTACAGCATCTAACATTTGTGGGTGATCTCTCATCCAAGTACTAACCAGGCCTGACCCTGTTTAGCTTCCAAGATCAAATGGATTTTGTGCCTTTAGGGGTGTTTAGTCAAATGCAATAGCAAGTTACTTCAGCTCTGGTGATGGGATAACATCCTCCATTGCCTTGAGGCTGCAGGCTATTTTAGGAAGCCCAGGTGCCATGCACAACTGTTATCTTTCTACAAAAGAAAAACATCCAGAGGGTTTAATAGAAGCAGCCAGAAGGACTTCTCCCAGCATCAGCAACCCAATTTCTTTGTCCAGTGGTATGGCCATCCTCCAGCTCTTCCTACCACAAAGCCACCTAATAAGAACCAGTAATGTATTGAAGTCTTTACTCCAAGTCTCAAGTCAAGTCTCAAGTCTCTACTTTCATGTCTCAAGTCAAATCTCAAGTCCTTGCAAGATACTTTCAAGTCAATTCTCAAGTCAAATCTCAAGTCTGGGAGCCTACTTTAACCATGGTGGGGGTGGGGTGGAGTTTCAATAACTAGAAAATTAAGAATATGTGCACAAAGTTAGATTTTAAAAAATTAAAATTATATCCAGAACCCCTATAAGAATGCTGGTGGTGCAGTGGTTAAATGCCTGTACTACAGCCATTCACTCACAAACCCTACAAGGTTGTGAGTTCAATCCAGCTAGGGGATCAAGCTCAACTCAGACTTGCATCCTTCTGAGATTGCTAAAATGAGTACCCAGCTTGTTGGGGGCAATTAGCTTACACACATTGTAACACCGCTTAGGGAGTGCTTAAGATAAGCAGTATAGAAATGTACTTGCTATTGCTATTGCTATATTTGACACATGGTCCACAGGTCAAAAGAGTAGATTAATATTATACCTCTGATGTATGAGGTGGGTTGGTGTTGGTCATGCAAGTACTCAGAGGGACATGTTTATTTCTTGAGAGCTCTGGCTGCTGAGGGGGACAATATGTCAGTGCAGAAGGCTGTTTGTAACTTGATGGCCAACTCCACCACTGGGAGCAAAGTCTATGGCTTCATTCATTTTGAGGGCAATAGACAAAATCTGTCCCTGAGATCATAGGGTGTGTTTCTCAAAGGGGAACAGCAACTGAGGGCCTTTGCAGACTGCTAGAAATAGTGCAAATTGAATCCACTTTAAGGGTTAGCGTTAGGATTAGGGAATCATGGGAACTGTATTTTATTGTGGCACCAGAGCTCTCTGACAGAGAAGGCTCAATGTCTCAGAAAAAAAAATTCCCATGATTCCCTAGCACTAACCCTAACCCTTAAAGTGGACTATTTGCACTATTTCTGGCAGTCTGCAAAGGCCCTGAATTAGGCATGAGCCCTACACACTGGGTGTGAGTTTTTCCTGCTGCTCCTAAGAAATGCTTTAGATCAAGGCTGTTGCCTGTGCTGTTCCCATCCAAGAAACATTATGAACATGTTATGCTACTGAACTAAGACCAGCAGGTTGGTTGATAAAAATATACAAGCCGCAAGTCAAGTCAGTGCACCATTTATTGCCCAGTTGAGTCCAAGTCAAGTCATTGAACTGGCTTGAGTTCAACTTGAGTCTACATCCCTGGTAAGAACCCAGTTCAGTCAGAAGAGAATTGGTGAAAATAACTTCAACCAGTAGAATAACAACTGAACTAGAAAAGATCCTAAAATGTAAATATATACAACTGAGCATGAAAGTTAGAATCATACAAGCCACGATCTTCTCTTTTACCATATACGGATGCAAGAGCTGGGTAGTGAGAAAAGTAGATGTGAAAAATCAATTCCTTTGAAATGTGGTGCTGAGGAAGGATGCTGAGGATACTGTGCACAGCCAAGACAACAAACAAATGAGTCCTAGAACAGCTCAACCCTGAAATCTCCCTGGAAACCAAGATAATAAAGTTGAGGTTGTCATACTCTGACCACGTCATGAGAAGGCATGGCTTTCCTAGCATAGTAGTGCTAGGAAAGGTGGAGGGATGTAGAAAGAAAGGAAGACCACATGCTCGATGGGAGGGTTCTACTAAGGAGATCAAGGGTATGAATCTGCAAGAGAAGAGTATTGGAGAATAGAGAGTCTTGGAGATGTTTCTTCCATAGGGTCACCATCAATCGGGATTGACTTGAAGGCAATTAACAACAACAACAACAACAGAATAATAACTGGGCAGTGTTAAGATTCTGTTGTACAGTTGTACATTTTCTTTGATTCTGCCTTCTTCAGGTTCTGCTTTATACTATGCTAACCTTGAGTATTTCCCATCGACTTGAAATTTCTATAGCTTTAGAACATATGATACCTACAGTTTCAAGAATTAAATCAGTTGTTGCAGGTGAATTAAAAACATTGGGTCAATGGTCAAGCCTTATCTAATCTACTCTGTAGATCTGTGAGAGTTGTAGGGCCTTTGCAGACTGCCAGAAATAGTGCAAATTGAGTCCACTTTAAATTGAGGCACTGCCCTGGCTCAGTGCTAGGGAATTATGGGAACTGTAATTTATTGTGGCACCAGAGCTCTCTGACAGAGAAGGCTCAATGTCTTAGAAAAAACATACAATTCCCATGATTCCCTAGCACTGAGCCAGGGCAGTGCCTCAATTTAAAGTGGACTCAATTTGCACTATATCTGGCAGTCTGCAAAGGCCCTTAGTTTCCTGAGTTCTGTCACTTTCTTAGGCTTCATTTGCACTGCAGAAATAATGCAACTTGACACTGCTTTAACTGCCATGGCTCCATCTTATGAAATTCTGGAATCTGTAGTTTGTGAGATATTAAGGCTTAAGCCTTCTCTGTTGGAAAGCGCTGGTGCCGCAACAAACTACAAATCCCAAGATTGCATAGGATGGAGCCATGACAGTTAAAGTGGTGTCAAACTTCATTATTTCTGCAGTGAAGATGATGCAATATGAGTAAGGAGAAACAAAAGACAGGGGACCGTTATCCAGACAGGAGGAACAGGGGCAATTTTTATCAACTCCCAAAGCTGGGATTGGCCTGCTCCCCATTGGGATCACCCAAATGTGCTTTGATTTTCTTCTTCCATATAGTAGACAATTGCCAGTCACTGTTATGGGGACAGTAAAGCATTACCTTGGAGGACACTGGTTGATAATGTTGGCAATGTTGACAAAACCCACCTTACAACCCAGTTATTAACTAGCCCAAGTAACAAGAAACCCACTGGAAATAAAATTTGTGACAGAAAAGATACAGTGAGGACTACCAGGAGCCCTTTTACACCACATAGTTATACCACTTCAATTCCACTTTAAATGCCATGCCAACTTCCCATGGGATATTGGGTTTGGCAGTGGAGAGAAGGGCCTTTATTATCCTGTTCTAATGCCTCTGACCAAATTAAAATTCCCAGGATTCTATAGGGCACAGACATGACAGTTAAAATGGAATCAAAGTGGTATGATTGTCTAGTGTGGAAGGAACCTGACTTCTTTCAATACAATGTTTTCAGTACAATGTTCAGTTAATTGTTGTTATGGGGGGGGGGGGGGATAGAAACACAGGTGGCCAGTAAAAATTATCTGAACAGTCAAGTGGCCTTTATCCACACCCAAATGCAGGTCTCTGTTCTGTCTTTCCTTTGTCCAGTCTTTCCTGTCTTGAAAAGTCTTTTTCATGCTGTCCTAGAACTCCAAAATGAAGATACTTGATGTCTTTTCCTTCTTCAGGTTACATGAATGGGAAACACCTCCAGGATGTTATAATCTTGCAATCTTTTAAACTGCATTTCATTCTTTTAACTTCAGGTGTGAATTGTTTTAATATCATAAATAGTTTAATTATATTTTAATGTTCACTTTTTGTATGTTCTTTTAAATTGTGAGCCACTATGAGTCCCAGTTTTTTGGGGGGAAAGTGGGATACAAATAAATATCATCATCATCATCATCATCATCATCATCATCATCATCAGGGCTTGTCTTTCTTCTAAAACAGTGGTTCTTATCCTTTGGTTTGCACCCCTTTCATGGACCCATTTATGGGCTGCCAAAGCATTCATGCAGCACAAGTGAAAAGCCCTTATTCTGAAACAAAGGAATTAGGAAAAGATCTTGGCTGGGTAAAAATGGCAGAGATATGTTTTGGAGGCGTTAGTACAACAGAGGAAACTAAAGAGTTTTCCACATTTAGGCAATTGTTCAGCAAACTGTTTACATTACAGGAAAAATTAATACATTTATTTAATTTTCTTTTGTTAATTAGTATATTTAGAAAATAGGGAAACTGGCATGTTATAGTAAAGGTGGAAAAGTTGATTTTAAGTGACTTTTACAGCTTTACTATAACATGCCAGTTTTCCCATTTTCTAAATGTATTAATTAACAAAAGATAATTAGGTAGATTTACCCAATTGAATTACCCAGTTTCTAGTTGATTTTAGGTCAGTGAAGATGACTTGGTGCAAAAAGATCTAACCTTCCCCTCCTCATGTTTTTTGACATGGGGTAGTATGGTGTAGTGGTTTGAGCACTGGACTATGATTCTGGAGACCATGGTTTGCATCCCGGCTTGGCCATGTACACCCACTGGGAGATCCTGGCCAAGTCACACTGTCTTAGCCTCAGAGGATGGCAATGGCAAACCCTGCTAAACAAATCTTGCCAAGAAAACCCCATGATAGGTCTGCCTTAGGGTCCCCATAAGTCGGAAATGAAGGCATACAACAACAACAACAACAGGTTTTCCAGATGTGTATCACAGCAGGGAGTTCTTTCACGCTATACAATTATAACACTATGATTCCACTTTAACTGCCATGGCAACATCCTATGGAATTCTCCTGGGACTGGCATTTGAGGGAGGGCCCTGTGGTATCTCAGCCAAAGAGATCTCCTCTGGTATCTCTGCTCCGACCAAACTACAGATCACAGGATTTCACTGAATGCAGCCTTGGTAGTTCATGTGGAATCTTATTGCTATAGTTGCATAGAACAAGAAGGTCCAGGGTTTGACAAAAAATATATTGAATCACTGAGCACTGTGTAAAATGCTTGTAAGGATGCTGCCCTTTAAATCTCATGTATATCTGCATGGCTTGCCCTGCTCTTACTGGAATCTCATTTCCAGATGAAATATATATCAGGGAAAAACACAAACGTTCTTATTACCATTCTTAAAGGAAAGCAAGCTGACAGAGAGAAAAGCTGCATCAATCTCAGTGCTATCTCCTGTGGGAAGTGGAACATAATAATAAAACACCTGGCTTTGCTCTCCTTCTGCACAGTTAAAATGTCTATACTTAGACTGTAATTAATCACTAATTCAAAATCAGATGCCTTGTTTGTCCCTAGTAATAACTCATGCAGTGACTTAAGTTAATTGTTAGTATTCTGGTTTCTTTCCTTAAGTTGACAAAAATGTCTTAGATTCACCACTGACTTTAAACAAGAAAGGTTAGCCTCTCCTTCCATTTGTCTTCACAATGAATGCTTCCAGATGAGGGTTTTGTCACCAGGGGCTCTTCCACACTGCAGAAATAAAGCAGTGTGATACCATTTCAAATGTCACAGCTCTGTCCTATGGAATCCTGAGATTTGTAGTTTGGTGAGATATCCAGCCTGGTCTGCTAGAGAGCTTTGGTGCCTCTAGAGTCATGGCAGTTAAGGTGGAGTCAAACTGCTTTATTTCTGCAGTGTGGATACCACTCCAGATCATCCTACTTCTTTCACAGAATTTTATGAAGGGACAGGGTGTCCAGACAATGTTGCCTTCAGTTTGGAACTTTTCTGTGTTTTCTCACTGCTTCTTCCAACTTTTTTTTTCTTTTGGCAAACTTTTTGTTAAAAAACAAAAGCTGGAATAGCAGCTGAACATGTCTTGACCGGTAGCCTTAGAAGTCATCCTTCCAGAAATGCTCAATATCTCATCTTCTGTGTATTTTGTTCCACAGAACATTCATTTTGAGTTTAGGGACAAATAATCAACCATAAGTCTATATGCCTCAGTTGACAAAGTAGATGTGTTCCTGGTCATTAATTCTTTAACAGAAAATTTGGTACCAGAGATAGAAAAAACATAAAAAGAATAGGGATAGTTCCTTCCAAAAAAGGAAGAGGACTTCAACATGTTTCACTGAAGTTTTTATTCAAAGCAAACATTATGCACACGTGAAATGAAACAATCAGGTCAGGTGAGCCTTGCATAAATAAGTAACAATATTATGAACCTTCTAACAATCACTTGAAAGCTCCATCCAAAATGCATCCAAGGATGATTACTTCTTTCACCAGCTTCCATTTTTCTTACGGTTTCCATTTTGGTGACCAAACTCATAGATCTATGCTTTTGTAAAAAAAACATGATTGGGCCATTGGGAATTGTTTATTACTTATTTGCAGTTCCATTGCAGTTTGCAGTTCCATTGCATTTACATTGGGGATATGAATCAACATGTTTTGTTAAATTCAAAGAGGTTGTATATTGTGGAAGGACAAATATTACATAATGGAAGTATAGATAATAGTGGCATATACCTTTCAGTTAGGTAGGGGAAGTCAGTAGTATTTGTAACAGTTCAGTAGTTCAATTATATTTTTGTGTACATTTATTTTTTGTAAACTACTTGTAATAGTTTAGCAGTTCAGTTGTTATCGTTGGTATACATTTGTTTTAGTAATACAAAAATGTTTTTGTGCTTGTGATTATGTTTAATAATTTTATTTTATTTTAAAAAGACACGCTTGGGGTAGTGAGCCAAGCAGGCTAATTCACTTCACCTCTTTCTTTTTGCAAAAGTGCTCATGCTATTACTTTACCTGTTGTAGGCAAGCACTGACTACTAGAGTAGGTCTGGCAAAGAAATATCCCATTCTTTCCCAGCTCAGGGTTTATTGCAATGTTTACTGCAGATATGCTGCTGCAACCTGACAAATGAATGTCTGTGTTTCTCCAGTCCTTCACCACCCTCCCAAAGAGGTAAAGAAGGCTGGCTCGGTAGGCAGAAAAAAAACTTTGTATAAAGAAAGGAGGCTTGTTAACTTAAATATGTTTCTAGTATTAGTGAAGTCATTTCAGCACAAAGTCATTTCAGCTTAATGCATAGCACATAAAAAAAGAATAAAAATTAATACTCTACACACACTATTCAGGGAAGTTATATCTTATATGACAGGACGTTTAAAATCAGTCTGAAGAAAAAGTAACACTTTTTTTCAACTTGATAATGAAGGTGTTAAAATAGAGCTTGCTAGATTGGTCAGTGCACTAATCACATTATTAATTATGGGAATTTTTTTTGTAGGATTTTGTGGATTTAAAAAAAATGCAAAACCCATTTGACTAGAACTATATAGGGCTGTGTATAGCATGGTTGTTCCCATCTCTGTTCTTTACCCATCACCACATGAAAGCGTAGCTTCTCCTGGCTCAAGTCAAGTAGTATTGTTGCCTTTGTGTGCGTCCCGGCTGAAATTAAAAAATGAAAAACAGCCAAGCAATAATGTCTATTATTCATTTTTCCGTTGCAAAACTGGTATTGCTGCTTCCAACTGTTGATAGAGCATGGCAGTTGGGAAGGATACCTACTAGATCTCAGATAATGAGGAAAGGGTGGGACCACATGATGGCTTTTCTTCCAATGCCAGCATATTTTACTATTTTAAAAACTTTAATCTGGTCTTTAAGCATCCTAACTCCCTGGCCTTTGCACCCATTCCTCTGAAACAGTTTAGGTTTCCTATCTGGTAGAATGTCTGTGGTATGTGCCATTTTCATACAAATTGGGGGGGGGGGGAACTTGGGGGAACCGCTTCTCCTATCCTTTTCAAACATTGCAGGTTTGTCTGTTAGAGCAAACAATATGTGATTTGCCATTTTTGGAAGAATGTCCTATAAGGTAACTCAGAAAACAAATATGCCCACATTTTATTTTTTATTTTTGGTCTTAGCCTTCAAATGGACAGCTGCTCTTGGACAAAAATCCAGTACTCATTAATCTGAAACTCCACATCCTTGCTTTCTTCAGAAGAGGCAACTGTGCTTGGAAATCTGTTCCAGTTCCCTGAAGGAATAAACAAGTTATTGGCAGATTATTATTATTAATTATTATTATTATTATTATTATTATTATTTAGAGAAAATAAAAACATTGAAAGGTGCAGAACCCCAAATGCTTACACCTGTTTTTCAGTAATTTAGGAGGTGAAAGGCCTAAGCAGACTGCCAGAAATAGTGCACATTAAATTGAGGCACTGCCCTGGCTCAGTGCTAGGGAATCATGGGAACTGTATTTTTTTCTGGGACATTGAGCCTTCTCTATGAGAGCTCTGATGCCACAATAAATTACAGTTCCCATGATTCCCTAGCACTGAGCCAGGGCAGTGCCTCAATTTAATGTGCACTATTTCTGGCAGTCTGCTTAGGCCCGAAATGTACTCTAACAGGCTATTGTCTTCAAAACTTCATCCCATTCCCAATAAAAAGAGAACAAAAGTTATTGTGCTTTTGGGACTCACAGAGCCAAAATGGGAGGTATACAGGAATATTTAGATTCCTGAATCTCAGGTTGGGTTGTGAACCAAATCAAACACAACGATTCCAAATGAGCCTGACCTGAAGTGGACCATTTCCTGAAATGCTAAACTGAGTTCTGAACAAAATCTTGGGGTCACAGTGTATCCCCTGCAGAAATGTTGGAAACAAATAAACCAAGTAAAGTCAACCAGACTGTCCGATTAGTCTCTTAAACACTAGATCCAGATGGGCAGCCCTCCCCAAACAATTAGTTTGGGAAAATCTGCCCGATCCTTCCCGGGGCAATCTAGCAGCTTGTGGACACTAAAAAACAAAATTAATAACTAATTAATGACACAAACCAACCAGATTAAGAACTAAGTATATAAGCAAAATGAGAGCTGAAACCCAACAGAAGGGCATGAGAGATTTCCAGTGTAGTATTTGAAAAAGATAATCACTTTTTTCAAATAATGTTTTTTAATTTCAGCAGCAAATAAAAAGACTATAAAGAGATGAGCAAGAGAAAGGCAAAGATCAGCAGATTTGGCCAGCACTTTAAAAAAAACACTGCAAAATCCATTTTGAGAGGCAGCCTAGCAAGCAAAATCAGTCCTGCATATTATGGGTATGGGCTTAAATGTCGCCTGGAAAGCAAAACCTAACTCTCTGCCCTTCCTTCCTGTTTACAATATATAGTTAATTGCTGCTCATTCATCCTTAAATATTCCAAACTGCCTGCTGTAAGATAATTTCTACATTCCTATCCAAGATTCATTCTGAGGTGAATGTTAAATATTCTTCCGGCAATGATTAATGTGAATTGACAGAGAAAAATTAAGCCTCTGTTTATTCTCAGTTGGCTTTTTATAAACTCTGACATTTAGCAGTTTTAGGATATAAATGTATTGATTGGTCTGTATCACAAGATGGTTTCCCTTTCCTTCCTGAGTCTTGAACATGTTAAGTTTTAAAAAGATACGAGACCAGTTTCTTATTAGGCTTGGGTCCAGTCTTTAGGATGTGAAGTGGTTGCCACTGATAGCAGATTTTGCATGCACAGTCACTCCTCCATTTTCATGGACTTGATGTTCGTGGTCCACGCTTTACACAGGACGTTTTCATACACAAACGTCCCATCCGCCTGGAGCCATTCTGGAACGGAGCCTTCCGCTCACTCCTGAATGGCTCCGGTGGCAGCGACCTAATTCCTTTTAAAAAAAGGAATTACAACTCCGGCGCTGATGCCGGAGTTAGAGCTAAAAGGGGCGGGGCTTGCTGCGACGTCATGTCAACATGCGCAGCAAGCCCCGGACTGACGCCGGCTAGCGCCGGGGATGGCACCGGAAGGGGCGGGGCTTGCTGCGACGTCGTGTGAAAAATTTGACATTTTGCCAGAGTGGGGCCGGACGGAGGCCGGCTAGCGTCCTCCAAAAGCCCCGCGTGAAAATGTCCACAGACCAGCAAGAGGGGAAACTTAAAATGGTGTGCATAGGAGCGTGCACCCATTGAAGCCTACGGGGCTTGAATATGCACAATATTTTGTTTTCGGGGGGGTGGGGTGGAATGGATCCCCCATGAAAACAGAGGGGCAACTGTAATGAAAGGGTAGCTAATAGCCCTGACTGGGAAAAAGGCAGCAGGATGATGATGATGATGGTGATGACGACGACAAGAACCACCACTACTACTGATGATAATAATGATTATAGTTGTTTGGCACTGCCCGGGTGGTGTTTGTGTGATTTTCTGTGTAGCTTTCCATTTTATCCACCTTCACTTGGGTGAGAAGCAGGGTTGCAGTGTATTTGAACCAGATGTAATGCATTTGAGTCAGAAAGCTTTTCCTTTTGTATAAATTGAACAAGATGCCAAACAATCCTGTATTATAGGCTCCTCATAAAGACAGAAATGTGTGCACCATGTAATTTATGAATCTGGACATTATGTTAATTTTGCAGAGAAACTCATGGCTAAGATTACTGAAATCAATACTTATATTTTATATTTAGGTAGAACATAAACTTATTAACAGCTGCTTACTGATTGTCAGCCCTGCATATGATGAATGTTAACCATCCCTTATTGCTAGTTTGAAAACCTGGCAACACTAGTGGGGTTGTGGTGGTAGTTATTTGCTGCACTGCCTCAGGCAGCAAAGTGTCTTGGGCAAGCTCTGATTATGTCTCATTCTACCTGATGTCTACATAAAACTTGCATGTTTGGCTTTCAGGTTAAGGGTGGCTTGTGTTTGTTGTTCCGCAATGCGGAACAGCAAACACAAATGGTAAAGATCTCAACCTCAAGTTCAAAACACACACAAGCCCATTACATAAATAAAACAATTATAGAACAAAATACCGATAACCAATAAATATGATATTCATAGCAATTATGAACAATTAAAAATGGAAAATATATACAGAAACAGAATATCATACTGAACATCTGTTGTTGTTAACTGCCCTCCAGTTGATCTCGACCCATGACGACCCTGTGAATGAGACATCTCCAAGGCCCTCTGTCCTCCACTGCTCTGCTTAGTTCCTGTACATTCATACTCATGACCTCCTTAATAGAGTCCATCCATCTAGCATGTGGCCTTCCTCTCTTTCTGCTTCCCTCCACCTTTCCCAGTATTATTGTTTTTTCCCCACTGAGTTGTGCCTTCTCATGATGTGTCCAAAGTACTACAGCCTAAGTTTTATCATCCTGCTTCTAGGGAAATTTCTGGCTTCATCTGCTCTAGGACCCATTTATTTGTCTTTTTGGTTGTCCATGGACTCCTCAGCACTTTGCTCCAGAACCACATCTTAAATGAATTGATTTTCTTCCTGTCTTCTTTCTTCACTGTCCAGCTCTCAGATCCATACATGGTAATAAGAAATACAATGGCTTGTATGATTCGACCTTTTGTGCTCAGTTGTATATCTTTGCATTTTAGGATCTTTTCTAGTTCTTTCATAGCCACCCTCCCCATTCTTAATCTTCTTCTGATTTCCTGGCTGCAGTCCCCGTTTCTATCAATGTTTGATCCCAGGTACGAAGAACTCTTTTACTATCTCTATTTCTTCATTGTCTAGGTTGAATTTGTGTAGATTCACTATGGTCATTATTTTTGCTTTTGCACTTTCTTCTTTGATATTCCTTAGTAGTTGTTCCAGGTCTGGGAGGTTTTCTGATAGTATTATGGTGTCATCTGCATATCTTAGATTGTTGATATTCCTTTCTCCTATTTTCACTCCTCCTTCTATGTCCAACTCTACTTTTCTAACAATATGTTCTGCAAGTTGAACAGGTAGGGCAGGTAGGGTGATAAGATACAGCCTTGTCTGACTCCTTTGCCAATTGGGAACCATTCTGTTCTCCTCTCTGTGTTCTGTTCTGACAGTAGCCTCTTGTCCTGAGTACAGATTCTTCATTAGGACTATCAGATGTGTTGCCACTCCCATGTCTTTAAGGGCATTCAATAGCCTTTCATGATCTATGCAGTCAAAGGCTTTGCTACAGTCTATAAAGCACATGCCGATTTTCTTTTGGAATTCCCTCTTGCATTTCATTAGCCATGGTATGTTTGCAATGTGATCCCCAGTGCCTCTTCCTTTCCTGAATCCTGCTTGGACCTCTGGGATACCTCTCTCCATATATGGTTGGAGTCTATATTGCAGAATTTTGAGCATAATTTTGCTTTCATGTGAGATTAGTGCTATTGTCCTATGGATGCTGCAGTCTTTTATATCTCCTTTCTTGTTTCCCCACAGCCCTGGATTCCCATATTACCTGGTTAGCTGCATTTAACCCCAGTTCTGGGCCTATCACACTCACACCCATTTGTACAGTAATGATCAACAACTAAATTGTAGTGAACATACAAAATGAAAAATAACATACAGCATAGCCAAAAGTCACATTATATATATGGCAAGACAATAAAGGAGATATATAACAAACATAAAAATGTGCAACATAAAGATAAACTTATACAAGTAAAGAACCTCTAGTTCCAGGCTCAAGTGGTTGTTGTAAGAATGAAAAACATCCCAACAATAATGAAGAACCTATTCAAAAGTCCAGCAAACAATTACTAATGACTGGCAGACTATAAATCATATGCAATCATATGGTCATTTTGTGGGTTTGTACAACTATTTCAGGTCTTCTTCAGAGACAATTTCAGCTTTTCAAAACTTCATGTGACCAAATCACTACAGGTTGAGTCTCACTTGTCTGAAATGCTTGGTACCAGAGATGTTTTGGATTTCGAATATTTTTGGATTGTGGAATACCTGTATTTGCATATGCATACATAATGAGATATCTTGGAGATGGGACACAAAACACAAAATTCATTTATTTTTCATATATAATAATAATAATAATAATAATAATAATAATAATTATATCCCGCCCCTCTGCAGAGCAATCAGGGCGGCTTACAACATTAAATTTACATAAAGATATGTTAATACAATGTAAACAGAACCTAAAAATCCAGAAACCCACCCGCCCCTTAAAAGGTAAGTTTTAAAAAGATAGTTTTGGCCCGTTGGTGCTGGGCCTGTTGCCTCTCCCCCAGATGACATCGGATGGAATGGAGGGAGGGCTCTTCTTCTTATTTTAGGCCCAAAATATACATATATTATATTTTATACACTTCTTATACACATAGCCTGAAGGTAATTTTATACAACATTAAAGATAATTTTGTGCATGAAACAAGTTTGGGTACACTGTACCATCAGAAAGCAAAGGCATTGCTATCTCAGCCATCCATGAAAAAAGTTTTGGTTTTTGGAATATTTCAGATTTTGGAATTCCAGACAAGAGAGATTTAACCTGCAGCTATAAACAAAAGCAAAATGCACAAGACACTAAAATCCAAGATAATTCAGTATAAATATCCAAAATTTATAATGTGTGTAACAACTTATGCATAGGTAATTCCAAACAAACCCTCTGCTGTAACTGCTACATTCCTTAATATGTAGCATCTGCTGAACAGATTAAACACTGCAAAGGAAACTGAGGGGCTGTGAATTTAAAGAGACATAATGCCAAATATATTAAATTCTTAAAAGAAAACTCAGAAGCAATAAATCTAAAGATACATAATTCCCTATTATCTCCCGTGGTTACTATACAGCTGGAATACATCTTGCTTAATGAGCACTGCAAAGATTTAATGCAAAATGTGAATGGCCTATGAAAAGCCTGACATCACAGCTGTGAATTACAGCCACAACTAAAAGCAAAAATAAAATTTATAAATACAGTGGGCCCTTGGTATCCACTGGGGTTGGGTTCCTGAACGCCCCGTGGATACCAAAATCTGTGGATGCTCAGGTCCCATTATATACAATGGCATGGGAAAATAGTGCCCCTTATATAAAATGGCAAAATCAAGGTTTTGCTGTTTGGATTTTTTAAAAAAAAAATAGTTTCAAGCTGTGGATGGTTGAATCCATGGATATGGAAGGTTAACTGTATACAGATACAGCTAAGCTATTATTCAAGCCTACAGGAGCACATGAATTCAAACTATAAACCTAAAATATATCTCTTTGTGCTAGCACTTCATCTAGAGATCTGTGTTAAAAAGGATGGGATTCAATGCATTCCAGGGCAAAAAAATGTTGGTGATTCAGCCCTGTGTTGCCTAAGGTCACCCAGTGGATCTCCATGGTCAAGTGAGGATTTGAAATTCTGATATCCAATGTCCTAGTCGAACACCCAAACCATGAAACCATGCTGGCTTTCACAAAAGAGTGTTAGGTTATCTCTAAAAGTGGTCCTTAGCATTACACTTATGACTGTTCAGCTGGTACATTCCAGGTCTATAAGAGCTTAGCCAGGGCCTCAAGGTGGCTCATGCTGACTTTAATTTTGTACCAGGTAAGGCCACCTCTGATTTTACACCAAAGATTTCATAATACTCTGAATGCAACGGCTATTCCCAAATAGAGTAGTAGCTGTTGTGTACCTTCAAGTCATTTCTGACTTATGACGACCGTAAAGCAAACCTATCACAGGATTTTCTTGGCAGAATTTGTTCGGGTGTGTGTGTGTTTTTGTTTTTCGTTTTTCCCTTCTGAGGTTGACAAAGTATGACTTGTCCGAGGCCACTCAGTGGGTTTCCATGGCTGAGCAGGGATTGATACCCTTGTCTCCCAGTGTCCTAGCTCAACAACTAAACCACCATAGTGTAATGGTTTTAGTGTTGGGCTAAGACGTTGGGAGAGCAGAGTTCAAATCTCTGCTCAGCCATGGAAACCCAGAGTGACCTTGAGCAAGTCACACGCTCTCAGCCTCAGGGGAAGGCAATGGCAAACCTCCACTGAACAAATCTTGCCAAGAAAACCCTGCGATAGGTTTGTCTTACGGGTCACCATAAGTCAGAAATGTCTTGAAAACACACAATAACAACAAATCCCAGCAGTTAAGGGGAAACAAACTGTAGCTGACCAGGGCTTTTGGAGACATAAAATGGAGCTCCACAAGCCCAGGGCAGACCTTGACATATACTGTAGGTTCATATGTTCCATTCTTGTCCTGTAGCTTAATTTTTATTTAATTAGACAAAGAAACCATAGTAATTCAGTAGCATAGGGCTGTGTTTGGCAATTAAACATAATTTTTTTTACACTAACCTCAGAGCAGAGTTCAGAAAAAAATTAAGTAATTAGTTGCCATTCTAGTACTGAGACTCAAAATTTAAATACCATCATAGATGCAATTTTGAAAAAGCAGCTCTTTATTTCTCCATTTCTAAAATGTTGTAGTTGTACTACAAAACAAATGAGGTTATTTGTCATCAAGTTAGAACCATAATGTTATTTAGCTGTGCCTTCATTATTGGAAAAATAAATTAATTGCAGTCAACTAATGAGTCACACCCACTCCCCAAGCCCTGCTTCAGAGAGATGTAGGATGTGCTCAAATGTTCATTTGTTGTGGGATAAAGGGGAGATAGCCATCTGGTACCCAGTCTGAATAAAGGCTCTTCGGCTGCTAGTTCCTGCCTTGGAAGATGCATCAATATGAACTGATTCCCTTTGTTTTCCATCTTTCAGAGAAACAACAGAGGAAAACAAGCAGGAGGTTGGATCAGATTCCTCCACAAGGTAATCCAAAATGTTTGCAACAGTCTCATTGATTTCAGTTATCTTTGCACAGAAGACAGTGGCAGTGGATCAGATTTTATTACCATGCAGCCATTGCTAATGAGCCCCCATAAGATATTATGAGATAAAGACTAATAGGATTGTATGCTGTTAATGGTATAAAACTACTGTGATTTACAAATGTTATACAGAATGTGGACTCCTTCAAAAGGCATGGAAGGCTGCAAAGAGTCTCTCTTACAAGGCAAGTATAATGTACTATATTTCAATGATTCATATTTTGTGTTGTTTAGGGAAACCAGAACTTAGGCTCTGGTGCCTGCAGGTGACAGCATGGCCAGAATTGAGTGAAAAAGGAATAATAAATGCATGGCATCGTAGTGACGTTGACTAATGGAAAATTCACAGCCTTTAAAAAATTCATATCCTGGTAAGTGTATGGCTGGAGAATAAGGGGTTACTTCCAGATGGAGAGCCCCAGGCACTATCCACCTACCCATCCATCACTTTATTTATATCTTGTCTTTCTCCCAGGCTTGGACTCAAGGTAGCTCACAAAAGACAGAAAATTGCAATAAAAACACATATAGTTAAAAACATACAGAAGCTGAGATTAAAGCAGTATTTAACAGCAGAATTAAAGCCATTAAAAATCTTACTTTAAAACAAGGTTAAAAACAATACAGCACCATTAAAAAGCCCTTCTCTTGTTAACTATCAATTCCCCAAAACTTGCTGGAATAGAGAGGTCTTAACCTGCTGCCAAAAAGACAGCAAAGGAAGACCCATCCTAACTTCCCTAGGGAAGAAGTTCCACAGTCAGTGAGCAGCCTTCTCTTGCATCCCCACCAAGTGTGTTTGTGAAAGACAGTGGGATAGAAAGAAATTTCTTCATAGTTTTTTGTGGGTTTTTCGGGCTGTATGGCCATGTTCTAGAAGAGTTTCGTTCTGGCGTTTTGCCAGCATCTTCTCTGAAGATGCCAGCCACAAATGCTGGCAAAACATCAGAAAGAAACTCTTCTAGAACATGGCCACACAGCCATGGAAGAAAGTCTTCCTTCAAGATCTTAGAGCTTATAATATTTACACACTCAAACGAAAGGGTGCAGATATTTTGTCTTTTCTTTATAAGTAGATTTTCTGTGGTAAGAAAAAAAGATGTAGAAAAGAAGCTGTAGGAAAAACGTGGGAGACTTGCAAATGGAAGACAAACATGTCTGGGCCCCATGCAAACTTTTGTGAACATGGTAGCAGATACCACCTAGTGCAGTGCCACACAAAATAAATAAGCTGGCATCACTGGGATTGATTCCAGCATATGTCACCATCACGATTCTAGTTTTTTGTTATTTGTTTATGAAGTTACAGTTCTACACACATATACCTGGCAATAAGTATTATAGAATTCATTGTGGCACTTGCTTCTACATAGAAATGTATAAGCACTATACAATATACAAGTGTGTGCCCAAAATACCTTTACCTACAGCTATATATTTAGGCCAATACCTACTTGCAATACCTACTTAAAAACTTTTTTTTAAAAACCGTCTTTAGGTCATAAACCTTAAACTAAACAAAAAGAGTAGATTTTGCAGGAGACTGTGTGGGCCTGTTGTTATTCCACTGGTCTCTGTGTACAGAACTTTTGGACTGCTTGAGAAAGAGTAATCTATAGCTATGCCAAACTCTGCAGTTTGGGTGCATAAGCAATAGCAGTTTCATGTGAATTAGCAAGTCACAAGCTCTCAGCACCAAGAGCAATGAATAAGTCTTGCCAAGAAAACCTTATGATAGAGTCACTGAGAGTCAGAACTTTAAGTCAGAACCTGAAGGCATATAACAACAACAACAACAACAAATCCCTTAGGATGAAGCCAGAAGAATTAAAAGTGATAGGAAACCAGTATAACTATGTAGCATAGATACTATGTTTGGAAAATCCTCCCCCCCCCCCCAAGCATCAGTGGATGTTCACAACCTCCTCGTTTTACTTTGCTTTTCAGGTTCACTAGATCACATCGCTGTTCAGGTCAAAAACACTGCTGATGCCAAAGCCTCAGTTTGCCTAAAGGAATGTTCAGCTTCACTCTACTTACAGGAGCTGTCCAGAAAAAAATAACAATGAGCAAGGCAATTAGTTGTGTTTTAATAACTCCTTGTAAGCAAGGCCACCTTTCTCAGTGTGGCCTTAGAAAGAAGATGTGAGGCCACGGCCCACCTAAGGTGCTCGAAAGCTCTTCATGGTTTTTAAAAACCACAGCGGTGGAGAGGAGATGGCAGGCAGCCCGGCAGAGGTCACCTCCATGATATCAATCAGAAACGGCCTGAAAACCAACGCTGTCGCAAAGGAGTGAGAAGAGGCACCCTGGAGGAGAAATTTTCCATCGCCTGCATTCAGGGAGCAACCTGCTGTGTGGATTTAATTTTCTTACAAAGATGTTGATACTAAATAAATAAATGTCAGTCCTGTGAGCCAGCAATCTGAGAAGCCTGTAACTGTTGGGTTCTGATTGGATCAACAGGAAGCGAGTGCTGGCTGATCAAACCGAGGATTTGACAAACGTGGGTTGAATTTTCTATCACTCTACAGGCGGCTTCTGTGTCCTTGAGTCAGGGAAATGGTTCAGAGTTAATGCCAAAGGATGGTTTAGCGTTCCACGAAAAACCTGGATGGACAATCAGGCTTACCTCTCCCTCTGCTCTCTCCCCTGCTATGTGGCAATCCCTTCATGCCTTTGCAGGCAAAACAGTAGATTGCGGTTTGTTCTAAAAGAGGAATGAACGGCAAAAATTGCTCCACAAGAAGAGGAGAAGGAAGAGGAGGAAGGAGTGTATAAGCCTGAAGCTCAGGCACTAAATGGTTTAATGCTTAAAGCAAATCATAGTGTCGTGTCTGGACCATTCCAGTCACTTCTGTTTGCTCTGAGCCTTGGCTTCCTTACCTGTAGGATAGAATGATCATGGCTTAAGGATGTGATACAAAAATACATTCTGCTGGTGAAATAGTACTAGCCAAGAGCCCAAAGCATTACTAAGGGTGCGAAAAAGTGCTGGTGTATTGAAGGATGCGTTCCAGCAAGTCACAGGCTGTTTCAGCCATTAAGTCTTGTTTTTCTCTTCCTTTGAGTGAGCTGTCTGCTTACATTTATTTTAAAAATGGAAGTGATGCATATACATGTATTCATATATAAAGCCCCCGCAACACACACACACATATTTAAAAAACAACAACGTGTAATGCAGTTGCTTGACTGCAGTGGTGTTGGATTCAGGTATGTTCAGTGATGGCTTTTCCCTGGTTCAAATCGAATTGTGTGGAGGGTCTTTTTCTTTTTCTTTTTTCAGAGGTTGCCCCAGGAGATAAAGAGGCTCATTTGTACAAAACTCAGTGAGGGCCCTGCTTTAAAAACATTACATCTGTCTTCACCCTAGCAGGACAGCTTTGCTAGAAAGGTTTCATTAACAGGAAAAGGGTTTCAGAGCCAGGACATCAGGAAGTTAATGGTGCATCCTATCTGCACTGAAGCAACAAGATCAGCACTTTTCCTGGATCATCATTATTATATCAATATAACAGCCAGGAATGTAAAACAAAGGAAAGGAGGAACAGCACTTTCTAAAGTTGGAACTGAGGAACTGTGTCCGCCATAAACCACTGCAACTTGTCCTCTCGCTTGTTCCTGCCAGACAACAGAACACAAACTTGGAAGCTGCATAAGCAGAACAATTGCTTGGTCCAGCCCTGAGGAAATGAGCCACTCCTGGAGGTCCAGAAACTTGGATCTGGAGTCGACAAGGCTCTCCCAGAATTAAAAACAAAAATACACAAACCTGTATTTGAATCCAAGCTTTGAAAAACTATGTACAACTTCAGTTCTGGCACTTCTGGGAGTTGTAGTCCAAAGGGTTTCCAAGTTCTTACCTGAAGTTACTTGGTCAGAGCCTGAGAAAGTTACTTTTGGAGTAAAGCTCCTCAAATCCCCAGGCAGCAACATTCCCAAGCTCTGAACTATGCTGCTTATATTGGAACCAAATGAGGTTCTGATGTGTAATGGTGTGACAAGGAAGCTGAGGCTTTTTGTGGCTTCCCGAACCCTCCTATCCACCCTGTCTGTTCCCATAACTGTTGTTACATCCTGTCTGAATAGTTCAGTATTCCCAGCACCTTTCCCTGCCCTCTTTATGGTCTTACACTTTCACACAGCAGTTGTTTTCCTTACTTCACATAAGTGCAACAGGCTATGGCATTCTTCCAAAAGGAGAAACTTCTTCAGAAGGTGTTTGGAAATGGAGACATGGCAGTGGATGGGAGAGGATTAAGCCTCCCACTTCACAGCTCAAAATGCCTTCCCAGCATTTTTCTGTTGGGGATTCAAGCAATTCATCTATGCAACATGGGCAGCTAGGGGCTTCCTTCTCAGTGGAACAGTTTTTTGTTTGTTTTTTTGTGCTGGGCTTTATCCTTAACTCCAATTGTACTATCCTAGAGGGTGAATCTAATCCCAAAATAGGTTCCTTAGAGTATTGATGAAAACCTGGCGTGGATTTACTGCCCTCTTGACATGGAAGTCACCAACTGCCCCTGCTATGCGGACTTTCCTTCTGGTGGAGATACTCCTCTCTTTACAGACCAAGTCAGCTGCCACACTGCAGATGTAATGCCCTTTCACACTGCTTTAATTGTCATGGATCAATCCTATGTAATGCTACAAATCCCAGACTTCCATAGCATTGGACCTTGACAGTTAAAGAGGCATCAAACTACATTAATTCTGCAGTGTAGATGCAGCCTGAGATGAAAGTGTCTCGCAGGAGCTGCAACAGTAACTGTAAATCTTCAAGCTCACTTTCAGGTTATTCCCTATGCATTCGTGCCCGCTTTCAAGACTTCTCCATGGAAAAAAACCCCTTCAAAATTGTACAAACTAGCTCAATCTTCCAAATTTATTTTCATTGGAAATATCTAGAGTTTTGCTTTGTTTGCAAATGTTAACATTTTTTTTTCAGGTGGGGCAGGAAAATGCAGAAGGAAAAAGAGGAAAATAGAGGAGCTGCTGCCAGAGAGAGAGAAACTGGTTGAAACTTACCTTCCAATTGCTAGAGCTTCCTAACTTTTTCCTTAACTGAGATTTGTTTTTTGTTTTTTAATGACTACCAAGTTCTTTTAATAAGATTTTCTTGTTCCTTGCAGAGCATGTAATTAAGTCTTAACAGCTCTTGCTCCATAGTCTTAATGATGTTTTTTGGCCTGGAAATAATGTCTCGCTCATTAAAAGAGAGCAAAGGCACTACTCTGTTGGGGCCTTTTCCATTTTTGCAGCTGATTAGAAGCCAAAAAGAAAAAAGAGAAAGGAGAAAGGAGGAAAAAAAGAAGGCAAAGATGACACAGAAGGTGTGTCTAATCATAGCCAGGTTGGGAGAAGGAAATAGAAAATAAGGCATTGGAGAGTTTGAGGAAAGGCAGTGTATATATAGGTGGAGGCTAAGCTGTGAAGGCTGGACAGTGAAATTTTATTTGCATACTGCAATGGGTTCTGGAAAATCTTGTGGACTAGTACCTTGTGGCATCTCATTCTCACTTGACATTTTCCAATACCAATGTAAGTTGTAGTTCTGTCACACCTTTACCTCCTGCACTGATATCAGATTGTATACTGTATGAGATTGTATACATTATCCTAACTAGTAAAGTAGTAAAGAAATGTTATTATACTGCAAACCCCAGTCAACTTAAGTAAAATATACAGAAGTGTACAAATGAAAACCTGGTGACATGTACAAAAAGACAAAACAACCTGGTTAAAATTGGCAGCATATTTGGAATTATTCTAGTACAAAAGGTATACCTTAACCACATTCTATTTGGATATTTGAACAGTATATGTAAAAAATCACACTACAACCTAATATATAAGTAGCAAAAACAATAACAAACTGATGGCTGATAAGTGCCAGAAATGAACAGCATTAATTACAAAGGAGTGGCTACATACATCTTACAAAATGCCACTGGTAACAGAATATCTGCACACAGGAGAGGGCAGAAGACATTCTGAAAGCTTTGATTAATTCTGACTTCATTCATACTGAAAACAAGAATAAAATATGTTAACATGAATAAGAGTGTGTGCTATTTAATTGCTGTTTATAATATTGTTTTAACAATGTGGAAGTACTGTTATTTGCCACCAAGTCAGCTTCAACTTACGATGACTCTGTCAATGTGAGACCTCCAAGAGCCTCCATCAACAGCCCTGCTCAGGCCTTGAACCAACTGAATTGCTTGAATCAAGCCTCCTGCAATGCAGCTTTCCTCTTTTCCTACTGCCTTCCACCTTGCTGGGCATTATCGTATTTTCCAGTGAGTCATATTATCTCATCATATGTCTAACGTATGAAAGTATCAGTTTAGTGATCTTGGCGTCCAGTGAGAGTCCAGGTCTGGTTTGCACTCAGACCCATTCATATGTCCTTTTAGCAGTCTATCTGTAGCAGTTTCCTTATCACCACATTTCAAATGGATTAATTTTCTTCTTGTCAGCTTTCTCCACCACGCAGCTTTCCATTGGAAAGACACATAATTGGAAAGACCTATCTTGTTTTTCTTTTGTGTATGTATACATATTAAAATAATCATGATGATAATAATAATAAATGGGAAATGAGTAAAAAAACAAAAATGGCTCCGGAATATTGCTTGAAGAAAAACTTCATACTTGAATGTAAATATCTTCTATTTATTTTTGTGACCAAGGCTGCATCTACACTGCAGAATTAATGAATTAATCAACTACCATGGCTCAATGCTAGGGAATTCTAGGATTTGATTATTCGACTAGGATTGGACTATCGACTTTATCACATGGGGAAAATCCTATACAGAAATGGGATTTAAAAGGTGGGGGAAACCGGCAAAAGCGGGTAGATTTTCACACAATGTCAATGTTGAACTGTACTTAACCCAAATGGAAAGTAGTCAAAAGCTGCTTCTTTTTAACTCGGAAAATCCTGTTCGGGTTAAGCACAGTTTAACATCGACGTCGTGTGATGTGTGTGAAAATCTACCCGCTTTTGCGGATTTCCCCCAGCTTTTAAATCCTGTTTCTGTATGGGATTTCCCCCGTGTGATAAAGTCCAATGATTCTGGAGACCAGGGTTTGATTCCTGCTTGGCTATGAAACCCACTGGGTGACCTTGGGCAAGTCATGCTCTCAGCCTTAAAGGAAGACAACAGCAACCATGATAGGTTTACCTTAGGGTTGACATAAGTTGGAAAGGACTTGAAGGCACACATCAACAACAACAACCAGCATCAATACAAACACTGTAAATTATTTTTTTTTTAAAAAATGAGCAATTTAAAAGAAGTCTGCAAAATCAAACTAAAACCTACAATATCAGTGAAATGGAGCAACAGAGGGTCCAGAACAGCAAATGCAACATGAGAAGCCACAAAGCCAAGTCAGGTTTTGTGTATATGTATAAGAAAGAAACTCTGGGTCTGGCTGCTGTGTGTGTCTGGCTGGCACATCGACATGAATCACTTGAGGGTATGGGTCTTGTTGTGTTCTATGTGTGTGTCACTGTGTGCATGAATTAAAATTGGGGAGGTATTTGTGTTAGTTCACGGCATAATTAATTCCTAGACCATAATAATGCATCTATATGACAAAGGTGATTGTCTGTGGCTCCTCTGCTCTGAAAATAGGCTGTTCTTGCCTTGGACACTGTTGCAGTTGTGAGGGCCTGATTTTATGGGTGGGTTGCTTGGTGGGAGGGCACCAGTAACTCTGGTGGCTGCTGACCTCTGGGGCTGGTGGGAGTGGAGAGCAGGGTCACAAGAAGCAAAACCAAGGGATCACCAGAGAGGGTGTCTATGGCATCCCATTTGCTTGACAGTGTCCGTCCTTGAAAACACCTTGTACATCCCTGCTGGTTGAGAATTAAGTTGGTGATGCTTCATCTGCCCACACTATAGCAGACAGGTGAGGAAAATATGGTTTGAGGGCTGCATGTGGTTCCTGAACCCTACTTGTCTGGCAACTGGCACTCTCTTAAAGGCTCCCAAAGCCATTCAATTTTTTTTAATTCAGTGAGATTTTCAAGTATTTTTCCCACCTGAAAGTCATACTGTACCATTCATAAATGTCCACAAACAGTTTGTCTTCCTCCACCCTGCAACCATCCCCAAGCCTTTCCCCCTCCCAGCCCTAATTTGCCCCCCAATGGTAACTGTGAATGGCATGATGTCACCATTAATGTGCCTGGATGTGCCAGTGCAGCACATGGAGTTGTAAGAGAAAAACTGCAGACACCCCAGACAGGAGTGGGGTATAGCACCTCCCCTGACTTGTAAGCACATGCTGCATTTAATAGATGAAAATCAGATTTTTATGTGAGCTCCTCAGCATCATCTCCCCAAGTCAAGTGTCAAAATAATTTATTTCAAAGACTGCCAGTCCTAAATTGGATAATGCTACTTTAGAAGCAAACTATCCCCTAAAACTTTGGAAAGGGAAGTGCTTTGCTGTTCACAGATTTCCCTGGAGGTTGATCCTCTGAGAAGTCCGCCCTGGATTCTTTTGACCAGCTGGAGCCAGAGGCTGAGCTAATAGTGGGTGGATTTGCTGTTAAGAAAGATGTGCGCAAGGATTGCTGGCCCACCCTGAGTTCTTACTGTCTTGATGAAGATATGTGTTCCTCCCAGGAGGGTTTAAATGGGTGGGAACTGGAAACTGCTTCAGTGTGTTATCTTGCCCACCACCATTACCATTCCCATAAGCCAAAACCACAGACAGTTTAATGAGAAAGAGAAGTGGATGCTAATTATGCTAGGCTTATAGGCTTCAGTCAAGGAATGATTGATGTTCTTTCAGGTTCTTTTTTGGACATCCATGGAGCCTGTATGAAATTTGCGAGACTACAAGAACATCTACACTGAAGAAATAATGCAGTTTGGCATTTCTTTAACTGCTATGGCTACATCTGACAGGATCCTGGGATTTGCAGTTTTGTGAGGCACCAGCACAAGGTCTTTAGTCTCCTCTTTTGGCTTTACAAAACCTTGTAAAACTACAGACCTCAGGATTCCATAAGATGGAGCTATAGCACTTTAAGTGGCAACAAACTGCATTATTTCTACAGTGTAGATGCACCTTGCATTAGGCTACTCCCAAATCCAACTTCTCAGGACAGGGATTCAAAGTTTTACTGGGCTCCTCTGAAGATGCCAGGCACAGATGCTGGTGAAACGTAAGAAAGAAACTCTTCTAGAACGTGGCCACATAGCCTGAAAAACCCACCAAAAACTATGTTACTGGGGTCTTTTCAAATGTTTGCTATCATCCATACCTTCAATAGCTGCTCCCATCCACTCAGTAGCTACATATCTGCACACTCCCCCAGATGTTTTCTGTAGGGGACACACTGTGTTAGTCCCAGCTTCTCTCTCCAGCAACACAAGCTGGCAATGTGCTACCAAACCACCACACTATGTTGCTTCTGCTCATCAGCAAAAAATAAAAAATACTATTGCTAATTGCATACCCTAAGAGCCAGAATAGTGTAGTGGTTTGAGTGTTGGACAATGGAGATTATTGCACATCTTTTTCTCGTGAGCTGGGCATAGGCGTAAACCGCTTTAAAACAGATGTTATTGCACATCTTCATGCCCAGCTCAGAGGCATCATTGGGAAAATATTCTGAGATAAACAAAATGTATATGGATCTCCAAAATAAAACTGGAAAGAACAGGAACAAAATCTGGCACTTTCTGGTCTTTCTAATCAGTCTGGATGCATCCAGAGAGGGAGAGTGTATCCCTTGATAAAGTGCAGTTTCTTTGGCTTTTGTATTGCACATATACCCATTTTGTGACCTTATTAGGGCTAAATTAGGGTTTCATTGCCACTACAGAATAAACCAGTTTTTGTGTTGAATTGATGAAGCGATTTAGTGCCAAATAGGCGTTCACACTATTCGAACAGTGATTGAACCTTACCCGTTTCAATTTAATCCAGTTCGCGTTCACATTCACCAATGAATTGATTTAACATGGAGTTGCATCACAGGACTGACTGTGCCACGGGGAATCGATTCAGATCCACAGCTTGTTCACACTTTAAATACCTTCTTGATCCATGTCCTACTTTCTAAGAAATATACTCGTTTTCCCACATTTGTTGAGGTTAGGGGCACAGGACCACCGTGAATATGGAAAAACCACAAATAAGAAAAACACTATTCTTTTTACCTGAGAGAACACCTCTCTAGGAATCTCTAGGTCCTTCAGTGCAACTCTGTGGTCAACATCTGCCAGACATTAACCATAGAATTGCGCTGGAGGAGCCACAAATGCCTAGTGGCATGTTCTCTCTAGGAATCTCTAGGTCCTTGAGGGTGACTTTTGGTTAAAGTTGACCATAGAGTTGCACTGAAAGACCTAGATATTCCTGGAGAGAACATATGAATAAAATCCATGAATAATCAAATCTGCAAAAGTCAAAGCCACAAATATGGAGAGATGAGTGTAATGTGTTTGACACCTAGGCACTGATGTCAGGTCAGTGTGGGAAATTGCTGCTTTATAACAGACAAGAACTATTGATTTCTGTGGAGTAGTCACTGATACAGAGTAAGCAAGGAGCAAAACATACTTTGTGTTTGGCTTTTTTTTTTTTTTTAAGGGAGGCTTTTGCAATTAGGATATCTGTTTTTCTAAAAACAAAACAAAACAAAAACTTGCAGCAGATGAGTAAAGTATATTTGCCCTTTCTACACAACTGCACTGTCTCATTTTCACTTATTTTCATTTTTTTAAACATATGGCTATAGTAGGAACAGCTGGTATCAAAATTTGAAAAGGAAACTTTGGCAACCTCTCCCAAGAAGGTGCTTTTATTTATTTATTTTATTTCTATGCTGTCTTTCTTCCAGAAAGGGACCCAAGGTGGCTTTAACATTTTAGCTAAAATGTAGGGACTGAATCCCCCTCATTATAGTTCTCTGACCATTCCATAGCCTCCAACTGTCCCAATTTGGCGGGGACAGTCCTGATAAGTACTATGTTGTCCCACTTTTTCAGCTGTTTTTAAAATACTCAGTTGCTCTCTCTTCTCCTACTTTCTCTCTTTGTCCTCAGTTTACTTCAGTTGCTATGAACTGAGGGCCTCTATAGATGGCCTGAAAGCGGCAGCACATAGCCACCCCTACTAGCGGGAGATTGGGGCCGCGGCAACACATCACCGCGGCCCTGATCCTCCCTTTTGCTGCCCCAAAAAGAGTGGCAAAATGCCGCCCTAAGAAGAGGCACCACAGCTTTTCCACGCCTTTTCAGAGCAGCGTGTTTGCATGCTATGCCGGGAGGGCATCCTGATGCCGTACGCCATGCGAACGGGTGCACAGCGTTAGGACGGAGTCGGGATGGGGTTGGGGCAGCCAGCATGCAGCTGCCCTACCCCAACTCCACTCCCAGGCCGGCCCTTTAGGCCGGTCTGCAATGCCCCTGAGTGAAAAATACAAAACTACAGCAGCTAGCGCTCAGTTAACTGAGCAGGAGGGGAGAGGAGAAGAGGAGGCAATAGCTTGCCTTTTTTGGTTCAGGCAAAAGCAAATTCCTGCAGCCTCTCTTGGCTTGTGTATTTTTCCTCATTAATAACTTTTGCCATCTTGACCACACGCTGATGTTGCTTAGCCACACATCTTCAGGTTTTCATCTATGAACTTGTCTGCATGAGCCAAAAAGCCTGTTTCCTCTCCTGTTCTGGCATCATCCTGTATGAATAACACATGACCCAAACCCAAGTTCTAGTGTGGGCAGTCTGGACAACATCCAGTACATCCCACACCAGAACTGGGGCATAACAAGGTTAACACAAACTTTAAAAACTTACCTGTTGCTTCAGATCTTCTGGGGAGATCCAGAACTTTTGGTTTCCATGCCATGACAACTGTCTGCATGGGCATTTTGCTGAGCTGCCTAGCACATCTGCTGCCATGGGTTGCTTGTTCTGAGGTCAGAGCAAGGCACCCAGCAGTGACCATCACTGGGCACCTTATTCTAACCTCAGAAGCGAGCAACCCACGGCAGCAGCAGACACCTGTGCAGACAGCCATGGCCGCATAGCAATGGAGACCAAGGTAAAGTGGGCAGAACAGGGCAGCTGTGCGACCAGGATACTCTGGGCTGCCCCGAAGTATCCTGGCCAGTGCAGACAAGGCCTATGAAATGTTGGAAGATATGCCATTCATCTCTCTTCTGAAGCAGGAAGATCCTACACAAAGGCAGCCTTCAAAAGCCATGGTGAATGTACTGATATCACATCTCCTGTTTCGTTTTAGACATACTCCTCTCCTCCTACCTAGAATTATCCTTCAGAAACCCTCTTATTTCTTTACCACACACCATGGTTGGGTACATGATGTAAAAAATATGATGCTCAGTGGAGGATGAAAATGGCTTTCCTTTTTGCATTAAATTAATGATGGTGGGGGTCTAAGAGGAAAGTATTTGTGATTTGTGAAGATTTTTAATTAGCCATGAAGTCTGGGTGTGGGTGGATGGAAACAGAGGATTTTATTACACAAGTATCCTGTTGCTGCTTTGCATTTAAATTTTTGGTAGAGCACAACTTTTCATTGATGGGGAAAACCTGTCAATGGCTCCAATATCGTTGTTATTCCATTAGTCCTCCTGGTGTAATAGATCCCTTGCACTGCAGTAATGATATGATGGCAGTCACATGGCATGAGGGGCATGATTCTCCTCTCCCCGCTCTCCTTCACTATTCCCAAGCAGGATGAAGTTGTTTTTAGTCCATGCCTTTCATTTTTTTAATTTTTATTTTTGCTGTGATTGCATAATTACAGCTAAATGATTAAAAACATTTTTATTGTTCTCTGTAAGTATAGAATCACAGCAAAAATAAAAATTGAAAAATTGAAAGACATGTGTGTGCTGAGTAGGACATTCATAAGTAGAAAAGCAGGGTTACAGAGCCAGTGCGGAAGGGACCATAGATTGCCAAAGCAGCACACTAGCACAATTACAGAGAAGTATGATACTGAAATTTTCAAACCAGTATGTTCCTGTTTGCTTCATTAACACAATTGTGGGGGGAAAACAGACTGGTGTGGTAAAGTCCAGAGTCTGGAGAAGTTTTCAGTATGTGTCATAATAAAGAGATGCTGTGTGAAAAATTTCATGGAGGAACAGGCTCATCCCGTTTTAGTTCCAGCATGAAAAATATAGCTGTATTTTCATACTATATGTGCTCTCTATTATAGGAACATTCAACTGTTTCATCAAAGACACACACTGTCTGTATGCATCTTTGGTCAGAAATATGTCCCAGGTCCAAAATACACTGCAGAAATAATCCAGTTTGAGACCACTTTACCTGCTTTGGCTCAATACTCAGGAATTCTGGGAACTGTAGTTTTGTGAGACATTTAGCTTACTCTGTCAGAGAGCTTTGGTGCCACAATAAACTACAATTCCCAGGATTCCCAGCACTGAACCTGGGCAGTTAAAGTGGTCTCAAACTGGACTATTTCTGCAGTGTGTTTTGGACCCCAGAAATGAGTTGAAAACTTCCAGGTAGCTGGATATACCACTTCATGGCTACCCCAGCTCCTTCCTTTCCTTATGACATATTGTTACTCTGCTTGTGCTACAAGGTCTGCTTCTCCCAAAGTCTCACTCCCTGTTTTTCATCACAGCACATCATCACTGTGGAGCAGGGACAGTGAGTAGATGTCGGCATCCTGGGCAGAGCCCGAACATCCAAATTCTGAGGCCTGAAAGTAAATATGCATTTGGACTATGAGCTGGACTTTCCCCATTTCTGGATATAGGATTTCCACTGGGGTCTTCCTCACAGCCAATGCAGTACACATTAATCTGTGGGCACAGTAGCCCTTCAGATGTTGTTGGACTCTATTTCTCATCTGACCTAACCCCCTGGTCAATGGTAAGTATGTATGTATGTATGTATGCATGTATGTATATGTGGTGGGCATAGTAACCCATCAGTCCCTGAAGTGTTCCCAGCTCTGCTACACCTAGTGTGTGCTTGCCCATATTCTTAACGCAGCTATGTTATACTTGTTAGCCATACAGTAATCTTCTCTTGATGATCACATTTTTTTGGGGGGGGGGGGTTCATATTGCTACCATGCAGTGCAAAGCATCTGACTAGCCAGCTTTGGAGAGAGATGGATTACATCAAGGATAAGCTACCTGTAGACCTCCAAGCATTTTTGGGCTGTAACTCCCATCCACTTTAGGCAGCATAGCTAATGTGGAGGGATGCTAGAGTTGCAATTTAACAATATCTGGAGGGCCACACATTCCTGCTCATTCTTTCAGCCCATGCCCATCTGCCAAGATGCAACTTGACTGCTGAATCTTGGAATCTATGGGCTATTTCACACCACACAATTATAGTACTATGATTGCACTTTAACTGCTACATATAATAGTTGCATCCTGTAAAACCCTTGTGAGCTTTGTAGTTTGGTTGGAGGCACCACAGGAACTTCCTGGCTGGGAATTCTAAAGGCCATTCCCACCACTACAAATCCCAGGATTCTATAGGATGTAGCCATGACAGTTAAAGTGGAATTGTAGTGCTATAATTGTGTGGTGTGGAAGGGCCTTAAAACTTCTAACATTATTAGGCAGAAAGTCAGCATATTCAATATGGTTGTTTGCTTTCTTTTCTTTTAAAATCCTGACTTAGAAGCATGAAGTCCTCTTCTGAAAAGGATGCTTTTGAATAGGAAACATTTGCTTTGGGTTTCTTAATCAATCTGGTTTGGAGTTTAACTGCCCTTGCAAGTTTGGTGCCAGCCAGTGGCGAAATTAGCTTTGAAGCTGGCCCTTCCAGGGGATTTGCTAAGGGAAATAACTAGCCAACAGGACAGAAATGTCCCTTAACAACTTTCTCACAGCTACACACATAGTCCTTGGAAACATCATGTGGGTAGGATGAGATATTTCTGCTGTTTCCTAGAAGGTGACTAATCCAACATGTTTTCATGGCAAGGGGTGGTGGTGGTGTTTTTATTTATATATATACACACATAAATTTAGCTGAGCTATAAAAAGGTATCCTGAGTAGAGCCTTCTTAACACATCTCTGATCTGCAGTATAAAACTTGTTATGCCAAAATAATGTGGACATTAGTTTT
This sequence comes from Phrynosoma blainvillii, assembly GCA_026167975.1. NCBI lineage: Eukaryota > Metazoa > Chordata > Lepidosauria > Squamata > Phrynosomatidae > Phrynosoma > Phrynosoma blainvillii. Next base: position 239,105,110 of record JANUYF010000002.1, read on the forward strand.
CTTTGCATCATTTGCTCAGGACACTGGTACTTTGCCTGTGATCCCAGCGGGCTGCAATGTCCTCACAGAGAGTTGCGAAGGCCTGAAGGCACAGGCACCAACACACACCATGGCTGCAGAAAGCAGCAGAAATTGGTGGATTGATGAGTCAGCTCCCCATGTTCATTTTAGAAATGCATTATATTTCTTTTCTTTTCTTTTAATTAGAAAAAAGCAAATTCAAATGTGGCTAACACAAAAATCCCTGGAAATAACTATCCGCAATTTGGCAGGGAATATTTGGGCCTTTGCAGACTGTCAGAAATAGTGCACATTAAATTGAGGCACTGCCCTGGCTCAGTGCTAGGGAATCATGGGAACTGTAATTTGTTGTGGCACCAGAGCTCTCTGACAGAGAAGGCTCAATGTCCCAGAAAAAAAATACAATTCCCATGACTCCTTAGCACTGAGCCAGGGCAGTGCCTCAATTTAATGTACACTATTTCTGGCAGTCTGCAAAGGCTATTTATTTATTTATTGGACTTATAGTCCGCCTTTCTCTCAAAGTGAGATCAATTTTGCTCAAAAGGGGTTACTGTGTCTCCAGTTTCATGCACTTGCATAAACAGCTGAAACATTATTGCCGTTTCAGTTCCCTGATGGAGGTCAAAAATCTGGATTGCTGAACCTCAGTTCAGATTCAGCATCCAAAGTTGCATTCAAATGAATCTGAATCAAAACAAGTCTTACTCTGAACCACTGACTCAAGCTCCAAAGCTAACTGGGAGAACCCTTGTACATCCCTGCTGCTCATAATTATTGTAATCATTCTGGTAATTTCACCTTGATGGGAATCCTTGTTCTGCTCATTAACCCACCCAGCTGGCAAGATGCAAAGGACAGAGGCAAACCCTCTGGCCTTTTGCACTTGACTCTTGAGTTAATGACTGCCACAAGGCTCAAAAGTTCATCTTTGTTTTTGCAGTTCCCTAACGCTGTGGACAAATGAAAGTCATCCATTGACAGGAGGTCTTGCATGTTGTCAGAGCAGATTCATCAGCCATCCCTTGAACCAAATACAAAGTAAGAGAATGGAACAACTGTAGGTCCAGAGTCTGGCATGAAGGAAGTCCTGATGTTTTATATCAGTGTGGTTTAGTGAGTCCAAGGGGAGAGAGAGCATTCATGTGATTTTGATAGATAATTAATTGCATACATTGGATTTTTGTTGCTTGGAAAAAGACAGGCAGGACTGAAATAGCTTAAATTCATCCCTGGTGAAGTGGGGTGGGGGAGGCACCCTGGAATAGCAGGAGAAACATGATTGGGCCTAAACATTTTAACTACCCCATTTAAAGCTATTCATGCTCTAGTGGGGATGAAAATGTTTACACTAAACAAGAAACACTAAATGCTTTGGGATTATAATAGAGTGTAAGGTTTATATGTTCTCTCATTTATGGGGTTGGCTGGAGAGACACCATAATGGGTTCCAACAGCCATTAACAATTCTCCCTGCCGTTCCCATAAAAACAAAAGGGCTTTGGAGTGTGAGTGGTCAGTACTCATACTGAGTCCCTAGTGAATAGGTTGCTGACAAAGCCCAGCAAGGCTAGAAACCAGGAAAAGAAACTATTTTTTATAGAAAGTCAAAGGAAAGTGTGTCTAACTAGCACTGAGAGCACCAGCTGGGACTTTTCAGAGATATTTTAGGCTTGCAGTCTAACCAGAAGAACAAAACAGAGTATGGATGCAAGTTATGGGCCAGCAGTAAAGTGAAGATACATAACCAGTACTGAGGGTAATATTCCAAAAGAGAGAACATACAGCAGATGGAGGATTAAGTAGGATGGGCTACAAGTATGCATGCGTGTATATATTATACCCTCCAGCTGTCTGACTGAGCAGGGACAGTCTTGATTTTTAAAAATATGTAATTTTATTCACATATAATAATTTTTAAACCTAAAACAACATGCAAGGATAACAAACACATAAACTCCATAACCCCTAATTAAACTACACCCCCCAAAAAATATGAACAAACAAACCACATACAAGGAATACATGTGGCTTCCAACTTATAAGCTTATGGTTATAATTGTAACTTATTTCTATTCCCTCTAATTCATAATAATGATTGCATGTTTATGTTAATAACTATTCCAACATCACACTACTACTTAGTGATACGTTCTATTATATTTCAAATCCTAAAACTGCTAAAACTACAATCCTGGTCATCTTCTTCTTCATAAACTCCACAAAATGTTCCTAGGAGCTTATCGCATTCACAATTAAAACGTCTTACCTGAGGTGGCTTAAAATTTAAAACGGGCTGCATCTTGATCTTATCACGAGGACTTAGCTGCCGAATTTGCCGGCCAGGTCCAGCCCGGGTCCATCCTCGCTCCCAGGGATGCTCTGGCGCCAGTTCCTTAAGCCGAAAAACCCACGAAATGTTGGAAGGTTTGCATGAGGCTTTTAGGTATCTCCTCTCAGCCCAATAGGCTCCAAAGGTGATGCAAAACAGATTTAAAAATACTAGTTAACATTCAAAACATTAAATACTTTCCTTATATATATACGAGTGTGGCCAACAAAATAGAAACATTTCATAAATATGGGACACACGTGAGACACATCAGAGTATGGTCAAAATGGCAAAAACCATTAAAGAGGGAGAACAGAGAAGTTGGGAGATGATGATGCAGTTTGCTTTTGTCTGAGTCCACAGGGAAGAGCAAGATTCTACCCATTTTTCTTCTTTCTCACTGCTGAATTGTGTGCAGACTACTTTTGCATTTTGAACTCACTTTGTAGCAAATGATATATATAATCCTGGAGGTAACTGGTGACGCAGTCTGATTTGATCCTCCGTTTTCTCTCTGTTTGATCTTCAGATATGCTTAGTATGGGATTCTGCTGTTTACCTTGCCTGTTATTGGTAGATGCACATACCTACAGTAGTACTGGCTACAGCAGAAGTTTACAGAAGTTTACTAGAGACTCATTGCTGCAATCAGCCACTGAAAGCTTGAAAGGTGGGCTGGGTTGTAAAAGGACTTGTGAAAAGGAGCTTCATTCTCATAGGCTTTTAGGTATGCCTGTATTCTACAAAATGCCCTTGCTTTGAAACTCCTTGGTGTTTGAACCTCTACTACAGATTTGTAACCTGCTCTTGACATGATTCTCCAGAGCTTTTCAAACCAGCACTGAATCATAAGGCTAGTTGAGACCTTTTGGTAGGGTGCTATTACCAGCTAAGCTGCAACAAGTTCAGGGGTTTAGAAATTCTTTAGGAAATGAACAAAATTGATTTCAATAGGGAGAAATGTAAAGTATTACACTTTGTGAGAAAAAAATAAAGTGAAATGCACAGTTTTAGGATGGGTGACACCTGACTTGACAGCAGTACATGTGAAAAGGATCTAGGAGACGGGCGGCCATGGGCCGCCCTGGGAAGGTGTGCCGCGTGTAAAGGCTGTGGCAGGAGGTCCTCCTCGGAGCACCGGCTGTGCGGAGGGCCGGCTGCTCCGAGGACGACCTCGGGAGGAGGGTGGGGCGCCGAACGTGTGGCTGCCCCTCCCCTTCCCTGCCCCCAAGACGGCCTTTTAAGCCGTCTGCTTAGGCCCTCACAGACTGCCAGAAATAGTGCAAATTGAGTCCACTTTAACTGCCCTAACTGAATGCTAGGGAATCATGGGAAGTGTAGCTTATTGTGGCAACAGAGCTCTCTGACAGAGAAGGCTCAATGTCTCAGAAAAAATACAATTCCCATGATTCCCTAGCACTGAGCCAGGGCAGTTAAAGTGGACTCAATTTGCACTATTTCTAGCAGTCTGCAAAGGCCCTTTAGTAGACCATAAACTGAACACGAGCCAACAGTATGATGTGGCAGCCATGATAGATTCACCTTAGGGTCATCATAAGTCAGAAATTATTTGGAGGGACATAACAATAAGTGATCATCTTAGCTGTATATGAGCACAATCTTCTCTGGCCTCTCCTGTTCATGTCAGTGATGTTCTTTGGTGGTGTTGCACTTAAGTAGCCTGGAAAGTTATATTTGAAAAAAAAAAAAAAGGCCTGAATGTTTTTGACATTCTTACATTTTCTATTCGGAAATGTGGCAGTTTTCAAAAAAATTTATGGCATGTTGCTTGCTGTGTTGGAAGCCTCCTCATTTCAACTGAAGGATAATAGAGAGGGTGAGCATCCAGGCACTGTTATCAACATTCAAGCCAGAGCCTATAATTTGTCTTCATTAATTTTGAAACACCAAGAGGAACAGCCCATCCTCTTTTAAGAATACGCAGAAATGTGGGATCACTGCCCTAGAGGACAGGCGCTGTATGTAACTTGGCTCACAAACAGGCTCAGAAAAGAGACATGCAGCCTGGGTGTCCTGTCTGGTCTCAGTCCTCCCAGCTGTCATCCAGAGGTCATTTCACTCTCTAAAGAATCTTGCTTTCCAGGTCTTTCCAGCTCACCACGCAGACACAGTTCTAGGAACATCTCCAGCTTGGTTGTTATCAAAGGGCATCACTTCCATCTCAACAAATCTTTCCAAGCCGTGAGGGTTGCACAACCAGGTTCTTCAAGTCTGGTTTTCATTCCTCTGAGGTCAGGAACTGCCAGTCATCTAAGGAGGGAGACTCTTGCTGTTCAAAATAATGAAACTGGTGCTGATGCAATGGATGATTTCTGTAGCTTCCATCTACCTAGAGCAGTCTGCACACCAACCCCAGTGCCTGCTGGATGTGAACTCCCATAATTCTTGGCCAGCATGACCATGATAGTTAAGGGTGAGGGGTATTGTAGTTCAACACATCTGGAAGCCCTGCATTGAAGAGGCAGCCTTAGGACGTTATCACATGGGGGGAATCTGTTGGTTAATCCACACAAATCCCAAACAAAAACTGAATTTGTGCCTCACAATTTCACACGACGTCGCACAGAAACTGGTCAGAAACTGGATAGAAATTGGTATTATCCGAGATTTTTTTAATTTCGGGAGTTTAGAGGACAGTCTGACATTTCCTCCTGGGAAATGCAGGACCCACCCTGGAAAAATGAGGAGTCTGGTCACGAAACACACCCATTTCCAGTACATGTATGGGTTCTTTTCACTTGAGTATGAAAGTTAAAAACGTCTTTTTTTCACTTTTAACTGAATTTCGTTATTACTGTAATTATGTGTGAAAAGCTTTTGCGTAATTAAGCTCCATTTTCGCTTTCTTTTCGGGATGCTTCATTTCCACTTTATTATCTCTTTAACAACGAAACTGGCCCATGTGTGATAACGTCCCTAGAGATTACTCTGTCTTATCCACTTCCCCATCAGTGTCTAGTGTGTTGGAAAGGTTCACCTTCTCATTTCTGCAGGAGGAGCTGCTGTTCAGGGCCCAACAGCAGATGCAGATGTGTGGTTGTTGTTTCTCTGATCAGTTGGTAGTCCCTCAGAGGTATGCTTCACCAGAGATGGAGACTCCCTAAGGAGCTGCAGCAGTCATTGCTGGGTGATGTGCGTGGGCAGACATTCCCCCCTCCCTTTTGATTTAGCAATAGGGTGTTTATTCCCTTTCCTCGAGTAATGTTTGACCTTTACGGAGGGAGGCACTATGTCTTTAAATACTGCATAGCAAGCATGTGGAAGAAAGCTTGGTGTACACAAATGCTCCCCATAGCTGGGGGGCAGAAACCAAAGGAGAGCACAGGATTTGTGTGCAGAAGGACCCAGGTTCGACCCCTGCATTGCCAAAGGCTTTTATCTGCTTGTGATCTGTGGTATGATAGAGGCAAGGCTGCTTTATTGCACCATGATGTTATAGCATCATAGCAACACATTAGTCCTGCTATTGCCTCAATCTTATCACACGATGCTGATGCCATTGCTCTTCTGTTGTTCTTCCGTGGGACATTGTTTTGAAAGCATTTCTTTTTATTAGCGTGCGCGCACGCACGCACGCACACGCACACACACACACACACACACACACACACACACAAATCCATTAATGATTTCCTTTCCCATTACTTTTTCTCTATAATTTCTTGTGCAAAAGTTCAACTGTGTTTTTATGGCAATTTTGGGTGGTCAATGGGCATGCTTTGGATGGGTCTCCCACCTCACTTCCTTTTCCAGCCCTATTCCAGAATCCCCCCCCCCTCATTCTCTCTCTCTCACACACACAGACACACACATGCACACATACCTGGAAATGTAAAAGGTTTTTAAAAGCACCACAATAATTTTTTAAAAAATAGATAAAAATTAGTCTACATTTTTGGGATTCTCTAAGCTTTCTGCTAGCTGTCTTGTCTTTTTATTTGATGTTTATACTATTGGGAAAGGGGGGTGATGAATGAGCAGTTCTGCATTTACAATGATGAACAAGTAGTGGATTGTGACTTAATTGCTACCATCCATAAACATAAATATACCTATTTACCAACCTAAAACAATCTCCTCTGGATGAATAATAACCAAAACATTTAGACTTCGGGAGAGGTAGACAACTTCCAGAGGTCAAAGGGTATCAGACTTCAGGACATTAGAAGGTGGCTTCATCTAACACCCCAAACTCACCCTTGCAAATTTTGGCTAAAATTTGGAAGGGGCACTCTAGGGGGAATGGTGTCCCATTTCCTTTAAAGGAATCAAAATAAACCAGTATGGTAATTAAAACATTTTCAACTATCATAAGAAATAAAAGCTAATCAAGGAACAATTCATTATTCCCTCCAGCCACCCTGAACAGGAACCCATAGATCAGGGGTAGGCAACCTGTCCCCTTTAAGGGCCGAGGGACTTCAGCTCCCAGAATCCCAAGAGCTATTGGCCAACATGGGACTATTGGTTAACATGGCTGAGGCTTCCGGGAGCTGAAGTCCCTCGGCCCTTAAAGGGGAAAGGTTGCCTACCCCTGCCATAGATAAAGGGGGCACAAAATCCAGGAAAGAAGCAGGTAAATCTTTCAGAATGGGACTTACTTATGAGTAAACACTATAGAAGTATCTTGGTTGTGGGGAAGGCCATCAGCCCAAGCAGATCCTAAGCATAGCTTAACCAGTGTGTTGTTGTTAACGTGAACTGTACTGGAAATATAGCTCTGCTTTTTAAACAGTATTGCTGGGTTTAAGGAGTACCACAAGAAAGCAGTTTGGAGCGGGCAACTTAGCAATGATATATTATGCCACCAAGAAGCTCCTAAGAGACTCTCCCAGTGAAATGATGAGAAATAGCTGTCAAAAACTCCATTAATTTTGTCCGCATTTCATTCCCAAGCAGAAATTCAGGGAGATTTATGATTTCTTCTGCAGCTCTCCACCCTCCACAAGCTGTAACAAATGCTGACTTGTGCTTTCCTTCCAATGCAATCTTGAATACCTCATTGTTTAATGTTGAGTGAGACATTATCATTTGTTCTGCTCACTGCAGATTCCTTGGAGGATTTTCCTGTCCATTTCTCTTATTTTTTCCTCTCAGACATTTCAAAGTGAGCAGCTCTTAACTAACACTGTCTTTAACTTGCTTCAGATTTTCATTCACTGATTACTTCTGATGTCTGTGTAACCCTGCAATTAATCCAGTCACTTTTAATGTGCTAAACCTGGCAAAAGAGAGCTGCATCAATGCAGAAAGAGCAATGGGCAGAAACAGGGGTCCCTGGATACTGGTTCCTGTCTTTTGCTGAATGATTTCCTCGAGGAAGTAGAAATGGGCCTCTTATGGTGGAAATGTTATTGACAAAGTTATATGAAGGAACTGGAATGAGCAAGGAGACTTAAAACCATCCCAAAGTGTAGTCACTTTGTGTTAGGTAAGTATGAGTTTTAGGAAAGCTTCAATTATACACAGCTCTGAAAAGGTTGGGAACAGTCAATTTTATTGTTATTTGTGTGAAAGATTACCTCTCAGGCAAAATTAATAAAAATAAATTAGGGCTGAAAATTCCTAGTCTGAAATATATCATCTTCAGGATTAGGCCTTCTCTCTTGATGATGGTGTGATTATAGGGCAGGGGTGAGCAATTGTAGCTCTTCCCATCAGATTATTGAACTGCAGGTCCCACCAGCCCTAGGCAGCATAGGCAATGGACAAGGATGAGAGAAATTTCAGTCCTATAGGCTGTGGGGTTGACAGATCTTCAGATGCTGGGCAAAGTTTGGAGTTGCTTTTCTCCAAGTGGGAGAGAAATCTCAGGTGAGTGGTGGTACCAGAGGAAGAGAAAGTTGGATTTCTACATGTGAGATGACTTTAAAGCCTGGCTGTTATATTTCCATTCATTACCAGATGGTGCCAGGTCTCACTAGTTCAGCGCATAACTGTGTATGCGTGTTGTGACTGCACAACATCAGTGCACAAAACCAGAAAATGGTAGGAGTGGAGGATGTACAACTCAGTGTAAACTAAAGATGCATGTTATTATAAAGAAAGGGATCTCGTAGCACCTTTGAGACTAAATGAAAGAAAAAGTTGATAGCATGACTTTGTAGACTTCAGCTTACTTCCTCAGAAACTGAGGAAGTAGGCTCAAGTCTATGAAAGCTCAGCTTCTGAGGAAGTAGGCTCAGGTCTATGAAACCTCATGTTACCATCTTTTCCCCTTTCAGACTGTCAGAAATAGTGCAAATTGAGTTCACTTTAACTGTCCCAGCTCAGTGATAGGGAATCATGGGAACTGTAGTTTATTGTGGCACCAGAGCTCTCTGACAGAGAAGGCTCAATGTAGCAGAAAAAAATACAATTCCCATGATTCTCTATCACTGAGCCAGGACAGTTAAAGTGAACTCAATTTGCACTATTTCTAGCAGTCTGCAAAGGCCCTTAGTCTCAAAGGTGCTACAATATCCCTTTGCTTACTGATTTCCAAGTTATCCCTTTGCTTACTGATTTTCCAGGCGATTATGGCTATGTCCTTGTTATTGCAAGGGTAAGGGGGGAGAGAGAGAAATTCTTCTTCAGGTTTCCTAGACTGTCTGCTAAACCTATGCTGATATTCCTTCTGACACAGGTTTGGTTGGTGATTTCACTTCTCCTGCTTGCTCTTGCATCCTCCTCTGGCATCTGGGGGAGAGAAGAGCAGCCAGACACAGCACCATTGTCCCTTGGTCCCAGTGGCTGATGAGAGGCCCTCCCTACCAGCTGCCACAGGGAGAGAAGAGCAGCCAGACACAACTCCATCATGACTTGGTTCTAGTAGATGGTGAGACACCTTCTCTCCATACCTACTGCCACTGCTATGGCCTCAGAGGGAAGAGCAGCCAGCCTTTGTTGGATGTAGAAGACTATTGCATGGCTAAATAAAACAGTTTACCTGAACCAAATTTAATCTTAAATTGGGCTGCATCCGGATCCTATCACAGCGATTTTGCTGCTGAAATTGCCGCCCAGGTCCATTCCTGCTTCCAGAAGTACTCCGGCAGGCATTTTTCAAGCCATAAAACTCCTGGTTTTGAAAAGAGGCGTCTGGGAGTTTGGGATGGAGCCAGGCTGCATTCAGGCAGTGATTTTGGCAGCAAAATCACTGTGATAAGGTCCAGATGCAGCCCGATTTAAGATTAAATTCAATTCAGGTAAACCATTTTATTTTAGCTTTGCAATAGTCTCCTTAATCTCCTCCCCCTCACTGTCATTACCTTTTCTTTGTGTCTTTTTTTAGATTGTATGGCGGAGGGCAGAGAACTTCACATTAACAACTTGTAAGTCACCCTGGGAGCCTTTTTGTCTGAAGGGTGTGATATAAAGACTCAAAACAAACAGACAGACAGAAAAATAAAAAGAGAAGACCTCTTGGATTTGTTCCAAGAGGAAGGGTATTTATTTATTCTTTATTTATTTTATTTACTTTATTTATATGCTGCCTTTCTCCCAGGATGTTAGCCAAGGTGGCTTCCATAACAACAAATTAAAAACATTTACAAATAGTTTCAAAACCATTTTTAAAGGGTAGGTATAGCATGCCAGATCTTCAAGTAGTCAATCAATTACAGCCAGGATTTCTCTTATCTTTCCTCTTTCCATTTATTTATCTTAATAAACAGTAGCTATCTTAGTGAAACAAGAAAGCAGCTTGATATGACTATATTCCTGGGAAAACCAAGCTAACTAACCTGGTATTTCGGGGGGGGGGGGGGCTGAAGCCACACAACATGCTACCAAAGCAACTTTGCCAACAGGGACTGGAGTAGAGAGCCGTGGGTATGTGCACTTGGGCCCACCATCATTTACAGAAAAGTAGAAAGCAGAGCTCATGGTGTAATGGTTTGAGCATTGGACTATGGAGTTTATCACAGGGGACAGATCCCATGCAGCAACTGGATTTAAATTGAAAAAAACCCAAGTAGAAAAAAAAACCCCAAAGCGGGTTGTTTTTCAGACGATGTTAGCGTTAATGAGAAGTAATGTGACATTAACTTGAATGGAAACTAGACAATACCCTCTCCTTTTTACTTTCGGAAAATCCCAAAAGTAAAAAGGGGAAGGTTTTGTCTACTTTCTGTTTGGGTTAATGTCACATTAACCCTGTCGTGTGTGAAAAACTACCCGTTTTTCCGAGTTTCCCCCTGGTTTTTAAATCCTGTTTCTGCACTGGATTTTTGCAGATCAGGGTTCAAATCCCCACTTGAGCATAAAATCCCACTGGGTAACAATGGGCAAGTTACACTCTCTCAGCCTCAGAGGATGAAAATGGCAAATCTCTTCTGTAGAAACTTGCCAAGAAAACCCTTTGAAAGGTTCGCCTTAAGGTTACCGTGAGTCAAAAATGACTTGGAGGCACACAACCACAAAGTACCTTAACATGTTAGTTTTCATTGCACAAGCTGGCCACAGCTTGGAGAAGGGGAAAACTGCCTGGGAGTTAACAGTGAGCCTCCCCCAACAGCTGTGTGCTGTAGGTTAGGCCATGCGGGGTTTCAGGAACAGGAACTATTACAATTGCTGAGTTTTTTACATAGTCCCCACAAGTGTTTCTCCCTGCTCCAAGCTGCGGGATGTCATATTAACTGGTTAGCCAGCTCAACCACATTCTGAAGTTTCTTGGCCACATACTGTACATTCTGGTTTTTATCTGTGTAATGCTGGAGGGCATGCATTTCTACAGCCAGAAACAATACTAGACCCTCTCACCTCTTGCCTGCCTTGACCCCATGACATGGCAAGCACCTTCCTCTGATGTTATGGCTCTGAAATGGGAATAGGATGCTGCTCACCTGGCAACCTATTTTGAAGCTCTGGATGAAACTGACATTCATTCAAGCACAAAATAATTAGATGTTCCTAACAATGGAGAACTCTTTCTAAAGTACAAAGGCGAAGGCGGATGGCAAGCAGCATCAACTAGCAAGATGAAGAAATGGCTGCACAGACTAGAGCCAGGTAGTCCAGAAGCCGGGGGGGGGGGCGCTTTGGGATGAGATAGGCAGCCCAGCCTCATCAAGATGTTTTGGGTTACTGTTTCCATAATCCTTGAACATTGACTATGTTGGCTAGGGGTTATGGGAACTGTGGTCCAAAACATCTGGAAGGAACTAGGTTGCCTCCTCCTTCTCCAGGAGTAGCCCTGGTTTGTGTGTGTGTTTCGAAAGTGAGATAAAGATAAATTGTTCTTCCTACTTTCCTGACATTTTTTGCAAAACTCTATTTCCCTTCACTCCAGCTGCAATGAAAGCATAACTCTGCTATGAAGTAAGGATGAAAAGCCACCCAAGATCTTGCCAACCTCTGTTTATTGAGCAATAGGCTATGGCCTTGCTGGCAGCAACTCTCTGGGATCCATTTATCACCTCCCGACAATATCCCACATCAATCATGGCTCCTTCCCACTCTGCTTTCCCTGTTCTGCCTTGTCCTCCGGCCTCTTTCCCTTCACCTGCTGTGCCAGTTTGGAATCCTCTGGCTTTCCATTAATAGTCCAGCTTTTCAAATAAACAAATGAGAACCATCTCTGCAGGGTAGCCTATAAATCACAGCTGCCACTTTTGATTTGGGAAGAGGGAAGGGAAGGGATGATGCAAGTGAAAATAGCTAGACGGGAGAAGCAGATTGAGAGAGAAGAAAAATATAAGGAGGGAGCAGATTTATATGGAAAATGAAGAGTGAAATTAAAAGAAAGATGAGCAGGTTCTAGAGGAGCAAGTAGCACATGGGTAGATTAATAATTCATTATTGAGGTTATTACATAGCTAAGATTATTGAACATAGACTTAGGAGTTTATCACATGGGAGAAATCCTGTGCAGAAACAGGATTTAAAAGGTGGGGGAAACCCGCAAAAGCAGGCAGATTTTCTGAAAGTAAAAAGAAGCAGTTTCTGACTACTTTCTGTTCAGGTTAACCCCATTTTAACAGTGCCGTCATCTGAAAAATCTGCCTGCTTTTGCGGGGTTTTTTCAATTTAAAACCCTGTTTCTGCACGGGATTGCCCCCATGTGATAAACTCCTTGGCAAGATTAACCCACTGCTCCAGGAATGAGATAGGAATGTTACAGAGTCATTTCCTGTTTTTCCTTCCTAGGCTTGCTTGAGATCTGGCAACCCTAATAGGTAGAGATGGGTTTGTTGTTTCTTGTATGCCTCAAGTCACTTCCAACTTATGGCAATCCTAAGGCTACCCTACTATCATGGGGTTTTCTTGGCAAGATTTGTTCAGAGGGGTTTTGCCATTTGAGAGAATGTGACTTGGGGGGTTTCCATGGCCAAGCCGGCATTCAAACCCTGGCTCCCAGTGTTCTAGTTGAATGCTCATGCCCAGGTTTTAATACATCCGCACATACTTATTCTTCCAGTGCTACTTGATCTGAGGTATGTATCCTCCCTGGAGACCCTGAGAAAGCACAGGAATTTCCTGAGACTTCAGTCAATGCCCTGAGACCTGACAACCTGAATACTGAGGAAGATAGATTAATGTTCAGACTCAGTATAACCAAAACAGCATGCTTGCAATGTTCAAGGCTGCAAAACATAAAACACAATCAATATAGTTAATATAATTAAAAGTATATAATTATAGAAAGAAATTGGTCAAATAAATACTAGGGCTACTAAACATCAAATTACATACAAAACATGGATGGATGCAAAGTGTGAACATCAAATACTATGAACACATTGTGAGGAGTAATCAATGTATTACACGAACTAATGTGTAAAGGTGAACCAAATAAATGGTAAACACCACATACCAAACTGGTCTGTAAAACATGGATAAGGATTGGGCAGAAGGCAGTAAAATAGCAAACATCAACAACAAAATATAATACAGACCATCTTTATATCCTGAGCCCTGGGTGGCACAGTGGTTAAATGCCTGTACTGCAGCCACTCACTCACAAACCATAAGGTTGTGAGTTCAATACCAGCCAGGGCTCAGGCTCGACTCAGACTTGCATCCTTCCGAGGTTGCTAAAATGAGTACCCAGCTTGTTGGGGCAATTAGCTTACATTGTAACTGCTTAGGGACTGCATAGTTCAGTATGAAGCATTATATAAATGAAGCTTCTTTTGCTATATCTCTTGCAAATAAACTTCTCATTACACGGCCAGTTGTGGGAAACACTAGCCAGCCAATGATGCAGCTTGGCCTTAAGTGATATGTACAGGCTGCATTAGTCTCAAAGGTGCTACAATATCCCTTTGCTTACTGATTTCCAAGTTATCCCTTTGCTTACTGATTTTCCAGGCGGTTATGGCTATGTCCTTGTTATTGCAAGGGTAAGGGGGGAGAGAGAGAAATACTTCTTCAGGTTTCCTAGACTGTCTGCTAAACCTATGCTGATATTCCTTCTGACACAGGTTTGGTTGGTGAGTTCACTTTTCCTGCTTGCTCTTGCATCCTTTTTAAAGGCTCCTCTGGCATTTGAGGGAGAGAAGAGCAGCCAGACACAGCACCATTGTCCCTTGGTCCCAGTGGCTGATGAGAGGCCCTCCCTACCAGCTGCCACAGGGAGAGAAGAGAAGCCAGACACAACTCCATCATGACTGTCTCAGGTGCCACATCCTGTGGGTCCTCTGGCTGTTTTTCCTGGACCTTCTGGCCATTGCATGATATGGGGGGAACATCTGTGTGCACCATGTCCTCAGATGTGGTGGAAAGTATTCTGCTAATCTCTGTATTCCACTGGCAGTCCAGTCAGCTTCTTAACTGGAAAGTAGGAAGAGGCATGAGCTTTCCTTCCAGCTCAGGCAACAAAAATGTCTTGGTCTAGCCTGGGATGCATGAGCAATCTCATGCATTTGCTTCTCAGCCTATGCTTCTCATATCCTCTGGCCAGACCTGCATAGGCTGGTTAAGTGGTGAAGGAGGGAAACTAGTGGTGTGGGGTTGTCCAGACATGCTCCCTTTCAGGAAAGCTGAAGCCTGTTTCCTTTACTAACAGATGCACATCTTTCCAGAAATTCATAGAATACCAAATTTGAGGTCAGAGTGCCTTAAAAGATTAATTGATTTAACCAGATGTGCTTTTGAAGGAGGTGGTGGCCATTCATCAATGAATCCACTGTTTCTGGGAAGCAAGGGTATTCATAAAGGGTGTGTACTATGTGTGCTGCTCTCCAGGTCCTGAAGAAAGCAGCTGTAGTTTTGGATAAAGGCTTATGTTGTTAGCAGTCTTTTTGACAAGGGATGGTGTTATTTAGATCTACAATGCCATGTCCAATGGAAAAATCCTGTGTCTTCCTCCATATCTGTGTACCTATTTTTAAACTGGAGCCTTCAAAGACTGCAGCATACTGTTTTGTGATCATACTAGGCCAGATGACCAGTTCTGTACTGGGTTCATTCCTCCCATCTTTTGCTAGAGAGAAGGTGCAGTCCCATGCAACCTGTGTAAAACAGAGTAAATATACTGAAAAGCAGGACCTTCATCTTTAGGTTTTACCCCCAGCATTTTGGGGGGCAGAGGTGGGTCGAGCTTTGAAAGTGCCTTTTCTCTAGTAGCAGTGATGTGTGAAATGAAACAAAGAAAATGTCTTGATACAAAGGAGGAGAAATCTCACAAAATTTGCAAAGTATCTGGTAGCCCACTTTTAGATCTAGACGGAGTATCTTTTCACATTTAAGGTTAAACAGCTGTTGAGGACAGGATAACTTAGAGATCTCTCATTCATAGGGTCACCATAAGTCAAAATTGATTTGAAGGCAGTTAGCAACATCAGTGTGTGGAAAGCTGCAACCTATTTTGAAGATAAATTGCTGTTCCTAGAAGCTTCCAGGAAAGGAAATTCATAACTGGAGGAGGAAGGCAGGAAAAAAGGCAGTCCAGAGAATCTGGGAGGTTCAAGGGCTGCAAAGACAGCCTGGAGACATCCTTCATTTTCCCCATCATTGGTCCAGGATGTTAGTAAATCTTTAAAAACAACTCTGCCTACACATGGGCTACTTCTCTGGTTGTCCTGAGGGCCAAGCCAAGACATCTAACTACTCGAGGCAGCATAGCCAATATCTATCTATCTATCTATCTATCTATCTATCTATCTATAGTCCATCTTTCTTCTGACATACAACCCAAGGTGGCTTGCAAGTAGGTTAAAACAAGATAGAGCAAAAAATCCAACTGATTATAAAAACAGGTAAAATACAATTAAACAAGGGATCATAAACACCATTAATTATATAAAGTACAAAATCATTTTGAAAGATAAATAAAGATAAATATACCCTAAAAACAGAATCGTTTTCTGTACGTTGAGGGACATAACACTCACGCTGGCCAAATTATCTTGACATTGGAGGCAGAAAATATAAAACATTTCTTCTCCCCAACTCCAATACTAAACATGTAACAACATTAACCTATATTACATGGGTAAGAACACCCCACATCAGCTCCTGAGGCAGGTGCTTCATCCTGACAAGCAATATGTCTGACTCTGATGAGGAGCTCTCAGTCACTTTCAGCTGGAAAACCAAATTGTATAGAAATACAACAATCAGGAGAAGAACAACAAAGTATATTTTTTCTCTGGACTCAGAGAGGTTTTTAGATCAAGAAGAGGAGATGAGCAGTGACAGACTGGGGAAAACAAAAATGAAGGGAACATCCTGACACTGTCAGGAAACATGAAAGGCAGGTTCATGGTGGCAGCCCTGGGCTTTTGGCTCCTTCTGCTTCTTTTTAATGTTTCTGATAGGAGAGGGAGGGAAGGAAGGAGAGAAAAAAAGTAACTAGATAGAGGGAGGATTTATTATTATTTTAGTGAGAGATTAATTTTTCCACTGCAGAGCTTGTAAACAGAGCCTGGCATTCTGTTGGTAGACCTATTTAATAAACTGGTGGATGGTGAGCCAGACACAACAGGTAAAACACTTCAGTGATCAATAAGTCAGGAGGAATCAAGCAAATGTGGTGAATGAAATGCCTTGAGGAAAAGAAAGATCTTCACTCAGTGACTGAGGGTCATCAAAGAGGAGATAAGCCTTCCTTGGAAAGGCACTTCCACAGCAAAGGACCTGTTTTGTGGTAGGCTTAGGTGAACCTGAAAAGAAGGTCAGGAACCTCAAAAGAAAATTCAGCATAGCTTAGGGGTTTGAATGCTGAGCTAGGACTCATGAAATACAGGATTTGAATATCTGCTCAGCCATGGAAACTGACCAGGTGGCCTTAGCCCAGGTACTAACCTGGCTCAGTCCCCAGACTGGCATGATGCCGAAATGACCATGGAGTCGTCTTCAGACAATGCTGGCTCTTCAGCTTAGTAACTAAGATGAGCATCGCCTCCTACTGCTGGACACAACTTGACAACCATGTCAAAGGAGAAACCTTTACCTTTACCTTTATGTCCACTTTACCCCAGGATTAGGCCAGATCCACTGGATCTGCATTTGGTTTGCCAGAATCTGGCTGAATGCTGGCCCTGGGGTTTTGGCCTGCGTCATCCAAACAGGACGACACAAGGCCAGGAGAACAAGGGCCTTTTCACCCATGCAGACAGCCCCAATATCTTTTATATGAGGGCCCTACATTATAGATAATCCTGGTTAACTTTTATTTGTAATTGTTATTGTCACCTGTTGTTATTGTCAACTGTTGTTAACTGTTTTTATAATGTGGATTTTTTTCAAAATTGCTTCTCTTAGAATGGGGCAGATGCATTTAAAACTTTAAAAAATGCAGTGCTGTCTGGGGATGAAATGGTAATCATAGTCCAACCTATCTTGGGGGAAGGCTGCATTTTCAGGATGTTAAGTCTAAGCCCCCCCCCCCCCCCCCCACAGGAGCTTGGGAGGATTTGTAATGCCTGTCGTTCACAGCTTACCCAGCCCTGTTTTAAAGAATTAGGTACCAACTAGGCAGGCAAAGGATTGTAAGTGAATCCTCATGAGTGGGTTGTTAGCAGCACTCAGCTTATGTTTATATGGCCCTAAGTGCTTGCCCCCGCTAAGCCTTTTATCCTCACTAAGCCTGGTTTGCAGTACACACGCTATGTATTTACAATCTCCCTCCTCTCCCTTCTCCCTCTCTTTCTTGCAGGATGCTCATACCATACTGCTGTCTTTTCAGCCTTGCCTGTTGCTCAGTAGATTATCATTATTTTGAAACTGTGAGGTATCGGACTGAAATTTCTCTCTACTTTTTCTTGCTCGTAAACATGCAGAGTGGTAAGAAAAGCAGCTTCCTCACAAAGCTAAGGAGAATGGGGGACCTAATCCTTTCCCCGCTCACCAATCTCCCTGTTATAAAATTGCCCTTTCTCCAAGTAGCTTTCCATAACACGATTTAAAAGGGGTGCATCTTTGCTGGGATGAGCTAAGGTCTGTGTGCTGCGATGGAAGACAGAAGAAGCTCAGCTGAGGAAGTTCTTCCCAACTGCTCCTGCTTAGTATTATATTGTAAACTATCTTAAATACCTGAACATTATTTAATATTTGTAATGCCTGTCTTGGGTTGGCTTGGATCCAAACTATCTTCGGGACTGCCTTCTCCCCTACAATTCTGCCCGCGCACTCCGGTCCCCTGGGAGGAACTTGCTTCAGCCACAAAAAGCTAGGCTCTCGGCCACCTCCTAGAGGGCATTTTCTATGGTCGCCCACAGATTATGGAATGGCCTGCCGGATGAGATCCGTCTGCTTACATCTTTAGACAGCTTTTAAAAAGCTGTTAAGACGGATCTCTTCCGGCAGGCCTTTCCAGGATAGAAATCTCAGCCTCAGGAACCCCTCTTAGGGGAGCCCTCCAGGAACCTTCTCCTTAGCCCGCAACATGTAACCGCCTTTCTTTTTAATGACTATGTTGTTAATGTTTGTTTTAATCTGTATGGTTTTAATTCTTAGTTGATTTAATACTTTTTTAGGGGGGGAGGATATAGGAGTTTGATTGTACCCTGTATTTTTAACGTTTGTTAGCCACCCCGATTGTGCTCAGGGGGTGGGGTATAAATAAATTTTATTACTATTATTATTATTATTATTAATATTACAGGTATACCTTAGAAGTCAAAGATATAGCTGTGTTAGTTTGTAGAATCAGTAGGTAGAGAGATTTTGTAGCACCGTTGAGACTCACTGAAGGAAAGAGGTTGGCAGCAGAAGCTTTCGTAGACTTCAGTCTACTTCCTCAGATGCATTTGTTACAGGTATACCTCAGTTAACAAAGTACAGGAAGATGTGTTCCTGTGCATTACTTCTTTAACAGAAAGCCTGGTGCCAGATGCAGAAATAACAAGGAAAAAATAGGATAAGAAGAGCAGTTCAACATGTTTTAGCAAATCTTTTATTGAAGATTAACAATATACACATGTGAAATGAAGCAATCAGGTCAGGTAAGCCTTGCATAAGTAAACAAAAACATTTTGAGCTTTCTAGAGGCCACTTGAAAGCTTTTTCCAAAGTGCATCCAGGAGTGAGTTTTTCTTTCACCAGCCTCCACTTTTCTTCTGATTTTCATTTAGATTTTTTCATGGTTTTTGAATGTGCAGAGGATAGCTGATGAGGCAGCTTTATCTGCTTATGTGTTTTGCCATTGATGCCTGCTCAGTAAGGCATTCTAGAGACAGCTGCTGTTCGTCTTGCCTGTTGTAGGCAGGCACACATTGCTACATTAGGATTGGCTATAACAGAATCCTTCTTTTCCACTTTAAGCTTTGAGGTATGGTTTACTGTAAGCATACTGCTGTAACCAGACACCAAAGGTCTATGTTTCTCCAGCCCTCCTTCACTGTCTTCCCAATGCTGATCCTGCTTAAAAGCAGTCAAATGGACAGCGAATGATGAGGAAAAAGTAGATGGGTCTGTGTAAAATGACTTTGTAAAATGGAGTCTCTTTGTCTGAACTTACTAACTGAAGTATGCCTACATATTGTAAACTACCTTAAATACCTTGACAGAAAGGTGGTATTTAGATGTGGCAAATCAATAATCTAGGATAAATGGATATCTGTCTGTCTGGCTAGAAAGGGGGAAATTTAAGGAAAGGAAATATTAGTGTACCCTCCCATATCTTTCTTTTCCATTCTGAACTGCCACCTCCCAAAACAGATCTCAAAGCAGAAATGATCAGGGTACAGTTACCTGTGGTTTGTAGTATGCAAAGGCATCCTGTAGCATCTTTGAAACTGTACAAAAGGTGTTGCAGCATAAACTTTCATAGATGTGGTTTACCAGACAAGAAAGTAGACCTAAGTCTATGTAAGTTTATGCTACAACGTCTTTCTTACTCTGAGTCTCAAAGGTAGAGAGATCATGTAGCTCGTTTTAGTAATGAGTTTCTCACGTGTTATTGTATTCTGCGTGTGAAAATAATTCGCATCTTGGACACTTTTGCAGGCTGTGGCCGCTTTAATCATTATCGGGATGGAGGTACATATGGTCTCTGTGTGATAGACTCTTTAGGCTCAAAGGTGCCAAGAGATCCCTTTGCATACTGATATTCCAGACTAACACAGCTGTTTCTGAATTCTGGGGTTTATAGATCACTAGTAGTTTGCCCTGCTGGTTCTAATGAAGAGTGTAATTAAAGCAGAGGAGGTACCCGTAGCATAGTCAGAAACAGAGTCTGGAAAGTTACTTCTTTGGATTGCAACTCCCAGAATCCCCTGGTATCCAGTCTTGAAGTTCTGAGATATTCATACACACTGAGTGCTGAGCCACAATGCTAAATTATGGCAGTGGCCAGTCAAGCCTTCTGCCAACTCTGGGTTGTAAGCAGGCCAAATCTTCTTCTGCCAGTTTTAGCTCTATCAGATATGGGAGAGTAGCTTTAGGGTGGTGGTAAAATTAGGACATTGCCCCGCAACAAAAATTCTGTCCTTTCCCAATGAAATGTTCCTTCAGTCCACAACTTTCTAGCATTGCAGTAACTTGAAAGTTCACATGCACATTTAGAAATAGAGTTTAAGCATTCAAAAAAAAGGGCAGGCAAAGTTATCAAGGGAATGTGAACACAGCAAATGTTAAGAGCTCTAGCTGTGAACAATTTTCAGTGTCTTACTCTCTGCAATGCCAGAAATTTGGGGATTAAAGGAAAGTTTCGTGGGAGCAGAGTTCTTATTTCAGGGGCAATGCCCTCATTTTTCCACCATCACACTGTGGCTACACCCCTGAGTAAATATAATTGTTGCCTTCGTAATTTCAAGGCTCGACTAAAGTAGTTCTCTCCATGCAGATGCCCTTGATGATACTATGGCCTATTTTCAGAGGAAGACAGCTGGTTTGGAAGGGCAGTGATCCAATACCTGGCATTAGCTTCTTATGGCTCATGATGTCCTTGTTTGATAAATGGCTCCCCAATGTTTCTTTAGCAGATCTAGAAAAACAATATTTCCCTTCACTCCAAACCAAACCCTGATCCAATTGTCATCTCTCCCTTGGCCCTTTGGTTGCAAATGGCCTCACTGTCCATCACTGGATGATCACGGTCCATCTGCGAGGTGCCCATGACGCCATGCTAAATCTGACCCACTTTTCAAGTCAGACTAACAATATGGTAAAGATCCATTGCCTTCATTTTACTGATTGAGCATTAGAGGGCAAAGCCATAGGTTCTTCAAACCTGAGCACCCAGCCTGGAGCAGATTTCTTATTCAAATCCTCGAGAGCATTTCTTGGAACAAACAGCATGAATGAGCAGAGTCCTTATCCCGAATGCCTCCGCTGAGTGATGGCTGTTAGGGCATTATCTCTGGAGTTGGAGGGGAGAGAGGAGGATGCCACTTGTGAGTTATTCCCCTTTCTCCTTCACGAATAAACACAGATGCCAGAAAAGATCAGCCATCTCACACAAAGCACGTCTTTCCCTCCCTCCCACTCGTCTTTGCCAAGCGAGACTGTTTTAGATGACAGCTGTGGGGGGAAAAGGGGGGGAAAATGCTTGAAAATGTGGAAGGACAGAAGCAGCTGAAAACATTTAGAACCCCTTAAGCTGATGCACTGTGCTTTCTATTGATGGATTTGCTTCTGTTTAAAAGACAAGGGAAGGCAAAGCAGACAACTGTTGCCAGGGGTGGTTGAAGTGTTGGTGTTTGCTGATATAAAAGCAAAACATTTCAGTATCATTTTCTAACCTTACAGCTCATGGTTCTGTGCTGCTGCTGTTGAAATAACTATTCCTAGCATTTTTGTTTGCTAGTGATGATGCCAACACTCCATTTTTTAGGGTCTATAATATCTTCCAACGATGCTCAGTTTAATAGGTGTAATACCCGACAGTTGTTGTTTTCACATTCTACCATATTGAAGAGATATATTTGATTTGTCAGTTTCCATTCAGTTGTTGACATAATATGCCTGATAAGTGGATCAATTTTCAAATGCCAAAAGGAATTTCAGTGATGAAGAGGATCTGCAGAAGAAACCAGAGACATATCTCAAAGTGTTCAATTGATCAATGTTGTTATTGACTTTTTAAAAGCCCAGTGTTTTTTGGCCTGTAAAATTTTATCCAGTAAATGGTATGAGAGCTTCAGCTCCAGAAATTTCTGAAGCTAAATTTCAAACAGACCCTGAAGAAGGTCTTTGAAAGCATATACGGACCAAAATGTATTACTTTATCAATAAAAAATGTTGCACCTTGAAACTTGTCTTTGATTTCTATTGCAGATTTTATGTCCCCCAGTTTTTGCTTCCACTGATGAAAATGACACACGGTACAGCCTTTGATTTTGCCAGCTCTCTACTTTTATATTTTCACTTCACTTATTATTATTTCTTTCCTATAAGTAAATCCATGCCACCATAAATCCAGGGCATAAATACAACACAGACATCAAGCAGTTGCAGTCTTATCTCTCCCCAGGAAATTCTGGGGAATGTATTTCTGAGAGAGGGCTCAGAATAACTAATAAAGAATTTTGAGTTCGATCATCAAATTTCACTTCCCATGAATCTTTGGGGCAAGACATATAGTAAATATACAGAATTAATAATCTCTTGATAGTTTATTCA
The DNA here is from genome assembly GCA_026167975.1 of Phrynosoma blainvillii. Lineage (NCBI taxonomy): Eukaryota > Metazoa > Chordata > Lepidosauria > Squamata > Phrynosomatidae > Phrynosoma > Phrynosoma blainvillii. The sequence goes on from JANUYF010000002.1 coordinate 239,127,473, forward strand.
GAAATTGACCTATAGAGTCTTAATGAAGAATATTATCATAATAATATCATGCTGGCTGTGGAAGTCTTAGACTTGTAGCCCCAAAATAACTTTTTCAAGCTCTGGTTTTATTTTACAATTCTTAGTAATTTTTCCTTACAATCGTTTTGCTTCTAATATATTATTTTTTTAAAAAAAATGTCCTGGAAAGACCTCATGTGTGCCCCTTAACATAACCTTACAAAACAAAGTTGAACCAAGTTCAAATTCTCTGAAAAATCCACATCATATTTTTTACAGATTGCATGACTGTGTTAGACAGGATTTTTGATAGTTATGTAGTCTTCAAGTCCAAATGGCTGTTTTTATAAAGTTGCTAATTCTTTACTGATGAGTTCTGACGTATTCATTCATTCATTCATCCCCTACAGAATGCCTTGGGGACCTCTGGCAAATACTTACTATGCCTTTGTCCACATGGCTAGCTCCCCACTGGCAATCCTCTGGGGCCTTATTCAGGAAATTCCTATTAGGCAGAATGTCAACACCAGAAGAATGTGTTCCTGTAGAGACTCCAGTGTGTGTGTGTGTGTGTGTGTGTGTGTGTGTGAAGGGGGGGAGCAAACAAGGCATTACCACTCCACGCGGCTCCACTATATTGTCTGTGACTTGTAACCTGTATGAAAATGGCACCTCAGCATCCATGGAGTGATTTTGATGACTTCATTAAATGTATGGTTGCTTCCAGCAATGGTTTGGGATATCTGTGTGTATATAGTCTGAGCACCCTATCTGTGGCCATGATCCAACAAAGGGGTTGCCTACACCAGTGCATGTGTGCCTTGGGTGTGCTACCCCATTGCTGGGTTGTCACACAAGCAATCATGCAACTCACAAGACACCACACTCTCTGTGCCCAATGCACAGTGGTCAATAAATGCCCAGCCAAGATGTGCTAGGGGCCACACTTACACCAACACCTTGAAAAGCACAACTGTTTGCACAGCAGTTATGCTGAAGTCTACTTGGGCTGTCATAATCAGATACAATGCTTGTGCAACATCCTGAAAAGTACAAATACCAACGTAAGGGTATATATGCCAGTGTAGGTCATGAGGAGGGTTCTAGCCCATACCCCACCCCTTTATTTGTAGAACAGATGGGAAGATTTTCAAGCCAAGGACTAATTTAACCCCCAAAAAGCAAGTTGGGGGGTGTTACTAGCAGTTCATTATGGGTTGAATGCTTCACCACTTAGGAAGCAGTTTTGTCTGCCTTTGGAAAAGGTAAGGGGCACACCAAGCTGACTGAGCGGCTGCTTCAGTCAGAAGCCACTCTTCTGCCCCCTTATTTGAATGGGCAATGTTCCAGGAAGGGGCCTCACTGAAGATTTTTGTGTGCCCTGGTGGCAGCATCTCTGATACAGAAGCAGGAACTAAATCTTTGTTAAGGAGTTCCACAAACATACTAGATTTAGGCTTATGAAGCTATCCCCCTCTTTTTATTTCAAAGGGCTGATCCAAGATGTTTTGCTGCCTGAGGTGAAGGACAGGTTTAAACTAGGGCATGAAACCCTAGCACAGGACAAGATGGCACCCAGCCACCCAATTCCATATGCAGAAGTGATCTGGATGGGCAATTGAATTTCAGTACTCAGTTTCTGTTTCAGCACTGATGATGGGACAGTGTTCTCCCCTGCATCCAAAGATGGCAGGTTAATTTAGAGCAGGGATAGGCAACCTTTTTGAGCCAGGGGCTGGGTTGCTGTCCCTCAGACAATTGGGGGGCGGGCCGAAGCACCATAAATAAATAAATAAATAAATAAATAAATAATAAAAATTAAAATAATTTAAACAAAAATAAAAAAAAAAATAAAAAAAAATGCATGCATCCTCTCAGCCCCAGAAATGCCATGGCAAAACCCCTGTGGAGATTTTGCCAAGAAACCCCAAGGGCAGTAATAACAACAATAATCAATATCATCATGGCGGGGGGCCGCGGTGGCGGCAGTGGCAGGACCGGCCTGGGGCCGGTCCAAAGGCCTCGGCCCCCCGGGCCTTAGGTTGCCTACCCCTGATTTAGAGGATGCAGGACTAGCCATGTGGCACCCACACTATGTCTTCCAATCTGCTGCCTGGAGTAGTTCCCTTATTCTGCTTAAGGATGAGCCAGCCCTGTACACATACAATAAGATCTATGAACCAAGAACTCTACACACAGATCTTATTCAGAATCATCTAATTTGTCGCCTTTCTCCCCCTTGTTCTCAGTTTTTGCATCTGACCCCTCCTTTTCTTTGCATCTGGTGTGAGAAGAGCTCTGAGCAATGGGAAGAATATGAAAGAGGAGGAGGGAAGTCACAACAAACATTCACTCTCTTCACAAAAGCAGTCTCTTTCCTTGTTTTCTTTGACATTGCTGCCAAAAAAAACTTATTTCAGAACAAATTATCCAACTGGCTGCATGCACATTGCTATTAGTTTGCTTGTTTGTTTGTTTTGTGTGTTTGAAATCTTTCCCAGCACCAGACATAAGAGGATCTCTACACTGCTGAGATAAAGGAACTTGGGCAGAGGATGGAGATGACTGGGTCCAAGCAGCAATGGATCCATCTGACAAGCCAAAATGTCACTTCTTGTGGTTACTTTCAGTGTTCCTACTTATGTACTATTCAGATTGTCAGGCCATGTCACAAGGGATTGTATTTCTGTTAGGATGTTCAGAAATCTGTAATACAGGTGTTTTCAGACTCCTTCCTCTACTGTCTAGATTGGGGGAAGTAATAGTGCCATTCAGTTCTGCTTTGGCCAGATCTCAATATCTGCTTTGGCCAGATCTCAATATCTGTGTCCAGTTCTGGGTACCACAATTCAAACAGGATGTTGACAAGCTGAAGGGTGTCTAGAGAAGGGCAACCAAAATGGTGACAGGCCTGGAAACCATGCTGTATGAGGAGCAACTTAGAGAGCTGGGTATGTTTAGCCTGGAGAAGAGATGGTTAAGGGGTGACAGGATAGCCATGTTTAAATATTTGAAGGGATGTCATATTGAGGATGGAGCAAGGTCATGGAGCAATGGATTCAAGCTACAGGAAAAGAGATTCCACCTAAATATTAGGAAGAATGTCCTGATGGTAAGAGCTGTTAGACAGTGGAATACTCTGCTTCAGAGAGTGGTGGAGTCTCCTTCTTTGGAGGTTTTTAAACAGAGGTTAGATGACTTTGATTATGCATTTCTGCATGGCAGAGGGTTAGCCTAGCTGGCTCTGGTGGCCTCTTCCAACTCTATGATTCTATCAGCCCCAGACGGGATGGCCAACAATTAGAGTGACTAGAGTTATAGTTCGTAAGTGTCCTGTGATTAACTGGATAAGGATTTTAGTGCAAAATTGTCCTTAAATGATATTGTATGTGGCTTGTTTGCAGAGCCCCAAATCTTGGTATTGTCACAACATTGTAAAATTCACAGAAAGAAAAGTGAGATTGAATAGAATAATTGATTCTTGACATCTCTTTTCAGGGGGAAAGCTTTAAAATGGTGGATGAGTGTGACTAAGTAGCACATTTTATCTAATTTGATTTCATCCATTACTCAGTTCTAGCTGGACATTTCAATTGATTGCAAGAAGACATATCCAGCCTTTGACTGCTATTGGTAAGCAGATGTCACTGTTTGGAAAACTCCAGGATTCACAAAGCAAGGATGCTGTGGTACTTTGGTTTCTCTTGACTCTGAAATCCATTGTTCCCTGTGGATTGTAGCCTGAAGACACTATAATCCCAAGGCTGCTGAGTTCTTCACAGCCCATTTAGCCCTTGGCCATATGTTTAAAGAGATGAGTATCATGGAAAAGAGGGTATAAGGTGAAGGAGAGGGAGTGGGTGGGTGTTTGGAAACTCTGCTTTGAACTTCCAAGACTACAGCCGTGCCCTGGGCTCTTTACTTTGTGGTATTACTGAAAGGCAGGGCTTTATGAAGGAAGAGGAGTTCTATCATTCTTCTGGGACTCCCATTCAGCATTCATGAAAATTCATCCTCATGGGAAAATTGTTGTTCCATTTAAGGGCTTAGAAGAGCTTTGGGCTTGCAGGCTAGGGGATTCTGACTGGGAGCTATAGTCCAAAAATATAACTTGGGTAGAGTCACAAAAGTACAACAGAAGTGTAGAATGTCTGAAATAATTATTTCCATCAATCTGTCAGACATGATGATTATGATGATGCTGTTCTTGCCAATCCAGTAAGATAGGTTAGTACTACTGTGTGTGCATCCGTGTATGTGCCTGTCAAGTTGCCTGTTGACTTATAGTAGCTCCATGAATTTTCTAGTGTTTTTTAAAGCAAGGACTACTCAAAGGTGTTTTTGCCGGTTCCTTTCTCTGAAGTACAGCCGCCAGGACCTGGTATTCACTTGCCATCTCCTATCCAAGACTAACTAGGGCTGACCCTGCTTAGCTTCCAAGATCAGACAGGATTTGGTGCCTTTAGCGTATTTACTCTAGCAGTACTACAGTACCTATATTATAAATGATGAGCTGAGGTTGAGATGTAGTGATTTGCTTTATTCCACCCAGTAAGTTCTTGACCAAGGTGAAAACTCAACGAGGCCCCAGATTGTTCAATTAATAACACTCCCCATCTCTCTCCCAGCTGTGGCTGTGATGGGTAAAGATCAGTCCTTCAAATGTCACTGGACTGTGTTTCTCAACATATCCCTCATCATTGGCTATGCTGGCGAGGGCTGGGTGGGGTGCAGTCAAACTAAGTCTAGAGGGTCAGAAGTTGTGCACCCCTGAGCTATACAATGGGGTCTTGATTCAGTAGCAGAATACATGCCTCCCATACCATAAGGCCCCAGGGTTACCATCTCTTGCATCTCTATTTTAAATGAATCAGGTAGCAGTGATGTGACGCCTATGAAACTCTGGAGAGGTAGCCTGAAGCTAGACACAAGGTGCTTCCAATCAAGGGCTTTACTGTGCAGTCCCAGTACTTCTTCTAAAGTATAAAGTCCAAAACCAGAGGATTTCATATTCCTATTTTCCAGGCTCTCATGCTTTCCCCACAGTTTCTTCCCTCTTTTTCCGTACCTCAGAAAATTTGTCAAAGAAGGAAAGAGCAGTTGCACAAGATCTTTTGCTCTCCATCTAAAAGCATCTATGCAATCTTTCACCTGGCATAAAGATTCTCTTGTGTTTCCATTTTCAATACCAGCTCCACACAACTCTCTCTGCCCTGTTCCATGTGGTTCTCTTATCTGTCCGTTTCCTAAACCTTATATCACAAATTGATCTATCAGTTTTCTCTTTTTTTTTCCTTCCTGAAAGCTGCTGCACATGACCATCTTGCAACAGGCTAGGAACCAACATGTGTAAACCCTTCCAGTGAATGTCCCATGTCCAGATGCCTCCCATCTTGGCAGTGCATTGTATTCTTGTTATGTGCACAAGGACAGCTTTACTATTCTTATTTGAACAAATATTCACTTGACAAACAAGTTGTGTCTGTTCTCCAGCAACAGGGATGTATTTTGCATTCCCCTTTAGTTTTTTAAATTCTGACCTTCTGTGCTCAATTTATTTCAATCCTTGTCCAGATATACATTATCACTGACACTTTCAGGATCTATATTCCAAGATATGATGCCATTAAAATGGCAGAATAAATTAATTTAAGGAGACGGTTTCATCCCCCTTCCCTCTTTCCCAAAATAGCCCCTTGGGGACTAAGCATGCACAGTATGCATGGAATATGAATTGGTGTAGGGGACGGAAAAGAGGGGAAGAGAATGGAGGATCTGAAAGAGGACACACTCTGGAACCATAAATTCCAACAGTTTAGCACTATTCAGGTATACATTCTTGAACTTGAAAATGTTAGCTTTTTGGAACTACAAATCCCTGGATCCCCCAGCCAGCTGTACTGGGTGGGCAGTTCCGTGAAGCGTAGTCCAAAAAGTAACTTCTCTAAGCTCTGTTAATTTCCCTGTCATGGTTAGAATCTGCTCCCCTCCTTCAGCATCTCCATCCTGCATCATGATCTGGAGGGCAGTGGGTTGGCAATGGGAAGTCTGCTCTACTCTCACCACCATTTATAATTCTTACCCTCATCATTCTTTCTGTTGCAGGTCCTCCTTGTAGAGCTTGAATCAGAAATACAAAATGGGTATGCATTCACATCAAGATAGATTTTTATTGACATAGTAGGCCAACATGAGCAAAATGCTGATTCAAGCTGCCACTGTGAAAATATTCTTGGCCTTCAGGGCTCTACAAGGGTTTCTGTATTTTCTCAAACTTTATAGAACACCCCTAAGGCTGATTGGAGGATGTTTAGATTGCTCATTAAAAGTAATGTCTCAGGCACGTTAGGATGCAGAGAATAAATATTTGTATTTTGAGAGTTGATTATCTCTCAAGCCTGCCTTATTTTTCAACATAGAAGCTGAAAGTTCTTCTGCATTAAAATGTATCAGATAATGCTTCTGCGTTCATAGGAGTCTATATAGTTTTAATAAAAAATATATAGTAATTAATTGTAAACTGTGTAAAAAGAGAGCCCCTAAAAACGTCTGGTCTGCCGTAGTTGTATCCTGAGAAATCCTGACAACAGGCATGACTTGTGAGTCTTGTCCAAAATTATTACCCTCCACTTGTTTCAAACTAGACCCAATTCTACCATTAAAATCCCCACCCAGCAGAAGCCTTGTGGAGGGATACTGATGCTCCAAGAGGGTAAGGATTTCAGGTAGACTATTGCAAATGCTATTGGAACCTACATTTTTCAATAAACTCGGTTGAAATTAGCTGTTTGTACAAATAAGAGAACCAAAATACTTGCCCTTAATAAAGATGGCCAGTATATATTGTGGAAAAGAACTTGTCAGCAGTTGATTATCAATTTGCAAATCCACTAATGTAAATGTAATAAGACTATCATAATTCCTAGCACAAGTTTTGACAACTGGAATCAAGGAATTTCTTAGAAGCTAAGGGCAATAAACACAACTGCTTTAAATAACTAAGGGTCATTTCCTGAAAACAGCACGTAAAATACATATTGTTGTGTGTTGTTGTTGTAGTGTGACTTCAAGTCGTTTCCAACTTAGGATGATCCTAAGGCAAACCTATCAGGAGGTTTTCTTGACAAGTTTCTTTAGAGGGGATTTGCTATTGTCTTCCTCTGAGGCTGAGAGAGTATGACTTGCCCAAGATCTCCCAGTGAGTTTACAATCCAAGCCAGGATTCACACCCTGGTCTCCAGAGTCACAGTCCAATACTCAAACCACTACACCACATGTGTTTATTACATAAGATTATTTATATGCAGGATGTACCCTTCTTTCTCATTCCTTTGTTTTTCTTCTTGTGGTGTGCCTTCAAGTTGTTTCATACTTGTGGTGAACCAATCATGGGGTTTTCTTAGCCAGATTTGTTCAGAATAGGTTTTTCATTGCCTTCTTTTGAGGCTGAGAGAATATGACTTGTCCAAAGTCACCCAGTGGGTTTTCAGAACTGAGTGGGGATTTAAACTCTCAAAAGCAACCCGTCTTGAAAAAATCTTGCCAGGAAAATCCTGTAATGGGTTCGTCGTAGGGTTGCTATAAGTCAGAAACAACATGAAGGCACACAACAGCTCCCAAAATCTCAGTATGACACTCGAACAACTACACAATGCTTGCTCATTTTTACAATGATTATGAATTTACTTTCAATAACATTTTCCAAAATGATGCCTAAATTTAAAACATAATGTTGGCTACTGACTTAGCAATAATTTAAAATATACTCCACTGAAATCACTAACACTTTGGTCATCTATTTCATAAGGTCGACACAAAACGTCCTTTCATACTACATATTAAAGCACTTTGGTTTCACTTTGAATGTCTTATAAAATCCTGGAGAGATCTGTGGTTTGATGACAGGTACCAGAAGAACTTGCCTGTCATCAAACGCCACTCTGTAAACCACAAATCCCAGGATTACACAGAGTTGCCGTGGCAGTTCAAGTGGAATCAGAGTGCTATAACTGTGTAATATGAACGGGTCTTAAGTTGGGCTAAGACTGGATCCAGCTAAAAATAATAGAACATTACATGCAGTTTAAAACAACTACAATATGCATTAAAATGCATCCCATACATACTATATTTTATAAACAATCGCAGCTCAAAACTCTTTCCGGCACAAGAAAGTTCCTGTTTAATGCCAGAAAGAACCCTGAGTTGCATTTGTTTAGATAAGATTCATATTTTGACATTTTGTTATTGTGCAAACCGCTGAACATCTGGACTAGATAAATGTGCGTACTCCCCCCCCCCATACAGGTTTTATTAAATAGTAATAATCATTGTTCACAATAAACAGAACATAGGAAATGACTGAACTTGGACCATCAGAGCCCAAGTGTGGGACAGTGGAGGAGACATTTTTCCAGGCTGGAAGCTCATGGCCATGAGGAAAGGAATTTGCCCTAGGAAGGGCTATAGTTCAATGGTAGATCACATGTTTTGCATGCAGAATATCTCAGTTTCAGCCCTTGACATCTCCCCATAGGGAAGTGTTTGTTGGATGGGGAGTATATCTGAAACCACAGAGAGCCAGTAATGGTCTAGCATACCCTTCAATTATCCCGATTTGGAGGGACAGTTCTAATTAGTCCTCTATGGTCTCGCTTTTTCAGCTGCTTTAAAAAATTTTCCCCAGTTTCTTTTTGCCCTTCCCATTTCCCTCCTTTGTCATCAGATTACTTCAGTTGCTGCAGACTGAGTTCAATGTGCAAAAGTTGTTTGTTGTTGTTTGTTGTTGTATGCCTTCCAGTCATTTTCGACTTATGGGAACCCTAAAGTAAACCTATAATGGGATTTTCTTTCTTCAGAAGGGGTTTGCCATTGTCATCCTCTGAGGCTGAAAGCATGTGACTTGTCCAAGGTCACCTAGTGGGTTTCCATGGCCAGGTTAGGATTTGAACCCTGGTCTCTAGAGTCATAGTCCAATGCTCAAACCACTACACCACTACGCTCCTCTTGAACTCAATTAATTCAGCAAGGAGAGAAAGGAGAAGTGGAAGGAATCTGGCCCTTACCTGTAGGTTCAGGCAAAGCCAAACTAATGAAGCCTCTTTTAGCTTGTGTGATCTTCTCCAGTAATCACTTCTGGCATCTTGACAACACTTGGATGTTGCCTGCCACAAGCATCCCAGTTTTCATCTGTGAAATGTTGAAAGGTATGGTCTAGACTAGGCATTCCCAACCTGTGCTCCGAAGAGTCCTTAGGGCTCCAAGTGCACTTCTCAAGTGCTCCGCAGCCGCTCCAGGAAAATGAAAGAAATAAACATTGAAGGAAATTAAAGAATAAGAATATATTCTTATATATACTCCACCAATGTTATTTTACTGGCTCAGTGGCAATCTGTGAGTACTGAGGACGTGGACAAGCTGCTTGGTAAGGTGAGGAAGACGACTTGCCCTCTCGACCCTTGCCCATCTTGGCTGACCATCCAGGGGGGGGATGCACTGATGAGATTCCTTACGGATATCATCAATGCGTCCTTCAGGGAAGGACATGTTCCATCATGTCTAAAGGAAGCGGCGGTTAGGCCGCTTCTGAAAAAACCTTCCCTGGACCCCCTGGACATGAAGAACTACAGGCCTGTGTCATCACTGCCGTTTTTAAGCAAGGTGATCGAGAGGGCGGTTGCTCTTCAGCTCCAGGCAGTCTTGGATGAAACCGATTATCTAGACCCATTTCAAACCGGCTTCAGGACAGGCTTTGGGGTTGAGACTGCCATGGTTGCCTTGACCAACGATCTGCCTCTGAGCATCGACAGGGGTAGCGTGACCCTGTTGGTGCTTTTAGACCTCTCAGTGGCTTTTGATACAATAGATCACGGCATCCTCTTGGACCGCCTGAGAGGGTTAGGTATCGGGGGCACTGCTTTGCAGTGGTTCCGGTCCTTCCTCTCGGGACGGTCCCAGAGGGTGCTGCTCGGGGACTGTAGCTCCAGTAAGAGAGACCTCACTTGTGGGGTCCCTCAGGGAGCTATTTTGTCCCCGATGTTGTTTAACATCTATATGAAGCTGCTGGGTGAGATTATACGGAGTTATGGTGCTGGGTGTTATCAGTACGCTGATGACACCCAAATCTATTTCTCCATATCTCGTTCGTCGGCCTCGAATTCCAATGGCATTTCTTCTCTCAATGAATGTCTTGGGGCGGTAATGGGCTGGATGAGGAAAAACAGATTGAAGTTGAATCCAGACAAGACGGAGGTGCTCACGGTAGCGACCCCGAAACCAGGAATTGGGTTGCATCCTCCAGTCCTGGATGGGGTCACGCTCTCCTCCAGCGACTGTGTTCGCAGCTTGGGGGTGCTCCTCGATTCATTGCTCCTGATGACAAATCAGGTTAATGCGACGGTCAGGAGCGCCTGTTATCAGCTTCGGCTGATACGCCAGCTGCGCCCGTTTCTGGAAGTAAGGGACCTTGAGACTGTGGTGCATGCGTTGGTAACCTCACGCCTTGACTTCTGCAATGCACTCTACATGGGGCTACCCTCGTCCCTGGTTCGGAAATTACAGCTAGTACAGAACATGGCAGCCAGACTTGTTTCAGGTACATCTCGGAGGGATCATATTACTCCGGTTTTGAAGTCCCTCCACTGGCTGCCTATTAGCTTCCGAGCCAGGTACAAGGTGTCGGTTATCACCTTTAAGGCCCTAAATGGCTTGGGTCCAAGCTATCTCAGGGACCGCCTGCTCCCGTACAATCCTCCCCGCGTTCTTCGATCCTCCGGGAGGAATTTGCTTCAGCCACAGAAATCGAGGCTTGTGGCTACCTCCCGGGGGGCGTTCTCTGTTGTTGCGCCTAAGCTCTGGAACGGCCTGCCGGATGAGATCTGTCTTTTAACATCCTTAGACAGCTTTAAAAAGGCTGTCAAGACGGATCTCTTTCGGCAGGCCTTTCCAGACTAGGTATAGAAATAAGGGATCTGTAAGTCAAAAAGGTTGGGAACTCCTGGTCTAGACAGTCCTAAAGTAGGTGGGACAAAGATTTGTTTCTATGAATGGCCGTTTCATATGCTTCAATCAGGAATGGGAGTTATGCAGCCATCTAAGATAATGTTGGACTGCAGCATCCAGTAGCCTTAGCTAGCAAAGCCAATGTCAAAAAATTCTGGGAGTTGCAATTCACCATCATCTGGAGTGCTGCACAAAGCCCACCTCATTCTAAATTGCAGATCTTGCTTGAGGATATTTATGTATAGTCATTTTTCTGTATGTGTTTTTCCACTTTGTAGCATTATAAATTCTTGCAGTGCATAAAAGTTTTGACATAAATTGTGTATCCCATCTTCCAAAGTCTCTCTTTTGATAATTCAGAGGTCAAATCCTATGGCACTGCTTGTAGTGAATTCTTTACAATAAATCTGAACCATTTCCCCATGCTTTGGAATATGCATGAATAAATATGCATTACTAGATGGAATATACATTATAATTCACATGATGTCAAGTATCACTGAAACAATTTTATGCAGATTCTCCTTCTTTACACATTTTCAAGGGTATTATACGAAATCCATTTTCATGTATTGTGGAACAGCAGGGTTTATAGCCTTCTCCCATTTAGTCTAATATGAATGAGTTCAAAAAATAATCCTGCTTACTGGGTTTTTAAAAATTTCTATATTGATTTTCTTTGTCTTGTCTTCAAGCATTCATGAGATTTAAAAACTGTTCATTTCTATGACCCAATCCCAGCAGTCAGTTAACATGTCAGTAAAATGCTGCTGCTAGAAATTTCATGTAGTAGGAGTACCTCCTAGTGGTAAAGTGTAGACAAGCTGCAAAGAACAAAATTTAGTTAAGGATTATCCAAGAAATGATCTAGAACACAGGGAAATCTGAATTATATGTTTAGAGGAGTCTGCTTTGTTCATTGATTGACAGTTCAATACTGTCATTTAATACGTTTCTTAACTGAAAATATGGTTCCACCATTCCTCTGCTTCCACTGTAACCTCTGTCTTTACCTTACTGGTAAGATGGGCCAAGGCACAGATAATATTCACTATGGGAATACTACTGAAAATAGCCAACCTATGGCGATCCTTCCATTTCATGCATGATAGCATCACAAGGCTCTCCTCCACTGAATTTCTGCCTTGCATTTTCATGATACGGACTGGGATACTGGAGAGGCATAATATAATGGTAGCTAGCCCTGAGTCCAGTATGCCGTGGGAGAGATATGGATCACTCCCCACAGCCAGGGTAGTTATTTCAGAAGTATTCCCTCTGGGAAATGAAGTATGCACTCTGTCCTTAAACTCTCTGTTCTGTTCAGCAGCTACAACCTGGGAGCTAAGAAAGGGTAAATTATGAGAATATTCATTAGGGCTGCAATGGTCAGTCAATTAATAAATTGAATTAATTGTTGTTATTGTTGTTGTTGTTTTTTAAAAAAGCTTTTAATAAAGTATAATCTGTATGTTTTATATACCTGTTGTAATCCGCTTTGATTCCCATTGGGAAAAGGTGGAACAGAAATAAATTTTGTTGTTGTTGTTGTATAAAACTGTCCCCAGACAACAGACTTTTAAGCATTTATTTATTTAAAAGATATTACTCTTATTGTTTTATGTCTCATCAAACCATCGGAAAGAGGTACTTCCTTAGAAAGAGGCATTCCCTCTTCTCTGTACATGGAGAGAGAATGCCTCCTCTGAAAGGGTGCCTGTTGTGATGATGCACATGTTCACCTTGATGGAGAAGGAGTGCCATTTTCTCCAAAAGGATTTCGCTCTTCTACAGATATATTGAGATATACCCATATATATTCAACTATAAGTTGGCCTCATGTAAAAGTTGAGGGCAAGTTTGGAGGCCAAAATTGTGGATTTTGATATGATCTGTGGATAAGTTGAGGGTAAACCTTAGGGACATGTAGCAAAGGATGCAAAGGATGAAGCAAAGTAAACAATGCCAAAAAAACTTAGAAAACTCCAGCAGGCATAATTTGTGCTCATCCTAAAGGCTGGATGGATAAGGAGGAAACTACTGCCACCAATTTCCTGCCAGAAGGAAAGGCCAGAAACAGTGCCACGGCAGAGAGAGTAGATGTGGCCAATGCTTCTTTTAGGTTCCCCCCGGATGGACTACACTCTTGCTTTTTGCCATTGTACCCGAGAAGGGGATGGTTCTTTTTTATATATATATAAGTGTTAAAATACAGTATTTACATTGACCTGTGCATAAGTCAACCCAGGTTTTTTGGGGTCAATTTTTTGGCTAAAATTTCTAGACTTATGCATGAGTATATACAGTAATCAACTAAGGGGGGTTGCAGACTGCCAGAAATAGTGTGAATTCAGTCCACTTTTAGGGTTAGGATTAGAGTTAGGGAACCATGGGAACTGTATTTTATTGTGGCATCAGAGTTGTCTGACAGAGAAGGCTCAATGTCTCAGAAAAATAACAGTTCCCATGATTCCCTAGCACTAACCCTAACCCTAAAAGTGGACTGAATTCACACTATTTCTGGCAGTCTGCAACCCCCCTAACATTGGTTTAATCATGCCACAGCCTGTTTATTAACTGAACCCCCAATTCTGAGATCAGAGAAGCCCACCCTGAAGTGCAGCCCTTGTCAGACGTAAATACCATGGAGTTCAGTGGAAACTGTTTTTGGGTAAGTGTCGATAAGATTGCAACCTCAGGCTGCAGTTGTTAAAGCTTGTCAGGGGAACAGCTCCAATGATCGGATGGCAGTGTTGCATCTTGAGGAGCTCCCAATATACCTCTGGAGGTATGACATATTACTGCCATTGGTCACGTTCAGTTACAAGGGAATTGTATGTCTGTGCCAGGGGACTCTGGGGGCTTGTGCTAGACAAAATCTAATTCCCCGCCACCATCATAGAAAAAGAGCCAAGAATTATGCCAGCTCTGAAGCTGGTATCATTAATTCCCTGGAAAGAAGACAGTCCCCTCACATTTGCATTTGCACTGTGGAATACAAAACAAGAAAAGCTATTCCACCTCCCTGCTTCCTCCCTGGTTGCATCAACCTGGAAGGCATACAAAATGGGGATATAATCCTGCCATAGCATCTCTCCCTGACTTCCATAGCATCCTACTTTCCACTCAACTCAATCCTTTTCCTCCAAAATCAAACCTGCTCTCATATGGAAATAAGCTTCTACTAGTGGGTATATCTCATGGCAGAGCTAAGAAAGTTTATTTTTTGGACTACAACATACCCTCCGACTGTTCCAATTTGGCAGGGACAGTCCCAGTTAATCCTGTGTCACCCCACTTTTTCAGTTGCTTTAAAGAAAAAAGACCCAGTTTCTGTCTTCTCCCACTTTCCCCCTACATCCTTGACTTACTTCAACTACTGAAAATTGAGCTCAGAGGGGGAAAGTAGTTTGCACTCAGATGAGAGATCAGAAATCTTACACTTCCCAGTAGGCTCAGGCAAAAGCAAACTGCTGCAGTATCTCCTAACTTGTGTGTTCTTCCTCATTAATAGGTTTTGCCATTATTTTGCCACCTTAACCATACTCTGATGTTGCTTGGCCACATGTGTCCCAGTTATGAAATGGTGGAGGGTGTGCTATAACTCTGAATGGGAGTTGTAGTCCAAAAGCTAACCTTTCCAAGATGTTTCCCATGAGGCTATGATTTTATATTCTGTGTTAGTGGTTGGTTGACTATAAATGTCCTACTGCTCTTATAAAGGGAACTGAAAATTATCTGCTGAGTGCAAGTTTGCTTAAAAATTAAGAGAAACTTAATGGATGGGGAAGGTATCAAGACTTGCATTAATCGTTTGCTATGAAATTTAATCTCCGAAAAGAGTGAAAGAATAATTCATAACAAAACAAACTATAATAAATAATAATAAGTAATAAATATTATAAAACAGAAACTATACTATACTATAGATAAAGATGATTACAAATTCTTTGGCCTAATTTTAAACTTTTTAATATCCCACCTTTTCACCAATAGGAGGCCCACGCAGGCTGGCCATGTAAGTTAAAACGCAATACAAACTTTTTTAAAACAAACAACTAAATGGCTATATTAAAACATTAATTTACAACAAATTGAAAAGCAGTTCAAACATAATAAAGATGATTTTAAAAACCCTACTTTCTGTGTCCTCTAGCCTGTGATAGAGAGAAAATGCCCTCCATAAGTGCATGGTGCTATGGGGTGGGGGAGAGGGACACCAAATTTTGAGCTAGAGATTATGCGGGTGAGAACTGAAAATGGATCTGCCATCATCAAAATCCAATTACACAAATCTGTGGTGCAAGCCATAGATTGGAAAGCAAGGAAGTGTAAAATAATATACATTAGAGCTAAATAGCAACTTAATGTTTATACTAATGGAGTATGACTGGTAGTGACTAATTCAGAAAGGGGTTGTCATGGTGGATGGCTCAAAGAAAACATTAACCCAGTGAACTGCAGCTGTGAAAAAAGCAAATGCTATGTTAGGCATCATTAGGAAAGGGGACAAAAATCGTACTGATTATACTGTAATACCGCTCTACAATTCTATGGTCAGCCACACTTGGAATATTGTGTAAAATTCTGAGCATGGCATCCCTAGAGCAGTTCTTCTAGAACCTGGACAACTGCAAAGAAATAAATAAATGGCAACAAAGGGAACATCTACACTATAGAAATAATGTAGTTTGACACCACTTTAACAGGAACAAATTTAAGGCATGGGATACTAGAAGTATGAAGAGTTGGTCCAAATTTCTTTAAAAAAAAGAAGAGGGAAAAAGATGATTAGTAAAGTAAAAGGGGACTGATAATGAGAGAATAAGAGACATTTTAGTTAATTTTTTTTTTTAAGATTGTATGGAGAGAAGAAAGTGGAAGATCAGAAAACAAATATAAAAATCAAATTAACTGAAATACAGAGAAATTATATAAATTCCCCAATAACTAGACAAGAGGTAGAAAGAGTAATACATGATTTAAAAGAGATTAAATCACCTGGCTCAGAAGGATTTACATCTATATTTTATAAACCTTTAAAAATGATTTGAGTGAGTATATGACTAAATTTACAATGATATATTAGATAATAATATAATCTGAGAAACATGGAGATTACTGAAATTATATTAATACTTAAACCTAGTAAAGACCCAGTCAACCCTGAATCATATTGTCCCATCACATTAAGCAATCAAGATTATAAAATTTTAATGAAAATTTTAGCTAATAGAATAGAAGAATATTTGCCTATTTCAATTAAAGAAGAACAATATGGATTTGTGAAAGGGAAGTATAGCCAGGAACTGATAAGGAATATATTGAATATATTATATCATGCTAAACAACATAAAAATAAATTAGCTTTGATAAAATTAGATGTTTACAAAACATTTGATTCAATAAAGCACAAATATCTTTATAAAATTTGTAGGGATTATGGATTAGGGGAAAGGTTAAGTGAAACCATCATGGAAATATATAAAGATACAGAAGCACAAATTATGGTAAATGGAGAGAAATCAAGAAAATTTAGAATTAAAAGTGGAGTAAGACAGGGTTGCCCACTTTCCCCTCTATTATTTATATTAGCAATGGAACTTTTGCAAATATGATTAGGGAAGCAAAAGAGATAAAGGGATATAAAATAGGGAAAGAAGAGATAAAGTTAAATTTATTTGCGGATGATGCTTTGATAATGACACAGAAACCATGTCAAGCCGTGATTAAATTATTGGAAGTATTTCAGAAATTTCAAAATATTTCTGGGCTTAAATTTAACATTGAGAAATCTGATATAATGTTATAATGATATAATGTTTATGAACAAAAAGAAATTCAAACTGTATCAGGATTGAAATTGGGGATAAAAAACATGAGATATTTCGGCATAAATTTATCAATTAAGTTAGAAAATATTGTACATGGTAATTATAATCAATTATGGAAAAATGTTAACAATCAGATCTCCAAATGGGCTAGTAATAACTGGAAAATGCTAACGAAAATTAGGATGTTTAAAATGATGATATTACCAAAGTTTTTATATTTATTTCAAACTAGTCCAGAAATCATTCCTAGTAAAGTTTTGAAGAAATGGGATAGATCAATATTAAAATGGATATCAGGAAATAAAAAAGTAAGATTATCTAAGGCATAATTATACGAGCAACAAAAAGAAGGAAGATGGGGGGTTCCATCACTTGAATTATATTTTGAGGCAATTCAATTACTAAGAATGGTAGAGGTAGAATATAATCAAAATACAAAGTGGGTTAAATTAGAAAGAAAGAGAAATCAAATGGAATATATTTCTATCTTCCAGGGAGAAACATGGGGAAAGAAAGAAAAAGACAAAATAATTGGTCCTATGATGTGAATGATAAAATATGGGAGAAGTGGTGTAAAAGATTGGGAATAAAAAGCTGGAAATTGTTACCAATAGAATATTTAAACAAGAGTAACAATGAAAATTTTGAGAAGATATTAAAAAAAATTAAAGACCAAGGGATTTAAAATAATTGGAGACTTATATGATTCAACAGGGGTACGGATAGATGAAGAAGAATTAATTATATTAATTGGAAATCAGTATTGGATTCAAATAAAAGGGATAATAAAATTATTAGATGAAATAAAAGTGAATATTTTAGACCAGAATGAATTGTTAGAAGATATAATTAAAAAAAAAAAGAAGGTGGAAAAGGATTAATAGGGGATATTTATAAGATTATGTTAACAACCCAATTTAGAATGGTATAGGGATTGACAATGAACTGGGAAAAAGATTGATTGATTGATGCAGACAAAATTAAAATTTGGTTACAAGAAATTGTTAAAATTAAAAATACAAATATAAAAGAACAACAAATGAAGATTATTGGAAAATGCTTTAGGATGCCATATCAATTAGCATTTATAAATGATAAATTTCAGTCAAAATGTTGGCATGGATGTGGAGGTAAGGGAGTATATATACGAGGGAGTATATATAAGGGAGTAAGGGAAATGCCCATTTGTTCAAGAATTTTTGGATAGAAGTTAAGGAATAGATAAATACAATAATAGGGATAGAGATACAATTAAGTAAAGAAAATTGTTTAACTCTTAATTTAGGAGAATTAGGATTGAATAGTAACCAAAGCTATGTAATAAAACAAATTCTAAAAACTGCACATGCAGTGATTGCTTTTGGATGGAAAAATAAATCGAATTGGAATAAGATTTGTTTAAATATATAAAAGAATATATATTATTTGATTTTCTTAGTGAAAGAAGACTTAAATATATTGGGGAAAGCAATAAAGAATCATGGAGCGAGAAATGGGAGATTGTGATTAAGAAAGTGAAAGGTAAAATTTTATTTTATTTTATTTTATCCTATTTTATTTTATTTTCATTTATTTTATTATATTGTATCCTATTCTCTTAATCTAGTATTATTCTTCTGCTTTTTATTACTTTATTGTTTATATTTTGTACATTGTATTCATTTTATTGTGTAATCCTGCCTCAATCCATAGGGAGAGGCAGGAAATATAAATAAAACTTATTATTATTATTATTATTATTATTAAAATGGGGTATGAAGAAGTAAAAAATATAATTAATTATATTTTCCACATTTCTGAAAATGATTGTTAAATTTTGTTAATCAAATGATTGTTAATTTAAATTGAATGTATTTTTTTCGATGCTGCTTGTGGGAGGGGGGAGAGGGGAGAAAAGCATATTATGAATTATGGATTGAACAATTTGTACTATGTACTGCGTTAATAAAATTATTAAAAAGAAAAAAAAACAGAAAAAAAACCCACCCCTTTAACTGCCATGGCTCCATTCTACAGAATACTGGGATTTATAGTTTTGTGAGGCATCAAAAGCACTCTTTGGCAGAAAAGGCTAAAGACCCTGTAAAACTACAACCCCCAGGGCTCCATAGGCTGGAGCTACAGCACTTAACATGGTGTCAAACTGCATTATTTTAAGGCCTTTGACAAGGTTCCCCATGACATTCTTGCAAGCAAATTGGTAAAATGTGGGCTAGACAAAGTAACTGTTACATGGATTTGTAATTGGTTGACTGGTCGAACCCAAAGGGTGCTCAACAATGGCTCCTTTTCAACCTGGAAAGAAGTGACCAGTGGGGTGCCACAGGGCTCTGTCCTGGGCCCAGTGCTACTCAATATCTTTATTAATGACTTGGATGACGGTATTGGGGGCATAGTTATCAAATTTGCAGACGACACCAAATTAGGAGGAGTAGCTAATACCCCAGAGGACAGGATCAAAATTCAAAATGACTTGAACAGACTAGAAAGTTGGGCCAAAGCTAACAAAATGAAATTCAACACGGAGAAATGTAAGGTACTGCACTTAGGGCGGAAAAACGAAAAGTACAGATATACGATGGGGGACGCCTGGCTGAATGAGACTACGTGTGAAAGGGATCTAGGAATCCAGGTGGACCACAAGTTGAACATGAGTCAACAGTGCGATGCAGCAGCTAAAAAGGCCAATGCAATTTTAGGCTGCATCAGTAGAAGTATAGCGTCTAGATCAAGAGAAGTAATAGTGCCACTCTATTCTGTTTGGTCAGGCCTCACCTGGAATACTGTGTCCAGTTCTGGGCACCACAATTCAAAAAGGATGTGGAGAAACTGGAGCGTGTCCAAAGGAGGGCAACTAAAATGGTGAAGGGTCTGGAAACCAAGCCCTATGAGGAACGACTTAGGGAGCTGGGGATGTTTAGCCTGGAGAAGAGAAGGCTGAGAGGTGATATGATAGCCGTGTTTAAATATTTGAAGGGATGTCATATCGAGGAGGGAACAAGCTTGTTTGCTGCTGCTCCAGAGGCTAGGACCCGAAACAATGGATGCAAGCTCCAGGAAAAGAGATTCCACCTCAACATTAGGAGAAACTTCCTGACAGTAAGGGCGGTTCGAGAGTGGAACACACTCCCTCGGAGAGTAGTGGAGTCTCCTTCCTTGGAGGTCTTTAAGCAGAGGCTGGATGGCCATCTGTCAGGGATGCTTTGATTGGGAGTCCCTGCATGGCAGGGGGTTGGACTGGATGGCCCTTGTGGTCTCTTCCAACTCTATGATTCTATGATTGTATGATTCTATTTCTACAGTGTGGATGCACCCTTAAAGAATAACAAAGGGCTGGAAGCACATTTGCTAGGAGGAAACAATACCATGCTTAAAACCTTTCAGTTTTAAAACAATGTTAAGAAGAAACAGAGGTGTTGTCCGCATGGGCCAAAAGGCTCAGGGTCTCTTATGTTGTGTTGTCTAATTCCCTGCTCCCTGCTTTTGTGTTGTGTTGTCTAATTCAGATGAGGCAGGCCAAAACGCCGGAAAATATTGTCTTTTCTGATGTCTTCTCATGATATGGCCAAAGTGCAACAGCCTCAGCTTAATCATCAATCAACTTGATTACGCCTCAGCTTAATCAATGATTAATCATCTTAATCAAACAGCCTTGGTTGCTGTTATGTGCCTTCAAGCTATTTCCAACTTATGGTGAACCTATAGGGTTTTCTTGACAAGATTTGTTCAGAGGAGGCTCGCCATTGCCTTCCCCTGAGGCTGAGAGTGTGTGACTTGCCCAAGGTCACCCAGTGAGTTTCATGGCCAAGGGAGTTTTCTCAGAGGCGGTCTGACATTGCCATCCTTTGGGGCTGAGAGAGTGTGACTTGGCCAAGATCCCCCAGTGGGCTTACGTGGCCAAGCTGGGATTTGAACCCTGGTCTCCAGAGTCATGGCCCAACACTCAAACCACTGCGCCACACTAGCTCTCCAAACAGCCTTAATCCAGTGTAATTTAGCTCTTGTTTTCTGCAGTTTCTAGAAAAATCCATGGCAAAAGTGGGCTGTTCACACTGCCTCCCCACATTGCCATGTCTGGCATGGTCCATGCTTTCCTGGTCCCTCCACTCAGCTCCATAGTCTTAACCCAGGGCGACCAGATGTCCTCACCACAAAGGAGGACAGGGCACCACAAAATGAAGGACATTCAAGGAAAATGGAGGATATGACCAAATAAAAACACTCTCAGAAATGTAAATCCATGCTTGTCAGCCATGCTCAAAATGGAGGACATTGTGGAACAGAAGGTTGAAAGGGGGGGGATATTCAAGAAAAATGTAGGACATGACCAAATGAAAGCTAAAAACACTCATAGAAATGTAAGTTCGTGCTTCTTAGTCAGGCTCAAAATGGAGGACATTTTAAAATTCCTCCTGGACAGAAGGTTGAAATGGAGGACATGTCCAGGAAAAGGAGGACCTCTAGTCATCCTGTCTTAAACACACTCCCTCTGAAAGTTGGGCTCCTTAAACTTAATGGGGCCTCAGATTGCATCTTTAGAGAGGTTTCAAGAAAAATAATGTGATTTCTAAGGAAGGTGAGGTTATGTGTCCGCACTGCAGAAAAATAATACAGTTTGACGACGTTTCAAGTGCCATGGCTCAATGCTATGGAATCCTGGGAACTGTAGTTCATTGTGGCTCTAGAGCTCTCTGTCTGACATAAAAGTCTAAATATCTCACAAAACTATAACTCCCAGAATTCCATAGCACTGAGCCATGTCAGTTAAAGCGTTGTCAAACTGGATACAGCTCATAAGGAGTGAAAGGAAGGTAGGAATGAATGTTAGAGTAGAAAGATAGAGGAGAATAATGGAAAGAGATAGGATAAAAGAAAAAAGGGAGAAAGGTGTTTGTAGAGAATGGAGTAAGATGTTTGGTAAATGGTAGATGATGAATCTGTCAGGCTATATTATGTTTTTAAATAGAGGGAATGTATTAGAATGGGATTTTAGGTGGTTATGTTTACTTTGTAATGTTTTAATATCTTCAATACAATTTGTAATTTAAATTTTTTTTGGTCATAATTTAAATTTAAGAGCAGTTTCACATACAGGCCTGGGCAAAGAACAGAGGAAAATCCTGGCAAGTACTGTATAACTAGGGCCAATACACAGGCTGAGTTTAAACTACAACCCCCAGTGAGCTCTCTGGTCTCGCGAGAGGTAAAACGAGACCTTCGCTGAAAGAGCGGTCCCAATTTGCGCAGGCGCACTCCGCTTTTCCCTTTCTATCGGTGACAGAGGTCAGAAATGGCGGCGCTGAGGGTAAGCTGGGCCCTCTTTGTGGGATCCCTTGCCATCTTTTGCGGTGCTCGCCCCTGAGGCGCCGGTTCTTGGCCCTGGAGTACTTCTGTATCGCCATGGGACTATATTCCTGGGCTTTCGTCTGTTTAGTCGGGATATAAAGTGTCGCTTGCCCTCCTCTTTCCCCTGGTTGTGTGTGTGTGTGTGTGTGTGTTGGGTCGGGCGGACATTTGCAGGAACGGCCTTGCTCACTTTGCCTTCCTTTTCACAGGTTCCTCTGGGAGAGGAAGAGAGGAGAGGACTCCCACGGACTGGCTTCCTTCTGGGGAGGCTCTCCCAGTGAGTATATAGCTTTAAAGGGGCCTGGGAGGCTTTTGCCTCTTAGATGTTGTTGTTTTTGTTGTTGTTGTCATGTGCCTTCATAGCATTATAGAGTTGGGATATATCTCAAGGGTTATCCAGTCCAAACCCATTCTGCCATGCAGGAATACACAATCAAAGCACCCCCTGTCAGATGGCCACCCAGCCTCTTTTTAAAGACCTCCAAGGAAGGAGACTCCACCGCTCTCTGAGGCAGCATGTTGCACTACTGAACAGCTCTTAATGTCAGGAATTTCTTCCTAAGGTTGAAGTGGAATCTCTTTTCCTGTAGATTGTATCCATTGCTCTGTAACCTATTCTCTGGAGCAGCAGAAAACAAGCCTGCTCCCTCTTCAATATGACCCCCCCCCTTCGAATATTTAAACAGGGCTGTCATATCACCCCTTAACCGTCTCATCTCCAGGATGAACGTACCCAGCTCCCTAAATTTCTCCTCGTAGGGCATGCTTTCCAGACACTTCACCATTTTAGTCACAGGATCCTAGAGCTAGAAGAGACCCCAAGGGCCATTCAGTCCAACTCCCTTCTGCCATGCAGGAACTCTCAATCAAAGCATACCCAACAGATGGCTGTCCAGCTTCTGTTTAAAGACCTCCAAAGAAGAAGGCTCCACTGCTCTCTTAGGCAGGATGTTCCACTACTGAACAGCTCCTACTGTCAGGAAGTTCTTCCTAATGTTGAGCTGGAACCCCGTTTCCTGTAGTTTGAATCCATTGCTCCATAACCTATTTTCTGGAGCAGCAGAAAACTGCTGGACACACTCCAGCTTCTCAACATCCTTTTTGAATTGTATTGTGATGCCCAGAACTGGAGATAGTATTCCAGGTGACCAAAGCAGAATAGAGGGACTATTACTTCCCTTGATCTAGACCAGGGGTAGGCAACCTTTTTGAGCTGGGGGCCGGTCCAACGAAGTCCTCCTCTCCGCTGGGGCGAGGGGGGGGAATGGCGGCACGCACACGCACGCACACCCCGCCGCCACGCGCAACCCCCAGCGCATGCTGCTGCCGCCACTGCACGCGCTGCCGCCTCCACACATATCGCCGCCACACATATTGGAAATCAAAATGGCGGTCGTGGTGCGCATGGCGGCCAAAACGCGCGGTGGCGGCGGCGGTCCACCTTGGCCGGTAAGTACCGGGACCTGGAGCGGAACCGGCCCGCGGGCCGTAGGCTGCTGGCCCCTGATCTAGACACTATACTTCAATTGATGAAGCCTAGAATCGCATTGGCCTTTTTAGCTGCTGCATCTCACTGTTAGGCGCTGCATCCCGCTGTTGACTCATGTTCAACTTGTGGTCTACTAGGATTCCCAGATCCCTTTCACATGTCGTTTTGTTAAGCCAGGTGTTCCCCATCCTATAATGTTTTTTTTCTGACTTGTGGCGGCCCTGTCATGGGGTTTTCTTGGCAGCATTTGTTCAGGGGGATTTTAACATGGCTATTCTCTGAGTCTGAGAGAGAGTGACTTGCCTAAGGTCACCCAGTGGGTTTCCCAATGTCCTAGTCCAAAATTCAAACCACTACGCCATGCTGGCTCACTTATATGGACCTAGTCCAAAAAAGTTAGCAGGGTAGGGCACAAGGTTGCATTAAGGAAAAAAGCAGACTAAACAAGTCTTTGCAACTAGGTGGGATCGATTTATTCCATGAAAGAGGATGGTTTTGGGAATATTGTCTTTTTAAACCAAAATTTAAATTACCATGATTATGACTCTGGAGACCAAGTTTCATATCACATACCCCACTCAAGCATAAAAACCCACTGGGTGACCTTGGCAAGGCACACTCTCTCGGCCTCAGAGGGTAAAGCAAAAGCAACTTCATATATACCGTGAATATACCACTTCATACCGCTCTATGGGGTGTCTAAGCAGTTTACAACTGTAAGCTCATTGCCCCCCAACAGTTGGGTACTCATTTTAGCGACCTCGGAAGGATGCAGGCCTGAGTCTAGCCTGAGCCCTGGCTAGTATTGAACTCACAACACTAGTGGTCTATGAGTGAGTTTATGATCTATGAGTGATCTATTTAACCACTGCGCCACCAGGGCTCTGCACCAGTAGCAGTGAACTTGACAAGAAAACCCTGTGCTAGGGTCTTCATGAAGTCAAAATGGACTTAGAGGCACATCAAAACAAAACAAAAGTCCTAAGGCAGAAATGGGAAATATCTGGCTCTTCTGATGTTGTGATGATGGGAGTCTCAGTCCAATGGTATATGAAAAGCCATGTGTTCCTCACTCCTGTCTGAGGGGTGGTCCTTAGTTTAAATAGCAGTTGGTAAGAGCCTAGGTCAAAGATATGGTCATGAATTGTAATTATATAGGTTCTAATTATAGTCTATGGGTGTATCCACACTGCAGAAATAAAGCAGTTTGGCACCACTTTAACTTCCATGATTCTATCCTGCAGAATACTGGGATTTGTAGTTTGGTGAGGCTCCAGAGCTCTCTGACAGGCCAGGCTGAATGCTTCATTAAACTACATGTCACAGGATGAAGTCATGCCAATTAAGGTGGTGTCAAACTTCTTTATTTCTGCAGTTTGGGTACATCCTATGTTAACAGCAGTTTATGGAGATAGGAGATAACCATTCCTATCCTGCTGGTGATGTACATGAAGTATCTACTCTCTCAGCTCCTTGTCTCTCTAAGTGAAAAGGTAGAGAAAGCCAATGAAGAGACAGATGGAGAGATGGAGTAGATAAGAACAAGAAGGAGAAATCTGGATTTAAATGCAAGGGATCCCATTTTTTGATGAATTGAAAATTGATCAGAAAAATTAGTTAAGTGTGTACCTACCTTGTAATGAAATATCTGTGTATTAAGGTAGTGTGGCATAGTCATTTATTTGAGGGTTGGACTACAGCTATGGAGGCCAGGGTTCAATTCCTGGATTGGCCATGAAACTATCAGGTGATCTTGGTCAGGTCACACTCTCTCATCCTAAGAGGAAGGCAGTGGCAAACCACTGAACCATTTGAACAAGGAACACAACAACAAGCAATAATATATTTCTACTTAAAGGATGATGAAATAGTCATTTTCTCATTAGTCATTTAAACTGATTTAGAGCATTAAAATCTAGTACTTCAGAAAAGCAATGTAAATCAGATCACAATAGGAGGAGTAATGTGTGGGGAGAAGTTGTTAATAGTGACACACAGCGTCTTAACATTTTGTTCAGTAAGGTTTGAATATCTGTGTTTCTCCAGTCATTCACCACACTCCCAGTGCCAATGCTGTTGAAAATCATCCAACTAGACAGGAGGAAAAGAGGGGCTGAGTTGGCAGAAGAAGACTGTAAAGAGAAGTTCCTTTGTCCGAGGCTTTATAAACAGATATACCTGTAACATAAAACAGGTCAAGGGACTATTGACTGGAGAGAGGAACAAGGCTGTCCCGTAACCACCTGCCATTAAAATGCTGAAGTTTTGTGTAGTGTCCACTGGGTGTCACTAGTAGAATGAGAAATTAATATTTAGGGGCTAGAGCAAAACTTTCATTTTGGTATGGGCTGTTGGTTCACTGAGCTGGTGATGATACAAAGTTATCCCTGTCTGAAAAGAAAAATCTTTCTAATTGTGGATTTGTGGATGCTGAAAGCTCAGAAAATCTGAACTGTGTGGCATAATTTATTTGTACAGTTGTTACTGATACTGCCTGTTCTCTTCTTAGGCTGCATGTGCCTCTCTCATCATGTTAAGATGTAAAACACAGCAAAGTTCTTGTACCAACAAGATGAAGTCTGTGTCAGCCATATATTCCTAATTTGTTTACCCAGTGGTGAGTGTGCTCCTGTAGTTTTGTTCTGCTTTTTAAATCTCTTAGGGGCCGCACATACATAGCATTCAGTGAGTCTGACTGTCCCAGCAGGAAACACTGGCTCTGTTCTTCTGCTTTTTGTGACTACAACATGGTACCTGCACATTGTGGCTACTGTGAAGTAGGAATATGAAAAAAATCTTGCAGTTGGTGAGATTTTGGTTGAGACAGGCCATCTCAATGCTCTGAGACAGGTTGTTGAGGATTCTCTGAGCTGTGTGAGAATTTTGCCTCCAGAGCTAATTATGCACTTTCTGTTGTGTTTTCTGCAATTTGGGCAAAAGTCTCTGAAGGACTAGTGTCTTTTTCCTTTGCAAAACTAAACATACCCAGAAAGCACAAAAGAACAGGCTGATTGAGCAAAAAGGTGAGATCAACTCAACTGTGTGGAACAACCTTTATTTCAGTATTAAAGTGTGTATATTTACAGAAGTTTGTAAAAACCATTCTTTAAAATGCATGAAATATCTGATACCATTGAAGTGTGCCCACCCTGGTGCTGTTGAGGTGTGTGTGTGTGGGGGGGAATCCACATTTTCTCATTGACTGCATGAAGACAAAGCAAGCCATGAAAAGGTATTCTTGAAAGTGAGCCCAGTAGATTTAGAAAGCAACTCTTTATCTCTGATCTTAAGGGCTAGAAGCATAGCCTGAATTCAGAAAAAAAGCTGAAATTCAAGAAAGACCCATTGTTCATGTTAACATGCCTTTTGAGTTGCCTACTTCTGAAATGTTTTATTTTATTTTGAAGGTGAAAGATGATTTCCTATAAAGATGTTTGTTTTTTTCTTGAGACATATTGTTTGAATGCTCTGAAGCAAGGAAAGATGAATTAGCATTTGTTCTATATGGTTGCTGCTCTTCATCATAAGTCTCCATTGGGGTAAATGATCCAGATGGCAAACAACAATGGTTATCAAGAGTAGTAGATTACCATCTAAACTCATTTGGGGGGTGTAGTGAAGGTCAAATGAAGATGTGACTTCAAATACATTTTTAATTGTGTGGTTGATATTAGCTGCTGCTTTGTTTGCAAAAAGCAGCTAGGAAATGTGGGTGTATGGGGGGTGTTCAGCCATGTTCCAGCCAAAAAATCATCTACTTCATTAGCTGGTGTTTCCCCTAATTTTAATCATTGTAAAATTGTGACACATAGGGTTGTTTTGTTTTTGTTTTTTTGGTTGGTTGGTTGGTTCAGTGTTTATAGGGAATGGTGTGGGGAAAGGGTGAACCCCCTCCCTCTGGTTCTGCAGCTGCTCTTGGTAAACAAAGATGTGGCCATACACAAGCACGCAATTCAGAAATGTGCTTGAAGTCACGTCTAGTTTGATCTTGAGAAGAAACCAAGACATGCCTGTGATGAACCCAGATGGGGATGGCAGATGGTAAACTGATTTTAGAAGTAACACTGTTTTTCAAATGTCCAAACTTATTTTTCTAAAGAAGCCCGAAACCTGGTTCAAATGTAATGGGAAACTGTAGTTTGTTGCTACATGAACGAGTTGTACAATTGTACACAAATACCTAGGAAACACCTCTTTTTAAATAAGTTACTTTGGTTTGGATGTAATTGAAACTGGCTTGTTTAAAAACATACAGCTGAGCTACTTATGACTGGAAAACAGAGTGGAAAAATGCAAACTTGAAGCTCACCAGAGCCGATTCAAGCAGCAAGAAACCGTGGCTTCCTGTTATGTCTGAAGAAAACCAACATGTATGTTGCAGAGATAGAGGTGGGTTCAGTAAATGAGTAAATCCCCTCAAAAATATGTGATAGATTTTAGATTTTTCATGATGTAGAGATACATTCTAGAACTGCCTTATCAGTATGGTGCTCTCTGGATGTTTGGGGCTGCCACTCTAGGAAGCTTCTACAAGCATGGCCAGTGGAAAGGGAATGATGGGAGCTTTAACCTCAAATAGCTAGAAGGTACTGGATTTGAATAAGCTATATAATGTCTTTAAGTGTACATGGAATCACACACTTCTTGTGTTCAAAATAAAGAAATCTTGCTGCTAGCATTCCCAGTCAGCTGAATATCTTAATTCCTCAAATCTTGCTTATTTTAGGGGTATGTAGATAAAGTAAGGCTGCTGAAGTCATTTGAAATAAATTTGCAGTGTAATTGTTGGCACTGACTTTGTGACAGTTCTTGTAACAAAGTGGTGATACCAATAAAGATTTTTGCACAGAATGATTAAGTTGTCAGAAAACTAGCCATTTTTAAATTATGTAGTAAGCTCCATTCTCCTTCAGATTGGACTTTTCTTTATTTATTTTTTAAAAAAAACTGGTGTTTAAGAAAAAATAACTTGAAAATGGTGTATACATTTTAAAAATGAAATAAATGTTTTTGGGTCCACTTCAGAAATCATATCTATCTGGTATGAACACAGAATAATTCTTTTCCACTGGATTGTGGCAAAGGTAATGACCATATACCCTTTGCATGTTCGTTTATGTCTGTTCAGTGGGCCTGCCATATCCATAGGGTTTTGTGTCCAAGACCCCATGCAGATAGTAAAAAAATGGATGCTGAGCTTACTTATTTAAAATGGCGTAGGGCAGCAGTGGAGGTGGTAGCAAGCCCTGGCCGACAGGTGCAAATTCTTCAGGCTCCCTAGAGGTGAGGGAGCCTGAAGAATGCACACCTGGTAGCCAGGGCTTGCTGATGCCCTGGAGGTGCTCTGCCAGGCTGTGCAAGTGAGTGGGAGAGTCACTGAGTGAGGGTAATTTGAGTTCCTTTCTTCTCCCTCTGTATAAGGGCACTTGTTTTATTAGATCTCTATTTTTTTGTTTTTTCCCCCCCAAATATTTTGAGTTCATGGTTGAATCTACATTTTCGGAGCCTTTACTGTGCTGTATATATTTGGAGGTTATTGTCTTGCACGATGACTAGGGAGATCCAACGTCTCAGGCATTCTGAGTATCCTTGAGTGAGTCAGTGCCTTTCAGACTTAACTTCCTGACAGAATTGTGAAGAGAAAAAAGTGTGTGTGTATATAATACTCTATCTTACCTTAGATAGAGTAAAGTTGGAATATAATTGTAATAAATTAAAATATTTGGTCCCAAGTACAAATGTTGATCAGTTTAGGACTTCAGTGATTGATCTGTTCAGTTTTTTTCTCAGTCAGTCTTTTGGAAGCCTGTGATGTGATGTTATCCCTGTCTGAAATCTCAGCTATGAGGGGAAAATGAGTATCAACTGAGGCTTTTCCTTGTTTCTTTCTCACAATTGTCTTGGATAGCAATTACTTGCGAGTCACTAAAATGATACAAATTAGATGGAATCATTTCATCTTTCTCCAGGTGTGTGTGAGGCAGCATTCAACAGTTGGCTTACCTTTTCTAGCAGCGAGTCTTTTAACTTTGGCCCAAAACACACTGCAGAAATAATCCAGTTTGAGATCACTTAACTGTCCTGGCTCAGTGCTAGGGAATCCTGAGAATTGTAGTTTATTGTGGCATCAGCGCTCTCTGACAGAGAAGGCTAAGTTTCTCACAAAACTACAGTTCCCAGAATTCCCTGGCATTCAGCCAGGGCAGTTAAAGTGGTCTCATACTGGATTATTTCTGCAGTGCATTTTGGACCTATGTCACTGATTAAGATGCAAACTGATGGATTTGTTTTGGGGTTCAGTTCAGTGCTGACACATTTTTTCCTGTGTACTGCATACAATTTTTCTGTATATTACCCTTTGGAGGAAAAAGTACAGCAGTTTTAGATCCCCTATCTCATTTCCATATCTCATTGCTGATCTTGCAGAACTCTTAGGTCAGCAAAATGGTAATAGGTGCCTATGATCCTGGAGAGTGTCCCAGTCAGAACAGTCAATACTGGGCTAGAATAACCAGTGGTCTGGGTTGGTATAAAGTAGCTTCCTGTATCTGTCCCAACAACCAATTAGAAGATGTATCCTATCATTTTCCTATCCTATCATAAGGCTGCTTTTTCCATAACAATTTGCTTGTCACAGAATTCTTGAAGATTAAAGAAGATTCAGAAGGGATGTTCTAGGGCAGGGGTAGGCAACCTTTCCCCTTTAAGGGCCGAGGGACTTCAGCTCCCTGAATCCCAACATGGCTGAGGCTTCTGGGAGCTGAAGTCCCTCAGCCCTTAAAGGGGAAAGGTTGCCTACCCCTGTTCTAGGGGCACCAATTGTAACATGAAGTGCTGGTCAGATATCTCGGGTGTCCACTCCAAATGAACATGCACGCGTGCGCACACACGTTTGTGTGTGTGTCATTGCTGATCATTTTGTTGAGAAACCCCTAGCAACCTATTGAAATACCATAGGGCTCCATAAAATATAGTTTGTATAAATATGGTTGGGGTGGGAGGATGGTATGGCCATGCCAACAGAGTATAGAGCTGTTTTTTAGCTTCATTATAGCAAGAGATTATTGCTTCCATGTTGGAGAAACACCTTTTCTTGATCACCTCATTCTGTCTGATCTCTTGCAGTCCTGGCATAGAGGTGGAAAGAGATATGGGGAGGAAGAGGACCACACTGCATGATAGAGTGATGTTACTTTCTACATAACAGTGGAACATCCTTGGAACTATTAATTCTAGAGGGATTTCTATTTCTTTGGTTCCACAGCATCTCCAAGGGATTTGGGGACTGCAGGTTGCCCATCCATTCTCTAGTAAGTAGTATGCTCCATACCTCTTACTGGATTTTTGACCATTTAAACACCCACTTTCAGAATATGGACGGTGTCATCCCACCCCCAGTATTACATTTTTAAAAAATTTGTGACTGTTAGCCAAGCTTTCTGTCCAGCAGATATTACACTGTAGGTAAGTGGGTAGAAGCCTTCTGTGTGCATGTCCCTACATGCGCACATCTTTTTCAGATGGAAGTGTGGCAAGTGTTAAACAAATTCTTTGTTTGATGCATATACCTTGCAGTGATGTTCTGAACATAATTGCTTTTTTTGTGCCATGTGTGGGTGTCTTAAATATCACATTATTGGCACAGTCTCAGACTTGTTTTGTCAAGGCGTGTAATATATTGAAGAATGAAAGCCTGCTAACTCTTGAGATTGGATACACAACAAAAGAAGCAAAGAGATTGGAATGTAAAGCCAAGGCAACATTTTGAGTGTTTTTAATTATTTCTTACACATTATGAAACATTTTTTAAAAGAAGAGAGGCAAAGTAAAACTCAAATATATGCATAAAAAGAAACTAATTAATTTCATTCCAGTCAAATCCATTTTGTAAATTTGGAGGATTTGACTTCATATTTTATTTAAAATGTTTCATTTTGTAACCTGTATAACCATAAGACATGGTGGCTTAGTGGTTAAGATGCCAATTCTAACAATCATAAGGTCAGAAGGTTGGCAGTTCGAAGGCTCAAGCGCCACATGATGGAGTGAGCTCCCATCACTAGTCCCAGCTTCTGCCAACCTAGCAGTTTGAAAGCATGTGAAAGTGCAAGTAGATAAATAGGTACCACTTCTGTGGGAAGGCAATAGCGTTTGGTGCAATCATGCTGGCCACATGACCACCAGAGTAGTCTTCAGACAACGCTGGCTCGTCGGCTTACTAATGGAGATTAGCCACTCCTACAGTTGGTTACGACTAGACATTCATGTCAAAGGGGAACCTTTACCTTTATACCCCTAAGAATGGAATACCTTGCAGTAGTGTAGAATGGTTATTATTTGTAGTGTGGACTAGTTTCTATTTTTGCCACTGCTGAAAACAAAACTTAATTCCACAAAAGGTCATACAATTGTCCCTCCCCATTTGCAGCTTTGACTTTTGAAGATTTGATTAATATATTTTCTCTAGGAATCTCTAGGTCCTGCAGTGTGACTCTGCCAACTTCTGCCAAAAGTCATGCTGGAAGGCCTAGGGAGAACACTTCTCTAGGCATTTGTAGCTCCTCCAGCACAATTTCATGATCAACTTCTCACAGATCTTGACCATAGAATTGCCCTGGAGGACCTAGAGGTCAAAAAAATATTGTTTTTTATTTGCGGTTTTCTCACTTTCATGGTGGTCCTGCACTCCTACCCCAGTGAATGTAGTAAGCCCACTATTCTCATTTGGAGTTTTGTTGTCTCATTTTTGCACAAAAATCATGTGGTCCCTGGTTGGCTGCTGATAATCTATTTAGTAAAAGTTTGTGTTCCAGAAATTAAAAGTTGTATGTTGTGTGTCACACTTAGACTGAGGCTTCTTGTTTTGGTCCAGTTGTCCCTTATTATGGGAGTCCACTAATTTCAGCTATCGATGAATGAGCACTCTATTTGGCAGTTCAGCTTGATTTCTTTTTCTCCTCTTCCATGTTGGAAAACATGGCCAGAGTAGCCAAATACAGCCACATCAGCAGAGGTTGGACTGAGTTAGGTACATAACAAGGGTCCATCTCATGTAGTCTTGCATTTTGTTGCCAACAGCAGCCAAGTTCCAGACGCCTCTGAAAGTTAATAAGCAGGATGGGGAGCCAACCACTGTGCCCTGTGATTGTCCTTAGTATTTGGTATTCAAGCTAATCTGCACTGGTACAGTTTAATATGGAGAGGTTTGGTTTTCTTCTGGTGATTCATAAATCTTGATAGATCTTTCTTTCATGAATTTATTTAATCCAGGGTGGGCAAATGGTAACTCTTCAGATGATGGTGGATTCCAACTCTCATCAGTCTCAGGCAGCCTGTCTAGTTATTAGGGATGATGGGCCTTGTAGGCTGAAACGTGCCCCTTGTGGGTCTGGAGGGACTAGGTTCAAGTAGGCTGCCACTGAGCCAACTGAACAGATGTTCCTCATTGTATGGTCTAGTGATTATTAAATTAAACTGCATATCTGGTTGGTTCTGAATACACAGCTAGTTGGCATTGGTTGTCTGCCCATATTTTTAATATTGAGAAGGAGGGAAGGAAGCTCCCAACTTCCTTGACAAGGAACAAATTCCTTTTTCCTGGTGGGAATAGGCCTGTAGGTCTACCTGACCACATGGACTACCCTGACTTTAGCAGCACATGAAAGTTAGGCTGTCAGTCAAAATGGTGAAAATAGCAGAAGCAATCTCTGGTAAGCTGCTCATTTTGGAAACAGCCTTTACAGACTGCCAAAAATAATGCAGATTGAGACCACTTCAACTGTCCTCACTCTATGCTAGGGAATCATGGGAATTGTAGTTTTTTTCTGAGACATTGAGCCTTCTCTGTTAGAGAGCTCTGGTACCACAATAAACTGCAGTTCCCACGATTCCCTAGCACTGTGCCAGGGTAGTTAAAGTGGTCTCAAGTTGCATTATTTCTGGAAGTCTGTAAAGGCCCTATGTCTATTTCTTAACTCTGATCAAGGTCTTGGAAAAAAGACATGGTTGTCACTTCTGGTTTACTTAAGAAATGATTATCCTAATTCATGGTGTCTTTAAAAATATCAAATACTGCTTCTTGTCTTTGAATGTTTGGCCATCTGCCTCCTGCTTGATAATGCCTTCTCATCAGTGCTGTTTCTCTTAATTCTCCCATCCTTTTTCCTTAATAGGTGCTCATTTTTAATCAGAAGGGCCTGGAAATACAGAGCAATCCTGCCACATTTTCTCCATGTGTATTTAACAATAAAGCAAATTAATCAGAAATGGCCTGTATGTACAGTCTTTTATTTTGTTAAAATCATGTAGCTATACAAATTCAGATGAAAATATTTAGGCCCTAAGAGTTTTCACAAAAAGCCATGTTCTGACTTGGTGCCAGAATGAAGCTATCATTAGTGCAAGTTGGAATCCAAGGGGAGGATATCCTACAGCAACTTATCACAGAAAAAGCCCTCTCTCACCTCCTGATACACTGACACGTTTAGAACATGGTAGTCATGAAGATGCTGCAGGAGACTTATTTGCTGTTCTTAACCTTAGACTGCACTGTCATCTCCACTCCCTTTAACTAATTAGGCACAGGACCAGTGCTGCAATAGGAGAATGGCTTCATATTCGGTTCTACAACACAGGTAAAGAAAATCTTTGTTGCTTGATTTTTTTAAAATTTAAATTCGTACAATAAATTTTGCCAATAAACAGAAGCAATAGATCTGAAGAAATAAAATGCTTTTTCTTTTAGGACACTGTTAAGTAATTTCTACGATTTTTAAAAAATGTTCTTGCCAGAGTCAAACAAGGACACCTTTTAAAATTATTAATCCAGTTAAATGTTGAAACAATGTCATCTACAAGATGATTGCCCTGTACATGTGGTACAAAGATGGAATAAATTATGATTTTGTATAGAAGAGAACATTAAGAGTGGGAAACTGGTTGGAGTATGAACGGTTATCCCTCCATGCTCAATCCTTGGTCTTTCAGTTGTTTTGGCTTCATCCCCCAGAAACCTCAGCCAGCTTGACCAATGGCCTGGGATTCTTAGAGCTGATGTTCAAAACACTGAAAACCACCACTGTAGTAACGTTGTCAATAATATTCTTGCTTAATATTTGTACAGCATCACTGGTAAAACGTTGGAAGTGCAGACACTCATCAGGACAATTCCTATAGACCTGCCATCACCACCACGCAGGAAAGCCCAAAATGTAGGCAGATTTATGTGGATTTGCCTGTCTATTCACCCACATTCATACACACACTAAGAGCAATAATACACAGTTTACTAGAATCATAGAACAATGAGATGGAAAAAGATGTAGCAACTGGATCTTTGGGGCAGAGACTGGTGATTTCATGGGAAAGGGGATACCCAATGGTCAGGGTTGTATCTGACATTAACTAGCATACTTGTACAGGAGATTTGGGAAGAAAACAGGTGGCAGTGTTGAAAGAGCTGTCTTGAGTGCAGTCTTCCCCCAGAAGCCAACCTGTGGCTGTTTGGCTTAGAAGGAGATCTACCCCAGCACCATCTGGCAGCTAGAGGGAAATGTTACACAAGGA
Organism: Phrynosoma blainvillii; assembly: GCA_026167975.1. Lineage (NCBI taxonomy): Eukaryota > Metazoa > Chordata > Lepidosauria > Squamata > Phrynosomatidae > Phrynosoma > Phrynosoma blainvillii. The sequence continues at coordinate 239,162,708 of JANUYF010000002.1, forward strand.
AGCTTTGGAAAGCTACTTACATAATGTCCCCAAAAGTACTTTCACTAGTCTAATCTATGGTTATGCTAGTGTAGATCACTTAAGGCAGGGGTAGGCAACCTTTCCCCTTTTAAGGGCCGAGGGACTTCAGCTCCCAGAATCCCAGGAGCTATTGGCCAACATGGGACTATTGGGCAACATGGCTGAGACTTCTGGGAGCTGAAGTCCCTCGGCCCTTAAAGGGGAAAGGTTGCCTACCCCTGACTTAAGGATTCCCCAGTGAGTATAAGGAGGAGGCTTGCTCCAAATTTTCCATGGATTTCACTTCCCAGTACTAGAGAGGAACACTATTCCAAAGAAAACAAACCCTACTATTTCATTTTCTACCCAGTCAGGTAGTTTGTAAAATAAGTGGGACTAATTGCCCATTGCAGGGCACTGCAAAATATTTTGCACTCCAACACAGATGCACTGAATAGTATGGTCTATCCTGGTTGCTGTGGGGGCTGCAGCTAACCTCAAGTAGAGTAAGAAGCAGACCCGTTATCAAAGCAGTTTCTTAAAGTCTAGTGTTCTGCTCCTCCACTATACTATTGCATAGCACTTCAGGTTGTGAGAGAAGATAGCATTTCAGGGTGTTATGCACAGGTTACCTCAAACATCCTTAGCACTGTGTTCTCCCCACATTGCCAAGATGGGGTGGAGAGGGAGATACTCTGAAAGCGAGTGCTTTGCCTGTGACAACTGGTTTATTTGAAGCAGAGATTCTTTGAACCAAGAAATTACTCTTCACAGCTCAATTTCTTAGCATCTATGCTCTAATAAGCACATGATGGCTCCTGATCACATTTGGGGGAACATTTGCTCTTGCCCAATTGTTAAGAAGGGGGGGAAAGCAACTGTGATGGCCCAAGTGTATTTACATTATAGTTACAATACTTTCATACCACTTCAACTGCCAGGGCTTCATCCTCTGGAAACCTGGGGTAGCAATTTCTTGAAGTATTTGGAATTTTCTGCCAGAGAATGCTAAGGACCCTCGTTGAACTGCAGATCTTCCATAAAATGGAACTACAGCTCTTAATATAGTGTAATATACTCTATATGTGCAACACCCACCCCATTCCTGGGGCGTATGGTTATTTTTGAGAGAGCGCATGGGGCATAATCTCCAGGCTTTATTATCTAGGCAGATTCCCATCCATTCCCAAAATTGGTTCAAACTCCTTGGCCCCCTCCTTCCATGCCACTCATTCCTTTCTGTATACTATCTTGTCCCCTACTTTATACTCAACTTTAGCCATGGGGGGAAGAATGCATTTTCTCCCTGCTGCCTCACACCCACATGACAAAAGGAATGCACAAAGGAGAAAAGATCATTCAACATTTATGCAATTATACAAAGTGGGAAAATGTTTCATATTACACTCCACCTTTCCTTATTGTGCATCCTCAACCCTCCGTCTGTCACTAGCCACTGTCACTTTCCCACAAAACAAAACTAACCTGCCACTGATCTCTGGGTTGCTATTTACATTTAATTATCTTGCAAACACCCGTTCTGAAGTTTGCAATGTTACCTGTGTTGCTTCTTTTGCTTTTGGGTGTCTAATTGTAGTTTAATTAGCTTGAAAGGGAATTTCACCCTGTGTTTGAGGAACAGGAGTCAAAAGGTCACAGCGCACCCACTCTTTTCAATATCTTTCTAGTAGTTTTGTGCGCTCAGGTGCTACTTGATGCTGTTGGTTTATGGATATTGAAGTGATTCCCATGTCCATAGTCTGCGGTCCTTTGGATGTTGAGAGCCAGATATCCTCTGGTTCCAGAATAAAATGAGGTTGCAGCCCCCCAGTTCTAGAAGGGCCTAATTCTCTATTAATAAAACACTAATACAGTTGTATCTACTGAGTAACAACTGGTAACAAGTGTCTCAGTAGCTCAATAATTCTAGAATATAATTAATCTTGCTGGGAGTATAGCCTAAATATCCTAAAGGCACCAGATCCCATCTGATCTTGGAAGCTAATTAAGGTCAATCTGGTTAATATTTGGATGGGGGTGCTACAGATGATGTAAGCTATATAGTTCATAGGAGGGCAACAGCAAACCACTAGTATTCCTTCCCTAAGAAAACTATGGGGTCACCGCAAAGACCAGTGACATGAAAGCATACAATATGGCTGGGGAGTCTGTGTGCATTGGGTGTGCACACATATATATATTGCTTTATTAAGGAAACTTAGATGATCAAGCCTGGCAGAGAAAACTATGTTACTGTTTTAATAATATGCACACATGATAGGTGTATGTTGTGGTATCTGAAGCAGGTGAGTACATATGAGTGTATCCGATGCATGTCAAGAAGAGCCTGTGCTGATGAATGAATTGCTGATGTTTGCATTCACAGATATATATAAGAAAATAGTGCAGAAATACATTATTTTACAAGATCAGTCTGGGAGTATTAGCGTTCATATAAAGAATGCTGAGTCAAGTTTTGAATATTCCCTGTAATTCATGTATCCGGAAGGCAAACCTGCATTTCTGCATGCAGAAAGGTATAGACTACTTAGCAGTACCACTGTCTTTGAATTTGCACAAATCCTCATCCCCTTCCCACATTCTTGATATTCAAGATAGCAGCATACAATCTAAGCAACTAAACACATTTTTTAGTTATGGAATCAGCCTAAATTAGATTCAAGCTAGACATTGTTAACAACATGCCTTATCTGTTACAATGTGGGTCATGTTGTTTTATGCCTTCAAGTCATTTCTGACCTATGGTGACTAAGGCAAACTATTACGGGGTTTTCTTGACAGAATTTGTTCAGCAGGAGTTTGTCCTTGCCTTCCTCTGAGGCTGAGAGAGTGCAACTTCCCCAAGGTAACCCAATGGGTTTCCATGGCCAAGTGGAGATTTAAACCCTGGTCTCCCAGTGTCCAAGTGCAACACTGAAACCACTACACCACGCTGGCTCCCTGGGTCTGAATACTCCCCAAGAAATAAAAATCTGTTCAAGTGGAAAAGCAGCACCATGGGGAGAAGCATGCTCAGCAAGCCTCTTTTCTTATATAGTAGGTTCCCTGCAAATACAGTTGCAAGGAAGATACGTTTGAAAAGTGCATCTCAGAAATTAAAGGCAGTGGTGGGAAAGCTCCTTGAGGATAAGAGGCAAGTTAGTCTGTGGCAGCAAAAGTCTTAGGTCTTGTGGTACCTTAAAGACTTAACACATTTTGACTAGTCCATAAAATAAAGCCTGTGAATAATTAATGTCTCTCAAGACTTCCACTCATTTTTTAAAAGAAACACTATTATACAAAAGGAAGAAGAAGAAAAAAAACACCACCTGGCCCAAACAAAGAAGATTCCTTTAAGTCTCCAAAAAGAGAAGAGGAAGGGAATTGGTGTGCTGGTTATCTAATCAGTTCCACCTTTTGTAGCAAATGGAAACATTTCACACTAAAGGAGCCTTCTTTGGCACATTGACTGGGCCTGAAAAAGTTAGGTTCAGTTCAGTGGACAGTAAAAAAAAATTCCTGAAGTTTTATTTTGCATAGGTGTATAGTGCTGCTGCATTCTGTCACATTGTATTATTTTATGCCCCCCCCCTTCCTTTAAGGTATTCCAACAACTTCCATGGTTGGACATTTTCACATTATCTATGGAAATCTGCGCCATAAAGAAATGGAGAGATCCATAGGCAAAGAGCTCATGAAGAGAAGCTTATTACCTCTATTACGTTATGTTAAATGCTTCATATTCTACTTTACATTTAAAAACACTGACTTGTTAACAGGCATCCTGTTGGATATTCTTTGTGAAACAATGCCTCCAGTGCTGTCTTTGCTGTGAGCCCCTGAATTTGTCTCAAGAGAAATGCAAACATATTGAATTCAACTTTTCTTGGCATATACTTTCTTATTTAATAGCTGGGTACACACACAATCCTGCAGCAGTTAATCATCAGGCCATCAGTAGTTTCCTTATCGCTGCTGAGGACAGGGCTGCCTGCCACATATTAATACAGTAAACTGCCCTAAGTATCAGAGAGGAAAAGCATTCACACAGCAAAGGAGAGCCTGCCATGTTTGGTATATTGGAAAGGGAAAGGCTCATGCTCAGGGTGTGGCAAAGGATAAAGTTCAGGTGGGTTTTTCCTGCAAGACATAAAAAGTAGCTGGCTAACAAATGATTTTTCATCCCATCTGTTCAATCAGCAAAGGAGACATTTATACATGGTATATCCAGATCGTTATAATATTGAGGTGGGATGAGGAAATGTGGAGAAAGGAAATGACTATGTCATTGTGGACAAAGGGAAATCATATTGAAATGGATGCCAGAGGAGCATGCACCCATCATTCAAAAGTGCTATCAGGCAGCCTTGCCCCTGCAATGACATCAGTCTTTTAAAAGAAAGGTGAGCAACACATACCTCCAACTGGTTTTGTCCCCCTCCCAGCTCTGTGCTCCTACTCCTGCTGAATTTGCTGTGCAGTGGTGACAATGGAGTGGAGAGTACTGTTTTCCCTTACAAACAAGGTATACGCTCCCTGTGCACCTTGTTTACAAACACAAGTGCACTCCTGGAAGCCTCCTGGAAGTGCACTTCTCTTTGTATACAAGGTGTGCAGAGAGTGCATGACTTCTTTAAAAAGAAGAAGAAAAACACTTTTTTCACCAGCTGTTAATTTACTAGTAGTAGCAGCAGCAGCTGCCAGCACCACCAGGGATGTAGTTGCAAACCCATTTTAAAAGGTGATGGAAGATATACCATTCTTGTTAGAAAACAATGACTATTTTTCTATCTGTCCCATGCCACAGTATCGAAACTTGTTCCCCTGGAATAACACTGTCTATCCCATGGGGGCCTGCCATAGACAGCTATTTTGAAAAGGAGACCCATTCTGGGTACAGTAGGTCTGAGGAGACAGTGGTCCCCAGCAGGGTTACAATACTGAGATCATACAGTATATTCCAGACTCTTTGCCCCCTTTTAACAATGTTTTTCAGCCTTCTCTGCAATGAAGAAGTCTAAAATGATGATAAAACTTTTCATACTGCATCATAGGCTAACACCCCAAAACCATAATTCCTCATGTCCAGACAAAACTATAACTCAATGCCTCATGATGGCATCACCAAAAGTGCACAAGCAACAGAGTAGTTAACAAATGTTTTTGTCCATTTTCCTGCCAATCCAGTACTGGCTTATTGTGGCAGCTATTCTGTCATATTTCCTCTCTACATTGGATAATCACACTGGGTGGGCTTTTCGTCTAGTGTGAATCGATATATTTATTGCTTTTGACCAAATTCTATGTGAAAGAGCTCCATGGACTAACCAGCTGGTAGTTCCTCATGTATTGATGGTACTTGGCAGGTTATCAGTTTTGTCCTCGATCCCCATGAAAGCAACATGGACTACAAACTGCTCACACAGCTGCCCAACCCCTTCCTTTTCCGCACAATGTACTGCCTTCACCGCTGATACAGTTTCATGATGCCAACCTGGTGTAGGCTCTTCCAAAGCTCAGCCTCTAAGAGCATATCATGGTTGGCATAGAAGACCAAGGGCTTCTTCTCATGTTCATAATAATGATCTGAAAATGTCCTGTAATTGTCTGTGATGAAGCCATAGGCACTAACCTAAGGAAGTAAGCAAAGCAAAAGTCACAGGAAGAATTAAAAAGAGGGACATGAGCAGGTGCTCAGCCTTCCACCCCCACTGCATGGGCTGCATTCACTCAGCCTCTTCGTGCCTAAGGAGATGACAGAGTGACTCAGCCTTCAGTGCCACAAACATTCACAGAACATGTCATGAAGCTCAAAAGACACCTTGTCCAATTCCTCCATAGTAAGACGAAGGAATGGCTTGGCCCTCTTGTTGGGTGTAGTGTAGCAGTTGCCTTAGACATCAGAGCCTCAGTAGGACTAGGTCATGCCCCATCCCCTGAGCTGGAGCTCTACTGCTGCTGCTACCCCAGGGAGTCTTGCTTGCCACAGAACTGTCTACGCATAAAGGCTGGGGTCTGCAGGATCATTCTTCAAGAGTCAGGCATCATGAATGGGGATGTTCTGGGACATCTGGCACAAGTGGTCTCCCAGGGTATGACTCCCTCTCCCCCTTCCCTGTGCAGAAATTCCTAGCTCTGAGGAAAAAACTGTCAGCGAAAGACATTTGTGTCTAGATGACTCCATGGCTTCTCTCCACTGAGTCCACATGCCCTCTCTCTCAGAGATGGGAGTGGTGGAGTGGCAACAGCACTGATGGGGAGAGATAGTGGTTCTCCCCAACTTCAGGCAGCAGAAAAACTTGCCATCACTGAGGCAGACGTTTTCAATACAAGTGGCATGCATCATCTTACAAGAAAAATGCACAAGTTCAGACCACAGAGAACTTGTCTCAACAAATTTGGGTGGGTGAGTGGGGAGAATGAAAGTGTCCTCTTAAATGGAGTAGACCCACATCTTCTTTCCACTGGAAGCTCAGAGGAGCTAGACCTTCATGGTCTGAATTGCCTCCCAATCCCTCCCTCCTCCACCTGTAAGTGACAGCGGTTGGGACACTTCCCCAGCTTGCTGGGCATTGGGAGGCTTGTGGATGGACTGTAAGAATGAATGAATAGCCTTCTGCACCCCACAATAAAGGCACTTACACACTTATCTGACATTAGGTCATTAGCAAGATGTCAACCTCTGAAAGAGGGAGGGAAGGAAGGAAGGAAGGAAGGAAGGAAGGAAGGAAGGAAGGAAGGAAGGAAGGGGATGTCATTGAGGTGTGATGATGCTATTTCAAATAGTTTCAAATCTCTACCTTTTGCTGCCAAGTATCCAGCAACTGGAAAAGACAGCACTATAAGGAGGCTTACCTGATCACAAGTATGCAGAGCTGTTAAAAGCATAATTGCTCCAGTGCTAGGCATGTAGAGATGCCCATATTGAGTGTTAATTATTTCTGATTTTAAGAACCTGTAAATGGAAAAGAAAGATTTTGACAGAGAACATTAGGACTTTTCAGAAAAAAACAAAAAACCAGACCTCTTTACCATCTGAGTCAGGTAAAAGAAGATAGACCATAAAAATTCAACTAACGTAAGATTTATAACTTCAGGAGTACTCATCTAATATGCCAGCTCTCTACATATGGAGAACTTGAGGTAGAAGTGCCTCCAAACAAATGCTTCTCGTGTGTGTATGTGCTTAAAGGTGGCATACTTTTGTGAGAAAACAGCACTGCTTGACTACTTGCCCATTTCTTCTACAAAATCTCACAGGGTAAGAATGGGGTTTCCATATTTCAAAGGCTAGGAAATGATACCTCCCTTCTCATCCTCCCATTCCTCCCCATCAACATGAAATATACAATTAGTACTTATGTGTCTACTGAGTCAAATTATCAATGAATGCCAACAACAGGCTTTGTTCAAATGCTTAAGTCATTACCTTTCTGTCAGATAATACATGAATTCTGGGTGTAGTAACTTGAACTTTCCTGCAGATGCATCAAGTCCAAAGTATTTCTGTGGCCTGTAGAAAGAGATAAAACAAAAACAGCTTCATAGAGTATCAGGAATAATCTGATCCCACAACAGGGGAGAAAACTGAATAAGTAAACTGAACACTGAGATGTGTGAGAAAATAACTGAGTATTTTGCATGGCACACTCTAAACTTCCAGAACAGGCTCACCACATTTTGCTATCCAGGACAGAAAATCCACATGAGATCGCCTGGAGCAGTGCTGTTCAAAATTGGTGGCCCATGGACCAGTGCCAATCCCCAAGCCATCTGCTGCGTGTTCCTGGAGAGTTTCCAGGAAAGAAAGAAATAGCTGCTGCCAAGGGGCACAAATATGATATAAATCCTTGGGAAATTGGAGGGAGAAACTGTTAGCTCCCCATATCAGATAACTTTTGGCCTGCATACAGGCTCAAGCCACCCTAACTGCAGCAAAATCTGTGCCTTGCCATCAGAATTGTATGTCTGCCAGCCCATCAGAGATTGATGATGAAAGAGATGGCAAGTGAGGAGAGTCACCTCCAGGTGCAATCCCAGCACCCTCCACACATACAAAGTGGACTCTCACCAGCCTTTTGGCAGACTTTGACTGCATCTACACTGTAGAAATAATACAGCCTGACAGCACTTAACTGCCATTCTACAAAATCCTGAAATTTATAGTTTTGTGAGACACCAGCACTCTTTGACTGAGAAGGCTAAAAACCTTATAAAACGATAACTCTCGGAATTCCACAGGATGGAACTACAGCACTTAAAGTGATGTCAAACTGCATTATTTCTACAGTGGTAGATCCACCCTTTGATTATGATGGGGATGATGGCAGCCAGGCCTGGCTCTCCTCATGCACCAGCCCTCATAAGTAAACTGGCATGAACATGATGAATGAGGGCCAACTCTCCTTTTTTCAACTTCTTTCACAAGTATATGGGTGTGGGTGAGGGTATGCCTATCTCGATGCAAGAGAGAGCTGAGAGAAAGCAACTCAGACCCCATTCCATCACCTTGTCTGGTCCGCTGGTAGGCAAATCTTGACCACTCATCTACTACTATGGCCTCCCAGAGCAAAATGGCTGCCCACTGATAACCTAGTTTTTAAAAAATACACTGGAATGGAACCCACTTTAAATTAAATAGAATGGGGTGCTGCTGAAGAAAGAGTCAGAGCTTGGAAGTAATGTGTTATAAGTGAAATGTTCCCTATAATATGTCATATTTTGGGGGAAAGGTTGTAACAATGGCTAGTAACACTGCTACATTTTTAGTGTAATGAATCACATTTGCTCATCACTCCTGAAATGTTGCTTTGCAGGGGTCATTTTGGGAAATCTTTGATCATTTTAGTATTTTAAAGCGTATTTAAAGTAATAATAATAAAAAGTAACTAGAAAACCAAGTACGTTTATAAGCAATAACATCAGCACACACACTTTCACACTCTCAGATTGCTTGTTATTTAAAAGGTGACTTAATAATATTAAGTATTATTATTATTACTTCCATTGATACTTATAGTAGCAGTAGAGTAGTAATCATTAACATACACTGGCTGCAATCCTGTATGTCTCAGTTTTGCATTATGGACTAACACTAAGCCATGTACCCCTTTCCCCAGACTTACCATAAAGTCACAGCCATCTTGTGTCTTGTGGGGAGCAGGAAAAACCAGAGAAGTGTCTGTCTACAGCCCCATAGCCAGATGTGGCATCAGCAGGGAGAGCCACTGATGTCCTTCAGAGATCTCCATGCTATTGTAATAATTTAACGTCTGGCTACAAGGACATAGCCAGATGCTTCAATAATCCTGCCTGCTCTCTTAATGGCACAGCTACAGAGGTTATGTGGCACATTCAGATGATGATGGTTTGGGTACTGTAAAGGGAGGAAGGGAATACCAACCTCTGTAGCACCTAAAAAAGGATATGCGCAGGCGTAAGGAAAATTTATACATGCTACTAACAAGATACCACCCACAAATTTGTCTTCTAATGGAGGGAGAGATAAAGAGAAAAGGAAATATGTGAAACTAATAGCAGGGAAAAGATTATTTTTTAAAAGAAAAGTAGTGTTCCAAGGGAAAGAGAAATCAGCAAAAATCGCCTCCACCTTTCCACACCTGAAAGTCTCTGGTGGATTAAAGAGCCTTTCATCAAAAGAGAGACACAACAGGTTGTCCTGTTATAGCTTCATCAGCTTTTCACATCAGTGGAAAGAAAAAGAGATTTTCTGTACGATGTAAGTTGCTTTATGGAATACAGTTCTACAAATTATTGTTGATTGAAAAACTGGATGAAGCCTATTTGCAGCTGTTGGGAACACGGTGAAACAAGCCAGGAACACTGTAATCTAAGTGGAGAACAAGATAATGCCATAATTTTAGCAGAGCAACTGGCTACATGAAAGTCTTAGAAATCTTACTTCTGTTGGGTTACCTTGCCAACCTCAAGATTTCACTGAGAACTAGAAGTACTGAAACATTAAGGCTGGAAAGAAAGAAGAGGCATGACAAGAACACAGATGAGTCTGCCCTCCTCGCAGTCACATGAAATCTACTCAAGACAGCAGGGACACAGCCAGATGCTTGTCCACTTCCTGCTTCCCATTCTCCACCAGCCATGGAATGACCTTGAGGGAGGGCTGCAGAAGCTCAACGGCAAATCCAGGTATGTCCAATGGCTAGTTTTAGTGTAGTTTTGCATGCAGGAATTATTATGCTATGTTGTGCCATACAGAATTCTGGCTAATGACTGAAACAACAGTGGGTGGGCAAAGAAGCAGAGGAAGGAGGGCACTTACTTGTCATCCTTGTCATATCCCTCAGGAACAGAGATGCCCAGGATGGCAGATTTCAGCATTAGGTAATCTCGTACATCCGAGGGAATGAAAATGTATCGTATATCCTGCAGCCAAGATGAAATGGAATGCAAAGTACAAAACAGGAATGTAGGATCCACAAGGTAACACCTGAAACAAAACCTTGTAACATGGTGAGCTCTTGGCAATAACCAGGTAGGCACACTCTTTTCTAGGATACTCTGTTCCATTTCGTCTCTCTGTCTGGTTTTTCTGTTCCACCTCCACACAAAGGCATTCATGTAGTGGTCACTGAAGATGCTTAAGCCTCCTTTGGCATCTTTTCTGAGGGTCTTCCCACTTAGGAAGCATTTTGTGCTTCTGGAAACCTTTGGGTCAATCCCACTTGGAATGAGTTTACTATAGATATTCATGACAGACTCTTACCAACATCTAGGACTTATTAGGTAACAGTTAGACAGGAAAGTAACTAGGTTCCACGTGATGTGAAAGGGTTCCTTGAGCTATGGGCACCCACTCGGTCTGCATCAGGCCACATCACTACATCTTTCCTACCATCACCTTCTCTTGCAATATCTCTGTTAGAGATCTTTTCCAGGCCTACCACCAGAGCTCCATTTAGTGAAGACCATAAAAACCGAACTTGAAACATTGTCCACATAAATCACTTGGTCCATTCTACACTTCCCACAGATTGAAAAGTCTTATATGTTAACAGTGAAGCTCCACTGTGCATTTATCCAGTAGCATCACGGGGGGGGGGGGGAGTTCAGAGGGTGCAGCTCACATTGGGTGACACCACAGAAGAGGGATGACACCCAGTCAGGCCCTCCTCTCACTGCAGGGTGAGAAGGAGTAAGTGCACTCCTCCAGGTTTTGCTGCCATGGCAGCTTCCTCCTCTGGAGGAGGCCACCATCATGTCAAAGGAGAAGGGTGAGCACACCATTTTGGTTGCCACTGCTGCCACCACCACCCGACAGCTCCCCCTCCCGCACCAGCATGAAAACACCATTGCATTTACCTTGGCGTTTGGGATCTGGGTGAAGCCATACTCTGCATAAGCGATGAGGGAGTTCTTCATAGTGTTTACTGTGAAGCCATAGAAAGAAGTCTTTGTTCCAACATCTTCTTCAAAGCCCTTGATCACTGCCCCATTAAGCCTGCATGGAGGAAAAAAATTAAAAGAACAGAGGCTCTGAGGAATACACAGTCATTATCTCCAAGGAACAACTAGATCCGGCATTCAGAGCTCTGAGTTTTTTGATCCGGAACACGTTAGAGTGGGGTGCCCACACCCTGGGGATTTTTTCAGCCCTCCATGACCACCCCAAATTTGGTGTGATGCCCTTTCAAGAGAGGCAGATTGCCAACCTCATAGTACCTGAAGACAAAGTCATGAGCATCTATCTCCTTGCCTTGGTGGGATCCATTCAGAATTCCCCCATTTCCAACCACAGCACAACGAATGCAGCCATCAGGGGAGGTGGTTTTGTTGAAGAGCTTGCTGTTGGCAGAGTCATTGAGGAGCTGCACCGTGGACTCAATGACTGCAGATCAAAGCAAGTGGATGTGAGTCAGGAGAACTGGATCAAGCAACACAAAGACCATAAAACTATCAGGGGAAACCACTGTCTTGGGAATAGGAATGGCCCTTGCATTAAGAAACCCAAAAGAGGGTGAATAAGGGCATGTTCAGGTTAATTGTGAGATGGTCCACTGTCCTGCAACTCCTGCATTGTTTGCAGGGAAACAGGAATTCCAAACTCATACAAACTGCAATACACTTAAAACAGCATATTGCTTGGTTGGTTCTTGCCTCCTTTTCTTTACTTTATGCATGGATATCACAAAAAAGATCTGGAAACCCTGTACTTCCCACAGGAAGATTTGGTTAATGGAAGTGTAACTATGGCTATTTGAAGGACCAGCCTACTGAAGGACTATGTCTATTTGAAGGACCAGCCTACTCGAAGGACCATACCTTCCAATGTGAGTTCTAAGATCCTCAGGAGAAGGCTTTGTTTCAGTCCCACCACACTTCCGCAGTAATGACTGCTGAGGACACAGGAGAGAGCCTTCTCAATGGTTTCGGGCTTGCTTCTGAGGTGTTTATCTCAAGCTGTATTCGTTTTTAATCATTCCTTTTGTACTACAGTCCTGCAAAGGGGGTGGGGGGGAGATCTGCCACTGTTGTTGTTGTTGTGTGCCTTCCAAGTCATTTCTGACTTATGGCAACCTTAAGGCAAACCTATCATGGGGTTTTCTTGGCAAGATTTGTTCAGAGGTGGCATGCCATTACCTCCCTCTGAGGCTGAGAGCATGTGATTTGCCCAGTGCTTGCCTTTTTTCCTTCCCTCTCTTTGAGCTGGGCTCCTCTTGCTACCAAACTGAAGTGGCAACTGTCTAAAAGGTCCTTTGGCAGTACACAACTTCTTTCTCCAAAACAAAAACTCTCAGCAGCCAGCTCACCCCACGCAGCTTCACTTCTCCTTCTATTTGAAGGTTGTCCCTCCTCTGGTCACAGTACAGAGATTCAGGGCAGACAATGTGGTTAGCAAACTAAGAATAATGGACATGGGGTAGGAAGTGAGATAATTCCCAGAAGCCAATGACCGGCAGCAACAATGGAGCAGGCTGTTCACCATCACAAAGACACTGGGACCTTTCAGTCAGGCAAATGTCACAAGATGTGCATGCTAGCACTTCTAACAACTTCCTCTCTCCCTAGATCTTTAAAGAAATCTTTAAAGATCTTTAAAAAGGAACCACAGATTGTGGGAAAACCACCAGAAATATGATGTCACTTACAAACACCAAATGTGTTGAGAAATCAGTTTATTATAATAATAATTAGGATGGTGATGTCTGGCTTCTTTCAGAAGATAGATATAGGCAACATTTCTGTCTTTTCCTTCTCTCTCAGTACTCATTTATCAAGCCACGTAACCCCATTAGCTTCACAGGCATCAGTCACCTTTTAATATTTTAGAGCTGCATGCACAGAGTGGACGTGTGCAGCTGAGCCCTTTAACAGAAGGAGCATGCAAGGACTAGTGAGAAAGGACATTTCCTTTTGCCACAGGAATATTGGCATTTCCCCCTCTTGGCACTCTCCTCACATCTGAATGGGTAAGGTATATCCTACCCCATGAGGATTAGCCAGATGACAAGTTGTAGGGCAGTTAACTGGTGGGAGGCATCACAAATTAACATCAGAATATATCTATAAACCAGAGGTGGGCAAAGTGCAGAGCCCCAAGTTTGTTTTTGCAGCTCCCAGTCACTCCAGACCATCCTTTCTCTGGTAAAAAAGGATGAATCGTGTCTCCTGGAAACCAGCAAGAATGGGGTGGGTGGGCATATTGGAATAGATCACAGAACTCACATGTGTGTATACACACACACACACACACACTGAACTGGTTAACATTTTTAAAAATAGTTTTCAAAACAGGAAGTAAATTTTCATCCATTTTTGTGTTTATTTTGTTTCTTTTCTACAATTTTGTTGGTCTATGTAGCTTCAAGGGGAAGAAATCTGGCTAACAGGCCCACAAAAAATGTTTGCCATTGTCCTATAATAAAGAAATTGACTTAGGAAAGAGCTGTAGATTTGCAAGCAAAAACACTGTTGTGGACAATTCACAGTCCTCTAGGTGTTGCTGGATTTCAAGTTTTGTCTGCCCTAGGGAGCACAAGAAATGACTGAGAGATTATGGGAATTGTAGTCCAACAACATCTGGAGGGCTAAACACTCTCTATTTCATGCCTGTGGGCTTTGAACCCTATAGATGAGGCAAAGAGAGACTTGTATAAATTCTGATTTGTCTTCTCCCACCTTATGGCTACTTGGATCTGGGTCACTGAACACTGCATTAAACACACAATTGAGTCCCAGTTTTCTTTTAAAATAGCAAGTATGAAATGGGTGATCAGAACTCGGATTGCTGTGTTATAACCCTGGTGGACAGCTTGCCCTACTCCCCCAACTCGAATTTGGTTTGGGAGGAAAAGGGGTTTTGACCCCACAACTTCTATTTTCACAGGGGCAGAATTAGGAATGTCATGGTGGTGAAGTGGCTAAATGCCAGTACTGCAGCCACTCAGTCACAAACCACAAGATTATGGGTTCAATCCAGCCAGGGGCTCAGGGTCGACTCAGCCTTGCATCCTTCTGAGGTTGCTAAAATTAGTACCCAGATTGATGGGGGCAATTAGCTTACACATTGTAAACCGCTTCAAGACTGCTCAGTGCAGTTTGTTGTTATTGATAGCTGCCCTCGAGTCGATTCTGACTCACAGCAACCCTGTGGATGAGACATTTCCAGGAATCTCTATCTTCCACTGCCTTGCCCGGATCCTGCAAGCCCTTCTCCATAACCCCCCTGATCGAGTCTATCCATCTGGTTCGTGGTCTTCTTCTCTTTCTTCTACCCTCTACCTTTCCTAGCATTATTGTTTTTTCTAGCCTTCTCATTATGTGGCCAAAGTGTGATAGTCTCAACATGATCATCTTTGCTTCCAAGGAGAACCCTAGTCTGATCTGTTCAAGAACCCATTTGTTTGTCTTTTTGGCTGTCCACGGTATCCTAAGTACTCCAGCACCACATTTCAAATGAGTTGATTTTCTTTCTGTCTACTTCCTTCACTGTCCAGCTCTCACGTCCATACATAGTAATTGGGAATGCAATGGCCTGAACGATTCTGACTTTAGTGCTCAGTTGTATGTCTTTGCTCTTCAGTATCTTTTCCAGTTCTTTCATAGCTGCCCTTCCCATTCCTAGTCTTCTTCTTATTTCTTGACTGCAGTCTCCATTCTGGTCAATGTTTGATCTGAGATATGAGAATTCTTTAACTATTTCAACTTCCTCATTGTCTAGATTGAATTTGTGTATTTCTTCTGTGGTCATTATTTTTGTTTTCTTTATGTTCAGCATCAGACCTGCTGTCTCACCTAAAGGGTTTTCTTGGTGAAATGGTCTCGCAAGGAGGGATACCTTTTGCCTCCTTTTGCACAGTTCAGTGCGCTCAGTGCAATATGAAGCAATATATAAATAAAGCTGCTATTGCTATTAACATAATGGATCAATTGGACTATGGCATAATTGCAGTTCTGATTTTTTTAGGGTGAAGAAGTGAGTCTAGGACTGAGCCTGGACCATCACTGCAGATTTGTTTCTTTTTTGACCAGAGGTGTTTCTTAATTCCCTTGTGTCAGCAGATTCAGCAGAGCTTTGAAACTGGGCGTGATGGTTGGTGTGACCCACTAAAATATACATTGCTCTTCATATCAAAAGGTATTACATATATGAGAGCCAGTGTAGTGTGGTGGTTTGGGTATTGGGTTGTAGTTCTGGAGACCAGGGTTTGAATTTAGCTCAGCTAAAGAAATCCACTGAATGACCTTGGACAATTCTCCCTCTCTCAATCTCAGAGGAAGGCTCTGAAAAATCTTGCCAAGAACATCTCATGATCAGTTCACCTTAGGTTGCCATAAGCTGGTAAGGACTTGAAAGCACACAACAACACAGGAAGGAAATGTATGCATTGATGTTACTTGTGCCAAAATCCTTTAAAAGGGTGGGACAAGTTCCAAGTCTTGGTGATAGTATACATTTTTGTTTCAGACAGAAATCAGGGCAGTTTCACTATCTGGCAAGAGCTGGAAGCCAAAGACATGGGTCTCTGGTATTACAAACACTGCAGTTCCCAGTAACAGTGCTTCAACAAGTTCCTTTGTTGGACAACAACTAGCGTTCACTGTCACTTTCACCCTCTCTTGTCCATCACTGTGCTCTTACATATTCCTGCCCCAGCCCCTTAGCTGCTGGGGGATTTGGGGCATTATAGCCTAAAAAAGAAACTATCAAATTGTGCTCTGCAGCAGTAGTTATCTCACTCTCCTCTTTCTCTGTTACATGTGCTCCTCGTCATCTATGCTTCCTGGAGCAAACCAAAGTGAGACCTAAAACACTGAGGTCAAGCATCCAACATAAGCCCTTATTCACTACACCTCTGTGCTGCCCACCAACAGAGACCAATATCATTCTCCCCCAGTCGGTTACCTGCATATGGCAAATCATGCCAGCCATAGGGGACCCTGCGTTCTTTCAGCCTGTTCCACGTCTCCGGGGTAAAGTGACGACTCCACATCAGCACAGGACCATCAAAATCAAATTGCCTTCCAAATGTGGGATCACTCTTCACTTTGGACTTTAATGACCAGGGGCACAAACTGGACTGAGAGAGGCTGAGAGTGAGTAAATTCTAATGCAGTCAATATTACAATCAATCCATATTTCTTTGGAATGTTTGCTTACACAGGTCACCTAGAAGACCAGCAAAGTATTATCAACAAGCACAAGAGATCTGCCACAAGGTCCCAAAAACCATATTTTCAGGAATTATAGGGTGTAGCAGTTCTCCACAAGAGAAATGTTTGAATTCTGTGAGCAAGCCCCATATGCAGACGTGAAGGAGCCAGACTTGGAAGACATTCCTGTCGACATCTCTGGTAAGTTCCAGTTGACAGTGCCCAATATCAGTAGCAACAATAATACACACTGAAGGGGCAGGAAATTGGGATACAGAAGAAGGAGGGAGAACAATATTGAACAGGATTTGGCGCTGCTGTCTCTTGTTTGGCATGTGCATCTCTACTAACTCTTGTGTATGATTAACAGCTTGGACAAAGTTAATTTTTTTTTTTTGGACTACAACTCCTAGAAATCCCCAGGGATTCAGACAACTGTTTTGTGTATGTTGTACTCATCTCCATGAGAGGTTCCATGGTTTCTCTTTTGGGCATTGCCACCCCCACCACTTGTGTACGGCAGCTCTGTCCCTTTTAAATGCGCTCCTGCGACAGGGCATTTACATGCTCAATTAGGGTTAGGGTTTGGAAAGAGCGCCCCTTTAAAGCCGCAGTGGTGTTGGTGCATTTATACACACATGCAAAGGTGCACACTTTTCAGGAAGAAGCAGAAAAAAGGCACCTAGAGGGCACTTTCCTGCTGGCTTCAAGGCATGCACCATCTAAACGCCACGCCTTCAAGCTAGCCTGAAAGCACCTCTTTTTGCCTGTCTGTTTAGCCCCTACATCTCCCTATACATCTCCCTGTCCATGCTTTAGAGATCTTCTGGAGAGGCCCTTCTTGCTCTCTCACCACCTTTGCAGGTAGATCTTGTGGGAACACAGGGGTGGGATTTCTCAGTGGCTGAGGTCAGACTGGCCACTCTTTCTTAGGCAGCTGAAGACCTTTTTGTTTTGAGGGCTGACTGCTCAGCGGGAAAGGGCCTTTCATGGATTATGTTGTTTATACTTGTTCTACTTTTTGGTGGTTTCTTTTCAACTGTTTTTACATTTATTGATAGTTTAATTATATTTTAAACTTTTGTACGATATCAATTTTTTTTAAATGTATCTGTCTTAACATTGTGAGCTGCCTTGTGTCCCAAGTTGGGGACACAACCAACTGCCTTGTATCCTAGGTTGGGGGAAAAGGCAGGATGCTGCGGCTGATTATGATTGCAGGAAGCAGCAGTTGTTGTTGTTGTTCTAAAGCAGGGGTAGGCAACCTTTCCCCTTTAAGGGCCGAGGGACTTCAGCTCCCAGAATCCCAGGAGCTATTGGCCAACATGGGACTATTGGCCAACATGGCTGAGGCTTCTGGGAGCTGAAGTCCCTCGGCCCTTAAAGGGGAAAGGTTGCCTACCCCTATTCTAAAGGTAAAGGTAAAGGTATTCCCCATTGACAAGGTTGTCAAGTAGTGCTCATCTCCATTACTAATGGTGCTCATCTCCGTTACTAAGCTGAAAAGCCAGCATTGTCAGAGTGGTTACCTATTTATCTACTCTGTGATCATGTGCCCAGCGTGATTATACAGAATGCTGTTTACCTTCCCACTGAGAAGTGGTACCTATTTATCTACTTGCATTTGCATGCTTTCGAACTGCTAGGTTGGCAGTATACTGGATGAAAAAGCACAGGAGACCTGAATGGTCCCAGTCTGAACTGGGATTGTTCTGTTCAATGAATCAGCACACCTAATCTCTGTACAATGCGCCTTTCCTTTGTTTTAAAATTAGAAATGGCCATTGGAGTCTAGTTTCTGCTAAAACCTGTACTGAAGAGCAGCTCTTGGGTCTAAGCCAGGCTATGTCAACTGTACAGAAGGTCCATTGTTCAATTAATTCACAAGTATGAGTGATGCTACCCAGAACTAAACAAGGTTCCCAAATCTTCTTTGAATATAGGCAGTGTAGTTTGGATATATCCCCTCCCCCGTGGCTTATTTCTGCCTGTATCAAGGTAGACAAAATGTGGCCCTCTAGATGTTGCTGGACTGCGGCCTCCATCAGCCCTAGCCAACAATGAGGATTGCTGGGAGCTGCAACCCAACAACGTTTGGAGGCTTGTGCTTTGGCCCATGTTTGCTGAATCTCAGAGCAATAGCTTAGGAGTAGGATCACTTTAATGATCCAAAAATGGAAACACTGGTCCAAACCACACTACAGTTTGAGACCACTTTAACTGCCCTGGCTCAGTGCTAGGGAATCCTGGGAATTGTAGTTTATTTGTGGCACCAGACCTCTTTGATTGAGAAGGCTACATGTCTCACAAAACTATAGTCTCCAGAAGTCCCTAGCATTGAGCCAGGGCAGTTAAAGTGGTCTCAAACTGGATTATTTCTGCAGTGTGTTTTGGACCATTGTGCCAATACTCAGTCTGACCTTGACTGGTGAAGGAAGAAGACCAGAATGGAGTTGCACTCAGGGAAGCAGAAAGCAGTGGGGACCAAGAGTCAGGGCAGGCAGAGGCATGTGTTATGGCACAGCAGCAAACTGTTAGGTTATTTATTCATTTGTGAAAATATAAGGATGAATAGGTATTTGCTGTGGTTTGGTTCCAGGACCCCCCCATGGATACCAAAATCCATGGATGCTCAAGTTCCATTATATACAATGGGGTAATAAAATGCTGTCCCTTTTAAAAAGTGGTAAAATCAAGGTTTGCTTTTTGGATTAAAAAAAATATTTTCAAGCTGTAGATTGTTGGATCCATGGATGCAAAATCTGAGAATATGGAGGGCTATCCCAACCTGTATCATGAGATCTCAGGGTGGTGGTACAAGTCAAACCAACAGAAACAGATTAAAATAATTTAAAATAATAAAAATAATTTAAATGGACTAAAACATATTAAAGGCATTAACAAATTTAAAAAGGTTTAAAAGGTTAAATTTATTATCGCAATTATTTTCTGCCTCAAAGTGCAAAGACTTTTTGTGGCATTGGGCACTATATACCCAGGTCTATTCGGAGACAGGATGGCAGCTGCAGTATTGATCTACCTCAGACAAAAAAATTGTCTTGAGTTGGCCCTGCCTAGAATTGAGGTGGTGAGAAGAAAACTGGGGTTAGGGGGATTTGTTTTTTCCCTAGCCAATTATCAGAAGAGGAGACCAGGAGACTAACATTTCTCCTGCTACGCATTATAAAATGAATAAGCATAAAGGGAGATGTACGATTTTTTATTTCCTCAGTTCTTCCATAAAAGTTATTTAATTCTCTACCATTCTACAAAAGGATGAATGAATGCACAAAATGAAATGTTCCAAATTTATTTCTATGGACATCAAAGTTTTAAGTCATAGGCTAAATAATAGCATAGCCTCAAAAGCTGGATGCATTTTCACTGGCTATGTAAATATTCTGCCTATTATTTAAAAGCTGCTGTACAGATTCCACTGACGTCAAAAGCAAAACCATATAGAGTGTACAGATAGCATCTGTCATCTGACCAGTGTTTTTAATGCCAAAATTTAAATTCCAATTTTGGGAGCCAAACACCAGTCAAATATGGGTAGCATTTGAATTTTGACAAGGACATCCAATGAATCTGAACAACAGTGGCAACTTTAGGTAGATTCAGAGATAGGTTTTGACCATTATGTTCATTTGGGCCATATCTGACAACCTGATAGACATCAGACAAATATTAATTTTTACTTATATTTACTTAATGTTTTAAAAGCTGTTTTACTGCTACAGGTACACTAGGTAGCTTTGAATCCTGGACTTGCCTACTGTTTCTCATAGTTTCTGATCTCCTGCTATTTAAAAAAAAAATGTTGGTAGGAACAGTTGTAATCCTTACAGTTTTTGTGGGAAGATTTCAAATAAGATGAATAAGAAAGGCATCCTGAAGCAAAAAAACAATGCATTTACCCTAAAGCACTTTAAAATAAACCATGGCTTCATATAATTGGGATGCTCTTCCAAATGAAACATATTTAATTCCATATTTGTTAGCTTTTTTTTTAAAAAAAACAAAACCTTAAAACCTTGTTTTGTTTTGTTTCAATCTACATTTTACTAACTATGGCAGACTGCGGTTTTGACATATTGTTTATATTTTTAGCAGTGTAACTGCTTTGTTTAATATATATTGCAATATATAGCTTTAATCATATCTACGAGCTGCCTTGAGAGAGCTTTGTTCTGACAAGGCAGTGTATAGATTTCTTAAATCATATAAAATAAACATTCCACCAGCTTGTCCAACATTGTCTTGGCAATTGCATTTTCCTTGTAGATTCCCAGAATTGACAAGAGAAACCAAAGATTTTGGTTCTAAATCTATACAAACCACAGGTGCTCTAGGTAGCTTTGAAACGTGGACTTGTCCACTGTTTCTCATAGTTTCTGATCTACTGCTATTAATTTATTTTTTGGTAGGAACAGTTGTAATCCTTGTGGTTTTTGTGGGAAGACTTCAAATAAGATGAATAAGAAAGGTATCCTGAAGCAAAAAACAATCTATATCACAGGTGGGCCACTCTTAACATTTTTCATCAGTTGTACAACCCTATAGGTGTTGTTGCAAGGCAACTCCCAGATTCCCTCACCATTAGCCTCACTGGCTGAGGCTGCTGGGAGCTGCAGTTGAATAACATCTGGAGAACTGCATGCTTCTCACTCCTGGCCTAAATCCAATTTATTAGTCCCGAAGAAAGTTGAATCAGTGGAACATGCATTAACATTGACTTACCGATCTGCCACTGTTTGGGTCAACTCTCTTTGGGACTAACAGCTGGATCTAGGGCCAGGATGGAAAAAAATGTGCAGCCCTTCTGATGTTGTTGGAATGCAACTCCCACCAGCCCTAGCCAACATAACCAGCAGTGAGGAATGATGGGAGATTCAGTCCAACAATATTGGGTGGGCCAGACACTGCCCATTCCTGGTTTGTTTAACAGTCAGAGGTAGACTGCGTTGGAAAGGGGACAAAATAGAAGGAAACAAATGAAGGATATGCATATTACCTTCTCCTTAGGATGATGAAGGCTTTCTCCCTTAGATGAATCACTGGTTTGGTTGCCCCTAGAACAGCAACTACAAACAACAAGAAAAGAGAACTAGGATTCACTCTCAAAGATTTGCACATTGTGACTGGGACCCTTCAGTGTCCCAAGTGCCCTTTCTGAGGAAGGTCCTGCTAAATTTGCAAACATAATTCCAGAAAACAAGTATAAAAATCAAGGTCTGAGAACCTAGACGCTTCCAGATGGCAGTTACAGATGGTTATCTGAATTTGCCATACTGGTTCAGTCGCACTGCCATTTAGCTTACAAGGTTCTGTATTTAAGTGAAGTGTCAAACAACACTAGTATGTACCAACACATGATTGCATTGCATTTGTGAAGTCTGTGAAACTGAATGACTGAAACCAGTGCGATAGATCAGAATGTTCAGTTGCTTGGGAAACTAAATATTTTTGCAGACCTGCTTCTGTGAGGAAAGGAACAGTTGTCAGTCTGGATTGGATCAGACATTTACATGGGACAAGAAATAGATTGGAAAGGAACGTCAGGACACTAGGATACTAAGGGAGAGGGAGCCCAGAGTCAGGAAAGATAAAGGAAGAGTGGCTAATGAATAATGGACTAAGAAACATAAATATGTAGAAAGGGAGAACAAGGTCCAAAGAAAATGGCAGTTAACTGAGTTGCAAAGGGGGCAACCAGAGAGTGAGATCTGAAAAACCTCTCCAAGAAACTAGGAAACATTGATAGTGTGGGATGAAATATAAAATTTGGATTAGAGTTCTGAAACATTTGTCAAAAGGAAAGTGGGCAAATACAGCTTAGATGGAGACTGTGGGACAGGGACAAAGCAGCTAGGCCTCAAGAAGGGATGAGGATGATCCAGCCCTCTAGATGTTGTGGTACTGCAACTCCCAGCATTCCTGGTGGCGCAGTGGTTAAATGCCTGTACTGCAGCCACTCACTCATAGACCACAAGGTTGCGAGTTCAATACTAGCCAGGGCTCAGGCTAGACTCAGGCCTGCATCCTTCCGAGGTCGCTAATATGAGAACCCAACTGTTGGGGGGCAATGAGCTTAGTTGTAAACCGCTTAAACATCCCATAGCGCGGTATGAAGCGGTATATAAATGAAGCTGCTTTGCTTTGCTTTGCTTTCCTCCCTATTGGCTATCCTGGCTAGGACTGCTGGGACAGGCAGTGCAACACCTGGAAGGCTGTATGCCATTCACCTCTGGTCTACCAGCCAAATTCTGGGCTGCAAGCTTCTACCATTTCAGCATTGCCATTTCTTTGGAGGAAACCACTGCTTCAGGAAGCAATTTGACCAAATGAAACCATGTTTCATTAAAGAAGGATCTAATCTAGTTTCTGATCTTACCCACCTCTTCATGATGCTCCTTCCACTCAGGGCATAGCTCCTGGCATTTTGAAGCAATTCTGCTTGTGCCAGCTGTAGTGTCTCCTGCTGTAGCAGCCTAAAACACAGGAAACAAGCAGAGGCTCTTTTTGTGGAGAAGGTAGCACACATGGTCCCAATATCAGGCTTCTTTTGCATAACTAGAGGGTATAGCTGTAGCTCCTGCACAGGACACACTATGAGAAAGAGAGACGCAAATCTCAATGCTTACCAGCTCTTCCACTTTGGGTTGGATATTTGGCATTTCCAGGGAGAAAGCCATGGTAGCCTGTTGCTGTGTTTCATTTCCATGTGGCCTCACTATTTGCAACCCCCTATCCCCAAACAATATAATGCAGAAAAAGATTTTGCTGAGGGGTCATTCACATATTGTTGTTGTTTAGTGCAACTATGTGAATGATCTCACTCAGGCATTCTGGGTTTGTTGTTCACACTATGGAACAGCATCTCTGCGAGCTCTGTTCTTCACATGTGTTAGTACTTGAATAAAGATGGAGGCAATGATGTGAATGTGTTCAAAGCACATTCAAGGCATGTAGAGTTTTATCCTGGTTTATCCTGGGTCTATTCGCTCAGCTAGACTCTGGAACGGCCTGCCGGACGAGATCCGTCAATTAACATCTTTAGATAGCTTTAAAAAGGCTGTCAAGACGGATCTCTTCCGGCAGGCCTTTTCAAATTAATTTACCCCCGCCTCGGTACAAATAGCCACCCCAATGATCCTTCCGTGGCCCCATCTATATGATGGTTAGGATTATTGTTGTAGGCTTATATATTGTAGGCTTGTATTGTAGCTTTTAAAGTGAATTTGTTAATTTTAGATTACTCACTGATTTAATACTGTTTTATGGGGGGGAGGGGGTATGTTGTATTATCTATGCTTTTATGGGGTGTTGTATGTTTTATGGTTGTAAGCCGCCCTGATTGGAGTACCATTGGGCGGGATATAAATAAATTTTATTATTATTATTATTATTATTATTATTATTATTATTATTAAATCTTTTATAAAACTTGGAAAAAAGCCCAACATGGATTATCCCAGGTTAAGTGGGGGGTTTGGTAGCCCCCTCCTTCAAACGTAATCAGATGCATTCAAAATGCATGTGAACAACAAACATTCAACCCAGATTCTACCTGGATTATTTTCACCATCTGAATAACCCCTTAGTGTGATGAAGTGGGCTTTAACCCACAAAAATCTATGCCATAATAAATTTCTCAGTCTTTATGGTGTCACAAAATTCTTTATTGGTAACTTCTTGTTGTGTGCCTTCAAGTCAGAATTTAGCAGAAATGCTAAATTTCTGACATATGGCAACCCTAAGGCAAACCTGTCACTGGGTTTTCTGGGCAAAACTAGTTCAGAGGGGGTTTGCCTTTGCCTTCTTCTGAGGCTGAGAGCATGTGACTTGCCCAAGATCACCCAGTGATTTCACAGCTGAGCAGGGGATAACACTGAAGAGTAAAACTCTCCAGCTTTGGAAACTTTTAATTTTCTTTGAATTTCGCCGTGTGATTTTCACTGCTTGTGAATTAAGGCTTTTGCATAAGAAGGCAGCTCAGCTTGCTAGATGAAACCAAAGCACGACAAAGTTCATCTGAAAATTGAGTTGTTGTAGCCTATTTACCCATTAATTAAAATTCTGTTACTGACAAACCATACAGCTTAGCTCCAAGGTCTTGCACAGCAAGACTTCACATCTGAGCTGTCTACCTCTTGGCTTCAGCAATTTTTAAACTGATAATGAACTACTATGCTGTTAAGCTGCAGAAATGCTAAATAATTTACAGTGACTATGAAATAAAGTTTTAATTCTGGAATAATTTGACAATCTGCTGCTCAGTCATAAAATAGTCTGAATAAAGTACTTTCACTTTTAGGATAACCATATTTCTGGTATGATCAGAATGAACAGCAATCTTAAAATACCAGTTCAGGTTCATCAGCGCTTGGAAAATTTCCTTTTTGGATTACAACTTCCAGAATCCCTTGCTGAGATTTGTAATACAATAAGGGTTTCTGTGATTTGTAGTACAAGAAAGTTCTGGGATTTGTAGTAGAAAAAAAAGGAACTTTCCTCCACAATGGTTTCTTCAGATAAGGGGTCAAAATGCAGATCTAGAAATTTTAAGTTCAAAGGCAGCTACATAAACTTGGGTGCATGCACTGCTGGACATTGCTGATCCCTGACCTACAAGTTCCCCAGCAATGGCTTGTGCTGACATTATAAGAAAGGTGCATGCAAAACTTGGGCCTTGTCAACTACATCTCATCCAATCTGCCCAAATGCCTGATATTATTAGGCAGGGCAGGGAAGCAGTTGACTTGAATTATAAGCCTGTCTGTTCACAGAATGCTGAACAGACCAAAAACAGAGGGGATGCTGGCCCTGATTCAGGGACATTCTCGCACAACAGCAGGGCTGTCTGCCTGAGGCTGTGCTTGTCGATCCCACTTCTTTTCCCCATCAAAGAGATTATTAACACTGTCAGCTCAGGCAGCACTGATTGCCCACAGGAGAAAAACAGACCTTAGACTCAGCCACACAGGGGAGATCATAGCTGGCAACATTGATACTTGCATTTGGCAGTGCATTGATGGTATGCAAGTGGGACACATGGACACCCCCAGGTCAGGTATCATATCTAAGGATTTTACATGCACATGCTCTTCTCTGGATCAGTGTTAGCATACTTTGCACTCAGCAGAATACCAAATTCCAATGGATATGAACAGAATTCTTATGTGCAGGTGCCTAGAATTTCTGTCTGAAATAGAGGTCCTTTTGTTCAGCACATCCACCCCTTCAGCTTTGGTGAGTCTTGATCAGTAACAATGGATGTGAATTTGGGTCCATTCTGACCTAATCAATGCAGGAGACCACCAGGGTGAGAAGCAGTCACAGAAAGTTACAAGAACCATGGCTTTAAATTTGGAGCAGCTTATTACTGTTGCTCAGACATTTCTAAAGAGGCAGTAGTGTCTGACTTTCAACCTGCTGCTATTCATTAAGGATGGAAGTGTCAACAAATTCAAGCAGAACAGCGAGACCACCTTTTACTTTTTCATCTTGTAACAACAGCTCAACCTGTACAATTGTACACAAACAGAATGGAGTACGTCTCCAGTCGTCCTTCCTTGGAAAGCAAATGGAGCCTACACAACTGGGGAAGGTAATGGGTGGGCAAAGTGTGGCCCATGGGCCACATGTAACCATGCCCCTGAAGTCATCCAGAGACACTCCCCAGACCATCCCTTAAATATTTACCCACAGGTAAATGATGATAAGCAAATGAGGGAGTAAATGATTTTTACTCCCTGAAACCAGCCAAATCAACTGAAACCCAGCTACGCATGTGGTAGTTTACTTCCCTCACCCATCAAACCACAGAAAAAACAAAAATAATCCATTCAAAGTCAGCCAAAACAATATCCAAAAATGATGTGACATCACTTGTGGTGTTCCAAAACATAATGGTAGAGCCACAAAGGGGCAAATGGGTGAAATTTGGACCCTGCCAAAGAAAAGCACCAAGTGTGTCTATATGTGTGTATGTTGATGCTGTTGTTGTTTTATTCATTTGCCAAAGAAGCAAAATGACACTCTGTGTGTGTGTGTGTGTGCACATGTGCGTGCGCATACACACATACACACAGAATTATTCATTCATAATCTGCCTTTCTCTCAATAATGGGATAAAGGTAACTAACATACATAGAAAATCGAGAGCAGCTGGATCCTCCACAGTGCATGCAAACCTGAGGAGCCCTTACTGTGTCCTGTGGGGATGACCAACTTTCCTTCCTGCAGCTGAGCTTGGATGCCATGTTTAGAAATCACATGTCTGTCCCCTGCCCTGGTCGAATGACATGATGAAGCCGACTGCTGTGTTCAGTGCAGTATTGGCTTCTATGTCAGTGGAGCAATAAATTTTCCCTGGATTTAAACAGAACTTTAAAGGAGCTTTCCAAAGTGCTATACTTTATCCCCAGAACAAGTTCAGCACCTTGGACAACTCCTTTAAAGCTCAGTCTTAAAACCTAGAGAAGATTCTCTGGTCCTGTGGCATGGAAACCGTCAGTCACCACTGGCAAGGAGAGTGATTTATATGTGCCCTTCTCTGCAAGTAAATTCTGCTTCTGCCCATCTGTCAAGCAAATGTAGGGTAGGCTGGCAAGAGCATGATTTACACGGGGCTAAAAGCACTTGGAGGGAAAAGAGCCAACCCTCCCCACCCATGCCCTGTGCACATGTGTGTGTGAGAGGCAATGTACAAGAATACAAAGGAGCGGTTGTGTCTGAAGATGAAATATGGAGGGATACAGTCCCAAGGATGAAATCCTCAGCCACCTACAGCTCCAGCCAGGTTCACTGACATTGACTTAACCATTTTTGCTAACCTTTCCTTTCCTTTCTTCTTTAAAAGATTACTGAAGTAACCATTATCATGGTGGTGGAATGTTAAAAATGTTCTTAAAAATGCAAACATTAACTACTAATTATTTAAAAAACAGATTTGAGAAAGTAGTATAAAAACATGAATTTTCCTTTTCCAGGTCACTAAGTTGTCTCATGTCAACTACCGTGGATAGAACACATGGTATGATGCACCCTTGTGGGCAGCCCTACCCTCCTTCCAAAACAGGACAAGCCAAAGGCAACGCCACATGCAGTTTACAGGGGATGAGCCAAACCTTATGGAGTTATTGAAGGCATTGGGAAAGCATATATGTGAAACTGTAAAGTAGGCTCTCTCATAACACGGCTATTCTTAAATGTGCTGGACTCCCATCAACGCAAGCTAGCCCGAGCATTTGCCATGTTGGTTCAGGATGCAGAAGGTACTAATGTATTTCAGGGGCACCTGGTTACAGAGAAAGTGACTCTAAGGTACTGTGAAATTGCTAAGCGTTATTCAGAAACTAACTTCAAGGAGCACAAGTCTGCCATTCTGTGACCATCCATGGCTTTACTAAAGTAAGAATGCAGCCCAAACCAACTGACACACTGAAGAAATAATTTAGTTTGAAACTACTTAACTGCCCTGGCTCAGTCCTAGGGAATCCTGGGAATTGTAGTTTATTGTGACACCAGAGCTCTCTGACAGAGAAGGCTAAACATCT
This sequence comes from Phrynosoma blainvillii, assembly GCA_026167975.1. NCBI lineage: Eukaryota > Metazoa > Chordata > Lepidosauria > Squamata > Phrynosomatidae > Phrynosoma > Phrynosoma blainvillii. The sequence goes on from JANUYF010000002.1 coordinate 239,190,901, forward strand.
CACAGAACTAGATCCCAGAATTCCCTAACATTGAGCCAGGACAGTTAAAGCAGTCTCAAACTGAATTATTTTTGCAGTGTGTTTTGGACCTTTCAGCACGATCCTACTCAAAACTAAGTAAATCCTACTGATTTCAATGAAGCTAACTTACAAATAGCTGTGCACAGAATTGCAGTCATTATCTTAAGCTGTTTCCTCACTTGCACCCCTATAAACTGTAAACTGCATTTAAAAATATTTTCCCTTAATCTTTCATGATATTCAACTTTTATTACACAGCTTTGGGGTTTGAACTGTCTGAGGAAGATTGGATAACAAGCTTAAGGCAGTTCCACCTCCTTACATGCCAGAGGAAGGGCATGGGAGAGGCTTTCTTGGCCATGGCACCACAACTGAGGAAGACCCTCCCCTTGAAACTCTAACTGGCACCAATGTCAATGTCTAATCAGCACCAATGCTGATGCGCTAATCAGCTCCAATGTCAAACTGCAGAATCAATGCAGTTTGGCACTGCTTTAAATGTCATGGCTCCACCCTATGGAATCATGGGATTTGTAGTTTGTTGTGGCAACAGAGATCTCTAACAGCAAAGGCTAAACATCTCACAAAACTATAAATCCCTGAATTCCATACCATTGGGACATGGCAGTTAAAATAGTGTCAAACTGAGTTAATTCTGCTGTATAGATGCAGTTTCTGATAACAGCCTGCCCTTATTATTACAAATCCATTCAAAAATCCAAAGATCTATTAACTACTCATATATTGCTAAGGAGACTCTGGCTGAGGTATCCAACTGTCTGCAAATATTAATATCCACTTGATCTGGCTTTCAATTTGAGCTTGTCATATTGGTTCTGCTGAGTTGACATTTGCCACCCATTCCTTGTTTAACAAGAATTACTGTCCATGCTCCAGTCCCATCCCTACAATTCCCATCACAACTAAACTTTGGCCATCTTTGGAAGACAAACATGAGCCAGGGCTCCCATCCAATGATGTCATCCAAGCACAGACTGCCCTGTTCATCTGCAACAAGAGGCAGCCAACCCACACATGCAAAACACAGGTGCACCAGTTCTCTTCTCTTTGATGCAATGAATGATTGGCTTCCCAGTTCCTGGTGTGTGTGTGTGTGTGTATCTGTGCACGCTTCCATGTCCATGTGAAATTTCCTGTTTGTGGCAATGATGTTTTCTCTCTTCCTTCTGTCAATCTAAAAGCCAATTCAGTTGTATTTTTCCCCTGCTGAAATGTGTGAGAACCAACTGGTTCACTAGTCACTATGTCCTGTTTAACCGGTTCATGCCTTGGCCTAAAGATACAATTATTGCCTTTTCTAGAGTGACCTCCATTCAAGGACAGTCTTTCCCAGAAGGGAAGTCAATTTTATAGGCCAGCATGACATAGTGGTTTGAGTGTTTGACAAAGACACTAGGGTTTGAATCCCCACTCAGCCATGGAAACCCATTGGGCATCCTTGGGCAAGTCATATTCTCTCAGCCTCAGAAGAAGACAATGGCAAACCTCTTCTGAATAAATCTTGCCAGGAAACCCTGCAATAGGTTTGCTTTCAGTTCACAAGTGGGAAACAACTTGAAGGTGCACAGCGACATCAAGAAAAAAACCACTTCTGTGCAAACAGCTCCATGAATCCCACCTGTAATTCATCCATCATGGCTACAGGCCTCAGGCCAAGAAGCAATGTATGACACTGGTTAAGTGTGTGCAGGAGCAAGCAAACACAATCCACTTGTTCCAGGGTGTTGAAATTGCCCTTTGGCTTTTACAATGTCTTCCTTGTCTCTGTCCACTCAGACAAAGCCTGGCCAAAGGGTGGTTGCCAGAAGGTCAGTTCCTTGAACTAAAGTTATTGGAATAGATTCTAAAAGAGTCTTTCCAATCTCTCCACATGCTCTGAGAGTTGGGGGGGGGGGAACCCAACCTGGAGAGTTTACTGAAGGGAGAGGATGCTCTGAACAGACTTGTGAAGTGAAAATGCCTGGTTTATTTTAACTCTAGGATAAGAGTTCAGTACCACTTGTGAATGTGCATGCTCATCAGTCTGCGTAAACATGACTCACCCTACATCCTTCCATGTCTTGCAGTATTTGTTATAAGCATCTATACTGATATAAGGTTGCTGTGTTTGTTGTTAGGCTGCTAAAATGAGAAAAGGATTATCTGTGCATCTAACGCAAACAATGGCAGCAAGGACAAACACAAGATTCTGGGCAAGACAGTGCTGGAACCAGAGAGGAACATTTTAAGAGGGGACTCCATGATGCAGGGAGAAACTCTGGCCACTAGAGCTGCATAAGGAAATAGAATATTCTTAATATCTAACCAAGTAATTTCTAAATACTGTAGTGGGTGAGCAATAATTTTTAATAGTGTGTTAATCCTTTCTTCTAGAAGAGCATTTATGACTATAGTGTGGACAACCTGCAGCCTTCCACATATCATCTATTTGCCATACTGACTGGATTGATGGGAGCTAGGAGTCCCAATATTACTTGGAATGTAACAGGTTGCCTAGCCCAGTAACACCAGCCTGTAAAATGTTTTCTTGTCCTGCTCTGTGTTATTTAAAAATTCTATTTCTTTTTCATATGGAAAAACCTCTAACCACTATGAACAAACTTGCAAGAAGCCTGTTGAATCCAGTGGAGCACAACATTATGGCGGTGTAAGTCCATGGTATTGCAAAGAAACGGTGGGTGGAGATTTGCCTGTACTTTTTTTCCCAGAAGTGTCAGAGACTCTTGCACAAGCCAGGGGAATGTTTGCATAAGGAGATCTCAGAGGCCTCCTTTTGCTTGATTCTGGCCATTGCATTTAGGCATAATGGAAGAGGACTGAATGGTGTAGATCAGTGGTTCCCAATTTTTGGTCCTCCACATGTTTTGGACTTCAGCTCCCATAATTCCTGGCCAAACCAGCTTGGGCTTCTGGGATCTGATGTTCAAAACAAATGAAGGGCCAGAGGTTGGGAACTACTGATGCAGATTGAAAGCCACTGAAAACATACAAGGAAGTGGTCAGTAGATCTAAATCAGCGCAATTACTGATCCCTGAGGAACTCAAGATTACCTGCATCAAATAAAAGGACAGAGTGGTAGAACAGTTGCCCTGAGGATGGAAATGGCTGATCTAAATTTGCTAGATTGGACATTTACTAAAGCCTCCACTGGCCCATGCTCTTAAGAAGCTCTTATAACAGCAAACATATATGTCACCCAGTGTTATCACCAATACCATCTATGGAGACTTTCACATTTGCAGTTAATAATTTCAGCTATCACAAAAACAAATGCAATATGTCCATCTGTTACAACTTGGCATGCACCATCTTTATGCAAATGAATGTTAATTACAATTATCTCAAATACACAAATTAGATGCCAGCACTTGGTTATCATATGTTACCAAAGCATTTTTTAGTTCTGATCAAATTGTCCATCCCTGGCCAAAGGGACATGGAAAAAATGATGTGAAATAGAAATCTGTCCAACATATGGAAACAAGCCTCTGCATTTAGCTATGAGAGATGATTTAAAACCAATCTGACTTGTTCAAACATGTCTTCCCCATCATCTCGATTGAAAATTCTTTTGGAAATCAAATCAGATGAAGGCAAAAGCATCAATCAAGATCCATGAAGGAATGAATGTTTGTTGCTGTCAGTATCATTATTCCAAACCCAGACCTTGACTGATTGTGCTGCCTTGGGGTCAACTTCAACTTGACTTTCCCAAAAAAGACGTTGAGTTATATACCTATGGACTTAATATACCTCTGCATTCCACTTTTATGAAGACACTAAATGATTGATTTCATACAATAAACTAGTTCAAAGCAAACACCACTACATCAACCACAAAACTATGAATAAATTACCAAGTGTCAAAGCTAAATCTCGTTCAAGAGGGTACATTGTAAAGAGAGCCTAATCTGTGGGGTCAGAAGAGTTTTTATTGTGGCTACCTGTTAGCTTAGAGCCAGCATGGCATAGTGGTTTGAGTGTTGGACTATGACTCTGGGGACCAGGGTTCGATTCCTAATTCAGCCATGAAACCCACTGGGTGACCTTGGACAAGTCATTTGCTTTCAATGTGAGGGTAAGGCAATGGCAAACTCCCTCTGAATACATCTTGGCAAGAAAACCCCATTATAGGGTCACCTTAGGGTTGCCATAAGTCAGAAATGACTTGAAGGTACACAACAGCACCAACAACCTATTAGCTTACCCATTGAAACCATAGTGTCTCAAATAATGAAACAATAAGCACAGGTTGCTGCTGTGGTCCTCAGAGGAACACATTTGAAAACTTTTAGCCAAAAGCAGTTGTGTGTGTATCTGCCTGTCTCTGTATGAGAGATAGCAGGACTTGCAATCAGCTTAGTATCACTGAGCTGAGTTAGGAATGTTAATTAAACATCCACTTTTGTGCATATAACATCCTAACCTCCATGAACTGCTGGTCAAGATACAGAGTAATTCTTATGGAAAATCCTGCAACCATCAGGATAAATTGGAAGGTAAAAGCAGAAGACTAAAAGAAAATAAATCAGTTATTTTCAAACTGTGTACTGTGAAACTCTAGGGTTCATCAGTGAGAATTTAAACAAGAGCTCACAAGCTTCCCTTAAAGCAGTGGGCAACTTCTGGCCCTCCAGATGTTGCTAGACTACAGCCCCTAGCATCCTTCACTATTGGCTATGATGGATAAGAAGAGTTATAATACAAAAACATCTGGAAGGTCAGAATGCTACCTACCCCTGCTTTAAAGACCGCTTGCCATCCATCATGGCTCTTCCTCAGCAATGTGGCACTGTCACAGTAGAGGGTTGCATGTGTTTCCTTGAATTCAGGAGAAACACCAGTGAGGGTCAATGTTTAGAACCCGTGTCTTATATGATCTGCATGTTTGCTCTGGAAAGCATGCCCTAAAACCTTCTATAATGTGCAAAGGCTTTTGGCAATCCATGTAGTAGTATCTCAGCACATGTGCAAATGCCGAAAAGGTTACTGTTAACATGGAAACTCTGATCCCCTCTGGTCCAAATAAAAGGCAGGTTCCAACTCAGGATTTGGTAGTGAAGCTCTCAGCTTAATGTTGCCAGGTAAAATAAGGGATATAGTTCCATTTAAAAGTTGTGCAGAAAAGGAAGTTTCAACAGATGTACCTTGTCAGGCCAACAACACCTGCTAAAATCTCATAGCCTAAGGTCTTTAAAGGCACACAATCCCCTTTTTGTTCTACAATACAGCAGTGCTTAAGACAACCATGCTTTTTAAAGATTTTGATGCCAAGAAGGCTGGCTATATCAGAAAAACAGAGTGGGGAAGACTGCTGGACCAAGTTTGGCTTAGGTATACAATATCCTTCTACTTCCTGAATATTCAGACCAGGAATATTCACTTCTACCATACAGCAAGTCTATAAACTCACAAATCACCTGCAAGTAAAGACAACACATAAGATCTGAGGACCAGTCACAGTATGTTTGTTATGTGCAGTGTGAGCCTGGCTGTGCACCCTGCATTACAGATACATATTCCAATAAAACAAAAGATGAATCTCTTGTCAATATTGCCCCTACCTTAAAACTTTAAGCATTTCACAGAATCACAGAGTTGGAAAAGAACACAAGAATCCTTCAGTCCAACCCACTCCTATGCAAAAAGATACAATCAAAGGACTCCTAACAGATGGCCATGCAAACTCTGTTTAAAAGCCTCCAAAGGAGGAGACTTTGGGTTATTTCCTAGTGTGAATGGGGCCTCTGAGGCAATGTATTCTACTCTCAAATAGCTCTTACCATCAGTAAGTTCTTCCTAACATTTAAATGGAATCTCTTTTCCTGTAGCTTGCATCTATTGCGCTATGTCCTATTCTCTGGAGTAGCAGAAAACAAGCTAGCTCCCTCCTCAATATGACATCCCTTCAAATATTTAAAGAGGACTATCATATCACCTCTTAACCTTCTCTTCTCCAAGGTAAACATATCCAGCTCCCAAAGTTTTTCCTCATAGGGCATGGTTTTCAGACCTTTCACCATTTTGGCTGCCCTCTTCTGGACACGCTCTACCTTCTCAACATCCTTTCTGAATTGTGGTGTCCAGAACTGGATACAGTTTAAAGACCGCTTTATTATATTTATTATACTGAGGCCTGACCAAAGCAGAATACAGTGGCACTATTACTTCACTTGATCTAGACACTATACTTCTATTGATGCAACCTAGAATCGCATTGGCCTTTTTAGATGCCGCATCACACTTTTGACTCATCTTCAACTTGTGGCCTACTACGACTCCTAGATCCCTTTCACATATACTGCTGTTAAGCCAGGTATTCCCCCATCCTATATCTATATTTCATTTTTTTCACCCTAAGTGCAATACCTTACATTTCTCCCTGTTGAAGTTCATTCTGTTAGTTTTGGCCCAGCTTTCTAATCTATTAAAGTCATTTTAAATTTTGATCCTGTCTTCTGGGGTATTAACTATGGTGTTATATGCAAATTTGACAAGCATGCCCCCAGAACCCTGTGGATTTTCTTGGTAAGATTTGTTCAGAGGTGGTTTGCCATTGCCTTCCCCCTAAGACTGAGAGCACGTGACTTATTCAAGGTCATCCAGTGACCTACCATTTCCTTATTTTTCCTTTTATTATGGACATAATACTTTTTTAAACTTCTCTAGCAAGCCTGAGCTCATTCTGTGCTTTAGCTTTTCTGACTTTCCTCCTACATGAGCTGGCTATTTGTTTGAATTCTTCTTTGGTTATTTCCCCCCTTATCCATTTCTTGTACATGTCCTCTAAGTCTTATTTCATTTGAAAGTTCTTTAGTCGTCCATCCTGGTTTCTTTAGATGCCTCCCATTTTCCCTTCTCATTGGAACTGTTTTAAATTGTGTCTTCAATATCTCACTTTAAAAAACTCCTATCCATCATGAATTCCCTTCTCTTTTTAGAATTTTTGACAATGGGATCACATCCAGTATTTCCCTAAGTTCACTGAAATCAGCTTTCTTAAAGTATAGAATGTGGGTGTGACTTGCTTTTTCCTTCCCATTGTAAAACAAACTCCAGGAGAACATGGTCATCCACACCCAAGTATCCCGCTATTTCCACCCCATTAACCAGGTCATCATTGTTGGTTAGGATCAGATATAAAATACTTAATTCCCTTGGTGCCTCTTCCACCTTCTTCAGGGGTAGGCAAACTGTCCCCTTTAAGGGCCGAGGGACTTCAGCTCCCAGAAGCCTCAGCCATGTTGGCCAATAGTCTGGGATTCTGGGAGCTTAAGTCCCTCGGCCCTTAAAGGGAACAGTTTGCCTACCCCTGTCTAGACAATGAAATTGTCAACAAGGCAAGTGAGGAATTTATTGGCCCTAATATTCATGGCAGGGTAAATATCAGGATAGCTGTAATCTCCCATTACTACTACCTCTCATTTTTCTGAATGTTTGTCATCTGTTCCTGGAAGGCACCATCCAAGTCTTCAGTTTGGCTTGGGGGCTGTGGTAGACCCCACAATGGCATCACTATTGTTTCTCTCTCCCTTAATTTTTACCCAGATGCTCTCAACCTGGATTTCCAGGATTTAGATCATGACTCTCTTCACAAGTGTCAACATCTTTGACACATAATGTTGCTACTCCTCCTTTCCTGTTTGATCTATTTATCTGCAAATGTTTATACTGCATTCCAATAATCAGATTCATCCCACCAGGTTTCAGTGATGTCTATACTGTCATATCTGCTTTGCTGTGTTAAGAGTTCAAGTTCATCTTGTTTATTTCCCATGCTCTGTGCTATGGTGTAGAGACATCTAAAACTATGGGTCATTTTCCCAAGATGCTTATTTAAGTCTTTTTTCCCCCCACTGTTGGATTCTTGTACTATTTGCCCAGTTTTCTCTATAACATTTGGGCTATTATCTCAGGCTATAACATTCAGGCTATTATTTTGATGAATTCCTGTCCTCAAGAATACTATCTCCTTTCCCCACATAACTCAGTTTAACTCAGGTTTGTAAGACTCTTAACAAAAATGTTCCTGCCAACTGCTGTAAGGTACAATATATCACTTACCAAAAGTCCATCTTCATGAAATCACAGACCATAGCCCAAGAAGCCAAATATTTCCTGGTGGCACTATCTCAGAACCAATTGTTCACCTCCTCTATTCTTCTCTCCCTTCTTGGGCTCTGTCCTTCAAGTGGAAGAAGAGATGAACCGCATCAAGGCCCTACAGCTTCCTACCCAGAGCCTTGTAATCCCTAATGACATCCTGAAGGCTATGCCTTGCAGTGTCATTGGTTCCCACATGGACAAAAAAGGGAGTCATGTCAGCCTCTCTGTTACATCAAGGATTTTTGCCCCAGGCAGACAGCACATTTCTTGAGTCATCTTGTCAGGCCTGCAAACCACCGCTTCAGATTTCTCAGCAGCAAGTCTCCTACCACTACCACAAGTCTCACTGATGATAGGCAGGGGGCATTTCATGGGCTGGATCCTCCAAGGTAACCAACATATTCTCCGAGGACTGGACTGTTGCCCTTGCTGCTGCTCCTCATCATTACTCAGGGGTAGGCAACCTTTCCCCTTTAAGGGCCGAGGGACTTCAGCTCCCAGAAGCCTCAGCCATGTTGGCCAATAGTCCCATGTTGGCCAATAGCTCCTGGGATTCTGGGGGCTGAAGTCCCTCGGCCCTTAAAGGTGAAAGGTTGCCTACCCCTGTCATTACTAATAAGGGAGAGAGCTTCAAATCAATTATTTAGCTTTAAACTCACAGAATGATCCCTGGTCTTTCTACTTTTATGTGTCACATTCCTCCACATGTCTGCCTCTTGTGTTTGGAAAATGTCTTCCTCCTCAGAGACATCCCCTGTGTGTTCCTCATCCAGGACAATCTCCTCCACGCTGTCCAAGAAAACCTCACGCTCCCTAATATACTGAAAAGTAGATACACAGGCTTCAAGTTTCTGGATCTTCTCTTCCAACAGGGCAACCAACTGCAGGTGTAGCAATCCACATCCTCTGACAAGAACACAAACAGCTGTTGGAGGTGGCTGCAGAAGCTCCCTCACCATCCATCTTTAGTAGTCTTATAGAAGCACTGAAACTGAACTTGGGCCTCCCTCTTAAAAGTCCATTCAAAATGCCTGTTGGCCTTGCCAAGCTCAAGGGACTGCAACTACGGCTATATAGAAAGCTAGTGGCTGCTAGTTCCTCCACCAACCAAGTCTCTGACTCACTTTCCCTCCCACTCATTTTCCACTCAAGGATGGGGACCCTATATGTTTATATGCCTATCCTTCACTTAACCCACTCCCCATAATTGCCAGAATTTTAAACAATTGCAAAACATCTTTCAGAAAGTAAATATGTCTTGATGATGTCATGGATGCTTGCACAGCTCTTCCCCCCCTTCCATTCCAAACCATTCACATTTGCAGAACCAATTTTAATGAGCTTACCCCAGGACACTAAAAAGTTCATACTGAGGTTGTTTCACAATTAAATCTACTGTTCGAAAAATATTGTTTTATGTCACTCTTATTCTGGAAATGTCCTTCTGGATTCTTTACAAATATTCTATAAAGAGCTCAAAACCCAACAGCTCTTACTGTCATGGTTTGCCTTTCATTAAGTATTTAAAAATAAAGGTTAGCAGGCAGTGATGTAGACTTGAGTCAACTGACTCCAATTTAAGTTGCTTCAATGAACTGACTTGGACTTGACTTGGAAAAAAATAACACACTGAGTTGAGACTTGTATATTTTTAGTGACTGACTTGCTGGAACCACTCATTTTGAGCAGCAGACTGGCCTGTCTCCAGAGCACAAGGCACATTTCTCGGAAGGAAACAGCAAATGCATTAGGCAATGGGCTTGAAACAGAAGGATCCTTCTAAAGCCTTTGAAAAGCTTTAGAAGGCTCCTCTGATGCACAACAAGGACAGGCTACCAAGCAGACCTCAATCCTCACCTCAAGCCCACTGCCTAACATGAGAAACACATCCCATGTTAAAAGCTGGCTCCCAGACTTGTGACTTGACGATAGAGATTTGATTTGCAACTTGGACTAAAGGACTTGAATACATTACCATTAGCAGGTTATAAAAAGAAGAGTGGGGACAGAGGGGCCAAGTTGCCAGCTAACTATGGTTCTGTATGACAACTGTAAGTCCAAAATTCACAGATCAATACTAACATGGAATCTGCATTATATTAAGAAATATGCATTATTTTTGGTTCTATGATGCTCTGGAACAGGGGTAGGCAACCTTTCCCCTTTAAGGGCCGAGGGACTTCAGCTCCCAGAAGCCTCAGCCATGTTGGCAAATAGTCCCATGTTGGCCAATAGCTCCTGGGATTCTGGGAGCTGAAGTCCCTCGGCCCTTAAAGGGGAAAGGTTGCCTACCCCTGCCTTAGGGCTTTGTGTGCACATCCCAGGTGCTCTGCAGCCGCTCCGGTAAAATAAAAGAAATAAACATTGAATGAAATTAAAGAATAAGAATATATTCTTATATAAACTCCTAAACACCATTAACTTGTAAGACATTGGGCAGGCCTCTAAGGGGCTCCGCCATAGAAATAAAGGGCTCCGCAAGTTAAAAAGGTTGGGAAACCTGGTGTAGAGGCATAAGCATGCACCCTTCCAGGTTGCTCCATTGCAGGGCTTTCTCCCTGGGGAAGAATGCCAGCATAGGAGGAGAAGGAAGGCCAATGTGTGCCCCTTATGTCCCCTCCCACTGCCTCTCTTGCCCTGCTGCCCTGGGTGGGCTGCTGGGTGAGGGGGCAAATCAGCGGCAGGGGAGGGGAGGGGGGGAGGACAGGTAAGGGGAGAGGAGGGGGCAACTGGCAGGGAGAGGGGCAGGAGGCTGGGGAGGGGGGCAAGTGAACAAGTTATTGGGACAGGGAGGAGCAGCCCTACACACACGCACCACCAGCAGACCGCCACACTGAGTATCACGATAGGTAGTGAAGCTACTGGAAGAGACATGATTCACTAGAAAAAATGATGCTTGGCAAGGGAGAAGGCAGCAGGATAAGAGAAAGACCCCCATTACTGATGGATAGATTCCATCAAGGAAGCCATGGCACTGAGTTTGCAAGACCTGAACAGGGCTGTTGACGAAAGGGTGACTTGGAGGTCTTTTTTTTTGGGGGGGGGGGGGGAATGAAAATTGAAAAGGAAAAAAAAGAAGGATAATGTTAACTCTAAATACCACTCAGTGCCCCAGAGGATAACTGGGTCACTGCCTGTTGGGGGGAAAAGGCTTCTTCTGGACCCTGAGAGGGCAAAAATGTGCTGAAATTGTGCCAAGTTGTGGGTAGTGCAGCTCTCCTGCTAAGATGTCAATGTGGCCTTTCAGCAATCCCTGACAGTTCTGATGTAAAGGGACTGGTATGCATATAGTCAGACTAGAAAACAAGGAATAGAATGATTGTCAATCTGATTTTCCACTTGACAAAAACTGAGTGACCCACTCAGCCCAAAATCCTGTGTGATCTCCAGGAATGAGGGGTACTGCAGGATAAGATTAATTCCAGTACTCCAGGAATACTCCAGGACAAGATTAGCTTCTCCATTCATCTGATCTATTTTGAAATTTTGTAACTTCAAGATCTAGGAGTATGTTATGTAGTGGCTAAAGAGCATGATCATCTTAGCCAGGGGTCGGCAACCTTCTCTTACCTGGGGCCGGTCCCTTCCGGTGGGCCGGGGGGGGGATTGCTGGTGCGTGCGCTCAAGCACACGTGCATCCCCCACCACCACGCGCACCCTGCTGCCGCTGCTGCCTCCACACACATCGCAGCTGCCATTTTGTTTGTCAAAATGGCGGCCGCGACTTGTTTGAGCATGCGCAGGAGTACTGCGCATGTGCAAACGAGTCGCGGCCGCTATTTTGTTTGCCAAAATGGCGGCTGCAACATGCGCGGCCACATGGTGGCCCAAACGCGCGGCGGTGGTGGCGGGCGGCGGCGCGTGGTAAGCGGGGGTCCGCGGGCCGGATGCGGCCCACAGGCCGTAGGTTGCCGACCCTTGATCTTAGCTAACAGAGACACAAAGAAGGTAAAAGATCTTTTAGGATACAAAATTAAGTTGGTGTTTAGGAATATACAAACAAGGACGAAAAGATAAACATAAGTTTATAATGATATTCATTGTGTAGCTATCTTGGCTGTAAGATAATCACTACTGCTGAAGCTTGCCTTAGATCAAAGTTTCGTTTTTCTGGCTCTGGTAATCTCTATTCTGTCATGTACAATGAAATGTTGTGCTAATACCTGTCTTCTACCTTCCCTTTTGAACTCCTATGAGCCACTTCCTGTTTGATTTCTGAATCATTTTTTTTCCAGGAAATGAAATAAATCTTCCATTTGTTTCAACAAGCCATCAAAAGGCTTAGTACATCTCTCATCACTGACCATGAGCACATATGAAAAATATCAGGTTTGACATGTGAAAAGATCACTGTGGTTGGGATCCTATGCCAACCTACCTTGGAGGTAGCCAAACTGAACTAATTTATATTTACTTGTATGACAGACATGCTCTCCACTGCACAGAATTTGTGTCAAACACTTGATGACTTCCAGTTTTCAGCATTAAGAGTCTGTCACTCAGTAGGGGACTGTGCCAATTCTGATCCTAGTTACTGATTTGAAACTCATCGCTAAATTGAAAATGATTGTACGTGTAATGTAAACATTTGCGATTAAGTTAACTCTGTGTTCAAGTGCAGCCTGCTCCCAGGTAAGTGTGCATAGGACAGTAGTCACAGAGTGACTATAGATAACCATTTACTGTGAGGTCACCAGTTGTAAATGTAGCCTTATCTGCAACCAAGTGAAAAACAGCTCAGCTGAAGCAGTAGAGCTGCTTGAATCACGTGCTGAGGTGATTCAAACAAAAATCCATCAGTGATGCCTTTATCGGCCAACCAAGATGCACAATATACTTGTTGCAAGCTTTCGAAGCTCCATGGGCTTCTTCATCAGGCAAGATGTTACAAACCAAACAGGAGAAAAACAACTGGAGATGTTAGTCAGATGCCTACATGTTGAGGTGGTTATTACCAGTCACCCACATACATCTGAAGGAGGAGTGATAAAAGTGCCTGACCAAGTGGCCAAGTGCTACAGATGAACAGCTTCACAAATGATTACCTGAGGACTTTAGCCCATACCTTCACACTCTCTTCTCACAATGCACCATCTCTGCCTCTGATGGTGTTGTACACATGGCAGCCCATTAAGGATCTGTCTACATGATAATGTCACATGAGAGAAAGAAACTGGCCTAGTAGTTTGAGTGTTGGACCAGGACTCTGGAAACCAGGGTTCGATTCCCCACTCAGCCATGAAACCCACTGGGGGATCTTAGGCAAGTGAACTGTCTCAGCTTCAGGGGAAAGCAATGACAAACCTCCTCTGAACAAATCTTACCGGGGAAAACCCCAAGATAGGGTTGCCATAAGTCAGAAATGACTTGAAGGCACACAACAACAATAAAATATGACTGTAGCATGTGACTGTAAACAAGCATCTTGGCTAACTATGGGGGGTTGCAGACTGCCAGAAATAGTGCAAATTGAGTCCACTTTTAGGGTTAGGGTTAGTGCTAGGGAATCATGGGAACTGTGTTTTTTTCTGAGACATTGAGCCTTCTCTGTCAGAGAGCTCTGGTGCCACAATAAAATACACTTCCCATGATTCCTAACCCTAACCCTAAAAGTGGACTCAATTTGCACTATTTCTGGCAGTCTGCAACCCCCCTATATTTCAAAGGCTTTCCTAAAAAGATTGCAGTACTCTGTCATTAACTTCAAAGCAGGAGCATGGCTATGCAAAGTACTTAACAACTGTGCTCTCCTTCCTCATAGCAATGGTGCTACCTGTGCATTATCACATTAGTTTTATGTGGGGAGGCTGAGGCACAAGGCTGTTTTGTAAACTACCAGAGTACTCCTATGGGTGTTTTACTCCAAACAGAAGCCTAGACATCAAAACAAGCCTCTCTGGATTCAGTGGAGTTTACTCTCAGGTGAACATGTATAGCAAGAGTGAACAACTGTGGAAGGTCCAGATGCCAATTTTCTGGGCTTGGGACTATCCAAGGGTTGCACAGAATGCTCCCCCAAATCAAACAAACAGAATCCCAGAAGTCCCAAATATTAGAAAGAACTTCCTGACAGTAAGAGCTGTTCAACAGTGAAAGACGCTGTCTCCCAGAGCGGTGGAGTCTCCTCCTTTCAAGGTTTTTAAACAGAGACTGGATGGCCATCTGTTGTGGGTGCTTTGATTCCTGCATGGTAGGGGGGTTGGACTGGGTGTCCCTTGTGGTCTCTTCCAAATCTAGGATTCTATGGGGGGGGGGGGTTTGGGGGGAATCACTTTTTGTGTGTGCCTCCACGTCGTTTCCATTTATGGGGACCCTAAGGTGCTTGGGGTTTTCTTGGCCAGATTTGTTCAGAGATGGTTTGCCATTGCTTTCCTCTGAGGCTGAGAGAGTGTAACTCACCCGAAGTCACCCAGTGGGTTTCATGGCCAAGCTGGGACTCGAACCTTGGGCTCCAGACTTGTAGTCCAACATTCAAACCACTATGCCACGCTGGCTCTCAATCCTCTGGAATCCTATGTGAAATTTAGAAAGTTTCTCAGCAAAGGAAATGAGATTTGCACCTGGGTCCCAGGACACACTGGAGATATATATCTTTGGATTCTTTAAACTTGTGTGTTGCAAAAAGGTGGAGAGTGCGAAGATTTTGGCCAGCGTTCTGTTTGCATATCACCCCAGTGCCTGTACCTGTTTTGAGGTGGAGATACAAGTCAGGGGGTGTAGCAGAAACATCTGAGTTTGCGTGTCTGTTTACAATGGATGGTAACTGCAGCTCCCTCTGCCTACAGAAGGATGTGTTAATATACAACAAAGTGAGACAAGCGAGGCAGGTAATTGTTTCTTAGGAACCTTTGCTTTCCTTGCAAGCTTGAGTGAGCCTCAAAGGTTATGTGGTTGTTAATCTCTCATGGATGGAGGGCAGCTCCCACTCCCAAATCATCTAGGGCACAAAGACTGGCAATTCTGAAGCAGGCACCCAAATGAAAATCCCTGGGCAATGCACTTCAGAGAGCCCTGCTATCTTCTTCTTCTTCTGCCCTTCCACTTGGGAATGTGCCACAACGGTGCAGGCGTGGGGTTATTCACACTGAAAATAATTCAGGATGAATCTGGGTTGTTCACACGCAGCCCAAACGCACCTGATTAAATTGAGGGGGTTGCCAAAAATCCCACTTAATCCAGGATCATCGATATCGGGGTTTCCACCTAAGTTTTTAAAAAAGATCTGCCATCGTCGGTAGTACGAATAACTGATGTGAACAGACTTGAATGGACCCAGGATAAAACTTTGCACGCCTCGAACGTGTTCCAAATGCATTCGCATTGTCGACTCCATGTTTATTTGAACGCTTGTATGTGTGAGCAACCGAACTCTCGGAGATGCACATCGATGCAGTTCCATAGTGTGAATAACCCAGAATGCATGCGTGAGAAGCCTTGGAAGAGGGTGCCTGGCATTAGTCACTCCATCCACCAAAGTGAATTCGTCTTCTTGCTTTTATGATGCCCAGCCTTTTGGGAACAGGGAGGACAATGCCTCTCTTCTCTCCCTGGCATTGCGTTGCTAGGCTTTGTTGCCTGAGCCATACATTTAGGGAGAGCTGGGCTCTTTGCATGTGTCAGAAGATGCGTGTTCTGGCCCGAAAAGCAACATGTGCAGCTACTTCTCCGCAAGCGAGATGGAGGTTAGCATCGCCATCTCCTCCCCGCTTCCCTCTGCTTTTATGTCCTTTTTTCCCCTTACATCTAATAACTGGGTTGTGGGTTGATCAAAAGGGATCATAAAACAAAAGAGGATCAGACAAGTCTTTTCTGGGTCCTGGGTTGCAACAGTGGCGCCCTTGTTTTGTAAGGGGTTGTCTCTTCTTCCCTATACGTTGTTGGACTAGGACTTTGCGTTGGACTGGGGTTTTGGAGACAAGGGCTTGGATCCCCACTTGGGTCCTGGAAACTCACTGGGCGACCTCAGGCAAGTCACACTCTCTCAACTTTAAAGGGAAGCAAGGGCAAACCTCCTCTGAACAAATCCTGCCAAGAAAACTTAGCAATAGGTTCGGCTTGGGGCTGCCAAAAGCCAGAAATGACTCGAGGGCACACAACGACAATCTTATGTCCTAGGGCCCCCAGATCCCGACTGATCTTGCAAGCTAAGCAGTGTCAGCCTTGGTTAGTACTTGGATGGGAGACCACCAACCAATACCAGGTGCTGTAGGCTGCATTTCAGAGGAAGCAACGAGCAGCAAAAACGTCTCTTTGACTAGTCTCCCTGGCCTAAGAAACCCCTCTGAAATGCATGGGGTGGCTCGCCGTATATAACTCGACAACTTGAAAGCACAATCTGACTCCTCTCTCTCACGGGCCTTACTTTTTATTAACATACCCCCCCGCACTTTCTCCTGAGAAGCAGCCTGGTCTAGTGGTTAGAGCGCTGGACTCTACGACTCTGGAGACCCGGGTTCGAATCCCCGTGCGGCCATGAAACCCCCCCTATGGTCAAGTGACACACTCTCTCAGCCTCAGAGGCTGGCCAGGGCAAAGCCCCTCTGAAGGGCCAAGTGGGAAAGAAAGGTCCAGGAGCCCGCCAAGCCCTATCCCGACCCATCCCTGGCCCTCCTTACCTGGCGGGGCTCCTGGGGGCGAAGTAGCGTCCGAAGAGGAGGACCGAGGAGGCGGCCAGGGCCAGCAGGAGCACCAGGCCCAGGCGCTGCCAACGACGAGGAGGGGCCATCCCCGAAGGAAGGAAGGAAAAGGAGGGGACCCCCGACAGGCAGGACCCTTCCCAGCCCAAAGGCCCCCAGCAGCCCTTCAGGGGAGGTCTAGTTCCTTTGCCCGGCCGAAGACAGCTCTTCCCAGCTCAGGTGCCTCCGGGAGGTCTAGTCCTCCGTCCGGAGGGGGAGAGGCTCTCTCTCCAGCAGCTCCGCTTTCTGCCCGGCGTCTCCCTTTTTCTCGTCTAGGTACCCAGGGGAGGTCTAGTGTCCTTGCCCGGCGTGGCTTTTTCCAGCTCAAATGCCTCGGGGAGGTCTAGTTTTCTGCCTAGATGCCTCGGGGACGTCTAGTTTTCTTGCCCGGAGTGGCTCTTTCCAACTCAGATGCCTCGGGGAGGTCTAGTTTCCTTTCCCGGAGTGGCTTTTTCCAGCTCAGATGCCTTGGGACTGTCTAGTTTTCTACCTAGATGCCCAGAGGAGGTCTAGTTTCCTTGCCCGGCGTCTCTCTTTCCAGCCGGGATGCCTGGAGGAGGTCTAGTTTTCTGCCTAGGTGCCCAGAGGAGGTCTAGTTTTCTGCCCAGGTGCCCAGAGGAGGTCTAGTTTTCTGCCCAGGTGCCCAGAGGAGGTCTAGTTTCCTCGCCCAGGGTGGCTTTTTCCAGCTCAGATGCCTGGAGGAGGTCTAGTTTTCTTGCCCGAAGTGGCTCTTTCCAACCTAGGTGTCCAGAGGAGGTCTAGTTTCCTTGCCCGGAGGAGGAGGAGGTCTAGTTCCCCGGCGTGGCGTGGCGTGGCGTGGCTCTCTGGGGGTCTGGCGGGAGGGCAGGCAGGCGGTCGGTCGGTCCTTTGTGGGAAGAGCGGGGCCGCCAGGATGGTGCGGTAACAATAAAGCCATAAAGCCCGCCTCTGCCTCTGCCTCTGCCTCTGCCTCTGCCTCTGCCTTGAGGGCTGCCCAGAGGGAGAAGGCATGGTCCTCCATTTCCGCCTCTTGTCCAGGAGGAATCCCAAAAGGTCCTCCATTCCATTCTAGTTTAGTGTTGTCAGCTTTTCTTTCTTAAGGTCCTCCGTTTCAGCCTCCTTCTGCCCAGGAGGAGTTCCCAAATGTCCTCCTTTTGAAGCATGGCTAAGAGGCAAGGGTTTTGGTAGCTTTTATGGTGTGTGTGTGTGTGTGTGTGTTGTCCTCCATGTTGCCTCGAATGTCCTCCATGTTGCCTCGAATGTCCTCCATCTTTCCGTGCCCGGCCCTCCTTGGTCCAGTGTGTGTGTGTGTGTGTGTGTGTGTGTCAGACTGGGTCCTCCTTTTCCAGGAAGGAATTTCCAAAGGTCCTCCATTTTTTGGAAGCGTGCCTTTGTATCGCTATGAGTGTTGTGAGCTTTTCTTTCTCAAGGTCCTCCATCTCAGCCTCTTTCTCTCCAGGAAGAATTCCAAAAAAGGTCCTCTCTTTGGAGCATGACTGAGAGAGGCATGGATTTATGTTTCGAGGAGGGTTGTGTAGCTTTTAGTTTGGTCACGTCCTCCATTTTTTGAGGGGGGGTGTCCTCCTTGGCGGTTATTAGACACCCCCCCCAGCCCCAGTTCCCCAACTGGTCCAGTCCAGAACAATGGAGGACGTAGTCCCAGAAAAACTGGAAACACTCATGGAAATGTGAATCTGTGCTTCTTAGTCCAGCTCAAAATGGAGGATCCTTTGGAACTCCTCCTGGACAGAGGAGGGGGATGGAGGACGTGTCCGGGGAAAGGAGGTCAAAGCCTGCCCCTGAAAGTGTCTGGCTGGAAGTGACATATCAGTTTGAGTGTTGGGACTCGGACTCTGGAGACCAGGTTTCCATTCCCGCCTCGGCCAAGAAACCCACTGGGTGACCTAGGGTGAGTCACACTCTCTCAGCCTCATGGGAAGGCAGTGGCAAACCTCCTCTGAACAAATCTGGCCAAGAAAACCCCAAGCACCTTAGGGTCTCCATAAATGGAAATGACATGGAGGCACACATAAATTCAGAGAGACAAATAATGAGGCCAAAGGGAGAGGGAGAGGGGCCTAGTATGTTCCTTCCCAAGTTTCCACTGGGGAAGCCTTCCTCCATTAGGGATCCCTGTCCACACCCTTTCTGTCCCCACTCAGTTTCCCTATAGCTGCATCCGCACTGCAGAAATAATCTGGTTTGATTATATCAAGGGTAGTCACCCTTTCTCCTTTAAGGGCCGAGGGACTTCAGCTCCCAGAATCCCAGGAGCTATTGGCCAACGTGGGACTATTGGCCAACATGGCTGAGGCTTCTGGGAGCTGAAGTCCCTCGGCCCTTAAAGGAGAAAGGGTGACTACCCCAGGATTATATCTTATAACCTAGCCAGTGTGGTATACACTCGTCCCACCACATTTGCAGCTTTGCCTTTTGTGGATTTGATTATTCACGGATTTCATTAATATGTTCTCTCTAGGAATATCTAGGTCCTCCAGCGCAACTCTATGGTCAACTCTATTTGGTGATGGCTTGAGATGACCAGGTGGGGCAGATGGTTGGAAATGCCTTGTGGCGAATATAATAATGGTGGAGTCAAGGTCTGAATCTGGTCCCCCTGTAGCTTTCCTGCTCATGCTCCCAGTCAACATGACACATGCTCTTATGGAAATTCACACCTAAAAGGCCTACTCATGGGACTGAAAATGGAAATCCTGGCAGCCTCTCAAACTCCTGTCAGCAACGTTACATGAGCAACAATTTCACCCACACCCCAGCCCTCATGTTCACCAGCCCCAAAGCCTCCTTTCCATCTACTCCCACTTGGATAAAAGCTGACACTTGCAGACGTGATGCAGAATTAGATTTTATTCCTGTCACTTTGATGTTATCTGTTCCTAAAATGTGCGGCAATGGATTAACCAGCAAGCTCAACTGGGTGACAGTAGAGATGGCATGTTCGGTTAGCGGAACAGGAACAGAGTCCCGATCACTAGCTGGTCTTTCATGGGCCACCAATTCTACTCTGATAGAAAGGAAAGGAAGGGATCCGTTTCGAGGATCTGTGTATGAGCAGATTCCAGAGACCTTAGACAACGATCCCTGGCCAAAAGAAGAAGAGGAGTGGAGGGAATGCTTTCAGTCCACCTTTGTAGGTACCAGCTGAGTCCCAATGTTATGGTTCAGGCTGCATCTGAAGGCATGGCTGAGAGCAACCATTTTCATATGTTGCTCTTCCTCCCCGATGGAAATTAAGTGGGTCCTTGGTATCTGCTGGGGTTTGATTCCAGGACACTCTGTGGATAACAAAATTTGTGGATGCTCAAGTCCATTTAAATACAATGGCATAGTAAAATGGTGTCCTTTATATAAAATGGCAAAATGAAGGTTTGCTTTTTGGTTGAATGCATGGATTAAAAAAATTCCTTGGATGCAGAGGGCTCACTGTACAATAGACGTTCCACTCCTCTGTTACACACATAGCATGCAGGAGCTGAGGTTCGGGGCAGATGTAGGTCCAAAACACACTGCAGAAACAATCCAGTTTGAGACTGCTTCAACTGCCCTGGCTCAGTGCTAGAGAATTCTGGGAATTGTAGTTTTGTGAGACATTTAGCTGCCTGTGTCAGAGAGCTCTGGTGCCATATTAAACTACAATTCCTAGGATTCCCTAGCACTGAGCCAGGGCAATTAAAATGGTCTCAAACTGGATTATTTCTGCAGTGTGTTTTTGACCGTAGTCTGGGAAGCTCTACAGGTTGGATTCTGACCCTCTGTAGTAGTGGCATACCTAGTATATTTGACACTTGGTGCTGATAATTTTTTAATGCCCTGTTCCTCTCTTCCACAACCTTTTCCAGTTCTGGTGGAGTTGCTGGCCAGGTGGGAAAAGGAGAAGACTCAACTTCCCACCCAGCCTGCAGACCCCCCCCCCCCAGACTTGGAAGGCAGCCACTTCCCATCAGTGCACTGGGTGATACCCCCTCTGATGTGTCATCTAGTTCAGTCCGCACGCCCCTAGTGATGCCCCTGCTCTGTAGTCCTTGAGTTATAAACCACCTCCCTCCCAAATGTGCCTCGGTGCAAAGGAAAGTATTCAGGTTCAAGCCCAAGTCACTTGTAGAATCATAGAATCCAAGAGTTGGAAGAGATCCATCCCAAGAGCCATTCAGTCCAACCCCCTGCCATGCAGGAATAGACAAAGAAAGCATTCCTGACACATGGCCATCCAGCCTCTGTTTAAAAACCTCCAAAGATGGAGACTCCACCACACTCCGAGGCACTGTGGGCCTTTGCAGACTGCCAGAAATAGTGCAAATTGAGTCCACTTTAAGGGTTAGGGAATCATGGGAAGTGTATTTTATTGTGGCACCAGAGCTCTCTGACAGAGAAGGCTCAATGTCTCAGAAGAAAAAACAATTCCCATGATTCCCTAGCACTAACCCTAACCCTTAAAGTGGACTCAATTTGCACTATTTCTGGCAGTCTTCAAAGGCCCTTAGTTTCTGCTAATTATATTTGGTTGGAATAGGGCCTGTCTTCCTATTAGTTTTACCTAGGGCTTAGTGGGTTGTTTGTTTGTTTTTTGCCAGGTTTGACAAATACTGTAATAGCAACAGTTGTTAATTTTAAAAAAGCAACAGTAATAATAGTAAACATACCATACAGGAGCCAGGGAAGCCAAAGTGGTTTGCCAGTACTCTGTTTCTAGATACTTTAGAGGAGCCTTCCTCAACTTATGGTGCCCGCCAGATGCTTTGGATTGCAGCTCCCATCAGCCCTACCTAACATGGCCAGTGGTGAAGGATCATGGGAGCTGAAGCCAAAACCATCTAGAGGACACCAGGCTGGGAAAATCTGACTCAGATTAACTCTAGACATGCCCCAGAATTCACTATAATGTGAATGTGGATTCCTTTTGATGTGGGAAGGATGATTATTGTTATAGTCCAATATGTCTGGAGGGAGTCAGATTGGGAAAGGCTGCTTTCTACACTACACAAGAAGACAGGAGGAAATATCTCCAGCAGCCCAAAGGTCTTGATTGATCAGATTGTGAGTCTGAACAAAAGCCAGCCTGAAACTCTTTGGAAGGGAAATGCGATTAGATCAGTTTCGCTACAGGCGAGTACACAGTTCCTAGTGTGTTGGGCTGGGGTGGTTCAATGTGCCCCTCTGTGCATTGCACCTCCCTCTCCCCCCATCCCAACACACTGGGGCTGTGTACTGGCTTGTAGGAATTGTCAGCCCTTGAAGTAAATGTCAGAACTATAGAATGGAAAAGAAATGTCTGCCACTATGCTAGTTAACACGGTAAGGGTGCAGCTTTGGAAGAGCTCATTCTCTCTTAGATCTCCCTATTGCTTCACTGTCTGATAAGCACCTGGAGCAATCTGCTAAAACACCAGGAATTCCAGTACATACCAGTGGAAAGGATGATGGAAAGGGTCAGAAATGTATATATGTACAAGTACGGGGGATGGAGGGGGTGAGCTGAGAATAGGGGGTCTATTGTTCAACATGCCTTACAGCCTCTGTTGACATTTTCCAGAGCCAGCCCAGCCATTTGCAAGGGTGGCTACCACAAAGATCTGCAAAGCTACTCTTTCATGTTGGTCTAAAGCTGTTTAAAGGGTCTGAATAGCCTTCAGGTAGTTTTATGGCGGGTGCTGATAAATCAGCTGATGAGCAGGAGACCTTCCCTTCTTTTCAAGGTTAGGGAACCTGGTACCTCTCCAGGGCTTTAGACTTCTCTCCCTTCACCCTAACACTGACTTTGTATGTAACAATGCCTGGAAAACTGATCAAAAGCCCATTTTTGTTACGATATCCAGTACTAGGCTGTACTATGCTGGGGTGGCGGCAAAATGAGAGCACCACCCCTCCAAATGGGAATCCTCCTCCCAAAATTAAATGTTCTTCCAGTTCTCAAATCCCTAGCGTGAGGAAGACATTCAGAATTGCTCACATCTAGAG
Organism: Phrynosoma blainvillii; assembly: GCA_026167975.1. Taxonomy (NCBI): domain Eukaryota; kingdom Metazoa; phylum Chordata; class Lepidosauria; order Squamata; family Phrynosomatidae; genus Phrynosoma; species Phrynosoma blainvillii. The sequence continues at coordinate 239,213,680 of JANUYF010000002.1, forward strand.
CTCTTACATATGCTGTGTTCACATTTCCTTGGTCACTTTGCTTGCTCCTTTTCTTCTAATGCTTAACTGATCTCCTAAATGCTCAGCCGATGTTTTAATTTACTCCAACGCTAGATATTGGGGGAGTGAAGGAGAATTTCATGAAGGGGTGGGAAGAATTCTTATTGGGGGGGGGCAATGCCCTCCTGTAGCTACACCTCATTTCTTGGTGTGAGACAAGCTGAAATGTAAGAGCAATGCAAGGACAAAGTGCCTTGTGTGGTGAATAAATAACCAACTTTTTGTTATGCCACTAGTTACAGCTCTGCTAACTACACACCAGCAAAAGAGACAATAAAATTAATGGAGGAATGGATTTCCATTCTTTGGGATCTGTTGCAGTATATCCATGGAGCTCCCTATCATTAAAGAAAAAATGGAGGCGCTTTTAGGGCCTTTACAGACTTTCAGAAATAATGCAGCTTGAGGCCACTTTAACTGTCCTGGCTCAGTGCTAGGGAATCATGGGAATTGTATTTTTTTCTGAGACATTGAGCCTTCTCTGTCAGAGAGCTCTGGTGCCACAATAAACTACAGTTCCCATGATTCCCTAGCACTGAGCCAGGACAGTTAAAGTGGCCTCAAGCTGCATTATTTCTGAAAGTCTGTAAAGGCCCTTAGTCTCACTTGATGCAGCTGCAATGGGGGAAGTTACCCAGAGCTATAAAATCAAGCAGGTGAAGTAGTCCAGATCTCAGAGCATTAGGAAGAACCCCAGCTGACAAAAGGCTAGGTTCCTGTGAGTGACTTATGCTGGTGAAATTATCAGTTGTGCCAGCATAAGCACTTTCTCAAATAGTGCATATAGGGGCAGCAGGGGGGTGGACTGGCAGAGAATGCCATCTCTGTCCAGACAGCAAGCTGGCCTGTTGGCTCTGGAATTTGTCAGGGAACCTTAATCTTCTGATGGGAATGGATTTTGCTGCTGTTTCTGACCAATCCCTGTCACTGGCTCAATGCTATGGAATTCTGGGAATTTTAGTCTGTTGTGGCATCAGAGCACTCTGACAGAGAAGGCTAAATGCCTCAACAACTACAATTCCCAGAAATCCATAACATTGACCCATGGCAAGTTAAAGTGGTGTCAGACTGGATTATTTCTGCCATGCAGATGCAGTGCACATTAAATTGAGGCACTGCCCTGGCTCAGTGCTAGGGAGTCATGGGAATTGTATTTTTTTCTGGGACATTGAGCCTTCTCTGTCAGAGAGCTCTGGTGCCACAATAAAATACAGTTCCCATGATTCCCTAGCACTGAGCCAGGGCAGTGACTCAATTTAATGTGCACTATTTCTGGCAGTCTGCAAAGGTAGCTAGTCACATCAATCAACAGGCCTTAGTGTCTCAGCAATACCAGAGACAAAGTAACAAGGTAATAAAAACTGAAGCTGATAGGGAAATTAAGCAATTACGTAAGTTTAGCATATAACAAGGGTTAAGGCTGTCTCCTCTGTTTCATATAGTAAATAAGGTAAGTTTTCAGGTAAATAGATGCAAGAATGAAATAATGCCAGCAAGGCTGCAGGGACTATTCAGTGTCTCGCTTAGACTGCAACTATTTTTGCTGTCTGGATTAAACTACTGGGCATATGCTTGGAGCACTCAGCTCTGTCTCCGATGAAACAAATTTGTTCTCTTAGGGCCAAGGTAGCTGAGGAGAGGCAGAGCGGTTAACAAATAACACCTTCAGGGATGTGATAGCAGTGTCTCACTCACAGAATGACTGACAGCCATTCTGCTGCATGGAAAATGAGAACATCTCTCAGAGGAAAAGGGAAATGATCACTTAGAAGGGTGCCATGCATTGATGGATGAGCAGATGTCTTCTCAACTCAGAGATATGCTTCCAGAGGACAGGAGAAGAATGTTGTAGGGATGTGCTTTCATTTACTCATACGGATTAGATAAACAGATGGACATGAAAAAGGTAAAATTTCTAGATACTCCAGACAAGTGTGCTCTACAACATAGAACCAGACGGGAGAGAACTTTGGATTTAATTTTAAGTTGCACTTGTGACCCACAGTGAGATGTAAGTGTTATAAAGCCAATTGAAAGCAACAGCCAGGATGCTGTCAAATTTAATATATATGTAAATGAAAAACTGCAGACCTAACCCAACCAATTAGATTGGATTTCAATATCTTTTTTTAAAATGGGAATTGGTAAAAATGGACTTGGAAGTGAAAGTCAAGATGCTCAGATCTCCAAAACACTTAGCTGTGTTCCTCAATACCACAATAATAGGAGATCAGCTAGAATATATGGTGCAAATCTAAAAAGCTACCTTCAAAGGGGAAATAGGTCATTGTACAGTAATGTCAAGGAAGGCATCAGACTCAGAAAAATTGCGTCCTCAAGAAAATGGAAATTTTGATGGAACAAGGACAAAAAAATGTACAGATGAAATACACGCAAACAAGAAGGGTTGCAAAAAAAAAAAAGATTTTGAGTAGCATATTGCTGACAGCATTAAGGCTTACAATAAACATTACTTAAATACATATGGAGCAGCTAATGGGACAGAGTGATGGTTGGACCCTTGGATGACAACAGAGTTGTGAAGGAGAATAAAGACACTGCAGAGAAACTGAGGGGGGTTGCAGACTGCCAGAAATAGTGTGAATTCAGTCCACTTTTAGGGTTAGGGTTAGTGCTAGGGAATCATGGGAACTGTTATTTTTCTGAGACATTGAGCCTTCTCTGTCAGACAACTCTGATGCCACAATAAAATACAGTTCCCATGGTTCCCTAACTCTAACCCTAACCCTAAAAGTGGACTGAATTCACACTATTTCTGGCAGTCTGTAAGCCCCCTGATTTCTTTGTGTCTGCCTTCACTGTACAGGATATAGGGTAGATACCTGTGCCTAAACTAACATTGTCAGAAAGGGAGTGAGCTAAAGGAAATATTAGTGACAAGAGATGACCGTTTGGCCTTATTGACAAACTGAAAACAAGCAAACCACACCTGAGATTCTTAAACAACTCAAAGGTGATGTTCCTTTGTTATAACAAAATCATGTGATCAGTCCTTGCACCAACTTTTTAAAAGGGATCCAGGAGAGATAACATGGAATTACACACTGGTTAACTCAATGTCTGTTTTGGATAAAGTGGTGGAAAGCATTATTAAACATAAAATTATAAGGCGTACTGAGATCTTGCTGAAGAAGAATCAATATGATGTCTGCAAAGATTTGACTTTTTCTCTAACCTTTTAGAGTTCTTAGAGAGAACCAATCAGCATGGGAATAGGAATAATTTGGTAAATTGTTTACTTGGATTTTCAAAATTAATTTTACAAAATCTATCATTTCTGGCTAAATTTAGTCATGGGATAAGATGAGAAACCCTACATGATTATAATAGTTTGATTTCACTTTAATTTCTATGGCTACATCCTATGGAAGCCTTGGATTGATAGTCTGGTCAGAAGCACCAGAGTTGCTCCTTGGCTGAGGAATCTAAACAGCCCTCCCTAAAATGCCAATCCCACAATGCCATAGGATGAAACCATGGCAGTTAAAGTGGAATCATATCACTGAATTAATTTGTATCAGATAACAAGCCCCATAGAACACCTGATTAAAACCTTGGGGGTTCCAAATATACATTGTTATTATCAAGCAATAAAAATAGTCATATCAAAAATGGTGCAATTCAAATTAGCAATAATGGAACAACATACCTATGGGGAACATTTATGGGAATTAATTTGGTACAAACCAAAAATATATATATCCCCAGTCCAATGATACTATCTTTTCAAAAATCTGTCCTCAAACGCTGGAGTATATTTGCTGCAATCTCAGCCTCAGGTTTTTCTCCATTGACATCTATTACTATTAACAAGTCTGCAAATGAAGAATTGTGTAGAACTATTAGCATCTCATTCTGGGAAAAGATACTACGGGCAAATATTTGGATTAAAGAAAAACATATTTCAAATAAAGAACTTTTCATGTCAGAGAAAATGCACATTTGCTTCTATTTTGCTTCTTTCAAAGCAGACACATAGCAGAATAATGGTAAGAAAGGGGGATATGTGAAGTTATACAAACTTTTAAATCTTTTTTAATAAAGTAAAACTCAAGTAATTTAATCACTAAAGTTTATTTACTACTTTAGTAAAGATTATTTAATACTTTCTTTCAAACACAACCTCCAAACGATCTACAGACCAACCAGAAACATTAAGCAAATACTTTGCTCAGTGAAGGACAGGAGAGACCCTCTCACAGCCGCAGGAGTTTACCGCATACCATGCAGCTGCGGACAAGTCTACATAGGGACCACCAAACGCAGTGTACAAACACGACTCAAGGAACTGCAGACTGGGTCAGCCAGAATAATCAGCAGTAGTAGAACATGTTATATGCCAACCTGGGCACAGAATGCTATTTGAAAACACTGAAATTCTGGACCATGTCAACAACTACCAGGTCAGAATGCACAGGGAGGCCATTGGAATCCACAAACACCTAGACAACTTCAACAGAAAAGAAGGAACACTGAAAGTAAACAAGGTTTGGCTACCAGTCCTGAAAAACACCAAAATCAAGGCTCTGGACAAGCAAATGACCACCACCCAGGCTTAAGAGGTTTCCCCACAGACAATGGATTACCAATTAAATGGACACAAATCCCCCTCGCATATCCTCCACACAACACATCTCCAGACTGTGACATTCAACACAGTACAACACACAAACTAACTCAACTATTAACATGTGGAAAAACCACTTTCTCCCAAACAAGGCTCCCACAGGTGTGTGTGTATGTATGTGTGTATTTATTTACTCTTTAAATTTTATTTTCTCTACCCAGTGGGTCATGAGGAACAACTAAAGTGATGGTGAGATTAATTATCCTGCTATAATATGATGATAAGGAAATACTCTGTGGGCTTTAAAAAATGTACAAAATCTAATTGATCCCTCAGAGCTGCTGGGAGAGGGGGAGTGGGTTGCTTCTTGTTTGGGGTGTGTGCAACAGCTTCCATTATTTCAGATATAGGCCTTAAACATCCTTGCTTATGATGTGGCTTGAAGAGGGTAACCTTTGCATGATAATCAAATTTATGTCTGTCTTTTACATTAATTCCTGTTAGCAAGGATGTATGTCAAAAAGGCATTTGGAAAAGTAATATGCAGAATACCTGGCTTAAAGTCTTGAAGTTACATATTAAACTCTTCCTGATGAAGGAAAGATTATGAAGACCAGCAGGGAGCATTCTTTTTCTCCCATATCTTTAGATCCCCTTCATCCCTTTCTTGAAGAAGAGCCAGAGCAAGCAACAGCGCTGAAGATTTTTTTAAAGAACAGTCAGTTCTGTGTGGGTGACAGATTGCAGAGGGAACAAACTGATGTCGCTAAATGGAGGTGATTCTTAGAGATCCAGAAAAAGAGATCTATGTATGGACAGGTATAGATTTTATTTTGATGCACTGCTGTCAAGAGAAGCTATGGGAAGCAGAAAGGAGAAGAAAATCTCTGCTCAATATTCAACTCTCCCATTTCTTTTTCTTTTTTAATTTTCTGATATTAATTTATATTAGTTTTTATACAGTATTTACAATCAAAATAATATACGATCAAAGATAAAGAAACAGAAGGAGGAAAAGGACAAGAAGAAGAAAATCAAAGACATAAAACTAATACAATTCACACAGATAGTATCAACTATAATGTTAACTAAAATATGCCAACAAATATGGAAAACAAAATGGTGGCCAACAGACTGGAAATGTTCAATATTCATCCCTATCCACAAAAAAGAGACACAAAAGACTCCAGCAACTATAGGACCATTAATATTTTCCATGCAAACAAGATGATGATGATGATGACATCCCATTTGATGTAATTTCCCATGCAAACAAGATGATGATGATAATGATGATTACATCCCATTTGGCTGTACTAACCTGTCTCAGGGGTGTAGTCACTATATAAATGAATAATATGTCGTCACGACATAATTGAAAACAGAAGATGGAGAAGCTCCATTCTCTGCAAAAACAAGACCAGGAGCAGATTGTGGCACAACATCAAAAATTAGAGTAAAGCTAAAGAAGAACACTAAAGCAATCATTGTGCCAAAATACAAGCTGAAGAACATTCCCATAGACTGTAAAGATAATGTAAAAATTGACAGAAACCAGGAACATTGTCAGGAAGGAAAACAAAAAGTCACTATCTGCAGCCAAAAAGAAAGAGAAGCCTCAGTGGATGACAGATCACATTTTTCAAACAGTTAAAGACAAGAAGCAAAAGTAAAAGGGGACAGAAATAGGGTCTGAATCCCCAATGCAACTGTTCATCAACTTGTGTGCAGGGACAAAGAGAATTACTATAAAAATCAGTGCAGAGAAACAGAAGATGAAAACAAAAAAGGAAGTACAAGAGACGTCTTCCACAAGAAATGAAAAGGAAATTTAAACCAAGAGAATGGATGCTCTATGACCATTAGGAGAACACATTATATGACCAAGTAGAAATAAAAAGATGATGGAAACAATACATGGAAGAACTATATAAAGGGATGAAAGGATGTCGGATTCACTAAAGGACGATTGAAAATGAATCCACAACATTAGAAAGTGAAGTGGAAGCTGCACTCACAACACTTGGGACAAATAAATCACCAGGTACAGATGGCCTATCAATAAAGCTGCTTCCGTCTACAGAGACAGAATCTACTCTAGTTCTGACTAAAATCTGTTAACAAATAAGGAAAAATAAAGAATATCCCACAGACTGGAAATGCTCAATGTACATTCCAGCACCCATGAAAGGGTGCATCAGAGAGTGCAGTAAGAACAGGATTATTGCATTTATTTCTCATGCATGCAAAGTGATGCTCAAAATTCTGCAACAAAGACTTTTACTATATATGCAGTGAGAAATGCTAGATGTCCAAGCTGGGCTCAAGAAAAAAGAGGCACTAGAGATCATGCTGCAAACATATGTCGGATAATGGAGTACACCAAAGAATTTCAAAAGAAAATCAGACTGTGCTTTCTTGATTTTGTAGATCATGAAAAACTATAGATTACTCTTAAAGAAATTGGTATGCACAATATTTGATTGTCCTGATTGTCCTGTACTCAGGGCAAGAGGCTACCTACAATTAGCAGAGAATAAGGAGAAACAGGATGGTTTTCAATTTGCAAGGGGGTCAAATGCAAAGGTGCATTTTCTCACCCTATCTCTTTAAAATGTATGCTGAATATATCATACATAAAGCAGGATTAGATTTGGAGGAAGGAGGCATAAAAACTGGAGGAAGAACCATCAATAATTTAAGATATGCAGATGACATCATACTGCTAGCAGAAAACAGCAGAGACTTGGAAAAATTACTGAAGAAAGTCAAGGCAGAAAGTGGAAAGGCAAGTTTATAGCTGGACATTAAGAAAACAAAAATAATGATCACTTATGATTTACATAACTTTAACAATGAAGACGTTGAAATAGATCAAGATCTTCCATACCTTGGCTCAGTCATTAATCAGAATGGAGACTGCAGTAAAGAAATCAGAAGATGGGAGTTTATCACATGAGGGACAGAACAATGACGTCCTGTCCCTCATGTGATAAACTCCCTAGTCTTCTGATTGGGTGGGATGACCCATCCTGTCCAGTCCTTCCCTCGACTGTGGGAAGGACTTTCACACATGACCCGTAATTGACCCATCTAGGAAGCGCTAGTGAAAATGATTGTGTGAATCACTTTCACATGAAAAGCACTTTGAATCTGTCATTCAGCTGCCTGGGAAGCACTAGTGATCATGCTAAACATGAGACATCAGGGAAGTGTCATTCTCCTGTCATTTTGTATTAACGGAAGAACCCATTAATATAGTTATACTTCACTGATGGCTGAATGACAGGCTCAGTGCACTTCCATGTGAAAGTGTTTAGCATGATCACTTTCACTCAGGTTAAGGACAGGATAAGGACAGGGGAGCGATCCCATCCCTATCCCATCCCCGTGTGATAATCTCCCATGACTTGGAATGGCAACTATGAAGGAACTAAACAAAATCTTGAAGTGTAAAGGTATATCATTGAATACTAATGCTAGGATTGTCCACGCCATCATATTTCTAAATTCTGTGTATGGTTATGAAAGCTGGACAGAGAAGAAAGTTGATAGGTTGAAAAAAGTTGATAGGAAGAAAATCACCTGATTTGTAGTAAGGTCCTGGAGAAGTGTTGTGTAAATACAGTGGATGAATAAATGTGTCCTGGAGCAAATGGAAGGAGTTTATCACACGGGGGAAATCCCGTGCGGAAACGGGGCTTTAAATTAAACGAAACCCTCAAAAGCAGGTGTTTTTTCGGATGACGTCACTGTTAAAAGGAGGTTAATCTGAACGGAAATTAGACAAAAACTGCTTCTTTTTACTTTTGGTAGATCCCGAAAGTAAAAAGAAGCAGTTTTTGTCTAATTTCTGTTCGGATTAACCTCCTTTTAACTGCGCTGGAGTTTATCACATGGGGAAATCCCGTTGATAAATTGCTTCCGCTTTTGCATTTTTTTCCCAATTTAAAGCAGCGTTTCTGCATGGGACTCCCCGTGTGATAAACTCCAAACTCTCCTTAGAAATCAAGATGACTAAATGGAGACCATCGTACTTTGGACATATGATGAGAAGACATGACTCGCTAGAAAAGACGATGATGCTTGGCAAGGTAGAAAGTAGTAGGAAAAGAGGAAGATAGCATCACAGATGGATAGACTCATTCAAGACAACCACTACCCTGAATCTGCAAGACCTGAGTATGCTGGTTAATGACAGGGTGATTGGGAAGCCTCTCATCCATGGGGCCATTATAAGTTGAAGTCAACTTGATGGCAGTTAACAAAATATATGAACATCCTTTTCTTAAACATTTTGTTTATCATTTTTTTCAAGGGGAAAAAAGATTTCAGAAAAACAGAAGGGAAAACTTTTTTTCTCCTGAATGTTTATCTCCTCCTCCCTTCAGGGCCTTCACATCTTTAGTTGTAATAATGAAAAAAAAAAAAAAAAAAAGCATCCTCCAAGTTCATACATATTTTACTGGGGGCTTTGCTGTCACTAATATTATCTGTTCCAAAGATATGCTGCCACCTCATGGGCCAGAGAGGAGCACTGCAGGTCTGCCAAGAGATTATGGAAGCCTGCTGAAGAACTTCTTTCTCCTTAGCATATCGGTGATCTGTAGAGTTTCCAGGTCTTAGCCCTTCTTCTTCAGTCCTAAGGGCATGGGGGATGACTCTCAGGGACAGAGCACAGCCTCAAAAAGTACGGTATGTGCATGTGTATTCCTAATTTGTTAGATGGTGTTTTTTATTTGAATGGCATCTTCTGTGCATCTTTGGTTGATCCTGAAGACATTGCCAGGGGCTTCCCCTTGTAACCTCATCCTTGTGACCTCATGAGCCCCACCTGGTGACATCACAAGGGACTGCCCTTTAGGTCTGAGGTTTTGGCCCTAGGATAGTCCTGACCTCACAACCCTGGTGATATCTCATTACAGGTAAGGGCTTCCCCTTTGACGTGATTGTCTAGTTGTGTCTGACTGTAGAGGGTGGTGCTCGTCTCCATTACTAAGCTGAGGGAGCCAGTGTTGTCAAATATGACTCCATAGTCATGACTGCATGGGATGCTGTTACCTTCCCACCAAAGTGATGCCTATTTATCTACCTGCACTGTTACATGCTTTTGAACTGCTAGGCTGGCAAAAGCTGGGACTAGTGATGGGAGCTCACTCCATCCCGTGGTACTTGGGTCTCTTCTGACCTTGCATTAGTGACTATCAATTCACCCAAGACATTGAAGTCATCAGGGCCAAGTTTGCTTCCCCACCTTTAAAATGTATCCCAGTGTAGGGGTAGGAAAGTTCAAGCTTGTGGGATCACCTCTGATTTATTGTCAACTACCTCACCCCATCTACCAAATGGGGCTTGATCCAGAAAACAAACACTTTGGCTGCTGCCACACTACAGAGTTAGTGCAGTTTGACACTGGATTAACTGTCATGGCCTAGTGCTGTGGAATCATGGAATTTGTAGTTTGTTGTGGCACCAGAGTTCTCTGACAGAGAAGGCTAAATATCTAACAAAACTACAATCCAAGAATTCTGTATCGTTGAGCCATGGCTGTTAAAGTGGTGTCAAACTGCATTATTTATGCAGTGCAGATTAGATCCCAGTCACTGTAATTTAATTTATACAACTACTTTGCATGTGAAAAATATTTATTTTAAACTTAGGGGGGAAGCAGACGACTGCTTCCGGGATGCCGCCGGACAGAGCGCCGGCGGAGCGGAGCCTCCGCACCACGGCGCTCCTGCGGCGTCCCTAAAAGGAGCTCCAAATTGGCGCTCCTTTTAGATGTCAGGGAAAGTGCGCCCTAAAAGCGGCGGGCGCACTTTCCCTGACTCTTCCGCCGCAGCGCATGCGGTCACTGCGGTGTGAGGTCATCCCCGGAGCGCCGGCCGTGCGGAGGGTCGGCGACTCCGAGGGTGACCTCAGGAAGAGGAAGGTGCGCCGCTAGTGCGGCTGCCCCATCTCTTCCGGGCCTCGAAGACGACTCTATTAGTCGTCTGCCGAGGCCATTAGTTGTTTTTTCTGAAGTTTCAAAACATATCTTCTAATTAAAATGCATTTGTTGCAAGGTATTTTTGTCATTACCTATGAAAAACTTTCCACATAGAAACCTCTTTTATAGTGGTGGATAGCCAAACCCTTCTGCCCGCTCCCAATTTTTGTCTTATAAGTAGTCAGTTTTTGAAAGCCTGTTAAAATAAAAAATCTTTACATGCCAACAATGACGGGGACAATCTAGCTTCACTTGGAAGAGACTTTCATATCCTTGGAGCATCCATGGAGAAGGCCCTCCCAGATATCCCAAATAGTTGACTCTGTGATAGTAGCAGGAATGAAATATGAGCTTCCCATGAAGATATCACAATGGGCAGGCTTGTATGGGAGAAAGTAGTCCCTCGGATAGTGTGGATCAAATATGCATAAGGCTTTATAGGTTATTACCAACACTTCATACCCTTCAGCTGCCACAATTTGGAAAGGGAGGGACAGTCCCAAATAATAGGACTATCAGCCCACTTTTTCAGTGGCTTTCTCCTTCTCCCACTTTCCCCTTTTGTCCTCAGCTTACTTCAGTTACTGTAAACCTCAATTCAAAATGTAAAAGTTGTTTTCACTCAATTAACTCAACAGAGTAGGACTGGAAAGGAAGCGGCTGAATCTTGCCTTTCCCAGTGGACTCAGGCAAAGGCAAACTGCCGCAGCCTCTCCTACTTTGTCTGTTCTTCCACACTAATACCTGTGCCATCTTGACCACAATATGATGCTATTTGGCCATACTTGTCCCAGTTTTCATCTATGAAATGTTGGAGGCTATGATATCTTGAAATATACCCACATACTTGTTGAGGGACAATATCAAGGACCCTGTTCTCCCTTCTTATAAATTATTTTTTAAAAAATAGGATGCCATCAAACAGAAGAGTTGACATGTGGCAGCCTTTCAAATATGGGGCTGCCGTATATAAAGTAGGGCACAGGTCTACCCAGTGGCTTCACTAGAATTGGTCACCCAGTGCGGTAACGCGTGGTGTCAACTCCACACCCACACCCATTGACCTCCTTCTATACCACACCATACAGAATCCTTTGTAATGTTTTTTGTACTAACATTACTCATAAATCATAATTCCAGTATATCTCTGAATGTAATGGCAATAGTTGTAACATAAACAACTAGCAAAATTACCGTAAGTGAAAAGTTGGTAAGGATGTTATGTTTTGAAATAAATTTTTAAAATGATATTTTAAAAAGAAATTTAAAATTTAAAATAAAAACAACAACACCCTGAAGCATTTCCTTTCTCCTCCCACTGAGCCGTGCCCATTCACATCTTCTCTTCTGCTGAGCTCCAGCATTTTAAAGGGACTCAGGTGAACACCACAGCCTGTTTCTGCCAAAAAAAGTAGCTTTTGGGGAACAGTGGTCTCACACGTTTAGGGTGTCATCTGGTATGGTGTGCACACCCCGCACCCCCTAGTTATGCCCTTGGGTCTCCTCTAGCTAGTACTCTTATACCTGCTTTAGAATTGCACATGAAAAACAAGTAATTTTATATGGTACCCTCTGCTAAAAAAGTCAACTTCCTCGGCCAACATGTCCTGCTATCTTACTATCTAAAGAAACTTGAATTGGCAGGCTATCTCCAAAATCTGTCTTGAGCTTAAAACATGCACAACATCTTAACTTTCTGTTTTCGGGATCCTGAGTTTTACACCAGGGAAGCTACTAGAATTAATCTTAAGCCAACACTAGAACACAATGCAAGGGTGCTGCTCTGGTCATGCAGACAATTAAACTTTGCCTGTGTTTCTGTGCCCTCGATTTTTCTTAGATTTGTAGATGACTTTGTTTTGCAGGGGGACTTTCCATCTTCTCATGCTGTTGCGAAGGGGTTTGAGGATAATCTCTTCTCTACAACAGAGATGTGCAAGGGAGAAGGGGGCCCATGCAGGGAAAAACTTTTATAAAACCACTTACTGGGCATTGAAATGGCTCTATTCAACTTTGAAGAATACCAGCATGGAGATGGTCACCTAGCAACCTGGAGCAATGTGGCACAGCTTGGATTCCAGAGTGGGAGAAACAATAATTCCTTGCTACCCTACTGAGAACTGAAAGCCTGAAGATCTTCTCCTGAGACCAGAGAGAGAGAACACAAAGATGGGAAAAACTTTATGAGAGAATCATCTTTATTGAAGCAATGGCAAATGCACCATGGTGCCAAAAAAACCCACTCCGGAGTATGAAAGAGAAAGGCAAGGGCTTACAGTTGGATATTATTATTCTCCTGTGAGAATCAAATACTCAGTTGACTCCAGTAGAGCTGTGCTGTTGCCGAGCTGGAAGAAAAGAGGAGTGAAATGAATTTGCATCACTATACATTTACTTCCCCAATCTTTCCTTAGGCTGCTTCTTCTTGAGCATGAAATGGCTTCTTCCCATTTCTTGCACTTATATGGTATGAGTCATCAGTTTCTTTATCACTTTTCTACAACCCAACTCCATCCCAGTATTTTGGTGTACAAGTTTCAGGATTCATGAATAGTAACCACTCTATTTTGTTTTGATCATATCTCACCTAGGGCTCATTCCCACTATGATTTATATCAATTTTCTGATTGCTTTAAATGTGCCTTGTCCCCATTTGAAATGGTTTTAGATGCGACTACAATCATTTGGATTCTCTTTGAAGTGGGACAAATGCAAAAAACTTGCTCTTTTCAGACACTAGTTTTTTGCCAGTCCTTTTGAAAAGAAGTGATTAGCAAGTGTGTTCAGCAAGTGGGAATGACGGACCTGAGTTGCATCAAACTGAAGGGGAGGGATTACTGTGGCAGTTTTGAGGGAAATCCGCCATTCCCCCCCTCTTAGCTCTGCTTTTGTGCTTTGTGGTGTGACTTATGCTCTGTTTGATTCTTTATCCATAGTCCCTTTACGGAATGATTTTATTCATTTCTTTTTTAAAAATGAACTGGACCTTCATCCTCAAAAAGATTTCAAGTCAGTGTGCAGAAAATAACACATTGCAGCGTAAAAAAAAAATATAACCTAAAACCAAAATATCGAAAGTCAAACCAAAAGGCCTAAAAAATTTTCAGCCATGTAAAATGAACAGAATGTTTGTTTCAGCAAACAACCTGAAATCAGCAATGCAAGGATTAATAGCAAAGGACCGGGATGCTCTATGACATGATAGTCATGTCTGCTAGTTCCTGCTAGAGAGGAGGAGGAGGAGGAGGTGAGCAGTTCCTGGGCAGCCATTTTAAGGGGTGAGTTTTGAACTTTTAAAAACTCTTGGGGAGAGTGTGTTGTTGTTGCTGAGGGGGTGGAGCTTCTGTGAGTCACACTTGTGAGTCACTAGGGGGTGGAGGTAGCAGTCTAGCTTTATACAATTCCTCTCAGAGCCTTCTAGACTCTTCTAGGCCAGTTCTTGCTAGAGAGGAGGAGGAGGAGGAGAGCAGTTCCTGGGTAGCCATGTTAAGGGGGTGAGTTTTGAACTTTTAAAAACTCATGGGGAGAGTGTGTTGTTGTTGCTGAGAGGGTGGAGCTTCTGTGAGTCACACTTGTGAGTCACTTGGGGGTGGAGGTAGCAGTCTAGCAGTATACAACTCCTCTCAGAGCCTTCTAGACTTTTCTAGGCCAGTTCCTGCTAGAGAGGAGGAGGAGGAGGAGGAGGAGGAGGAGGAGGAGGAGAGCAGTTCCTGGGCAGCCATGTTAAGGGAGTGAGTTTTGAACTTTTAAAAACTCTTGGGGAGAGTGTGTTGTTGTTGCTGAGGGGGTGGACCTTCTGTGAGTCACACCTGTGAGTCTCTAGGGGTGGAGGTAGCAGTCTAGCTCTATACAACTCCCCAAGCCTTCTAGACTCTTCTAGTCCAGTTCCTGCTAGAGAGGAGGAGGAGGAGGAGGTGGTGAGCAGTTCCTGGGCAGCCATTTTAAGGGGGTGAGTTTTGAACTTTTAAAAATTCTTGGGGAGAGTGTGTTGTTGTTGCTGAGGGGGTGGAGCTTCTGTGAGTCACACTTGTGAGTCACTAGAGGGTGGAGGAAGCAGTCTAGCTTTAAACAACTCCTCTCAGAGCCTTCTAGACTCTTCTAGGCCAGTTCCTGCTAGAGAGGAGGAGGAGGAGGTGAGCAGTTCCTGGGCAGCCATGGTAAGGGAGTGAATTTTTAAACTTTTAAAAACACTTGGGGGGAGTGTGTTGTTGTTGCTGAGGGGGTGGAGCTACTGTGAGTCACTTGTGAGTCACTGGGGGTGGAGGTATCAGTCTAGCTCTATATAACTCCTCTCAGAGCCTTCTAGACTCTTCTAGGCCAGTTCCTGCCAGAGAGGAGGAGGTGAGCAGTTCCTGGGTAGTCATGTTAAGGGGGTGAGTTTTGAACTTTTAAAAACTCTTGGGGAGAGTGTGTTGTTGTTGCTGAGAGGGTGGAGCTTCTGTGAGTCACACTTGTGAGTCACTTGGGGGTGGAGGTAGCAGTCTAGCAGTATACAACTCCTCTCAGAGCCTTCTAGACTCTTCTAGGCCAGTTCCTGCTAGAGAGGAGGAGGAGGAGGAGGAGAGCAGTTCCTGGGCAGCCATGTTAAGGGAGTGAGTTTTGAACTTTTAAAAACTCTTGGGGAGAGTGTGTTGTTGTTGCTGAGAGGGTGGACCTTCTGTGAGTCACACTTGTGAGCCTCTATGGGTGGAGGTAGCAGTCTAGCTCTATACAACTCCCCAAGCCTTCTAGACTCTTCTAGTCCAGTTGCTGCTAGAGAGGAGGAGGAGAAGGTGGTGGTGGTGGTGAGCAGTTCCTGGGCAGCCATTTTAAGGGGGGTGAGTTTTGAACTTTTAAACACTCTTGGGGAGAGTGTGTTGTTGTTGCTGAGGAGGTGGAGCTTCTGTGAGTCACACTTGTGAGTCACTAGAGGGTGGAGGAAGCAGTCTAGCTTTAAACAACTCCTCTCAGAGCCTTCTAGACTCTTCTAGGCCAGTTCCTGCTAGAGAGGAGGAGGAGGAGGAGGAGGAGAGCAGTTCCTGGGCAGCCATGTTAAGGGAGTGAGTTTTGAACTTTAAAAAACTCTTGGGGAGAGTGTGTTGTTCTTGCCGAGGGGGTGGACCTTCTGTGAGTCACACTTGTGAGTCTCTAGGGGTGGAAGTAGCAGTCTAGCTCTATACAACTCCCCAAGCCTTCTAGACTCTTCTAGTCCAGTTCCTGCTAGAGAGGAGGAGGAGGAGGTGAGCAGTTCCTGGGCAGCCATTTTAAGGGGGTGAGTTTTGAACTTTTAAACACTCTTGGGGAGAGTGTGTTGTTGTTGCTGAGGGGGTGGAGACTGTTTTTGTCTAATTTTTTGCAATTTCTTATGTAGTTCTGCTATTGTTATCGATTTTAATTGTTGTTGAAGTGCTAAGATTTCATTTTTCACTTTTTTGTCTTCGTTTTGTTTCCATTCTTTTTCCTTTATCTTTAATCTTTCTGATATTTCTTTTACCTTCCTGTTTTCTTCTTTTCTTTTTTCTGCTTGAACTTTTATAAACATACCCCTGATGACAGCTTTACTAGCATCCATAAAGTAATACTAGATGTGCCCTCAATATCATTTTCCTTAAAGTATGTTTTTAATTCTTTTTTAATTTTATTCTTTATTTCTTCCTCGTTCAGTAAGTTTTCTGGTAATTTCCATGAATATTCCCTATGTTTTTCTCTAACCTTTAATATTATTGGACTATGATCAGATATGTATCTTGGTTCTATTTCCATGACTTGTATTAGTGGGAGTAAAGTTATTGAGGTTAGAAATAAATCAATTCTAGAATAAGAATTATGTGCTTCCGAATAAAAGGTGTATTGTCTTTCATCTTTATTCTTGTATCTCCAAATATCTATCAAATCATACTTTTCTTGTAGTTTAAAAAAAGTTGTTGGAAGTTTGCCTTGGTTTTTTCTGATCTTTTTCTGAGTGGAAAACATATCTAGTTCTGGAAGAATCACAGCATTGAAGTCACCTAATAATATTATTTCATGATATTCCGTTGATTTGATTTCTTCATGCACTCTTTTAAAGAATTGCTTTCTGTTTTCTATCAGAGCATATATTCCTACGATTAAACAAGTCAAATTTTTAAATTTAACTTCCACCGCTATAAGGGAGCCATCTTTATCCTTGAAGAATTCTTTTGCATTATATTTCCTTTTCATAGATAGCTATCCCTTTCTTTTTTTTTTCTGTAGATGAATATAAACACTCTCCTAATTTTTTATTTCTTAAGTACCTTGATTCACTGCTCTTTATTTTTGTCTCCTGTAAACATATTATGTCACCTTTTTATTTTTCCATACGATGGAATACCATACTTCGTTTATATTTATTGTTTATCCCTTTCACATTCCAAGATATGATGTTAATTGTCATACTGGTTTTATGGTCAAATAGAAATGTATTATTTTATTATGATGCCTTCCCAGCCACCCCTATATTTTATTTTATTTTAGTTTAGTTTTTTTTTTCTTTATTGTCAATTAAATTTGTGAGTTAATTTAAAGAGTTCTGCAACCTATGATGTTACTTCTTGTTTACATACGGGTTCCAATCCGATAGCTAAATCTTCTAATTCATCATCTGTGTCTTTGTCTGTATTAGGTACGTCCTCATCTTCTGTAGCCTCTTTCTTTTCTGGGCTATTTTTCTTTTCCCTTTCTTTTCTGATGATTTATTCCTTTGTTCTTTTCCTTTCTCTTTATTTCTTCTGGTTCTCCATTCTTTTTTACAGTATGATCTATCTGTGTTTCCTTCTTCTGGTTCTTTCTGTTTTTCCTTTGAATCTCTTAACAATCTCTGTTCCATGTCCTTAGCCTTTTCAATGTTGTCAATTCTGTATCTTTTCTGTTTATAGGTTAGTGACAATCCTTCTATCCTCTCCCATCTAAATTCTGTGTTCAATTCTTGTAGGAGTAGAGTAAGAAATTTATATTTCTGCCATTCTAGCATTAATTGGGGCAGAATGTCTTTGAAAATTTTTACTTCATGATTTTCAATTGTCAATCTGTTTTCATAACTTCCGCGAATAATATTGTCCTTATTAAACAGATGACTATGTCTCTAGGAACCTCTCGTTCTTTAGTAGATGGTGAGCTTATTCTAAAAATTTTGTCTAGATCCATTGTCAATTGTTCCGTACTATAGTTAATAAATTGTGCTAATAGAGCTATAATCCTTTTTATTAAATCCTCTCTCTTCATTTCCGGGACCCCTCTAATTTTTACGCATCTTTCCCTGTATCTCAGTTCAGTAGACCAGTCTCTTAAACAGTGTTGATTTTGTTGATGTTGAATTTCCTTTGCGGTTTTTTTCTAATGTTTGTGTTCTATCTTTTATCTTTTCTACCTCTCTCTGTGTTTTTGTCAAATCTGTTGTAATCTTTTCCATTTTTCTCCTCAGTCCATCTAGTTCAGGGGTAGGCAACCTTTCCCCTTTAAGGGCCGAGGGACTTCAGCTCCCAGAATCCCAGGAGCTATTGGCCAACATGGCTGAGGCTTCTGGGAGCTGAAGTCCCTTGGCCCTTAAAGGGGAAAGACTGCCTACCCCTGATCTAGTTCTTTCTTTAAGTCTTTTTTCGTGTCTGAAATCACATCTTTAATCTCCTCTCTCAGTTCTTGACATGTCTCTTTCAGATCTTCTTTCATTTCATTCCGTATCTCTTTCATCTCTTGCCTTATTCGTCTTATTTCTTCCAAAAGTAACACATTTGGGTCAATGATTTTAACCGTATCTTCCATAGATGCTCTCCTTTGCATTTGAATTTGTGTTCATCTTTTTTTAGATAGTGACATTTTTTCTGCTTTTTCCTTCTCAGAAATTTAAAGTAAACAAATTTTGTTATCAAAATATACAATAACAATGAATACTATTGTTATCTGACAAACCTATATTTAACTTATATATTACAGCTGTACATAGTTATTCATCCCTATACAAAACTCTTAATTTAATTTTTAATTTTTTCCTTTTTCTATTTTATATAATGGTCAAAATCATGTATTTTTCTCACATTGCATTCTTACACCATTGAATTCACCATCTTTATGTCACTATTCTCTATTGTTCCCTAGTATTCCTTTCAAACATAAATGTCTAATCTTTTCAATTACTTTAAAATATTCAAAAACACCGCTAAATATTAATCTATAACAAATCTTTTCACTTATTCAAATGTTATCTTTGTGTATGCTCTGTCCTACTATTTCCCATAGAGATGTTAAACTGCGATTAATTTTAAACTAATGTTAAATTATCTTTAACACCTAAATTCACTGTAAAACAATATTTCAATTCTCCAAAAATAAAGCAAATTTTGATACCAGGACACTTGATATATAACTCGTATGCGTTAACATTTAAATTTTTCAAACAGTTTTATAATTACTTAATTACATATTTTACACTATATACCCCATTATCATTAGTATAAATTAATCCACCCAGATACCAAAATGTTTATCTTACTGCTGGTATATTATATCTCAGTCCATTGGAACCTAAATCATAATCTCAAATTAAATTAGCTTATCACACTTATCAATGTTCAATCACACATATCATATCAATGTTCAATCAAATAATTCAAATTATTAAGATTTTCTTACTTTTTCTCTTCTTTTAACTGTTTCTCTCGTGTCCATAGGAGGGAAGTCCAATTTCAAATATTTTTATATATTTAATATATTTCTCTGTTTATTCAGTGTCCTTCCTTCTTCCTTGACCATTTAACAAGTTTCAGTAAAGCTTCCACGCTTCTTCCTCTAGTTCTTAAATACCCGAAACTCTTTGTCTTTGATCTTTACTTTTCATCCTTAGTATGTAGTATTTTCTCTTGGTTGTATAAGAACTTGTATATAGACCCAGTCCAAAATGTCCTCAAAATGTCCTCAGTTCAAGTTCTGTTCTAAGATTTCAAAAATACAAATCTTCCGTGTCTTTTTTCCTTTTCTTTCCCTCCGTCTCTTTCATCTGCTTGCTCCTCTCCCTTGTTTCATATGCTCAATGTGTGTCTTTTGAGGCTCGATGTACGTCTTATAAGGTTTATGAGGCTTCTCAAACAGAGTGTTGCCTTCCCCCCCCACTTAAAGTAGCAAGATCCATGTTCTATAATTATTATCTCTATGGTCTGTATTATTATCTCTATGGTCTTCTTATTACGATTTAATGTTTCTCCCCCTTCCTTGTTCTTTGCAACATTTCACGACTTTACTTTACTTTACTACTTTTCTTTATTTTACGACTATTCTCCGCTCTCTCAATTTCTCTCTATGCTTCTGCTGTTTCTCCAAGCGTCTCTGGGCTCCCCCTCTGAAACGGCTGGAGCCCCAGCGTCTCTGAGACGCTACGATGCAAACTATAACTAAAATTAAGCTTCAGATATACATAGGTATGTCTTATTTTCAGAAGATTATGTTATATTGGTTGTATATTGTTAGTAGGCAGTTCTTAAAAGTGCGGGTTTCCTATTGTCAGTTTTACAACTGACTAAGGTAAAGGAGGGTTCAGCTCTTCTCAAACCGCCCCGCCAAACACCGAGACACCAAGGGCAGCTGGGACAGTTAGCCTTGAAGTCCTTCCTATAATTGCTTTCTTTAAAGTTTATTTCATATATGTCCATATAGGAAGAGGTCCAAAGAGCTGTATTATAGTCCGTCTACCCAGAGGAGACTAGGGATGGATAGAAAAACAGTCCCGTTCCCCCCCCCCCCCAAAATCCTCTACCTTGGAGAAAAAGGTTATGAGCAACTCGTACCTGCGTCCTCCTCCAGCACGCCCACACTGGAAGTCCCATGACTAGGTACTTTCAAGTTCTGTATATATATGTGTGTGTAAAAATATCTTACATCACAGAGATGCTGTCAACCTCCAGTGATTTCTTTCTAGGAAAACAGAGCCCTAGGTAAGCGCTTGAAATTTCCCACAGGTTGGATATCAAGAGCATACATGTAATAATTCCACAGCCACAAAGCTGGTAAGTGGATATCAAATGGGTACCTCCTGTTCTCCCTTTATGTAGTGCTTTGTGAGATTTAATGGTCTACTATAGCCCTGTTGCTCAAGTTTATCACACCGTTTAATTTTATTTTGGTTGAATGAGTGGACAAATTAGGGACAAATAGACAAAATACTGTAAAATCAAACAAGCATGGCAATGATATATCTTCCTTGTCAAGTGGAATATTACTGCTGCTGCTGCTGCTGCTGTTCCTGCTAGTGGTATTACTACTACAGAGAGAGAGGGTGTGTGGCTGTCTTCGTGTTTGTAAGGACCATGGCTCATAGGCCTATTATGCAAAACACATGCTATCCATATACACAGTTCAAGCTGTAGGAACTCAGGTTGCTGCACAGGGAAGGATCTTTGTCCGAGGCTTTGGAAAGGCCAGCCAACATAGTTAGGGCTGTGATAATTGATCTAATAGTCTGACACAGCTCATTTTAATCAAGTGGGTTTCAGAAAATAATTAATCCCACCAATCAAGTTAAAGTTGCAGAATCGTTCTGTATTTTGTCCTGTAACTGGCAACAGTGCATGCAATAGGTTGAATGTTCTTGCAGGAATTAATTCTACAGGTGTGAAGTCTTTAGGACCAAGGAGTCACTCTGCAGAAATAAAAATATGGCTTGGATCCAAATAAGACCCCTGTTTCCAAAGTTTCTGTCCTGGGGGCAGTCAGTGCTCTGTCTCTTGTCAGGATCTCTGGTAAAGTTTCATGATCTTTTCATTGTGAAGCTTTTTCCATACCATTCGTTCAAGATTAAAGTCATGGTTGGTGTAGAAGATCAAGGGCTTCCACTGCTTATCGTAATAGTGATCAGAATACTTTTGGTAGCCTTCTGTGATGTACCCATATGCACTTACCTGGGGGAGGCAAAGAGACATAATTAGAAAAATTGGCTTCAGAAAAGGAATGCTGAAAATAAGACTTAGGGACAAATTTGAGAGGGGATTTAGATGGGGGGGGGGGGTTAGAAAGAAAGTGTTATCCTCCCCCAGAGCACTCCCACCTCTATTTTCAAAGCTGCCAGCCCAAGCATCACTGGGTGTACTTTGGTTTTTTAACTTTAAAAGGAATTTAACAAATTGCAGTAGCTTATCAAATTATGACATGAGATATTGGCACACAATTGTATTTATATCATGGAGTTGGGAACTTATGGGACATATATTTGCCATTAGGAAAAAAATATCATACCTGGACTAAGATACACAGCATATCAGAAGATACACAATATTTCTTCAGTCTGCAAGTTCAACCTGGCTGAATATTTTTATTTTGCAAAGAGTAGTAGTTGTTTTTTCAGTGAAGGAAAGAATAAAATATCAGGTTGTAAGAAATAAGAAAGAGATATGTGTAACAGTTAGGGAGACAGGGGTTGGAGGCTATAAAGTGGGAGAGAAACATCCTATCAGGATACTCATTTCTATCATCCATTTTGCTTCAGGCAGAAGATGCCAAAAAACCAAAGTGCCCTGAGGAAGAAGCAGTAGCTGACCCAGCAGTTTTCTGTAGGGCAAATGATTCTCTTTACCCAAAGTGCAAGTCAACCCTTAGTTCAGGGATGGGGAATCTTTGGCCTTCCAGATGTTTTGATCTTTGCTGTTGTGTACCTTCAAGTCATTTCTGACTTGCAGCAGCCCTAAGGCAAACCTAGCACAGGGGCTTCTTGGTAAAATTTGTTCAGAAGGTATTTGACTTTGTCTCCCTCTGAGGCTAAGAGAATACAACTTGCCCAAGGTTGCCCAGTAATTTTCCATGGATGAGAAGGGATTCAAACCCTAGTCTCCAGAGACACAGTCTGACATTCAAACCACTACACCAGGGGTAGGCAACCTTTCCCCTTTAAGGGCCGAGAGACTTCAGCTCCCAGAATCCCAGGAGCTATTGGCCAACATGGGACTATTGGCCAACATGGCTGAGGCTTCTGGGAGTTGAAGTCCCTCGGCCCTTAAAGGGGAAAGGTTGCCTACCCCTGCACTACACCATACTGACTCTCTGTTTTGAACAACAATTCCACAGTCTCTCACCACTGGGCATGCTGGATGGGACTGGTGAAGAGTTGCAGGCCAATACATCTGGAGGACCAGACCTTCCTTGCCCCTCTTGTAACTGCTCCATTATTGTGGCTGAGACTATTAGCTTTATATCCTGTTTAGTGCTGTAGAGCCCTTACCTGGTCACACAGATGGAGTGCAGTTAGCAGAAGGAAGGCACCGGTTGTGGGCCTATAGATCCGCCAGTAGGGTTTGTCTAGTGAGTTGGACCTTAAAAACCTGCAATAAGATATTAAATAGGTTGCATTTTTTGGAAAGAACACACTTCATAAGTTTATCAATAGAATACAACAGTCTCATAAACATAAAAAAAGAAAAAGAAAAAAACAACAACCCTGAAATGCACAAATCACATCGAGCTTTGAGGCAAAAACATACAGTAAGTATGACTAATGGAAACAAGAGCAACCACACAAGACATACAGCACATACATCTATATTAGCTAAAAATGTTTTCTCTCAAAATCTCTCTCTCTGTGGTAAGGGATGCTTAGGAGTAGACAGGTTGTGTAACACTTACCTACAAGAAAGAAATCCAGAGCTCAAGATGAATGACACTGTTAAAATATTGATACCTAAATCTCAGTTCTATTCACTTTTGTCTGATGCTCATGAGTATTCATGGGACAAGAGACCATTGCTGCCTAACCTAACCATAACAATTTTCCTGTATGAGGAGAAAATTTAAAATTCAGCTTTTCAGTTTGAAAATATTAATACAAATCCACTGAATCCCACTGGGCTCTCCTAAATATGTCAGACATTTTCATACAACTGTTCTACCACATCTAGTACTAGGATGCAGCTGATATCTCTGAAACAGTGTTATGAGACTCAAGCCAAAATATACAGGTTCTTTGATAAATGCAAAAAACAACAACTGAATGTTGGGGAATTTTAAAGTTTCATGTAGCATAAGCCTCCATGGACTACGGTATATAGCTCAGTTCAGTTTATGCTAAATGAAATTTATTACCCTTTATGGTGCCAAGACAGTTTTGTTTTTGTTGCAACAATTTCATGTCGCCAATCCCTTAAAAAATAGCGTTCTATGAAATGGGTTCTATATGCACATTCTAAAACTTTAACTTCCTACTGTAATGAGAATTGGGGAGGGGCAGGACAATGCAGGTGAAAACTGGTAAAAGTATACTTAACTCAACACGTGCCTATAAATTTCCCTCTTGTGAACATTCCTCCCCACACCTCTGCCCCCAAATAAGCTTTCCTCTGCTTTCAGCATTGGTTAAAAAAAAATGAAGTACAGATATAAAATGTTCAAGTGAAAAATGCCAAGGAAAAGTACTAAGTGAACCTCCTGTCCTCCTCTGTTCTCCTTTGCAAGTACGGTATCCCCTGGAACATAATTGACTTCAAAATGATACATCCCAGTTTTCTATGTAATGTTTAGTTTCGCCCTCATGTGGCCACAGTGCTTTACAGCCAGACCTCTGGCTCCTTGCTAGGTCCTTGGTCCTCATAGCATCCCATCTTCACAGCATATAATTCAGTCATTTTCAGAAGCCAGAAACAATGAATGGACGACTGGCATAATTACAATCCCATCCATTGCACCAGTGGACTCAACCTATCATTTCAGATGGCTCTCTTCATTGAGAGAGAAGCCTGTCCATGTCTCTTAAGGTGAGGTGGACACGAGGCAGGCTTTGCAGTGTGGCCATTGAGAGGAGATCCTCTTTTAACATCATCTCCTCTCTTGGGGCCCTTTCACTCTACGCAATTATAGTGTTATGATTCCACATGAACTACCATGGCAACATCCTATGGAATTCTGGGATTTTCATTTGAGGGACAGGTACTTAGACTTCTCAATAAGGGAGCTCCTCTGGTGCTTCTGACCAAAGGTCAGACACCAAGAAACAACAAGATATTATCATTTCAGTTACAGGGGAATCATCGCTATATGTGACATGTTTGACTGTAAAAGGTCCCCAGGTCTGATGTTATTTCTCTACTGAAAGAATTAGAGGATTTACAGTGGGCTCTCCACATTCACTGGGGCTAGGGATTCAGGACCCCCCATAAAAGTTGAAAAACAGCAACTGGAGGTTGACCATAGCGGAAATCCACAGGAGGTTGGCCATAGAATTCTGCTGGAACTAGGTGACCAGAGGTCCTCCTTTTGCTGGACATGTCCTACATCTCAATCTTATGCCCAGGGGTCCAGGCAGAATTTCAAAATGTCTTCTTTTTGAGCCATAGAATCTGTCCTTGTGTCATCTAGCACCTCAGCAGACAAACAAGAGGCAACTCAACAGAATTATTACTGCCACCTCTGGTGCAAAGGGCTTCTTTGGACGTTTTCACACGGGGCTTTAGGCGGACGCTAGCCTACCTCCGTCCGGCCCCAGTCCGGCTCCTTTGCAAATTTTTCAGACGACGTCACAGCAAGCCCCGCCCCATCCAGTGCCATCCCCGGCGCTAGCCGGCGTCAGTCCGGGGTCTTGCTCCGTGTGTTCACACGACGTCGCAGCAAGCCCCGCCCCATCTAGCGCTAACTCCAGCATCAGCGCCGGAGTTGTAATTCCTTTTTAAAAAAGGTATTAAGTTGCCGCCGCCGGAGCCATTCCGGAATGAGCTGAAGGATCCGTTCCGGAATGGCTCCAGGTGGCTTTGGACGTCTGTGTGTGAAAATGCCCTTAGTTTTTGCCAAGCAATAAACATGACTAAAATGTTTAGCCTGCAACGATAAACCCTAATGAATACAGGAAACTGTTGAGCATCACAATCCCAGGGTATAGGGAGAGGAGAAGGAGTGAGAAGACTGTCACTGACCAAGTGGTGGTTTTGTTTATGTGTATGAGTGTGTTTTCTGATGGAGGTGTGCAAAGTAAAGGAGGATCTGGGTTGTTGAAGCAGTTCAGTGGCACCAAGGGGAGCTACAGTCTAGGGTTTGTTGTTAGTAAAGTAAAATTTAAGCATTTGTTTTGCTCAGAAATTTTTAAGTATATTGCAAGCCAACAAGGAAACAAATGTACGCTCATTAGAAAAATATGGTTAAGTACATAATAAAATATAGTATATGTAATATAGCCAATAATAATAATAATAATAATAATAATAATAATAATAATAATAATAATTTTTATTTATATCCCGCCCCTCTGCCAGGAAATTGGGGCGGCGTACAACATTTCAAAACATGTAAACAAATAAAATCAATTTAAATCCCATCCCTCCTTCCCACACCCACCCATCCCCCAAAAGCCAATCAAACTAAACAGATTAAATAACAATAATTAAACTATTAAACTATTAAACAATAAACAATTAAACAATAATTTAAAACCCGCTGGCGTTCTCCCCAGTTCCATGCCGTCCACAGCTGCTCCCGGCTGCCTCAGGTGATGGCAAGGGGCAAGAGAGTCCTTCAGGGGCCTGAGTCCTCCAAGAGCACCAGAGCGCTGCCGGCACCGCATATAGGCAGTATTTCTCTTCCAGGGCTGCCCACTGTTGCCGATGGTCAGGGCTTGAGAGGCTTTGAAGGCTCAGCTCCCTTAGGGCCAGGTGTTCCAAGGCAGGAGGGAGTGGGGGAAGGCTCTCACGGCCCGGCTCCTGTCCTCCAGAGTCCTCCTTCCAAGGCCTCCTGCTGTTGCCAATGGTCAGGGCTTGGGAGGCTTTCATAAACCATATGAAATGAATGTACAGTTGTCCCTTCTAATTTGTGGACTTGGAATCTGCAGTCTTGCTTTACGCAATGGCAAAGTGGGGAGGGATTAAAATGGCACGTGCGCACAGCCGCACACAGAAGCGCGCACCCATTCTAATCAGTGGGCTTTGAAAATATGCAAATTTCCATTTTGGCGGAGGTGGAGGGGTCCGGAAAAGATCCCCTGTGAAAATGGAGGGATGACTGCATATTTATATTAGTGTTTTTAGCGTCTATTTGATAATGCCCTACATTTTTCTTGAATGTCCTACATTTTGCAGTGCCTTGCCCTTTGCAGTTTTGACATTTGGTCACACTGTGCTGGAGGACTTACAAATGCTTAGAAAAATGTTCTCTCTAGGAAACTTTAGGTCTTAGAATGCAACCTCTGATGAAAGTTGGTCATGCATTGGAGTACTTGAGATTCCTAGGACCTTATCAAACGCTGGCCACGAAGCAAAGAAAAAGCGAAGACTAACCGAAGTAGGAATAAATTCGGTTCCATAGCGAAACGAAGGGAATATCGCCCTTTTGGCCATTTCGCAATTAATACCAAGGCTCCCTTCTCTCCCGTCACAAAAAGCCGGGAGGAAAGGCAGCCATGGGAACCGGGGAGGAGGAGGAGGGCTGGAGGACTGGAGAAGGGAAGGCAGCCCATGGAGAGAGAGAGATCGCCTCCCTCTTCCCTCTTCCCTCTTCCTCTTCTTTCCAATCCGGTTTGCCTTTTGCCAAGGCAATCCCTTCCCCTCGCTGGGATTTTCGCCCTGCCCACCAATTCGCAATGAATGCGAAGGCTCCCTAGGTATTTCCTCTACAAACCGAATGTCAAAATCTCCTTACGGATCCTTACGGATTAGCCCCGTATTCTGCCGAGTTCTGGGGCAGCGTCGTGTATAAACACGGGGGAACAATACGGATTAGCTCCGTGTTCTGGGGCAGCGTCGTGTATAAACACGGGGGAATAATATGTATTAGCTGTGGATGCCCTTTGGATTAGCTCTGCTTCAGACCCCATGTGATAAGGGCCCTAGAGAGAGCACATTAATCAAATCTGTGAATAGTCAATCTGCAAAAATCAAAGCTGAAAATATGGAGGGCTGACTGTATACTCAGAAACATTTGCTGTGGGTGATGGTAAATATTAGCAAAATATGTTTGAGAAACCTATCAAACTGAGATTTAATTAGCATTGTCTGGTGTAGCCCTGCCACAGCAGTTATCAGGAGTTTGGGTCCTCCAACCCATTTAAGGTTTGTTTTTTGTTTTTACATCCTAGATCTGAAAGTAAGCTGAGAGCAGTAGCTATTTAGTGAATTATGAGATCTGTTAGAATTCAAAGATATAGCCATGTTAGTCTGTGGAATCAGTATGTAGAGAGATCTTGTAGCACCTTTGAGACTAACTGAAAAAAAAGAAGTTGGCAGCATGAACTTTTGTAGACTTAAGTCTAGTTCCTCAGATGCATTTGGTCAACTTCCTCAGATGCTACTTCATCAAATGCATCTGCGGAAGTATATTTAAGTCTATGAAATTTAAGTCATGCTGCCAACTTTTTTCTTTCAGTTAGGAGGGAAGCAGACGGAGGCGCTGGAGACGCCGCTGGATGGAGCGCCGCGGGAACGCAGCCTCCGCACCCCGGCGCTCCTCCGGCGTCCCTGGAAGGAGCGCTAAATCAGCGCTCCTTCCACAAGACAGGGAAAGTGCGCCCTAAAAGCGTAGGGCGCACTTTCCCTGCCTTTTCCGCCGCAGCGCGTGCGGTCGCTGCGGTGGGAGGTTGCCCCGGAAGCGCCGGCCGTGCGGAGGGCTGGCAGCTCCCAGGGCGACCTCAGGAAGAGGAAGGAGCGCCGCGCGTGCGGTTGCTCCTCCTCTTCCGGGTCTTGCAGACGACTCAATTAGTCGTCTGCCGAGGCCCTTAGTCTCAAAGGTGCTACATGTGAATTTGTTATTTTACTCTGTTTTATTGTTTTGTTAATTTATGTACATGTTTGTTCACTTACAATAAAAATTTTTTTAAAAGGTTGCTCTGCAAATATACGCTGTGGTAAAAGAGACCACAATGAATCAATTGGTTTCTAAGCTGACACAACATTTTCTGTCCTCCAGTCCCTACTGTTGCCTGTAGGACAACTAATGGAAACAAACATGAAGATTTAGAGAGACTGAGAGGCCGTATTCTTTATAGCATTTGGTATGAGTCGAGATTGACTTGAGGGAAGTTAACAACAACAACAAATACTGTAGATACACGTGGACTAGATGTATTTCTATATTGTGAGGAAAGATTCTGAGTGGCAAAAAAAAAAAAAAAAAGAGTGTATGCCACAACAAGCTCATGAAACTGCTGCTTCGGTAAAAACCATGTACAGGCAATAACAATATTGAAGAAATATTATCCTACCACTTAACATGGGCTATAGAAGAAAATTCCTCTTTTAAGTTGTATTTCTACAGACCCTAAAATTTACTTTTTCCTACTGAATACATGGGTCATTGGGAGGCCTTTGAAGATTCATGATCAGGAGAACAAGCAGTTTTTTGCCCCTGGGAAATGCATCTCTATCAGGATAGCCTTATCTTTCATGCCACCCGCCAACTGTAGCAGAACTTCCCAAGGGAACCTGGCAGAATGGGAGATAAGACAATACTCAGGTGTGTGTTGCTTTTATTTTCCCTTCCTGAACATTTGAGTGGGAGGGAAAAGCATTTCTTCCTCGCTAACATAATGAGTAGCCTTCTATGACTGAGAGACAAGGAAGGAAGAAAGGAAAGTGGATTTTCTGCTGTAGAACCATATTAAACTGGATATGGGAGAGAGCTGGATTGCCAAATGCCCTACTTGGTTTTTCTTTTAGTTATTCTGAAATCTGTAAGACATTTGTACTAGAAAAGAAAGGAGCTGGTGGAGTCAGGTAACATAGCTAGTATGGATTATACTCAAAGACTTTCCATCATCATTGATCCTTTCTTTATCATTGCTTTGGAATAATGTCAGCTCTTCTATGATCAACCTATGATTGGTTTAGTGTTCCCTTCTGTGATATAATTATTTAACTTCTGTATTCCACCTTTCAGTCTTAAAAGGTCATCTGGGGCATTATATACTCCCAGTGGTATATAAATTCATCCAGAAGTAAATTGGAAGCCAATGCAAGTGATATAAACTCAGCTCTTTCTCTTCAGTTTTATTTGTGGAGCAAATAGTCTTTAATTTATAGACTGTGGGCGACTTTATTTTTTGAGGGGCTGAAAGCCAGAATATAAATATTTTAATAGTTTTTTTTAATGACCCACTAGCCACTATAGTTTGCTACTGTAAAAAGGTAAAGATTTTCCCTTGACAAGATTGTCAAATCGTGACCGACTGCAAGGGGTGGTGCTCATCTCCACTACTAAGGTGAAGAGCCAACATTGTTGAAGACAAGTCTGTGATCAGGTGGCCAGCATGACTGCACAGAAGTTGTAACTTTCCCACCAAAGTGGTACCTATTTGTCTACTTGCACTTTTACATGTTTTCAAACTGCTAGGTTGGCAGAAGCTGGGACTAGTGATGGGAACTCACTCCGTCAGGCAGCACTTGCTAGCACTTACTACTGCTCAACTCGGGAGCCCACTGTGGAAATGTACATACACAAGCTGGCTGGAAATGCTTTGTGAACTAATTAATGCAAGAAAAAGGGGCTGATTTGCTAAAATAATTTTGTCCATGCTAAGGATGTCATTTGAACCAGAAAAAAAATTAAAATCTAGTCTGTTGGCTAATTGTATGAGCTAATATTTCAAATAGAAGAGTACTGGTCAGTGTGGTAGCACCCCTTGTGATTCCTAGAGCTTGTTCCCACTGTGATTTAAAGCAAATTGCTGATTGGGTTATATCACTGTCGTTACCACTTGAAATCAGTACCAATCCTATTGAGCTTGGTTTCAATCGCGATGAAGTGAGGCAAACGCAAAAACTCCCAATGTTTCCTGACACTAGTTTTTTGGCAGTTCTTTTGAAAAGAATTGATTCTGAAGCATGTTCAACAAGTGGGAACAACGGATCTGAATCACATCATTCTGGAGGGGAGGGACTAGTAGCAGGAAGGTGTTTACCATCCCTCCTCAGTTTTTGGGAAATCAGCCATCCCCCTCCTCCCTGCACTACCTTTGTGCTTGTGGTGTGACCTATGGGTGCATGACATTTTTTTTTAAATAAAAAAATCAACATAATTTGCCATCCATTGTATTTGCAACTAATTGCAACTATGGGTGAACTGCAGATCAGTGAGGTAAGTAGTTGCAAAACCAACGGATCACATATCCTGCCAATTTTTAAAAAAATATAGTTCCCAGGCCAGGCTGCTCAAAGGGGAAATGGTGTGCTTGAGCAGCCTGGGTTGCTGAGGAGCAGAGGGAGGCCCAGTTGCTAAAGTTGCCCCACTTGGCACCTGGAATGGCCCCATCCTCACCATGTTGCCACTTGAATCACTGATGATGCACAGATGATTGACCTGCATTTTGAAGCAGCGCAAACTAGTGGGAATGACAATTGTACCAAAAAAGAAGCAATTACAAGGGAATAATGAAAAGATCTGCTTTCATAGTGGGAACGACGGACCTTTCGGAATCGATTCATCGACATGGAGCGAAGGCAGATTGCAAACTGGTTTAAATGTAAGTGGGAACGAGCCCCTAGTAGTCATTTAGGCACCACCACAAGGAGAAGGAGGCTCCGCATTTGCAGACTGTCACCATCCAGTATCTGTCCCAGTGAGAAATGCTACTAAACAATCAGAATGCTGCTGTACAAACCCCAAGAGATTAAGAAGAAGAGGCACTTCTTAATTTGGCAATATAATCAACCAAACTATGGGTATTTCTTATCTTTAAGTTGTTACACTGAGTATCTGTAAAGAGGTCCTTATGTTTCAAAAACTGTGCAGATGAAGTAATTATGGAAGGCACAACTGCTTCCACTACTGCAGTGATCTGGTCAGAGAAGCTGGTACAATTGCTAAGGTCCAGGAGTTTGTCCTGTCCTGTCGATTATTTATTTCATTTATATCCCGCCTTTTTCCCCAGAGGGACCCAAGGCGGATCACAGACATCATGCTGCCTTCCCCACCTTTGTGCTGTCCAGAGGTGTTGGAATACAACACAAAAGGGTTTCCTTTGTGGCTCCTCTCAAGTTGTGGAAGACTCTCCCATATGAGACCAGGCTGGTTGCCTCACCACTCTCTCTGCCCTTAAAACATGTTTAATTTGTTGTTGTTTTTTTAAATAGATGTTTGCCTATTAACCAATTGTTACAAAAGGGTCTTTTAATAGAGGATGCTGTGGTTTTATTCTCATTGTTATGTTTTAAATACTTCTGATTTGTTTTAAATTAATATTGCTTTCAATAGCTGTTTGTTTTAAAAACGTTTTTATTATAACAATTCTTCTTAGCTGTATTTTGTTTTATTCTGTGTTGCACAGGTGCCTTAGGCTCCATGTTGGGGGGAAAGATATCAATAAAATCAATAACTCCTCTCCCTCTCTCCCACACAAAAACATTAGCATGGTCAATGGCAATCCTGTGTATTTGGAGCCAGCATGGTGTAGTGATTCAAGTGTTGGACTAGGACTCTGGAGAACAGAGTTTGAATCCCTGCTCAGTTATGGAAACCCACTGTGTGACCTTGGGCAATTCACACTCTCTCAGCCTCAGTGAAAGGTAAAGGCAAAACCTCCTCTGAACAAATCTTGCCAAGAAAACACCAGGATAGGTTCACCTTAGGATCTGCTGTAAGTCAGAAATGATGATGGCACATAATAACAAATTCCAGAATCTTTTTGGTGTTTGAAGATAATTTACATACTATTGGCAATTACCTGTTTTTCATGTATCTGGTAAAATCCGGATGAATCACAAAGTATTTATCCAGGTTGAAATTGTTACTGAATACATCGCGAGGCCTTGACCTAGAAAAGGAAACAAAAGTCCCTTTGGGGAAACCATATGGAATTTGTATCCAAACTGATTTGCCCTGCAACTTATGCTGTGGGTAGAGGAAGGTACTATCTTTTAACACATAGTATTGAAAGAACAGAAGGCCTAAATACTCTAAAAGCACCAGATTCCACCACATTCTGAAAGCTAAGCAGGGTCAGCCCTGGTTAGTACTTGGATGGGAGATTGCCAACAAATACCACATGCTGTGGGCTATATATTAGAGGAAGGAACTGGCAAAACCACCTCTGAATATTTCTTGTCTAAGGAAACTCTATGAGATTCATGAGGTTGCCATAAGTTGATAGGCAGCTTGAAGGCACATAAACTTACATTCAAGAACAGAATGGGGAAGCCCAAGCTTTGAACCACCATAAGCATTGTTACCAGTGTAAGCATTTTTAAAGTTCCCAGGACACTAGGGGACAACGTTGCATATTTCCCACCAATGGAAGTGGGTAGGAAGATAATTCTAAACAATGTTGACTTGTAGTTTAGGGTCTCATTAGCTAGAAGTGTTCATAGCATAGATGGATCGTCATCAAGCCTTCTGTGAAAAGAAGACTAAAGAGCTTAAGTTTCAGAAACATGGTTGTGAAAATGGCCCAGAAAGTAGAGCATCTCTCACCCATAGTAGTCCAAAAATCCCTTCCTGACTTTCACATTCAGTAGAAGAGCTTTCAGCCATTCGTAATCTCTTGCCCCTTCCAGGAAATGAAGGTACTTGATCTCCTAGGAAACATGCCACACATAAGCTGGTGGAGGGCATAACAGATGGAATGTAAGCATTGCCAGATCACATATAATGACTGGGTAGGATTGGGCACACTTTCCTGCTGACCAGCCTAAATCCGCGTTCTGCTGTAGGCCTCATTCTGAATCATTTATTTAAATGACGCAAGGCCAACCTCAGCTTTTCAGTACAACCAAACAGGGGCAAAGCAAGGGAGGAGAGAAAAAAATGAATACACCATAAAATTTGGGTCGATGATTTAAGGATATGGAGATAGGCCAGACTATACTAAATCAATATAAACCAGGTACTTTTGTTTCTGACTGTGCTAACCCAGGGCTACAGTGACTGTTCTGTGTCATAAAAAAAGTTATTGGCACTAAAACTGCTACTGTTGCCAAGCCCAATGTCATAGATCATTAATCCTCACAGCATGAAGAACTACTGCTTAGATTTTAAGCAACAGTTCCTCAAGCTGTGAGCGTTAATGCCCTAGAAACTAAGGCTGAGATCATCACTCAGAGCAGCCATTTCTTTATCACTTCACTGTTTAGGGTTGCCAGATTGAAAACTGGACACAGGACTTACATCTTTAATAATTGTACAGAGGAGGAGTTTGTGGTGACACATTTTCTAACACTTTCCTCATCGGTGAGTGTGTTGTCTACATGATTTAAATATTCATTATATTAGAATGTCATTTGAGGAATTTGGGCTTTTTGTAGGGGAGCGGTGGACTCCTCAAACTCTGCAGAAAAAGGAATCATAGGTTTTAAAGGCATACCCATGAGGATGTTCATTATCAAATGTGTGGCCATTTATCCGCTTTGCATTTGCATAGCTGCGTATTTGCATGGATTTGCATGACTTCATATTTTTGGCAGAGGGAGAGTGAATAGATGCAAATTTATATAGGAAAGTGAAGACAGTTAAACATCAATGCGAATGTGTGAAAATCTGCAGCAATTTGCATAATATACTTAACATGTAGACTAGCCCCAAATTGCTCCCTAAAGCTGTTATTTGACCCATGGGGAAGAAACATATGAACCTCAAACCAAGTATCTCCCTTACCTTTCCCATGGGGATCTTCTTGAATCCACGATTATGCAGTGATACAAGAGAAGCCATTATGGAATAGGCTGTGAATCCATAGAAGGATGTTCTTGTTCCCACATCTTTCTCATAGCCCTTGATCACAGCCCCACTCACTCTGGCCCAAGAAATCACATTGAATTGCAAAGTTAGCCCTGGGGCAAAAAACCGCACCCACCCCCAGCAATATGTCATAAAACTGAATGACAAATTCAGCTTTGCAGTTCCCCCATACCAGCAGTATGTAGAGAAACCATCACTGATTTCATGACACTTTGGTGGGATGGATGATTTTCACTGGCTGCTGTAAATTTATTGACTCAAGGTTGGACTTTGGCACATTTTTAGAGGAGGGGGGTTCCAGAAGTTAAAAGCATGTATGGTTCAGTATGGTTCAGTTTTCTAGAAACCAGAACAATTAAATGTCAGGCAGAATCACAGCCTTCCTACAGATGTTGAGAAAGGAAATGTAATGGATATTTGTTAGAATTTGTCATTGTGCGAATATTCCAAATACAACTAGAAATAAAATGTAAAGAAATTGTGGAAATGCCCCCATTATGTTGAATAAAAATATTGTTGTTCACAACATTAGCTCTGAAGGGGAGAAAAAAAGATAAGTGTTTGGACAATCCACCTTGTGTCTAGTATAGTGGTGGTGAACCTCTGGCACGCGTGTTCACCAAAGTTTGTTACTAGAAAGCCAGAGGGACGTGGCAATTTGCGATAAATAAGTGGGTTATGGGTTGCAGTTTGGGAGCTCAGTTTCTAAAAGGTTCGCCATCACTTGTCTAGTATCTGAAAAAGAAATTAGAGCTTACATTTGAAGCATCACATTTCCCTCCAGATGTCAGGATTCTCTATTAAACTAAACTTCCCCCCTACTATCAGCTGTTGTGCTCCAAGATAGTTTTCTGCTGTTGAGATGAGGTGCTAATTATTGTTTTATCCTCTACTGGTGATGTTTTTATAAATTACAAACTGTTTTTTTTCTTACTGTTTTATGCTGCTTAGATTTTGTAGGTTTTTAAAATAGATATGTTAATACTTTAACAGTGCAGTTGCTAAGCTGCCTTGTACTGTTTTTAAGAGAAGTAGGCTATACAGCATTCAGTTAAATGCATAAATAGAGAGAAGAGAACAATATAAGAGAGAGAAGTCCTTCTTACCGGAACACATAATCATGGGAGTCAATCTCTTTGCCCATTCTAGAGTTGTTCAAGATTCCTCCATTCCCTACAACAGCACAGGTGGTACATCGGGAAATCTTGCTACTGCTGTTGTGGGCCAAGAGAATTTGGTGATAAGGCTTAGGAGGAAGCATGGTTATGACTTCTTTCACCACTGAGAAGACAAATGTTATTTGTTACAAATGGCTGGCAAATAAGACAGAGGTTGAATTAAAAGAGAAACTGAATAGAACTGAAACATAGGAATGAAACTCAACCCAAACACATTTGTCTTGAAGATAGGCCATGAAGGTTCACCAATACTTAATGTTTGCAGTCTTCTATAATATGGACTGGATCTAGAATTGCTACTTCCCAAAGACAGCCAGCATTGTGTAGTGGCCTGGGTGCCGGACTAGGACTCCAGAGAGCAGTGTTTGAATCCCCACTCTGGCATGGAAACCCACTGGGTGACTCTGATCAACTCATAAACTCTCAGCCTCAGAGGGAGGCAAAGGCAAACCCCCTCTGAACAAATTTTGTAAAAATACAACAACCCCAAAACTAATGATAGCTCATGACCTATAAAACCCTATATGGCTTAGGTCCAGATTATTTGAAAGACCATATCTCCCCATATGAACCTGAGAGGGTCCTAACATCTACAAGAGAAGGATTTCTCTTAGTCCCACCACCATCACAAGCTAGCTTGGTGAGGACATGGCAGAGAGCCTTGTCAGTGGTTGCTCCCACCCTCTGGAATTACGGTACCTTCCATGGGAGGCTCAGTAAACCTCCTCCCTGGTTTCCTTTTGTTGTCAGACAAAGACTTTCTTAAAAAAAAAAAATCAGGCTTTTAATATGTAAGTGCTCTGAGAGAGGCTTCTTATTTGGGTATTTTTTTAACTTTTGTAAGTTTTTAAAATACTTTTAAAATAATTTAATACAATTTTAATATAATTTTATACTGTTTTAAATGTGACAATTTTAATTGTGTCAGGGTTTAACTGATTTCTTCTGTAAGCCGTCTTGGCTCCCACTCCAGGAAGAAGGCAGCCTATTTAAATAAATAAATGTCAGAAATGACTTGAAGGAACACAACAACAGCAAATAGAATACAACTGGCTTTCCACATTTGTGGGTTTGACTTTTGTGGTTTTGATTATTCATGGGTTTGATTAACATGTTTTCTCTAGAAAACTCTAGGTTCTCCAGTCTGACTCTATGGACAATGTCTGCCAGAAGTTGTGATGGAGGACCTAGAGATGCCAGGGAGGTGTTCTTGCAGGTTAAAAAATAGTGGGTTTTTATTTGCTGTTTTTCCACTTTCTCAGGAGTCCTTTGCCCCTACCTCCAGTGAAAGTGGAGGCCCCACTGTACATTATTCTATTCACAAAATAGACAAATGAAGAACCTCTCTGAAGGAATGGAGTAGGAGGAAAGAGGCAACAAACTTTGGCTAATTCCTTGCTCTTGGAAATTCCCTGTGACCTATCCCAATTATTTCAAACTCCCTGACCTTCTGGAGATGTTTTGTAGGTGTGGGAGGGATAAATATGCAAAAAAAAAAAGTTCTTTCCTCCCATTTTACTTGCAAGAGCAAAATTCTGAGCAACATTCTGGCTCCAAAGCTACATGTCTGCTGTATCAATTTAGATATATAGAAAGCCAAACTGAGAACTTATTTTCCTTTTATGACTGGAAGGGTGGCCAGCATATTTTCGATATTTATGCATGGGTGTGAAAGCTGGACAGTGGAGAAAGCAGACAGGAAAAGAACCAATTCATTTGAAATGTGATGCTGGAGGAGAGATCTACAGTATCTGTGGTCTGGCAAAAAACACAAAGGAATGGGTCCTAGAGTAAATGAAGCCTGAACTCTTCATAGGAGACAAAATGATCAAAAGAAGCAGTGGGGAAAGAGGAAGATCCCATTACAGGTAGATTGACAAAGTCTAGGAAGCCACAACACTGAGTCTGCAAGATCTGAATACCCTATTGGTAACAGGTGCCTTGGAAACCTCTCTTTCATAGAGTCATAAAAGTTGACTTGATGGCAATTAACAGCAAGGGTGGGATATGAAATTCAATAAATAAATGTTTGACCCAGGTTACAAAGGATTACACAGATACTTGACATGCTGTCCATGTGAACATCTCAAGGCAGCTGATATGACCATGACAAGATACTCTTTTGCTGCCTTTTATAAAGTGAGTATTTCTTTTGTGAGTTCTTTTAATCAAGTAAAAGCACTACATAAAGTGTTTTAGAGAGCATTACTGCATACAGGTCTCTATTACTGCTTATACATGCCTTCACTGCAGAGAAATATATGCCCTGGGTAGGGTCTGTCCCTCCTTTCTTGTCTAAGATCTGGAAAACATATAGTGGCTGCAGTGAGTTGCCCCCCCCCCCGAATATGTCTTTCCTAACAAGGTGGCACATTGAGAATGAGCACTGACATTACCAGCCTATGAACTAGGTCTTTAGCAGAAAGAAATGCACCTTGCTACAGGAGGGAGAAGCTGAGGAAGAAAGGATGGTATGCATATAGTCCACAACATTGTCACATGTGTATGGCCCCTCAACACAGGGAAGTAGCATTATTTCAATTATAGTAGGACCCTCATGGATACCAAAATCCATGGATGCTCAAGTCCCATTATATACAATAGCACAGTAAAATAGTGTCCCTTATATAAAATAGAAAAATCAAGGTTTGCTATTATTTAGTTTTGAATATTTTCAAGCAATGGATACAGTATTTTCTGGAGTATAAGACTACTTTTTAACCCAGGAAAATCTTCTCCAAAGTTGGGGGTCGTCTTATATGCCAAGTGGAAGAGGAGGAGGAGGAAGGTGTGGCGCGGCAGGAGGAGGAGGAAGAGAGGAAGTCAGGTTAGAGGAGGAGGAAGGGGTGGTGTGGCGTGAGGCAGGAGGAGGAAGCAGCAGCGGATAAGAGGTGAATCCCTATCCTGGGGTTTTCTTGGCAAGACTGGTTCAGAGGTGGTTTGCCATTGCCTTCCTCTGAGGCTGAGAGTGTATGACTTGTCCAAGTTCATCCAGTGGATTTCATGGCAGAATGGGGAATCAAACCCAGGTCTCCAGAGTGGTAGTCCAACACTCAAACCACTACACCATGCTGGCTCCTAATCCCATGTACTACCCATGAAACAACTGCAGACTTTTTTGTTGTTCTTGCATGTCTTCAAGTCCTTTCCAACTTATGGCAACCCTAAGGCAATCTTATCATGGGGTTTTCTTGGCATGTTTCTTCAAATGGGGGTTGCCATTACCATCCCCTGAGGGTGAGAGTGTGTGACATGGCCAGGGTTACTTACTTGGCTGCAAATTGTACATACCCCAGAATGCATCACCTAGTATATTGGCAGTCCTTCCCCCCAACACTTTCTCATTTTCCCCTGTTGGAAGAGGGGTCGTTTTATACAGCGAGTATATCCCAAAGTCTATATTTTGGCTGGAAAGGTTGGGGTCGTCTTATACGCCCAGTCATCTTATACGCCGGAAAATACGTGTAATTGAATCCATGAATGCAGAATCTGTGGATATAGAGGGCTGACTGCATGTATAAGTTACAACAGTCTTGCTCAGGGGTAGGCAACCTTTTTCAGCCGGGGGCCGGGTTCCTGTCCCTCAGACAATTGGGGGGGGCGAAGCACCAAAAATAAATAAATAAATAAATATAAAAATATTTTTAATTTTTAAAAAAAAAATATGCATGCACACTCTCTCAGCCCCAGAAAAGCCATGGCAAAACTCCTGTGGAGATTTTGCCAAGAAAACCCCAAGAACAAGTAATAACAACAATAATCAATATCATCATTGCGGGCGGCGGCGGCGGCGGCAGGACCGGTCTGGGGCCGGTCCAAAGGTCTCAGGGGGCCGCATCCGGCCCCCGGGCCTTAGGTTGCCTACCCCTGGTCTTGCTAGATCATTTGGCCCTTTCACACTACACAGTTATAACATACATTATGATTTCACTTTAAAAGCCATGGTTCTGTCCTATGGAAAACTACAATTTGTAATTTGGTCACAGGTACCTTGTGATAATTCTAAATACACCTCCCTAAACTCCAAATCCCAGGATTCCACAGGAGAGAACCATGGCAGAAAGTGAAATCATAGTACTATAACTGTGTGGTGTGAAAGGGTCCATTGTCTACTAGAGGTCCACTGGACTTACTGGCTGTTTACTTATGTACTCACTACAGTAGACCATGTTTAGCATTGCACTGTTAATTAGGTTATTATTTGTAGAAAAGAGCTGTTGTGTGACTTCAAGTCATTTCTGATGATCCTAAGATAAACCAATCATGGGATTTTATGAGACTGAGAGAGAGTGTGACCTGCCGAAAGTCACCCATGGTGAAGCAGGGATTTGAAGCCTGGTCTCCAGAGTCATAATCCAATGCTCAAACCATTTGGGATTGAAAGAGAGTACTGTTATCAATAAAGTTCCTTTCTACAGCCTACTTTCAAAATGCATTTGCAGTGACAGTCAAGACACAGGAGTAGTTTCCTCATGACACAAAGGAACTTTATGCCAGGAGCAGCTTTAGAGGCTGTGGCACTTGAAGTGGGAAATGAAATATTCTCTCTCATATTAAATATTATAAGAATTTTAAAAGTGACCATTTTCCACCCTGTTAAAGGCACCTAAAGTCTTCCACCTGAGGGTGTCTCTCCACTATACATTACAGGTAGGCCAACCCTGCCTCTATACAGTAGCTGTTGGTAGAAATGCACCCAGAAGAATCATTTTCCTCATTCAGGGTGACATAACAGAAAATGAGGATTGTCCCCTTATTACATGATGAAGCAAGTTTTCCAGTGGAGGAAATTTAGAGAATTGGCAGGCTGCTGAATACAAGCATGGATTCTGGAATGAGAGAGACTCATGACCCACTTAAAACTAGGCTAGGATGTCTGAGCCCCCACTCCCCCCGCAATGATGAAGACTAGTCTCCTATGTAGCTGAGCCTCATCAGGCATTATCAGTCAGAAGTATACTAAATGGTCAAACACTAAAAAGAAAAAAGACAAGTACAGGTTAAGTCTCCCTTATCCAGAATTTCATAATATTCCAAAATCCAAAATTGTCCACATGGGTGTCTGAGGTAGGGACACCTTCCTTGGCTTTCTGATGGGTCGGTGTACACCATTTTATTTCATGCACAAAATTATTAAACATTTTACATATAAAATTACCTGCAGACCATCTTTATAAGACATACCGTATATGAATTTCATGTTTACACTTGGATCCTATATCTAAGGAGATTATCCCATTCATTTTAAAGTGACTTATCCCCAACGGGATAAAGTCACATTTAGTTTTAATAGTGAGTATTATCACATTCAGCTGCAGCCAGGTGACTGCAACCTGTACGCAGCCCGGGCCCCAGCCGCACTTATCCAGCCACTTTTCAAAAATGGCAAACTCCCGTTTTTGAAAAGTGGCTGGCTAAGCGCGGCTGGGACCTGGGCTGCATACGGGTTGCAGTCATCCAGCCATGGCTGAATGTGATAATACCCACTATTAAAACTAAACTCGACTTAAAGGGATAAGTCGCTTTAAAATGAATGAGATAGGGCCTTTGCAGACTGCTAGAAATAGTGCAAATTGAGTCCACATTAACTGCCCTGGCTCAGTGCTAGGGAATCATGGGAATTGTTTTTTTTCTGAGCCATTGAGCCTTCTCTGTCAGAGAGCTCTGGTGCCACAATAAACTACAGTTCCTATGATTCCTTAGCACTGAGTCAGGGCAGTTAAAGTGGACTCAATTTGCACTATTTCTGGC
Source organism: Phrynosoma blainvillii (assembly GCA_026167975.1). Lineage (NCBI taxonomy): Eukaryota > Metazoa > Chordata > Lepidosauria > Squamata > Phrynosomatidae > Phrynosoma > Phrynosoma blainvillii. The sequence goes on from JANUYF010000002.1 coordinate 239,254,856, forward strand.
AGTCTGCAAAGGCCCATAATCTCCTAAAATACCTCCTTATGCAAAGATTCCAAAACCTGAAAAAATCTGAAATCCAAAACACTTCTGATCTCAAGCATTTTGGATAAAGAAGACTCAACCTTTGTATCCCTCCTAGGAATACCAAAGACTGCCTGCAATCTATGCTGTGCACACTTACTTAGAAGTAATCTGCACTGAACATTGGAGGGCACGTCTAAATACATGTTATGCATATAAGAGTTTTCATATTTGTATGTTTGAATGATAATCGATGGGAAAAGTAACAACAATAACAATAACCACTTGTCTGCCAGTGCTAAGCTTCCCACATCTTAAAAAGAGTTCTGAGGTCCCTGAACATAAGACCTTTAGCAGAGGCCTTACTTTCAGCCCTTGTCTGCATCCCCCTTGGAAGAGTTGCTCACATGAATAGTTTAGCTCCATGAAACCAAAAGGTGGGGGGAAATGCTCCATTCGCTCCCATTCACTGTCACTGAAATGGCTCCTGTCCATGAACATGGTGATGTTGGGCAGGAAAACATCCTTTAGCCAGTCAGACTTGGCAGCCTTGATCCGCAGAGAATCTGGGCAGCTCTTGAAATACAAAAAGGGAGAAATGAAGTGAGGAAGTGTCTGTTCAAGGAACAAAATTTTTCTAATCAAGAGCGTGTTCCTGCCATAGGTTTCTGTGCCTGTATCTCTGTTGCTAGCTGTACTGTTGCTGCTGAGTGTAAATAAGGCTCTACACTTAATAAGCAGCAGCATACTTTGCAACAGAGGTACAAACATCGGATGCAGATGCAGTGGTACATCCAGGTGGCAATAAAAATTAGAAACCTGATGATGAACCTGCTGCCATAAGAGTCCCTTATATCAGTAAGCCCCTTTTTCTTTTATTGAGGTTCAGTAGTGGTGGAGGGACAGCTTTTTGGCTGTAGTCACAGCACCTGCAACCCCTCTTTCTCTGCCACTACATCACCACCACTGATGTAGTTATGCCAACAAAGAGGATCTCAGCCTATGTCCCCATATCAACTCTGGCAACAGAGAACTGAATAATTTCACCCAAAACACTGGGGAGGGGAATTTAGTTGCTCAGTTTCCAATGTGATAGATGGCATCATTTGCAAGCAATACTCTGCTGCATTTTGAATTGAACAAACAAGGCCAGCCTTTGTGCAGAAGAACAGACAGACACAATTATGATATTAAAAATGGCAGATTTTTTAAAAAAACAACAACAGAGAATAAATACTAGTCATCACTAGATGTTCAGAGTGGGCAAGACATATACTATCACTGGTATCTCATGAGTGTACCAAAGCATGGTGAAGCCATAAGAAGCTGTCAGATATCACTTAGTAGTTTCTTGTTTCACTTTTACTTGTTTCATTTAGTAGTTTTTCTTGTTTCAAATAGTTTATCATGCCAGGAAATATTAAGACACCTCCCACCATAATCACTTGTACACTTTAGTCTGGTTCCTAGATCATACAACAATTAAAGTGGACAAAACTAGATCTATAGTTCGCTATTATCTTTGCATGTAATACGTAAGTGGCAGCCTCTTTAGGAGATTTATGATGCCATAGCTACTTACTGATGGTATGGCTGAATTGTCTAGGAGATACTGGTCTTCAAAATCCCAATGGGGCTCTGATTTGAAGTCAGCTGCTTTAAATCTTTTTCTGGGGACTATTGGAGGAATTAAATGTGTGGTCTGTTGGACCTTAGAGGCAAATGATTTGTGACCCACGATGACAGAAACTGGCTCAACTTTGGCAGAGTGCTCTTTAGTTGTGCTGGTTTCTCTAGTTTGTTTCTTCTTGGTTGGATTTGCATTGGACGGTAGTGTGACATTTCTCCCTTGAAGAATCAGCAGATTGGATGCTGTGGTTGCATCCGTTGCAGTCTGCTTTGGGCTGAACGATTGTGTCACATATATAGATTCAGCTTGCTTATTTCTCTGGTGCTTTGGTACTGTGCTTTTATTTTTCTCTTCCTTTGAATGGGATACTGGTGCAACAGTCTTCTCACTTTGTTTTTTATTCCATGCTGACTTTACATCCACAACTTCATCATTATTTTGATGTGCTGTGAGTGACACTTTCCTGTCTGTAACTAGATTCTTATATGGCATGGACCTTAACTTGTCTTCAGCTACCTTTTTAGTGGCTACTGATATAATACCCGTATTTCTGGTTTCCATCTCTGTTGGTTTTGTTGAGTCTTGGAGTACAGCATCTTGGGCATATAGTTCATTGTTGGCTCCTAATCTCTTAACAACATCTTGCTGCAGTCGGGAGCTGCCCGATCCCAGTATCACATCTGGAACGTTTGATGTTTCTCCATTGGCAGTTATGCGTTCCAGGGTAGCCTGTTGGATGTCTACTTGTGGCACTTCAGAGCCACGGCGAAAATAAGAAAATTGACTAAAAGGTGATTTAAAAAAAACATAATTACATCCAGTCTATTTTGTAAATTATAGTGTACATATGTAGTTTAATGGACAGGTTCCCCCCCCCCCCCACTTGACAAAATGTGGAATCTGTGAGATAAGGTTTAGGTCAAACTCTGATTAGATCCCATGTATGGTGAATGTGAGATTTTGTAACTTTAAACAAAATCATAAGAATTGAAGCTACATGTAAGGTGCACATAGAAATGCTAACAGGTGAGTTAAAATGGGACATGTTTATTTGATATAATAGTATTTTAAGATTGATTTTGTCTAAGGAATATCATAGGCTTGATATTTATTATATTTGAAATGTTTATTGATTCCTCTTCAACAAAAATACAAACAAACAACCCTCTAGTATAGTGCACCATAACACAAGTAATGATGCAACTCTAATGCTACCTTAACACAGAAATAAAAGTGGGAGATAAATGTTCAGAGATCAGCCATATTTACTAGAATGGGAGAATAGGAAAAGTTTTGTCTGATACCCCAAAGATAATAACTTTAGTGCTGGTTGATTCTCCTTGATTCCATAGTTCACCTATTCCAGGTAACTGCCTCATCTTTAAAGAAGGAAGCACTTGGCAAAGGACATCAACATATTCTTTTAAAACACAGGCAAATAGATATGAGAGTAGATGCTCTTTCAGCTTTCATGGGAGTCCCAATCCATATGAGCTTTGATGGTAAATATCGGTGGTTTAAACTGGCCTTGGCAACAGACAGAGAGCCAAGCACAGTTCTTTTAAGACTGGCCAGATGTGATCTGAATAGAATGAGCAAATAAAAAAAAAATTGCTGGCAGCTGCATTGTGCACTAATTGATGCTTGTGAATTAATTTCAAAAGCAGCTTCATGTACAACACACATTGCAATAATCCAACCAAGACAAAATGTTGGTGCAAGACTGACTGAAAAATGTGTTCTGTATATGAAAGCAAATAGCAGATCTAGTATGAGGAAAGGAGTAAAAGATATGAGGAAAGGATAGGACTAAACGTCTAAGGGGGAAGGGATTTACATCTTGCACTAATACCAGCACTGCTAGCTCTTTGTGCCACATTAACACCCATCAGCCTGACTGCCCCTCTCCTTCTTCAGCCTAGTGGTCCTATTTCCAATCCTTTGCGGGCTGCAGTAGGTGCATTTACACTGTAGAATTAACACAATTTGACGTCATTTTCTGCCTTACTGTCCTTTAAAAAAACTCTAGTGGAGATCCAAGAAATTGCTATAAACAGCCCCTCAACTGACCACAGAATAGAATGAGTAGATATGGAAGAAAAAACAGCTGGCAGACCCAAGGAGCTGTATCATGTTAATTTACACTTCTATGGCCCAAATGTAGAAGAGGCTGCTCGTAACACCCCTTTAAATATCATTGCAAGTAATGAGAATTAATCACTTTTTAAAATGCTGTAATGACCAACAGGAATGAATGACTTCCAAAAAATAATTTGTCAAGCTTTGATAGTTGCTGTCCCTTATCCAGCATTCTGAAATCCGAAATATTCCAAAAAAACAAAACTTTTTTCATGGGTGGCTGAGATAAGTGACCCCTTTGCTTTCTGATGGTTCTGTGTACACACATTTTGTTTCATGCACAAAATTATTAAAAATATTGTATAAAATTACCTTCAGGCTATGGGTTATAAGGTGTATGTGAAACATAAATGCATTTTGTGTTTAGACTTGGGTCCTATCTCAAAGATATCTCATTACGTACATATGTGCAAATATAGGTATTAGAAAATCCCAACAAATCCAAAAACTAAAAAAACAAACAAACAAAAAAAAAACCTTCTGGTGCCAGGCATTTTGGATAAGGAATGCTGAACCTGTACTGCTCTGTTGGAAGGCCAGATGTATACAACAGAACCATTGAAGCAGTTTCTTTCACTTTGACTGCTGCCTAGATCGACCAGGGCAAATACTCATGTCACAAATGGAAAGAACTGCTTGTTGTGTTGGGGCAAATATAGAGCAGCATCTACCAGAAAATAGTCCAGAATGACTTACATATTGCTAGAGAGCTAGAAAAAGAAAAGACCTTTGCCCTGATAAGCAATGCTTATGTGTCTGGATCCATTTCCTGTTGGGTCTCTTCTACCCTGCTTGAGGTACAGTAACAAAAACTAAACTCTAGGCCCACCAGAGATGCCAACTTTCAGCACTGTCTGAGGTAATTATCCTCAGCGATAGCTAACCATAGCAGAGTGCGGAACCACCTGCTCAGTTTTCAGTATTTGGCAATGCACTGACCACACTTGAATAACTCACAGAAATAGTTGATTTCTTCCAAGTCCTTGGAGATTCTTTACTTCCAGTAGATATTTACAAACACTCCTCTTCACTCTCAAATATATTTCTGCTGTATTCAAACAATCCACCAACTCTTCAACAACCAACACTCTCCAACAACCCACTCTCCTCAACAACTCACACATGCATTGGGTCTTAGTGCAGTTATATAGAACATATTAACTAAGGACCTTATCACACGCTGGCCACGAAGCGAAAAGTAACCGAAATAAGAATAAATTCAGTTCTATACCGAAATGAACTGAATTTCGCCTGTGCGGCCATTGCGCAATGATTCCGAAAGCTCCCTTGTACTTCCCCGAAAAACCGAATGTCAAAAGATCTCAATTCGTTACGGATTAGCTCTGGGTTCTGTCGAGTTTCGGTGCAACGTCGTGTGTAAACACGGAGAAACAATACGGATTAGCTCCGGGTTCTGTTGAGTTTTGGTGTAACGTCATGAGTAAACACGGGGAAATAATATGTATTAGCTACGGATACCCTTTGGATTAGGTCTGCTTTAGACCCCATGTGATAAGGTCCTAAGGGCTGTCATCTGGTGCTACTTAACATGATGCAATTCCTATTATAGGCTTTTGCATCATTTCAAGTGCTGTGACTTAACAATCTCAGGACGTTATCACACGGGGGCCAGTTTCATATTTAAAGAGATAATAAAGTGGAAATAAAGCATCCTGAAAATAAAGCAAAAATAGTGCTAAATTGCGCAAAAGCATTTCTCACGTAATTAGAATAAAAACGGAATTAAGTGAAAAGCGAAAAAAAGACGTTTTTAACTTTCATACTCAAGTGAAAAAACCCGTAAATGTACTAGAAATGGGCTTGTTTTGTTTTGCTTTCGGGTGACCAGACTCCTCCTTTTCCATTGCGGGTCCTGCAATTTATTCAACCTTCTCTCCTCTCCAGGAGGAAATGTCAAACTGTCCTCCATTTGGAGCAAGAGTAAGAAGCATGATTTTCTGTTTCTATGGACGTTATCACATGGGGTCTAAAGCAGACAGAACCCCGTCGCATCCCCATCCCATTGCGGTTCCTTTGCCCCTGTGTTCACATGACGTTGCACAGAACCCCGCCCATCCCCGTCCCATCCCCGTCCCATTGCGGATCCTTTGCCCCTGTGTTCACACGACGTCACAGAGAACCCCCTCCCATCCCCCTCCCATCCCCCTCCCATTGCGGCATCATCCCCGTTCTTTTGCATGCCGGTTTCATTGGGAATTACATTTGCGCGACCAGAAGCATACCGGAATGATGCTGCTTTCGTTCATTCTGGAATGATGCTAGTTGCTAGAGACCCGCGTGTGATAACGTCCTATGTGTGTGTGTATGTGTGTTTTTAAAAAGCTTTTCTTGAGTCCTATCCTCCTGGACAGTCTTCCTTTGGGGTTAGGACCTCTGGTCCCCCTGATGCGGACAGAGAAGAGGGCAGCATCCCTCCTCCTTCCCTCCTCCTGTGGGCAAACCTTTTGCCGAGGGAATAAGCCTGCCACCTCTTCAGCTGTGAGGATGTCTGTGGGGTTGTCCTTTTTGCCTTGGAGAGCAGCCACTTGCTAGCCTAGGTCCTCTTGCTCTGGGATGGGCTGAGAAGCAAGGCGCCCCAAATTGGGGTCTGACTCACTGGAGGGGTTCCCCTTTCTCCCACTTTGTGGTGTGCCTTCAAGTTGCTTCCGACTTAGGGCGACCCTAAAGTGTTGAACCTATCCTGGGGTTTTCTTGGCAAGTTGCTTCAGAAGGGGTTTGCCATTGCCATCCCCTGAGGCTGAGAGTGTGTGACCCACCCGAGGTCACCCAGTGGGTTTCATGGCTGAGCAGGGATTCTGTCCCACTTCCCCCAAAAAATAGGGACAAAGAGCAGCTTACAAATTAAAACAACCCCCACCCAATCCTATCCATGGTGGGTTGTTGGCAAGGGAAACCTTTTCCCTTCCTCAGCCTCCCCCTCGTCTTATCGACTCTGCAGTCACTCTTTAACTTGAGGGAAATGCGCCTCTTTGCTCAACTACCAGACAGGAAATTTTAGAAAGAGAAAAGTGGAGAAGCTCATGTCTGCCTGGCATGTTGTCACCCAAGCAAACCAGGAATTAAAAGCAGCCCCACAGAACCATGGGAAAACCGGGAAAAAGCTTTAAAGGAGATTTGTTTGTGAGAATTTGAATTTCACACTACAGTAAATGCACAATTACTTTAAAAGCACAAATGCATTTCCTCTAAACTCCCGAAAATAAAAAGATCTCGGATAACACCACTTTGTGACTACTTTAATGTCAGTTTCTGTGCGACGTCGTGTGAAATAGTTAGGCGTAAGTGCGCTTTTGGGGGGGGATTTGTGTGGGATAACCTATAGATTTCCCCCGTGTGATAACGTCCTCAGTCACTTCAGCCATACAAAATGTTTTTATAACCAGCTTAAACGAAGATTGCCTCCAACATTTCCAGATACTGTGGCTCTGAAAAACAACCAGAAGACATGATGTTCTTCTTTATCATTTACCAAAACATAAAGGAAAAATGGCAGGTGTTTGGACAAATGGTCTGAGGTGGCAGCCTCTTGGGAAATTGTTCATGTCCCTGAGATATTCTGATCTCTTGCAAACCATTATCTTATCTGGATGTCTGTCACTGCCGATCACCATAATTACTTTCCTGTAGGGATGCTGTCTTGATTGACAGAATAAGAATTCAAGATTGCAAGGCAGGGAAAGCCACTCACAAAGAGTTGTGGCATTTGCTGGGGGAAAGAGAGTAGTGAATTAACAAACAGAGAAATAGAACCCTAGATGTGGGAAACAGCAAAAAAAGAATACAAATCAAGAGCCAGTACTGTCAGGGAGAAAATTAGAAAATCAAAAGCTCAGAATGAGCTCAGGCTTGCTAGAGAAGTTAAAAAGAATAAAAATGGCTATTTGGCTAGGTTCAGGGCAAGACAAAGAACAATGAAATGGTAGAGCAACTATATGGGGAAAGGAAGTGAAATTCCAACAGGGAACAGAATCGCTCAATACCTCCTTTACCTCAGTCTTCTCCCAAAAGGAAAATAGTGATCTACCTGGTGCACATGATGAAGTAAGAGAGTCTGAGACTAGAATAGTTAAAGAGGTAGTGCATGAATACCTAGCTTCTCTAAATGAATTCAGATTTCCAGGGCTGGATGAACTGGTTCCAAGGATGTTAAAGGAATTTGTACAGTAGCCCCTCCCAATTCATGGGGGATCTGTTCTGGAAACCACCCCCTGCAAAAATGGCGGCTTGCAAATATTTGAGCCCCATTGAAAATAATGGCGCATGTGGAGGCCGCACATGGGCTCACATTATATCCCTTCCTGCTTGTCTCTTCCATGAAGAGCACTTGAAGTTCGCAAACAGAGAGGGAGAACTGTAGATGTAAGCTCAGGGCTACTGTCAATAATCTCTCAGAATTCCTGGACAACAGGAGAGGTCACAGCTAATGTCCTCATCTCAAGAACAACAAAAAAGGGGGGATGATTCAAGAAACTACCAGCCAATCAGCTTGATGTCAATATCAGGAAAAGTTCTAGAAGAGATAAATAAACAGCCAGTCTGGGAGCACTTGGAAAGGAATGCTAAGAGACAGTCAACATGTGTTTTTTAATAGAGAGTGAATTACAAGCTTAGTAGATAAGGGAAATGTTGTGGATATAATATACCATGTTTCAGTATGGCTTTTGACAAAGTCCTCCATGATATTCTTGCAGACAAGTTGGTAAAATATAGAGTAGGCAGGGCTTTTGTTAGGTGGATTTGTAACTGGTTGACAGATTGAACCCAAAAAGTACTCACCACTTGTTCTTCTTCATCCTCTAGAGAAGTGATTAGTACTAAAGGATTCTGTCTGGTGTTGTTCAACATTTTAGAAATGATTTGGATTGATGGAAAGAGAGCCAGCATGGCATAGTGATTTGAGTGTTGGAGTAAGACTTTGGAGATCAGGGTTCGATTCTCCATTTGAGCATAAAAACCCACTCAGTGACCTTGGGCAAGTCACACTCTCTCAGCCTCAGAGGATGGCAATGGCAAATCCCATCTGAACAAACTTGCCAAAGAAAACCCATGATAATTTTGCCTTAAAGGTAAAGGTAGTCTCTTGACCTGAATGTCTAGTAGTAACAGACTGTAGGGGGTGGTGCTCATCTCTGTTACTAAGCCGAAGAGCCAGCATTGTATGAAGATTACTCCAGTGGTCATGTAGCCAGCATGACTGTACCGAACACTGTTTACCTTCCCACTGAGAAGTGGTACCTATTTATCTACTTGCACTTGCATGCTTTCCAACTGCTAGGTTGGCAGAAGCTGGGACTAGTGACAGCAGCTCACCTCATCATGCAGCGCTTGGCCCTCAAACTGCCAACCTTCCAATCGTCAGAATTGGGGTCTTAACCACTAAGCCACCACATCCCTTGTAATTTTGCCTTAGGGTCACCATAAGTAAAAAATGACTTGGGTGCACTCAACAACAACATTGATGGAATAGAGGACAAGCTTATCAACTTTGTAGATGGCGCCAAGTTAGGAGGGGTAGTGAATACCCCAGAGGAGAGGATCAGAGTTCAAAATTATTTGAGCATATTGGAAAGCTGTGCCAATACTAACAAAATGAATTTCAATGGGGAGAAATGTAAGGTTTAGGCAGGACTCTGAGGCAGGAAAAATGAAATGCTCAAATGTAGGATGGATGACAGTACATGGGAAATAGATCTAGGAGGTCTTAGTATACTACAGGTTAAACATGAGACAACAGTGTAACGTATTGGCTAAAAAAGCCAATTCAATTCTAGGCTATATCAACAGGAGCATAGTGTCCAGGGAATAGTATCTATCTGTTCTGCTTTGGTCAGGCCACACCTGGAATACTGTATAAAGTTCTGGGAACCACAATTCAAGAAAGATATTAACAAATTGGAACATGTGTAGAATAGGGTAACCAAGATGGTCAAAGATCTGCAAACTAAGCCCTATGAGAAGATGAAGCGAGTTAGTTTTCTGCCGCTTTAGAGATTAGGGTAGAAATAAATGGATTCAAATTGCAATTAAATAGATTCTGCCTAAACATTAGGAAGAATTTCCTGATGGTAATAGTTATTTGACAGTGGAACAGGCTCCCTTGGAAGGTAGTGGACTCTCCTTCATTTGAGGTTTTAAAACAGAGGTTGGATGATCATCTCTCAGGAATGTTTTAGCTTTCTATTCTTGCATGGCAGTGAGTTGGACAAGATGGCCATTGTGATACCTTACAGTTTTGTGGTTCTAAGATGATAAGATCTTATTTCAGTGGAGAAAAGCTTTGTTCTCAAGTGGAGAAGAAGGGCTCATGTGCCCTGAAAGCCCCAGTTACACTTGCAGAGAACTCCAGACATGTAATTCTACTGCTAGGTTGGCTTGTTCTGGAGGGAAACACTAAAATGGAGCATTTCAGAGAGTAAGGTGGGATCGAGGCAGCTCTGGATTCACAGGCAAGGAGGAGGGATTTGAACCTCAAAGTTATACAAGTATGATTTGGAGATGGGTTTTAAAAAATCTATTGAGATGAAAAGAGCAGTAAAACCATCCCTGACAAGCGTAGGCTGACATGTCTTTGGAATTGCTAGACCATCTGCTACTTCATTCCCTTCTATGGATTGTCCCACATTACCTTTACATTCACAGCCAATGTAGTTGTGCTATTTCGCCGCTAGATCACCTCCAAGCGGTAATCTCCATAGTGTTTTAACTCATGCATAATTCTCATCTTCAGTTTATCTCAAACTTTAGATCAGCCCTAAGTGAACATATTAGGTACAAAACTACTGCCAGGCTCTGCTTCCAGTAGCTTTATCAGCAGGGTACTCTTGTAAATACAATCAGGTATACAATTATTAAAAGAATTGTTTGCACTCTAAAATTTATGGGTATGCCCCAAAGAATTAGGCAAACAATGCTGAACATTTGGTAGTTATTGAAGCTGTAAATTGGAACTACAAATGGAGTGGAATAGGATTGGCATGATGACCAACTGACTGGTTAAATATTTTCCATTGATTGCAGTCTAATATACCACGAAGCCAAGAATATCATTGTGTAGATGGCAGCTTTTGCAAATTCCATCCACTCTACATTATGGTATCATTTTTAGCAAGGTCAGGTGTGATTTGCTTCTTCCCTGGCTCTGCAGTAATCCAAGGTGAACCCACAGGGAAGTAGGATGGCCATGTGTCCTGCCTGCAGAGGGTTGTCCTCTGTTTAAAGGGACTTCCAATCCAAAGTTAAAGTTTAAAAAGCTCGTAATATGAGAGAGGTAACTTGTTGCACATAGGTAACCAAGTGTTAGTATTTCTTGCCATGATGTCATGTGTTGCATTTCCCCCAAGTACCGGTAATTACAGTCATTCTTTCTATTTATAAATTAACACATATATTATTTTTTTCTGCAAATCTGTATCCTCTTTTTTGGTGGTGCTTGTGGCTATGCCTAGAATACTTATTTACGGTATTTCTATATTGCCTCTCAGCCCACAAGGGTTACTCCCATCCAAGGCTGTGTGTGTTTAAGAGGCATCCTCCACTGATATTTGGGGAGGGGTGGGCAGTATCAGAATGCTTAAATGTAGTTTGCATAATACAATCTGACATATTTATCATCATAATGAATAAAAGAGATATACACATTGTTCTTGGAGGATAGTAAAGAATTAACATGGATGCACACGCTTTCCCTTCACTCAAGTGTATATACTCATAAAACCAAACTTCCCCCTGCCCCACATACTGGTATATTAACTTTATTGTAGACCATGCTCTCAATCCTGTTGGTTAATCCCACTTAAAACAGGCCTATTGAATCACTGGAGTCTACCTATGTGCTGATTGAGCATTTAGTGTTGGTCCTACTCTATCTGGTACTAGCCAACAGGATGCACAAAATAACACCCGAGGGGCAATTTGTATCTTTCCTGGCTGCAGCTACCTGGGGGAACACTAATTCCTATTATGTCCAGCTTCTTGTGGGATTTCTGCACTCCTCATGCAGGCTTCCTGGATCAGCAGACCCTTGACAGAGGTGGTATCCTTTTTGCAGCCAATTTCATGTAGCCAGCCTACATTTCCCAGTTGTGTTTGAGGCTCTTTCAGGTACATGAATGGAACAGACTAAAAACCTTTTGTATTGTTACCATTAAGAAGGAAAAAAGATGATGAGGGAGTCAGAAACTGGCAGTGTGTGTTGATGGCGGGGAAGAGGAGATAAGACATGGATGTGTTGCAGACTTGGAGATGGAACAGACATACCGTTATGATTGGGTGAGGTGGGCACTGAGGAAAGAGAGTACTACTGGGTAAAGAGTGGGAAAATGCAAGGGAACAAGTGGGGCAGACAAAGAAGTAAGTGCAGTGAATGCCATTATCGATTTAGTTCCTTTCAGTTCAACACAATAGTAAATGTCTAGTTGCATCATTAGACACAACACTATTCATACTTGTCCCCTGCTTTCTCCCAGTAACTGGTTATGTGCCTTCTGATCTAGGAGTCTCATCTTCCAGCACTCTCCTTTCCTTCATTTTTTTAATGGTAAAAGACATTCAAAAATGGTTTACCTGTGCCTCCTTCTCCAGTACTTCAGCTTGTTTGAGATGTCATGCTAGAGGAGAGCTTGTTGCTAGCAGGGACTGCCAAATGACCAATGAGCCCTAGAGCTAATCAAGACTTAACTTTCCCAAGAAGCCAAATGAGATGGAGTGACTTATTAAGATAGACAATACTGCTTGGTAAAGTGGGAGACAGTAGGAAAAAAGGAAGACTACATTACAGATGGATAGACTCCATCAAGGAAGCCACAGCCCTGAATTTGCAGGACCTGAGCAGAGCTGCTCATAACAGGGTGTCTTGGAGGTCTCTCGTTCATAAGAGTCGCTATACGTCACAACTCTGGATGACAATTAACAAAAGTAAATATATTGAAGATCATATTAAAAGTTAACTTAGGTACAATTAAAGTTCACTTAGGCAGACATGAAAATTACTAATAATCAAGCATGAATGGGAACTTTATTTGCTAATGATGCATACAAAGAGTTTTACAATATTTAACATTTAACAAAGAATTAATTAAAAAAATTTTAAAATATGTTATTGATCTGTAGCTAATTTTATCTAGTTTGAAATTTAACACACACACAAACAAACACACATACTAAGTGCTTAAGCATTTTTCCAACCTGAAAACCAGACAAGGCCCAGGTTTGCCCTTCCATTATGTTGAAGATTAGCTTTAACTGTGTGTAAGCACAAACAATTGTAATTTAATCAGACATTTTATTAGAGACTCTGGGATGCCCGATATGGAAGATTATAGCAGTGAGAAAGTTAAGTGCATGTTCACCACTACTTTTTAATTTTTTAAAGAAAGCCTTTTAAAAAATTATTGATATTTACCAATAGTACAATCTTAGTATGATAATTCACATCCTTCATTACAAACAACTCTCTCCCAGAAAGGGCTAAATACCTCCAAAACTACAAATCCTAGAATTCCAAAGCATTGAACCATGGCATCATGCAGTGCAGATGCAACCTCTGTCAAACCTCTTACATCTGCAATTTCCATTCTATTCCTTTACATATTATTATAATCTTATTCATCTAATTATTAATCCAAAATTTAACTTGGTCATTCAGTGGTTTAAATTCACCATTTTTGACACATAAAAGTAATAAATGGCTTCCACACAATACCAAAAAAGTCTTCTTTTGTGTCTCCTTTTGCTAATGTTAATTTATAAACTAACTTCTCTGATAAGGCCACAGTCCATATCTTGTTAACCAATTCCTTATTGATAAATTCTCTAATTTAGACTAGAAATTTTCAAAACAGTACCACTTTTTGACTGAAATAATGAAACTTGGCAGTTCTTTCCTGTGGCTAGATCACACCTTTTCTTATTCTGTTTCTTGGTTAGTTTTTTCGCCCCTTTTGTATAGCATAAGAAATACTGAATATTTAAGAAACATAAGAATATTACTGAATATTTAAGAAAAATAAACTACAACTATCCCTCCTCTTCCACATCGATTCATAGTACAAGTGATTTTTTTTAAAAAAAAAATTGGTGTTTCATGCTCATTGATACTGTGAATATACGTAATTGTAACTCCTATTCTTAGTCCAAACTTAAGACAGACCATTTGAATTAAAGGAACTTACATCAGTATTAAAATACCAAGTCCACATGGATTCAGTGGGTCTACTCTGGTAATTTGGGACTAACAATTGGATTAGACATAATTCTTATGAACAGGAAAAAAACCCCACCTAAACCCAACAGCCATCTGCCCCAATGAATTTGTAGCTCATCTGATGTTATGCTCAACACACATAGACTGTGCAAGCCTATTTGCAAGTCAATTTCTTTTATACATAGTCTAAGAAATAAGTTCATTATAAGTAGCTTTCCAGCTTATAAATGTCTGGTTTTACTAAATTCTTACAAATATAGAGGTAGCCATGTTGATCATAAAACAAATTCCAGTCTCCATATCATGAATTTAAGGCTTTACCACAATATGGAGTTTGTTCCCATTCATTGTATCTGTTTCTAGGCCTAACTAGTCTTGTACAAAGATTTGGTGTGGGAGTAGAAAAGTTTATTGTCATGAGAAAGTTGTCACTTTTGAATTAATTTCTTCCAAGCCCTACCAGGAGACATGGCAAGGAAGGCTGGTTACTCCCTTGCAGCTACAAGTGAGCTAGTGACAGAAAAATACTAATTTAACAACATACTAATTTAATTTACCTGGGAAATATTGTGGAGTTATCCATGTGAGAGAGAAGGCAGAGGAGGATAATTGTGATAACATTATGTAGTTCAATACCTAAAGAAAGATCAGCCTGGTTTGCTTGTTACAACAAACAACACACAATAAAGCATATCTGAGAAGGAGACATATCTTTTTCTTACCTGTATGGATATTTTTCTGGAAAGCCAATGTAGGCAGCAAGGGAGAGAACGAGGAACAAAATGACTATAAAAAGCAGCCAGGACACCTTAGGAAATCTCCACTTGAGTGATCTCATGATTTCATACTAAACATCCCAGGAGATCTTTAGCTTCCTTGCCATGGACACCCTACAGAATAACCAAACCCACAGGTATGCTCCCTTGGGCAGGGAGGGGAAGGTACACTCTCCTTTCAGCTTGCCCCTAAGATTGCATCCTCTGACAGAAAAACAGAAAAGGTTACTTCCTCCTCATATCAGATTTATGGCTCTTGCACACAAAATATGCCAGCAGAGAGACTCCCAGAAGTCAAACAAGGGGTTGCTATAAATCACATTATCCACATCAGTTTTGTAAATAACACCTTTTGCATTGGTTAGAAGCAAATATTATCTGGTGCTGACAGGTAGCATGTCTTTGTGTGTAAGGGGAGCAGGCAGGGAAAGGAAGGGATCTCCCTGACAAAGTTATGTGGAAGAGTATTTAGGCAGGTGCATCTTTCTTCACTCCCGAGTAACAGCTCACAGCTGCCAAAATTTCCTCTTTTAAACAAAGTGACTGAAGTGAGATTTTGGGGGAGAAAGAGAGAAAGAAAGAAAGAAAGAAAGAAAGAAAGAAAGAAAGAAAGAGGGGTTGAGCAAATGAGGGTGTGCTCATCTGCATTTGAGAAAGAGAGAAATATTTCTGAAAATGAAAACTTAATGCCTGAATTCTACATCTGCTTTCTTGGAATAAACACTATTGCATAAAGTGCAAACTGCTTCAGAGTGGATAAGAATAGGACTGTACCATGCCACTTTGATTCTACACAATATTTACTTGGCAGTGAATTTAGTAGTAGGATGTATTTTTGAGTAAACACGAACAAGCACGGCACCCTTGTTAGATGAACTTCTACAAAAATATGGTTGATGGGTGTTGCTTTTCATTAAACTCTTCTGTATTAAAAAAGAACCATTAAGAAGTTAGGGTATTTCTTTTTAAAGTAAACTATGGTTAGCATGACCAAATACAAATGAGAATACAGCTTCTAAAAGTGACACACAAAGTGGACCTTTTGCAAATTCATCTCAGCAAGCAGGTATGAGAAAAGGTGGACCTGATGAAAATGTTATCCACCTAAGTCAGGCAAAAGTCTTATTGAGGAAAATTAATGTACACCAGGATTTATGGCAAGCACATCTGTGAACAAGCTCAGTTCTAAAAGCAGCAGAATATTACAAAGTGTTATTCTACATGGCCTACACAACAAAATACAGGGGGGGGAAAAACCCACCTGGCAGGATCAAGATGTAGGCCTTGTTCCCATACAGATTATGAGGTAGACCCAAGACTCCAGGCTGATGAAAAGCCTCCTGTATACAGGTACCAGAAACCTGTCTTGAGCAGCCCAGTCCTGTTTCCTCAATGGTTGACAGCACTAATTTCAGTGGGACTTATTCTCTAGCATGCACATCCACCAAACTCAAATTCATTCCCAGACCATTTAAAGTAAATTAAGATATACAAATGAGTGGTTACCCTGGGGAAGAATGTTACTTTGTAGTTTGTGCAGTGCAGTGAAGAAAATGTTGTGCATCGTGATAGGAAACTGTCTTGCCTTGGGAAGTGGGTTCTGAATGTGCCAGAGAACCCTTGTTACCCTTTGCTTCATCCAACTTATTCTTAGTGTATGTTTGCCCTTCAGAAGTATTTTTGTGGACTGGAGGGAAAAATTGTGTCTCTGGCAGGAGCAGTTTAGCAGCATTCTGAAGAAGAGAAGGAAGAATGCTAGAGGATGGAACCTCCTTTTATTTCCCCGGTGGAATTTTAACTACATGTCTTTCCCTGAGAACAGGTCTTCTGTGCATTTTATAAAGCTATCAGCACATGACATGCTGTGAAAAGGTTTCTAAGAGGTCCTACATTAGTGCTTTCCAACCAATAGGGTAGCTTTTCCTGAGTAGGAAGGCTGCAAAATGGGTGCAATGGGTCCTGTAGGAGGAATTCCTGAGGTTTCTTCCAAATAAAGGCGAGAAGACAATAGATAGGCAGAAGGTACTACAGAATGTTTGTCCCCAGACCAAACTGGAGAAAAGTGGGACATATGTGAAATTATTCTATATGTCTCTTCTTCAAGGCAGTCTGTCTTCCACTCCTGCCTCTAACCATATTCCAGACCCAAATAGACTTTCAAAATCCAGTGCCTTTAGTTGGGGGAGAAGATTTTTTTTGTACTTTCTCAAAGTAAATAAGGTGTGTTGACTTTGTGTCAGAAGTTGAAAAGGACTGAAAATTCAATTGTTTCAATCTGTGCCTGATTCAATGGGAAGGGTCCAGGAGATAATGTTATTTTGCCACCCATCATTGTATTAAAGGTTGCCTAGTTACATGCCTGCATTTACTCTGACAGGGATCACTGCACTCTTGACCACATGTTGACATCTCTATTGTGAGTCTGTCCTGGATCACCAGGAGCAAAGAAAAGAAGGAGAGTGCACAACCTTCTTTTGCAGCTTCACCCATGATTTGACTTTTGAAAAGGTGATTGAAGTCTGCTTGTATAGAAGACTAATCAACCGAAGAGGCATGGAAATGGCTTGAAGCTATATTGAATTAAAGGTTTATTCCTGTACAGCAGGAAGTTGGCCTGCATGACCTTTGTGATCCTTTCCACTCTAAGTAAGGGATTATTTACAAGATGAAAATAATCAAGATGAAAATGAATTCAGGATGAATCTTTGTTGTTCACGTACATCCTGAATGTGCTTGATTAAGTTTTGGGTGGAGGGGAATGCCAAAAAAACCACTTACCCCAGGATAATCGATATCAGGCTTTTCCCTGCATTTTTGCAAAAGATTCTCATCATCGGCTGTGTGAACAATGATGCCAATAGACTTGGGGGTAAAACTCTCCATGCTTTTAACAGATTTTGAATGCATTCGCATCATCAACAGCACATGTGGTTGAGAAGACGTTGCCCCTTCCCCAGTGGAACAGCCACTACTGGGGAAGAAAAAGAGAGGAAAAGGGGGAGAAAAGGGGATTCTGACCCCCCCCCCTCTGTACAGCCGGTGGGTGTGGGGACAAGTAAAGGGTACCCACACATGTGAGCAACCAAACTCGTACAGATGCGAAGTGATGCGGTTCCCGGAAAGAAGCAATTCCATGGTGTGGATAACAAACCCAAAATTCATGAGTGAGGTTATTTGTATCATTCTAATTTTTTTTTAAAAGATGTGTGGATGAGGCCTAAAATTCTGTGAGAATCAGGAAAATCAGAGAAACGCCCAGGTGGAGTAGAGTGGGAGAAGGACCCATGTGGCTGTATTAGACTGTGACCCAAGTTATCCCAGTTATTCCTAAAACACTTTTAGTAGTGAAGCTGGAAGGATAAAAGAATAGTGACAAGGTAGTGGTGGTTATGGAGACTGGTAGGAAATGTAGTTACAGACAAACTTTGTATGCCTTCCATGATAATGTGAATCAATTCCCTACTACTGACTATATGTGAATGTGTGTTGTACACATGAAGTTCATTATTCTCTTCACCTCAGCTTTCTGTTTTGGCAAACTGTTCAGCGTGCATGGCCATTTGTGGCAACAATTGCATTGTTCTGATCTTTCAGTAAGGCTCCCAGAGGCTTCCAAGCATGAATGCCAAGCAATTGCAATTACAATTAGAATCCAACTCTGTTCCAAGGTAAGTGTTACACCTAATTTAGCTCCATATTTCTCTCCAGCTTCTCTAATGAGCTTGCCAGTTTGTGATCACACTGGACCCAGATAACTAAACAGGACATCCTGGATTCAGATAAAGCGAGTGACATAGATGATTAAGGGCAAAGAAAGGATATTGTAGTACAGGAAACTTGTTTAAATAAACCTTCCACATCTTTCAACTCGAGATTTTTTTTTCACACAGTCTTAATTCCTATAGGTGCCAAGTTGTCACAGCAGCCCAAAGATTTCCCAGTACATTTTAGGACAGGGTTCTCTAGTTAGAGTGACTGCTTTCAGACAGGTGGCTCCTTGTGTTACCAGTCAAAAGTCAAGGAAAAGCTATGGAAAAACTATTCTGTCTTTCCTTTCTTAATGGATTTTTAATGTATATGTGATGAGGGGAAAAAATATGATGGAGGAAAGCCTGGGAGAATAACAAAAGAGAAGGAGACAACATCTGGAATCCCCTGAACATTCCATAAAGGGAGGCAGTTCCGGTGTAAGACCAGGAGAGAGAGTCAGAGAAGAGGTTTTGGATACTGGCAGAGCATAAAGCTCCACCTAAGTATTTATACAAGGAATCTGGAAGAGTTAATGCTATTCCTTCCCATCCTCCAGCTGTTCAAAGTGGCAGCTGGATAGCACTTATGCACACTCCCATGGCCAATATTTGGTCAATGGAGCCACAGAAGCATTGCTGCTTCCAGGTGTTGTCTGGCTGTCAATGAATTGCCAGAGGAAATGTGTTGTTCAATGAGGTACTGGATACCAAAGATGAACACTGGTCATTGAAGGGATTCCAGCCAGCTTGTTCCAGACAGATCCTATATGCCTGTTTGTTCCAAAGAAAGTCACACTAAATTTAGCGTTGACACTCGTACCTCCACTTTTGTGGCTTTGACTTTTGCAGATTTGATTATTCATGGATTTTATCAATATGTTCTCTCTAGGAATATCTAGGTCCTCCAGCGCAACTCTATGGTCAACTTTAACCAAAAGTTGCACTGAAAGACCTAGAGATTCCTAGAGAGAACGCTCCGCTAGGCATTTGTAAGAACTCCAGTGCAATTCTATGGTTTTGTGGTTTTTTCACATTCATGGGGGTCCTGTGTCCCCAACTCCAGCGAATGTGGAGGGACAAATGTATTTACAAGTAATCGTATTCTTAGCACAACAACTTCAGCATCATGAAAAGGTTTACTGAGAGAGGCAATGTGACACTTTGTAGCAATGCCACTGGCACTGGCCAGAATGAATCATTTTTGGTGGGGTGTGGAGTAAGAGATACATACAATGCTGCATTTGGGTTTAACTAGTTAAAAGGGAAAGCATGTGCTAAGCACGAGTTGCTTGTGGCCAGCATCACAAAATGTATACTATGGACTTTATATAGTTAATTCTTGCCCATTGTTCTCCTAAAATATATGCAAAGATCTCTTTAACTCCACGACTGTGAAGAGGGTTGTGTATTAACTACAAGAAAAGAGGCTGGAGGACATCACAAACAAAGAGGTAAGAATACAGAATGATGCACAGTAGGACTCACCTGGGGTTGGGAGGCCACTAACCCCTCCTTCCTGCACCTTGACCCAAAATGGGAAAGTAAGAGACCCAGTGGTGTTTGCCCATGTTCATAGGGTCTAAGCTAGAATTCTTCAAGGGTTGAATTACTGGTCCTTTAAGTGCAAGTGGGGGCACTTGGTCTCCATGAAAGATTTACTACCATTTAGGGTTCAAGTCTTTACATTTCTCCTTGACTTAAAAAAAAAAAAGCAATTGAGAAAAGGAATAATCAGTTTTGTTAAAAATGATGCAAATGCTTGAAAAAAAGATCAGCTGTCAAGGTGACAAACATGGCACTACATAGCAAAGGCAGTCCAAAACAAACCTTGCTAGATTCATCTAAAATGCCTGACAGATAAGGAAGGTTGTAAGAGTGCACATTTAAAAATCATGGTTTGAGAGTAGTGAGGTTTATGAAAGGTTCTGTTACAGGACCATGTGCCGGGAGACTCTGGAGCCATGCACCCCTATTGCCAGTGCGTGAGGCTACAACAGTGGGAAGCATGAGCCCTGTCACAATTCTTTGTTGCAGCCCATCATCCTTCTGCACCTTGAAGATGCAGAAGGATGATGTGCATCTCTCAATGCAGCTGCTGTCTGTTTAGGGGCCAGGCGAGGAGATCTTACATAGTTGCACGTTTGTAACTAAATAGGCAAAGTAGAATACGAGACACTGCTTTTGGTAAGATGTGATGCCCCTGAACAGAAGTTTCTTTTGTTTCTCTTCAGGATCTCACAATAAATAACAACTAAGTATATTAAGTCTGTACAGTACAGGGAGAAAAAGAAAATATAAAAACAAAAATGTTCCAGCAAGCATCTATGCTCAGTGTCTTACAAAAAGGAAGATGTTATGCTCTCAGGGTTTAAAAAAAAAGATGGAAGAAGGAAAATGATGAAGTGGGTGAGTCACCTTACTAAAGCCCTTGTAGCTAATGATAAAAACAGCAAAGAATATTGTGGTACCTTAATGGTGAACTAATTTCTTACAATATAGGCTTTAATGGACTATAGACTACAGTCCTCTTGATCTGATGCATTCATTATCCAGATTTCATTGTATATAGTGCACATGAATGGGGCATATTAATGAAAATTAAATGAAGGGGTTAAAATAACAGTGACGGTAAAGGATTGTGGTTTGCAGTCTGTTTGGACCCTATATTTTGCTGTTTCTATGGATGTCCAGTAAGGCTTGGGATTCTCCTGACGCAAGCTGTATTGACAGACAGGAGTGGTCACAATCTATCTGACCAGGATGATGTTTAGATCAGCAGATACCTCTTGGCCTGAAATTCACCTTCACAGTGTTAGCTACATTATTAACATTAACCATTCACTAAATTGCTCAAATACCTTGTCACTTGGTAAGTGAATTAACACATGCACTTTGATATCCCAATTCAAAGTTCTAGAATAGACTGGAACTTCCTAATGAATTGGTCTCTTGATCTAATTTCCGTTTGATGTTTCTTTCTTCCACAGTGGCCACTTCAAGGTCAGTATCCTCTTTATTTTTAGATTTTCCCCATAGTTTTTAAAAATGAAATTCAATAAAATGCAATACAATTCAGTAATCAGATTCAATCAGATTCGTAAAAAGAAAGAGGGCTGACAATGTTAAATTATATAAGTATATACAAATCATTTGCACATTCCTACCTTCACTTAAAAACAAACAAGTTATAGTAATAGGATATAGGGCCTAAATACCCTAGAGGCACCAGATTCTGTCTGATCTTGGAAGGTATGCTGGGCCAGACCTGGTTAATATTTAGATGGGAGACCACCAATGAAAACCAGGTGGTGTTGGCTATATTTCAAAGGAAGTAACGGGCAAATCTACCCCTGAAGCTAGATGGCGAAGAATCCCAATGTTGTATCTTGGGCTGCAACATTTTTCTTAGTTCATTCTCATATGGAACAAAAAATAATTTCAAACATTTTCTCCTTGCTGGGAAATATTATGAGAGTAATTGTGCATTAAAAATATTTCTTTGGGACTTCTGTTTGTTCAACAAAAAAGGTTCAACAATGTTAATCACAGTAGTTGACCATTTTATTGTTGGGGTATCTTAGTGTGTTAAGACACCTTTTCCTACTGAGGGCAAGGATATTTAGAGTAATCTTTGACATCCCTTTTCATCTTCAGTTGCTGATAACCCAGATTCTAACCACCTAAAATCCAGATTAGTTCCAAATGTCAATTTTTGCATCATCAAGAACTGGTGAGAGAGGTAATCATCATGGAGAAAATGAAAAGTATTTATTTAATACTAGCACCATCTAGCGGATTATCAAATTATCACTGGTAGTTTTTCATATCAGCTATGTTAGGAGCTACAATCCACAAGAGAATTGTATGATTGTATATAAACAAATAATTACCCCACAGATACAGTTATTAAATATTAAGTATTACATAAACACTGTAGTAATAATGGCAATATGTAAATCATTTATATTTCAAGGCTTTGAAAATGGAAATATTATGTATTCAATACATAGTATTGAAATGAGTTTGGCTGACACCCAGTCAGGAGATAACAACTTTTAAATTTGTATTTCGGGCCCAGGTTAGATGTTATGATTTTGGGGGGTGATGGTGGTAGGTTTCCAGGACCACTGAAACTAAATCCCTTTAGGTGAAAAGCAAGTAATATATTCATCTTAGCTAACTACCCTGGAAACTGGAGGACTGTATTTGCTTTGCATTTTTCATGGGATACATATTATGATTTTGAATACATAAAATATGTATTCTACATCAAGTTTATATTAACATGTTGGCTGTTTGCCTATAGTTGATGACTATGCGGCACTGAATCAGTGATACAGAATTATTTCTCTCCCTTGATTGTTTGGAATAAATTCTTGGCATATTAGGAAGTGGAAGTTTATTCTCTTCATTTGATAGACTAACAGTCTTCTGAGATACCTACAAGTCTCTGAATGTTAAAAACAATGGGGATCATTTTATTTAAAATACTGAGAACAAGCAATTAATACTCATCTTCCCCTTAAATTCATGAAGATCTGATGAAGTTACAGGGCAATCCCAAGTGCATTTGCTCAGAAATAAGCCAAATTTCATTCAATGACTGCTACTCTCTACTAAGTATGTTTACAACTGCAATCCAGGGTAGAACCAAGTGAAAATTAAAAAAAAAAATCCACATTAATAGTGCAATCCTGTGAATCTTGTACAGGTTTACTCACGTCCCACTGATTTCAGTGGGATTTACTCCCAAATAGCTGTACATCAAACCTTGTCCCCCGTCCCCCTGTTCGAATTTGGCAGGGACTGTCTTGATTAATCCTCTGTCATTCCACTTTTTCAGTTGCTTATAAAATGTCCCAGCTTCTCTCTCTTCTTCACTCCTTTCCCCTTTGTCTTCAGTTTACATCAGTTGCTGCAAACTGAGTTGAAAGTGCAAACATAGTTTGCACTCAATTTGCTCAGCAGGGAGAAAGGTTATGAAGAGGCTGTCTTGTTCTTCCCTACAGGCTCAAGCAAAAGCAAACTGATGTAGCCTCTCTTCGTCTGTCTGTTCTTCCTCATTTATAACTTTTGCCTTGTTAACCACACTGTGATGTTCCTTGACCACACATCTGGTTTTTATCAGTTAAATGTTGGGGGATATGGTACATGTGAGTTCAGCATAAAACAGTCTTATGATTCTTATTTAGAAGTAAGCTATAATAGAGTGAGGGAGAACATCAGAATTGAGACTGGGAATCATCCCAGGACTGTGATCTATTCCAGTATTGAGAGGGGGCAGGAGGTTGAGGTTAGGTTCAATTCAGGAACTGATGATTTTGGTGTCAAACCTGGGGGGGGGGTTGTGGTGACTAAGAGCTGGGATTCATTAGAGGGAAGATTTGTCAAGAATCTCTCCTTCCAGGTAGAAACCAATGACTTGAACCTCATCAGATCTCTAGCGGTTCTCTCCAAGACTGGGATTGGGAGATGAGGAGACATGGAGGAGATGAGAATAGGAGACAAGGAGAGGTAGGTCTCTTGAGTGGAAGGACTCAACATAATCAAGTCTTTGAGAGGGAATTCAGAGGGTGGTCCATATCCCCCTTCTTCTTCTTCTTAGGCTCCACTGAAGTCAAAGAGGATGGATATTTCCCCTTTGGTAGTTGTTTCTCTGTAGAGACATCTAAGAACATATTTTTCCCACCACTGTTGGATTCTTATGCTATCTGCCCAGTTTTCTCTATAATGTTGATTGTCATTTTTGTGGTATTCTTTATTTTCTCCATGTTATTTCTGCCTCTGGTAGGGGCAGAATTATCATCCTACAGTAGTGACCTCAGCTTGCAATTTAATTGCTGTTAAACCCAATTTCTCAGAGCAAGGGCACAGAGAAACAAGGGCAGTGCTTCCAGGAGAAGAGGACCATCTGGAAAAGTGCTATGAAGGAACTGTTTTTAGTGACAGTGAAAAAGTAACTTACTCTCTCTCATATGTATGTTCCAGAGAAAGAAAGAAGGTAATATTTCATCCCAATTCCTTCCTTAACTTCTGTAGAGACTTTAGATATTTTTCCCCAATGCCTTAGCTCTGTTTCAAAACACTAACATCAAACTTTTACTTTTCAATACAGTTCAGGTGGAGGCCTGTAACTTTAAACTTTAGGACTACAACTTTAACTCTAGGCTGCCTTTTAAATTAATTTTAAAATGTACAACTATAGTGGCTATAATTTTAAACAGATAAACAGAAGGAGGCACTGTGGACCTGCCAGCATTGGTTCCCCCACCTTCCAAACTGCAAGTTACTTTCCCTGCACAGTGACAGGGGAAAAGGTAACAGATACATAATTTTCCCTCATGAGTAGAAAAATAGATTATATGATATTTTAAAGAAGACAAAGGTTAGAAAAAGTGTTTAAAAGCCTTGCACAACAGTGATGAAAGCACATATTTGAGCATAACCCTCCTTATGTAGCATGTATTACTAACAAAGATTCCAACATCTAATATCCCATTATGCAAATAGAAAAATTATCCAGTTCTGCAGATACAATATTGACCATATCTCATTTCACCTTGAATGGAGAACATCAGCTGAATATATTAGAGACCAGCAGTGGAAGTCAGGTGTCTATATAAATATTTTACTGGATTTAAAAAAAAACCATTGCAATTTCTTAATTTTGCATGTATTCCTAACTTTTTCTATTTCTACCTGCCTGGTATTAAAAAAAAAAGTTAAGTAAAATAAGAAAAGAACAATATTCACAGGTGGCCATGCCCACTAAGTTCCTATGATGACATGGAGCCATAACATCAAAGCATACTAGTTGTAGGAAACTATTGTAATTTCAATTTTCTTTCAAAGAGGGAGCAGCTTTTCTACCAAATTACCTCTAAAATTACTGTATCAAATCTACATAGTGGGTGTACTGTAATGCCAAAAACCAAATTAATGGAAGGCACTACACAAAGTCAACATTTTATTACAACTTGTTTATAATATTTACATTAAATTTCAATTTAAAAAATAAGTAACATTTTCAGGGTACCTTTTTTTTTTTTTAAACTTTCTGGCTTGGATAGCTCCATGACTGTGATAAGATTTATCTGGAATAGTAGTGACCCGTGACTGCTAACTCTAATTGACTTAGGGCCTTTGCAGACTGCCAGAAATAGTGCACATTAAATTGAGGCACTGCCCTGGCTCAGTGCTAGGGAGTCATGGGAATTGTATTTTTTTCTGGGACATTGAGCCTTCTCTGTCAGAGAGCTCTGGTGCCACAATAAATTACAGTTCCCATGACTCCCTAGCACTGAGCCAGGGCAGTGCCTCAATGTGCATTATTTCTGGCAGTCTGCAAAGGCCAACACATGCTTATGGTGTGCACAATACTGTTTCTTATTGCAATAATGTATGCAATATCTATTTTTTGCACTCATTCAAAGACATAGCTGTGTTAGTCTGGAAAATCAGTATGCAAAGAGATCTTGTAGCACCTCTGAGGCTAACTGAAATAGAGAAGCTGGTAGCATGACCCTCCACTCCATGCATTTGTAGAAGTACGGTAGATTCAAGTCTATGAAAGCTCATGCTACCAGCTTCTTTCTTTCAGTCTCAAAGCTGCAACAAGATTCCTTTGCGTACTGATTTTCCACCCATGCTTAACTTCTGCATAGACAAGATCATCCTCAGTGAATATAAAACCCTGACAAACTGGCATACATGTTCTTTGGTCATTATACTATCAATATTTTTGATATTATTATCTGGGTAATTTGTAGATTTATAATTAAACAGTGATGGAGACGAGGAGGCAGTAAAATAAGCCAATAGTTATTTTCTTACATAAAATTACATTATTTTTTACTTCATTGTGATAATTTCTATTAATGATGGAAACAGCAGCATTATCGAAGGCCTAAAATTCACAAAATTAGTAAATTTGTACAGAGGATCATTTGCATTTGATACAAACTAACCTAATCAGTTGGCAAGGAGCTCCCTGAATCAACATGTTAAGGCTGTCATATGCTGCTCACAGGAACTCCAAGGGGGTCCTTCTACCACACCCTTGTCAGCGTATCATCTTCTTTTCTCCCCTTGGCCACTGATTTTTAAAGGGTCTGCCTCTGAAACCTGGAAGTTAGCTCATTGCTTTGTAACATTTGTGTTCTTGCTTGTCTAATTGATCAACAGGGCTACTTGCAATTTTTATTAGTTATGAATGCAAAAAAGAGAATGCTGGATTATAAATTATTAATAATTAATTTATTAATTATTAAAGCAAAGACAGGTTTCTCAAAACCTTCTATTATTCAGAAAAACAGAGGATTCTTTGGAGGAGAGTGAGCCCTAAATTAAGCACCTGCAACATATAATCCATGTTTTTAAACTAGCTACATGGACAAAGCTAATTTACAAACAGTAAGTTAAGACAAAATAGCAAAACTGATATAAAAATCAGTGCCTAATTTTGCATTGCATATGCACAGTAGGAATACAACTGCCAATGAAGTAATACAACCGATAATAACAGTAAAGTAAGACAGTTGAAAGTTGAAAGTCAGAAATTGTTCCAAAAGATTTCTTGTGGACAATGCTGGTAGTTTGTGACAGAAATCTATGATTTAAAACCTCCAAACAGTTTACTCTGTAATCAGAATGCAAAGTTTAATGAGGCAATTCTGCAAACCCATATAATGCAACACCCACAAAGTCCACTAATAGCAGTAAAACAGTGATACATTTCTCCACAAATATTGCAACAGGCATTTCTTAGAAACCATGTCATGTATTTGTAATGAAGTAACTTATGCAGAAAGACATATAGACTTTAGTGACACATAAAAGCAGAAATATGTAACAGAGCCATCCAAATTGACTTTTAGAAACAATGAACACCAGTAAGAAAATGTTTCATCTCACACACTTTTATCAGGTCTTAACATATAGTGTATATTTAACACTTGATAGAAACTTATAAGTTGAAACAGTTTCTTACTGAAGTCAACAATAAGCTACTTTATTATAAATATATAGCATGGTTTCTAAGTAATATCTGTTGTTGTATGGTTTTTAATGTGCATTTGGAATAAGCAATTTGTTGAGAATGGAGGGGGCCTGCTGCTATAATGTTTGATGACACCCAGTTTTTCAAGACAGGCATGTTCATACATGTTTCCTTTCTTACGCCTTCACACATAATCGCTAAAAAGTAAAAAAAGTATTTCACATATTCTTGCTAGTGTGCCTGATAATCATTACTCAAACACCATGGAATTGATACTCCTTTAAAGGCTATCAGACAAACTAAGCAGCAAGCAGATACTGGGTCATTTCCTAGAGACAATTCAATTTGTCATTACAGCATCTAATATAAAAAATTCCTCACCAAGGAATCAAAATGAAGTTTCACTCACACATAGAGTGTACATTTAAATTCTTGATAATGGCACAATGGACCAGTTTCTGTCATTTGTCATTAGACAAAATGCTCACAGGACCACACCTATCAGCCTGTATCAACTATATACTTAAAATGCATACTAGCCTTTCTATTAAACAGAAAGCCACCTCTAACCTTATTTAGGCAACAAAAGAGCTATCCTTCCTGACAATTATAAGTCCATTTTTTCAGAATCTCCTTTCCATCTACCCCAAAATCTGATAGAGCCTTAAGACCTTCTGCACATCTGCTATGAAGATATCAGCTCCTGCATCAGACAGTTCATTGACATCAGGCAAGAATAAGCCTGTTTTATCAGAAGTAATCAGGTTATGTGACAGAAAGTATACACCAATTTTATTACAATAGTCTACCATTTTTCTGTTAACTTGTTTCTGAGCTTTTTCCTTAAGTTCAGGTTTATGATCTTCCTTAGGACACGTTGGCAACAGTGAAGACCAAACTATAACAGCATCTGGGAATGCTCTTCTAAGAATGCCCAGGTCATTTTTCATTGACATAATAAGTGAAATGTTATCCTCGGGCAACAGATCATCTTCTCCAAGATGAATTATTATAACGGATGGAGGAGATCGGAGTCGATAAGTTTCATGTAGAACTGGCAAGAGCTGCTCCCACTTCATGGCCTGCATCCCATGCCAATACACATATGCCCTTGAAGCTGGAATGCCCAACTGCAATCCATAGGAATTACTTTTGGCTCTTTGCTTTGATGTCAAGATCACAGAATTGCCACATATCCAGACTTCCTTTGGAGCAGAATGCAGGCTTCCAACATCTGAAAAGTAAAGTACAACATTAATTCAACTCCCTCTGTTTGAAATCTATATAGGTTTACCATGTCTATATAAGTTTCCCCCTTGACTGCTAACACAACTGGAATAGATCAAAATCAGAAAAAGACCACATTAGCTGTAGTTTCAAGAAGTCAGTTTCTACTATTACATGTGTGTGTGTTAGCTGCCTTTGAGTTGACCTCAACTGACCCTGTGAATGAGGTTTCTCCAAGCCCTGCTATCGTCCACTGCTCTGGTCAGGCCGTGACCTCCCTGATTTATCCATCTGGTGTGTGTTCTCTGTTTCTTTCCACAGACCTTTACCTTCCCCAGAATAACTTTTCATGTCTTTTCATGATGTGCCCAAAGTATGCCAGCCTAAGTTGTGCCTTGAGTCCTTGTACTGGGAGGAAGGTGGGATATAAATAAACATAAATATAAGTCTTCTTGGTTTCCAGGGAGATTTCTGGCTTTAGCTGCTCCTTTTGGCTATCCATGGGATCCTTGGCACTCTTCTCCAGCACCACATCTCAAATGAGTTTTTCCTTCCTATCTGCTTTGTTCACTGTTCAGACTTATTTGTTGTTAGCTGCCTTTGAGTTGACCTCGACTTTTGGCAACCCTGTGCATGAGACATCCACCCCCATCCTGCATTGCTCTGCTTAGGCCTTGCAGACTTAGCCCTGTGACCTCCCTGATTGATCTATCTATCTAGCATAGGTTCTTCCTCTCTTTCAGCTGCCTTCCACCTTTCCAAGCACCACTGTTTTTTTCTAATGACTCATGCCTTCTCATGATGTGGCCAAAGTAGGATAGCCTCAACTTTATCATCTTGGCTTCTGGAGAGACTTCAGGCCTGACCTGTTCTAGGACAGCCATTTGTTTGTCTTTTTGGCTGTCCATGGTATCCTCAGCACTCTTCTCCAGCACCACATTTCCAATGAGTTGATGTTCCTCTCATCTGCTTCCTTCACTGTCCATCTCTCGCATCCGTACATGGTGATGAGGAATACAATGGCTTGGGTAATTCTAACTTTACTGCTCAGTTGTATACCTTTACTCTTTCAGATTTTTGTCTAGCTGCCCTTCCCATCCCAAGTCTTCTGATTTCCTGACTGCAGTCTCCATTCCGATCAGTGTTGGATCCGAGGTCTTCTCCCTCTCCTTTATTCACCCACCCTTAGGACAAAACCTTCACCTTCAGCACTCTCCTGCAGCACACCACATCCCAAGTGAGCTGGTTTTCTGTTTGTATCCGTTTCCTTCACTGTCCACCTCTCACACCCGTAGGTGCTGAGGGGGAAACACCATGGCAATGAAAGGTCTACCTGGAACTTCTGCTATTATACATGGAAACTTGTCAGAAGCTGTCCAACTCAACGCAAGGGAGCAGCTCTGGCTCCCTTAGGCGCTTGCTTGGGCGGCCGCCTTACCTTCTGCCGGCTGCACCACAGTAATGACGGCTGCTCGCTTCTCGTTGGGGGCCTTCTTCCTTTTCTTGCTGCTGAGATTACTACTGCTGCTGTTGTTATTGTTCGACAGAAGCGGGACAGAAACCAGGGCCGCCTGGGAAGCCGCTCCGTTGTTGCAGGCGCTGAGGCTGACTTCTGGGATCGAGGCCGCCACCGCCATGGACTCCGGGCCAAGCAGGCCGCGCCTCCCGGCTGCCACCACGGCCTCCAGGGCTTTCATAAGGGACGGGTTGGGGGGGTCGGGCTCCTTTGCTGAGGTCTTGCACAGCACCAGGTTGCTGGTGCGGCGTCCTTTGAGAGGCATCATGGCAGGAAAGGGGCTGTGCAAGACCTCAGCAAAGTATATATATATATATATACACACACACACACACACACAAAAGAAAAGGGAGGACGGAACCCTGCCTCTTGGGAACAGTTCTTGGCCGGCTTTATTCGAGTAAAGGCTCCCTCCACTTCCGGCCCGGGGCCCAAATCACAAGGATAGGGGGAAGCCCTCCGAAGTGACTCCGTTGCCTAGGAAACCAACCTCTCTCAGGGAGGCGTCCGCCGCCAACGCCAGCCTCGCGGTAGAACGGCGCGCTTTGATGACACCACCGCATAAGCAAGCGGGAGGGGGACGACGACTGGAGCCTCCTCGGCCTTTCCTAACGGGGAGACGTCTTCCGGGTCACGTGAGACATCCGCCCCGTTCTGGTTCACCTAGATTACTTTTTATAGAGGTACACGCGAAGTGTTTACTTCCGAGACCCTTTATGCAAAGGAATCTTGTATGTAGCACCTTTGAGACTACTAACAAAGGGCTAAAACACACTGCAGAAATAATCCAATTTGAGACCGCTGTAACTGCCGTGGCTCAGTGCTAGGGAATTTTTGTGAGACATATAATAATAATAATAATAATAATAATAAGTTTTATTTATAACCCGCCCCTCTGCTCGGCAATCGGGGCGGCGTACATCAATTTAAAAATACAATAGGTAAAACAATTCCTGCCCACCCATATAGCCTCTGTCAGAAAGTTTTGAGGCCACAATAAACCATGATTCCCAGGATTCCCTAGCACTGAGCCAGAGCAGTTAAAGCTGTCTCAAACTGGATTATTTCTGAAGTGTCTTTTGGACCTCTCTTGATGGTATTGAGAGATCTCAATCCATGAAGAGGGCACTCTACTTCCTGACTGAGGGCCTGAACAGACTGCTAGAAATAATCCAGGTTGAGACCACTTTAACTGCCCTGGTTCAGTGCTAGGAAAAAATGGGAATTGTAATTTATTGTGGGACCAGAGCTCTGAGACAGAGAAGGCTCAATGCCTCAGAAAAAAAACTACAATTCCCATTTTTTCCTAGCATTGAGCCAGGACAGTTAAAGTGGTCTCAAACTGGATTATTTCTGGCAGTCTGTTTAGGCCCTGAGTCTCTCCATCTGGTGTGCTGTCTTCCCCTCTCTCTACTTCTTTCCACCTTTCCTGGCATTATTGTCTTTTCCAGTGATTCATGCCTTCTCATGATGTGTCCAAAGTATGACAGCCTCAACTTATCATCTTGGCTTCCAGAGGTTCCCGGCTTGATCTGCTCTAGGACCCACTTGTTTGTCCTTTTGGCTGTCCATGGGATCCTCAGCACTCTTCTCCAGCACTGCATTATCTCAAAGGCATTGATTTTCTTCCTATCGTCTTTCTTACCTGTCCAGCTCTCACATCCTCTCATCACTTACGTAGCGATGGCGAATAGCATAGCCTGCATGATTCTAACTTCAGTGTTCAGCTCTATATCTTTACAGTCGGTCCTCCGTTTTCGCAGACTTCAAGTCCTCATCACTTGTCCATTTGCGGGTGGTGAATGGAGGGGGACAAAATGGGGGGGGGGGGGCTCCATTCAAGCCAATGGGGCTTGAATATCCATGATTTTCCGTTTTCACAGGGGAGGGGTGACCGTACTCTGTAGGATCTTGTCTAGTTCCTTCATAGCTGCCCAATCCATAGTAAATGGTGGTATTCCCTGCTGGTGCATATGTTTGACTTTGCATTTAATGAGACTGACATTAATCCCTCTCCCCCCTCCCAGTGGCTTCTGTTGTTGTTAACTGCCCTCAACTCCCAGTGACCCTGCAGAGGAGACATCTCCAAGACCCCCTGTCCTCCACTGCTCTGCTCAGATCCGGCAAATTTATGCTTGTGACCTCCATGATGGAGCCCTTCATCTTGTGTGCAGTCTTCTTCTCTTTCGATTGCTTTCTCTCTTTCTCAGCATTATTGTCTTTTCTAATGAGTTATCCTTGCTCATGATGTGGCCAAGTTGAAACGTTATTGCCTAGATTTGATGGCTCTTTGTTTCCCAGAGCCCACTTGGCCTCTGCCTGCATTGAGATCCCTCGAGACCATCTTAACTGACAACAAAAGTCTGAATTCAGAAACCTAGCCATGTTAGTCTGGAAAAAAACAGTATGCAAAGGGATCTTGTAGCACTTTTGACACAAACTGAAAGAAAGAAGTTGGTAGCAAGAGCTTTCATAGATTCAGCCTACTTCCTTAGATGTATCTACAAAAGTCTATGAAAGCTCTTGCTAACAGTTTATATCTTTCCGTTACTCTCAAAGGTGCTGCAAGATCCCTTTGCATAACAAAAGTTTGAGTAGTTCTTTGCCTACGAAAACCCTATGAAATTCTTATGTTTCCAGCCTTACAGGCTGTATTTATTCTCAATTTAAATTGCATTATTAACAATTTACAGGGCATTATAAACACTGGGATTTAATTGATTCAACATGTACCAGGTTGTCAGGAAGAGCCCTAGATTTTGTTTTAAAAAGCCAGTTACATGAAGTGGTAAAGAGTGAGTTCAAGGAGCAAAAACAGTCATATGAACAATATAAGGATGTGTGTGGCCATGCCCATAGGACATCACCCCTTTGGGTACTATATCTATTTCAGATGTATTTTCAAAATGACAAAATTTGTAGACCATGCCAGTTATAAAAGGTACAGTTTGCACCATTTCATTACTTGTAATAGTTTTAATTCTTCCATGCAGTCCAATGTATGTAAAATGACAAGGCTCTTTGAAAAACACAGGGGAATAGCTCTACAATGTAAACTGCGATGTAAAGTAACTGTGCGATGCAAACAGCGAAAATAGGTGCTCTTGTAATGAGCCATTTCTTGGAGGAACAGCATTCTGCAGTAGACCTTAGATTTGGGGCACTGTAAAAGATGAATTATTCAGGCCTGAACAAGGAAATTGACTATATTCCTCTCTTATAAAACCTTTTATAGACTCTTCTGACTTCTTTCACTCAAATCTGTTCTTAGTGGTCTTGAATGTTATCTATTTTCCCAGGAGACACACACACACATAGCCTTCATTTACATGATTTCATTTTACCAGCAAATGGTACTGAGCTATCTTGATCACACAATTCTAGTTTTGATTTTAACTGGGTATGTACAGATTATAGGCATAAGTATACAGTCATAGAATTTACTATTTATGATGTTATGTATGTACCTGTCTGTTGTGTTGTATTCTTTGTATTGCCCCTGAATAAGGCCTTAGATTATCTACAGGCTGAAATGTGTTGGCTTTTGTCTTTCATCATCTTGAGATGTGTCTCCTTTCCCTTCTGGATTTAATTGGATGCTCCCCAATTTTTATTATTTTTACCAGCAAGCAAACCAATTCTGAATCTAAACAGAAAAATTAATCAAAATTTTTATTTTTATTTTTTTCTAAACAGGAATTGTCTTATCTCCTTTCCATTCTGTTGGCCTTACACAAAATAGCATGAAAGCAAATACCAAGCCTTCTGATAGTCCTTCAGCCCAACCAGTTCGGAATGCAAATGCTTAGCAGTTGACATGATCAGGAGTCCTGGTGTGTGTTAACAAGCACACATTTATTTAAGAAGACAATACAAAATAATTTCTTAGAAATGAAAACATAAATTGACTTGATATTCCTTCAGCAACACACCCCTTTATACCAGATGATACAACTTAGTATTTTTTTTTTAAAGTTAGGACTTGCTGTCTGACTTTTAACAACAATTAAGTCTTTCCCTTTCTACAGTGCCCATCCACTGGAAAAAATGATTTTTAAAATAAGTGGGAAGCCAGGTGTTGATTTAATAGTTGATATTTATTTGGTTCTCTGCAACAGTATCTTTCTCATGTACAAATTTTATCTAACTTCCCGATACTCTCTTAACACAAATGATTTTGCACAATTATGTTTCTACTGCATTATTACATCAATCTAGAGACAGCTTTTTAATATTTTTAATATTTTCATATTTGCACTGACCATCAAAGGAATGTTTGCACCATTACAGCTACCTCCTTTCAATGTCAGCATAATGCCATTGTATGACATGTTGACTGGGATAGCCATTGGTGTGCCCTGCTATACATATTCTATAGGCCACACAGTTTCTTCACTTTCAAGAAACTACTAAAACATTTCTTCTTCTTCAAGGAAAATCAGTTGAAAAAGCCATATTTAAGTATCCTCATAGACCAAAATTCAAAAAATTATCTCATTCTATGTACTAAGCCTATAGTCCTACAATCTCCAGTATACTGAAGGAAAAAGAAAATGGTGGTCAGCCTTTGTAACTTACAGCCTACATATCATAAAGCTTGAGTTGTTCTTTGATATCAGTTTCAGACATCTCCCCAAATGTATCAGGTTTTTCCTTTAGGAGGGTGAAGATGGCAGTCAGCTGTTCTCTTTTAACCCTGTCAAGAAGAGAAGAAGAGTAACAGAAAGGAAAATGAAGATGCCACTGACATATAAGCTAAGAGTTCCTTCAAACAGGATTAATGGAGTTGGGCAAAATCATTCATAAAGGCTTTTGTCTTTTGCAGCTGTGTCTGGCGATACTGAAATGTATACTCATGGGATACATCTCATTCTATGACTCCAAAAGCTGCCTTGTGGTAGAACATCTGAGCAAAACCTTTCCCTAACATGCAAAATTGCATTTACACTTGGTATGAAATGCTGGGTCTGAGTATGAACATTTTATTTACCGGGAGATGGCATGGCTCCCATGGTCTTCTCAGACATTACATTCACAATGCTCATAGGTGCATATTTTTGCTGATTCAAAAGGACTAGCAAAATCAGTTCAGATTGTATAGCCCAAATCAGCAGCCACTTCCAATTACTGGTACCTCTATAGTCGAGTCATTGTTCCTTTCCTGTTTTTGGTTTAATGTTGTCCTTGGTCAAAACTGGGATACAACCTGTACTGCACACCCTACTTGCTACAGTCTGAACTTGGTTTTAGCTAGTCTTCACCCAGCCAGATCCAACCTGATGCGACCATATTCCTTAGCTTCTGCATGCTTATTATGATCTTCACAGGGGCATAACTAGGAGTGTGCGGGAAATACAGACCACACTGGGTGACACCTGAGAAGAGGGTGTCACTTGGTGCGCTGCTGGAAAGGTGTGCCGAAGTTCTGGTTCTGGTGACTTTGCTAGTCAGGCAGGAAAGGGAGTCTCCTTCCTCTTCCACCCAGCCAACAGCTCTGTCAGACCTAGAAAGGGTGCAGGGTGGCAGGAGGTGGTGCCAAAGTTCTGGGTCTCTGAGTCTCACAGTTTTGCTGGCAGGATGGGAAAAGGAATCTCCTCCTTCTCTTGTCCATCTACTATTTCCTCCTCTTCCATCCAGCTCAGTGGTAGTGGCAGTAGCCTGATGGTTGGGCACTGTGGAGGCAGTCGGGTAGGCAGGCTCCTTCCCATCTGCGTGCTTCCATGCTGCTTGGTAGAGCCACCAGGTTACTCTTTGGCAGTGCCACTGCTGCTGATAGCCTGTCTCTTTAGAGGGGCCCCGGGAGACAAGCATTGGTGGTAAGAACATGGGGGACTTGGGGCACCATCAGTGCTTGTCTCTTTGGTGGACCACAGTGTCCCAAAGAAACAAGCATTAGCAATGGCAGCGGTAGCAGGAATGTGGAGGACCTAGGCTGCCACCCACAGCACTGCTGCTGATAGCCCATCTCTTTGATGGTGGTGGGAGGCACAGCACCCTGGAGAGATGGGCATTGGCAGAGAAGGCAGCAGAAATTATTTAAAAACCCTCCCTATTTTTTGCCAATAGTTTTATTAGTTATCAATATGTAACAAAAACTGAAACAGTACATGTTCCACACACAAATTTCACTTAACAAATTGAACACATATAGAAAACACATATTAGACACATCTACATATTAATTAAACACATATATACATATACCAAAAAACACAGCAACAAACTGGTAACCAAAAACCTCCCAAATGACAAGATGACAGCTAAAATCATCATAATTTTATTAAACCTTTCTTAAGAAGAAATTTAAAAAGCGATACAGATAAATTATTCCATATTTTTCTTTCAATTTTGTTTGGGGGGAAAAACATATCTAACACATATTCTTTTAACCCATGGATAGCAAGTAACCATAGGCATTAATCTATAAATCCAGAAACAACTAATTCAGCAAATTTTTGTTGTTAGTAAACCTGGTGTTTTTCCCAATCTCTGATAAATTTGCTGTTAGCTTTTCCTTCAAGTATGTAAGTCAATTTATCAATTCCTGTTGCATCTAGTAATGTTTCTATCCATTCCTCCTCTGTAGGAACTTTCAATGATTTCCAATATTTATCCAGAAGAATTTGTGCAGCTGTTCCCATATGTCAACAGAGTCTACCAATCTCCTTCTAAACATTGTTCTCAAGGTTCTCAAGGTTTCATTTCTGCCAACTATCAAGGTCCATACTATGATTTATATCTTTAGACCATTTTTATCATGCAATCTCTAATTAATTCATCTTCTAAATTATAATTTGACAGCATCTTGTACATATTACCAATCAGATGTTCTCCTTTTAGAATATAATTTTCAAATTTATTCTTTTAAAAATCAAATCCTCTCTTAATTTTGTCAGCCTTAAATCTAAAATTTGCAAATAAGGAAACCACTGGATATTGAACCCTTCAATTATTAGTTCTTATCTACTCTTAAATTTGTATGGTTCCTCTTTCAAATTTAGCTCATATATATAAGTTAGCCATTTGCCTTGCTTCCTTACAGATTTACGTGACAATGCCTTGGAAGGTGAAAGCTGAGGTGTTTTGTATAAAGCATTTGTTTATATTTAATTCAGGTTTTATACAATGTCTTCCTTATCAAATACTTCTTAATGCTTATTAAAAGTCTTTTGTATTTGTACTTTGTTGTACCACAACAAGTCATGACAACTAAAATACAAGCAGCTTGGATCAGACCCTGGATATTGTTAAGACAATTCTAAATTACTGGCACTTGAAAAGCATGCCCCAAAATGGGAGTGTTAAATAAAACAAAATGGGGGGGGGGGGGGGAGGGAGGTTTGTTAAATAAAATGTCAGCACCAGGTGTCAAATATGACAGGTACATCCCTGGATAGGTTTGTTTGCTGCAATATCAACTTTTCTGCCCACTAACTTTCCAGATCCTTACATCCCATTTAATGGTGGACTAGACTCCAGTTGAACTCTGCCTTTGCTTGCCTACTTTTAAATTGTTTCTGAGCTGGTTCAGATGGTCTGTCACAGTGGTAGTATACAGCCAGAGAATGTGGCACTGCCATTCCCATCAGCCCCTGTCAGCATGGCCAGTTATGGAGAAAAATGTTAAGCTTTAGTGGTAATATTAAATCATTAAAGAGAACAATTAGTCAACTTTAAGAATTCTTGACATTTTTTTATTAGTATGTTAAATGTAAACATAATTCAAAACTATTAAATGGCCAGGATTCCTTAGAGCAATCTGGACCATTGATTATAATTCAGAAGTAACGTCAGAGATATTTTAATTATTAAAATAATGCATCTTGAAATGACTGTTGTTGTTTTTACCAACAAGGTCAATGAATTAATTTTTAACAAACTATTTCCAAGCCCTGGGAATATCTGCTGGCTCGCTTATGAAATTATCTATCTGATGGCTTACTTGTGCAATTATCTGTTCACACATTTGTCCCTTGTATGAAATTGTTCCTCTTCACTGGAATGGAAAATATTTTGTAATCTTATATTTTGTAATCTTGGGAAAGTTGCAGTCTTGTACAAACTCATTTCTTTGATGTTGCTCCAGTCAAACAAACAGGCCACTCATGAGCAAGCTTCAAATAGACACACTCCACAATAGCATGAAAGGAGGGCAAAAAAGAGGTGTGAAAAAGATGCATCTAACTGTGTGACGTCTAGTTTGTGCCTAAGTCAACCGATAATTTTAGAATCTTTTTCCAACGCTGTTTTTCTTATTCTAGTTGCTGATCTTGGGCAGAAAGAAATATGGTTGTTTTTCAAATTGAATAATGACATAAAATGTATTTTTGTGTTGGTGTAATCTTTGAAGCACAGCTGAGGGCAGACGATTGTGGGCCATACACATTAACAAACACAACAACCATTCATATAAACTATTTAAAGGTTTATTGGACTGAGTAATGGCAATATACATTTCAAGCCAATAGAAATTACAGTCCTGTGTATAATAAGAGTCACCTTCACATTTAGAAAAAAAATGTAGAAAATACCCAGACAGCCATTTTTATCATTACTGAGGAAATATTTTTGTTCACAGCCACTAGTCATATTCCTTGCACAATATATGTATTGCTGTATACTGAAGCATTATATTGTATATAAGGCAATCTTTGCATAGTTAATGGTGTCTGGAACACTGAATCAATCAGACAATTTAACTGGAGGCAGAGTGTATGCTAACAGGTATCTCAAAGCCAAGTGTCCTTATATAAACAGAATTCAGTTGCAAACTGTATTATGCTAGTGGTAACAGGAAGAGAAATGGAAGCTCAGATTTTTTTTTTTTTAATGGTAACGCTTCCTGCTTTTTACCAAATAAGCCCTTTAAAAATGTTAAGCTAGAGAAAAACATTTCCCAAACCTGGGCACTCTAAAGAATGATTGAGTAAATGATTTCAAGTATTCCCAAAGAATTAAATTTTCTTTTTTAAAAGCAGCTTGGCTTTATTATATTATGAAATGTTAATCCAGAATTAATCTGTCTTCAAAATATAATAGGATTTTGGGAGAATCTCTACCCAAGTGGTAATAGAAAGTGGCCTTAGTACAGTACTTCAGTACTCTTTGTGAAAGAAAAGGCTTATTAAACAGTATGTGGTGGCTATTTTTTTACTGGAATTATTGTTTTAATAAAGTCACCAATACAACCCTGCAGACCTGGTTTTCTCTACATTACAGCATATTGCAACAATTCAATACACTGCCTGATCTGTTGTAGAGAAGCAAACAACAAAAAGTTTATTTAAACAAAAAGATACTGTATCAGTGTGGTGGCAGGTCAACAATATATATTTGATTTTATTCAGGAAATATATAATAAATCATAACTCAAGGGACACTACACATATCAAGGTTTACTTTTTCAGACTCCATTATCAGGATCAGGTGCTAGGGCCAAATATACTGGCTATTAAGCATTAATAAAGCTATAGTCCTTATGATAAAAAAAAATAACCACCTAATAATAAACAGTTACAATAAGGTTGCACCCTTGAGCCATTATCTGAAGCAAACCTCATCAGACTCAATGGGACTTACTTCTGGGTAGACCTGCACTGCAAATCCATCTTAGTTCTTAGGATTTCCCACTACCTAAGATGGAGGACCTCTTCTTATCAAAAGGCTACAGTGGAAGACTGACTACACTAGAGTCTACATCTCACCACCAAATCTCCACCGGCAAGTGAAGGGAGCATTCATAATGCTTCAACTCTCAATGCATTGTCTTCAAAGCTATGAAGAAATGTTTTGGTCCAAGGCAGACAGATAGAAGGGGACCAGATAGTTGAATAGCCACTGGATATATCTAATTTAATTGTCAGTCTTATAGTCCATGTTGTCTAAAGGGAATTTATCACAAAGCACTTAGCACGACAAAGTGTGCTTGTCTTACATTAAGCATCTTACTTCCACATCTAAGAACAGAGCCCCTCAAAATGTGCTTCTTACTTTCTCCAGCCCACATAGTTCACACCAAAACACACAGATTTAGATTCTCTCGAGTCTTGACATTATAAGATTTTATTTTGAGGAACTTGGCATCAGCCAAAGAGAAAGTCCCATATTTTGAGGGGTTATTTATATTTCAGTTGGACATGTGTATCTGGTAGGTTTGGGGGTTGTTTTTTCTCAAGCCTTTAAAAGATGCCAAAAGGAAAAGCCTTAGGAAGAGTCTAGGGATAACTTCATATAGTCTTCAGTTCTGCAAAGAGAAACAAGAAGAAAATAAAGAGAATTCATTTGAGACATGTCACCTTTGGAGATTTTTTTAATTATTACTTTTGTAATAAGTGGAGGGAAAAAACTTATTGCAGAGCGGGAGAAAGTTTCTGAACCACCCAGGCAGGAACACAAAACATTTAGCAGAAAGGGTATACTGAGATTTCAAGGCATTTGCTTCATCATTTGCAGCAGGATAGTCTAAGCCCAACAAGCTGAGCATCTACAAATCCTCCTGGTTTGCATCTTGAAGACATCCAGCCTATTCTAGCTCTACTAACTGGCAAGAATTCCTTGAAACATTTTTGAGGCAAGATATAGATTTAATATGCCCTTGTGAACTAGATCAACAACATATTTCATGATATATGTCTGCTCAGATTCATAGATCTAGACTTACGAACTAGTTCATGCAGGTCACATTAATTCATACCTCATGATTACCCCTTGGTGCAGACTTTTCAGGCACCAAAAGTTATGCATGAGCCATCCCATGAAGGTCAGAACCCCTTTTCACTAGCCCAGACAAGAGCTCACACTTACTACAATTATTACTACAATGCCTAGCTATGAACAACTTCTACTGACAATATATTCCCTTTCTAAAAATGTAGACATTCCAGCATTACTTCCTTAACCAGTTTTCCACTGTATTGTTTTTTTCATAAGTTAAGCACTGAATCATTTCATAAACACAATGGGAACACTTGCTTGTTAAGAAGAGCTGTTGAGATAATATGGGCACTGGTAACCATTATTAACGGACAGCAGTGGACAAAAGTTGCTGTTTATATATGTACCACCTTCATCTTCTATATCTGAGTGAATTTGCACCAAACCGTCCAGTACAGCAGGGGTATGGTGTACTCCTCTTTATGCTAAAAAGGCTTTTATTCATTTACAAAGGATAACTTAGTCCATTCAGACACAAACATCCTCTCTCCCGTTATAGACTGAATAATGGGAGGGACAGGGGAGGCAAGGTAAATGCAGCAATGTCCAGTAATACTGATGTGGACTTGCCAAAGTTAAGCAGACTGTAACAGTGAGAGTGATCATGGAATAACTGTACAGTTGCAGTCAATAACCTTTTGTTTAAAGGGCCGGTGTCCTGTCCCCGTCCCCCCCACCGCCCCAAGCCAATATTGCTTTATTTGTGTTAATAGCTAATCTGGAACTCTAATATGTAGTTATATTGTCCAAAAATATATGAGAGAGAGATTCAGTCAAACAGGTAGAATCACATTCCAACAAACTAAGAATGTTGGTAGACTGTTGTTACTATTTTTTGAAAAAATATTGTAATATTTTGTACTGTATCTACATCTTTATTGGTGGTGAGAAGACATAACTAAGGGATGGAAATATGCAGAGGAAGTATGTGGGGTAAAAAGTTGTGTTGTTTGGGGGATTCTAGGAGTTGTAGTAGAAAATTACTCAAGATGAATGCGTGGGGAAGGATGCTTAAGACCAATGTGGACTACAGTATTAAGCTGATAATGTGTAAGAAAGATCCTCTAGCGTTCACATTCTGGGTCACTACACTGTGGCCATTCAAATTCAGAATGGCCTTTTCTCTTTATGTAAAGGAAGGGGACACTTACTGGGTAAAGTGTTGTGAGATCCTGAGATAATTGTTGCAAGTATTTGGGAATTCTGTCCACCATCATTTCAAAATGCAAATTTCTGAACAATTCACTATCACCATGGTCCAAAGCAGTTTAAATACTTAAATATTTTTCATGTACTTAGATTTTATCTGAATTATCAGTAATTACATAGGATAATGCTTTATAGTACAGATGATTAATTTGTATAATTATCTTCTTTGCAGAACCAACATTTGAAAAATACTGTGCAAATGTCAATACAGAATACTTGGTGTTATAAGAATGTGCTCACACTCCCCTAATGTATCTTCCATGTTTTCTTCCGTATTTTCCTACATTTTTCTATTCATCTTGTATTCTGTATTGCTTGCTAAACAGAAGAATGGGAGAGTATCCATAACATCTGATGAGTTAGCAGAAGGAGAAGCAGCTTCAGGAAGACCAGTACAGTGCAGAACATATGAGGACATGATGTGGAGGAGCTTCACATGAGGCCCAGATGAACAATAAAGATCAAGGGAGAAGTAGAAGCTGAGCAGAAATGGAAAAGAATCAATAGCTCAAAGCAGCATTCTCCTTGCCCCTCCAGCTTCTCCTTGAGATGAACATAAACTCTGATCCACCGGCCAAGATACATCATCACTCTTCTGTATATTAAAGATTTTGTAACATTACCAAATAACCTCACATGGGTGAAGTTGTGTGTCAGTTTTGTTTTGTGAGATTCAGATTTAGGAAATACATAGAAACCACCAGGCGTTGGTGTTGTGGAGTCAGGGATAATACTGTCAAAGTGACATTCTGGTTTTTTTTTCTTTTTCTTTTAATTAGCAAGGATTAAAAAATCATCTGCCAGTCCCTCACCCCAGTTACCTTTGAATCTCTGAATTTAGCTACAATCTGGGACTAGAATGTGGGGATGAGATTTCATATAGTGAGTAATCTAATGCAAAATATTTTGTAGTGGCTTGGTAGGCAGTTAGGACTCATTAACCTTAAAAAAAGACAAAATACTTGTGGAACTTGTTAGAACTGCTACAATAGGCAAGTAGATATGAATCAACACAGCTGCCTGCATTTTTGACCTTTCATTGGAGGTAGGGTGGCTACGGATAGTGTGATGATGTCCACCAAGTCATTGTAGTCAGACAGTAGAGAACTTCTGTTGGGAGTATGATCTCTATTCTAGGAGAACAAACTTCACCAGCCAAAGATTTTTCAGAAAATGCTGGGAGATAATGACCTCAAGAAAATCCAGTCCTGCTTCTTAAAACAATACTAAAAATACAGTGTGGTCAGCAATTTTACTGTTGCTT
Organism: Phrynosoma blainvillii; assembly: GCA_026167975.1. Classification (NCBI taxonomy): domain Eukaryota; kingdom Metazoa; phylum Chordata; class Lepidosauria; order Squamata; family Phrynosomatidae; genus Phrynosoma; species Phrynosoma blainvillii. Next base: position 239,298,317 of record JANUYF010000002.1, read on the forward strand.
TCCAAGACTCTTATAATATAAATGTTCGTTGTCAGTCATAGTGTGCTGTTGCCAGAACATGCTGGAACTTTATCCTAATTGAGACTTGAGCTGAATTTTCCACAAGTCAATCTGGGCAGAAGAAAGCAGATATTGGTGCCTGAAAATACTGGTGTAAAAAACTGTTGGAGGATTTAAACATTGCCTTTCTCCCTTTTTCATTCTCCTCTTTTAATAATAAATTTCTTCAAGAACAGCAACACAACTAGGCATAGATGGGCCAATTGGAGTCTGCAAGTTCTGTTTTTAAAAGTCAAAGTATATGCAAGAATATCTAGCTCATTCCTACAAGTGCAGTGCCATTGTTAAAATGCAGAAAGTAAAAACACAGTGGGATCCTTTACTAAATATAGTCTAGCCTGGAACATTTTACTACCTAAAATGAAGAACAGGGCATTACATTCACTTCCCTTTCCTTGCACAAAAGCCATCTAGAATGGCAATTGAATCTTTCTCCAAGAGCAGCTCCCACACACAGCTGCCTAGCTTAGAGGTATGTGCAAGACAAAGCTCTCTCCTCCAACATCTTTGCTGCTACCTCTCAACAACTATTGCCTTGAGACAGCCCCTTCACTTGACCTAATGGTAGGGCTGGCCCTTGGTCTGAACCTTCTTATGATAGTTAACAGCTTGAACAACATCAAACTGTCTGCTGCAGAGAAAAGAATGGTTTTGCCATTATGCCAACTGCACTAACAGCCCAGATGTGTCCTCAGACTTCTGTTAGTCCTTCCCACCTTTGAATGCTCTATCGTGCTGCAGAAGATGAACAGCAAAAAAAGGAACAGAAACTTACCAGCCTCTTTTATCCTAAAGAAGCATCATGCTGGACAGGAAAGCAAAGCTGCTGAGGAGGAGGAGGAGGGGGATGCAGGCAGCATGAGACAGCAAATGATAATAGGAAGGGAAGGTGATTGCCATCCGAAGGCCACTACACACATTAGGATTCAACAAGCAGAAATCACTAAGGAGCAAGCGGGGGCGGGGGGGGGGGGCATGCACTGGAGAGCAGAGTTGGCAGGCACCCAAGGGTATCTGATCAAATGTATCCCCTTCCCCTTGAAGGTCTAGCTGTGTTTGAAGAAGGGGAAGCTGGGCAGAATGGTTAGCTCTTTGGCTAATCCATCTGCCACATCTTCTTTCTTTTGGTCTATAGGGGAGGAGGCTCTCCTTATGGTATTCAGCAAGTCCAAACGTAATGATACCATCTGCAACAGTGTAGCGTTATGGCTAAAAATGACCATTTGTCTGTTCTGTTAAAAAGACATAGGGTCAGACTCTGGGAAAATGTGGGTCTTTCTTGCCATGTATCCAGCTTGATTTCAGGAAGGGGTTGTAGTCTACTCCAATTGTGGCCAGAAGTAATGGTATTCTTTCCACTGTATGAGATTTGAGTTTCAGATTGTGGTATCCCTGTTTGATACAAGCTTTTTTCAATGAATTTCAAAGGACGAACAGGTTAAATAGGCGGTTCCCTCCATGTCTGCTCTTATAATCCTTCCACTCCTTTTTTCCTCATTTGGGATCATCTGGTTCAGCCTCAAACAAGGTGGACCCTTTTCTCAAATCAAGGATGTGTGGACACTACCATACCTCAAAAACCAGAGTCTGGAAAGCTAATTGTGATTAACTGGTGGTGCCAATCTCAGAATCTTCCCTAGACATGTGGCATTATGGGAGTCATAGCCTCAAAAGTAACTTCTCTTCAAATGAGCTCAAAACGAAGTTTTCATGAGCTGGTCCTATGCCTGATTGCCATATGTCTTTGGCCCAAATCCATGATTGAGGCATTCCCTGTTTCTCTCACTTAAAAAATTGGAAGTGAATGCTGGGAGAGAAAAACTTTGGTACAAAACCAATAGACAATGGGCAGGTGCTACCCTTGCTGCCTCTGAATATTTCTTTCTTAAGAAAGACCCATTAAATTCATGATGTCACTATACTTCAGCAGGCAACTTAAAGGCATATGTGTACATGGATATACACACACATCCTTGGAAAACCTTCTTGCTCTGAAATTTCTCAAGACAAGTGGAATGCAGTCTGTATAAGATTTAGTAAGCAATTATGTAGCCTCGTGACTAAGTAAATCTGTGTATCGTCCTCCTTGCTTATCAATATTAAAAATCTGCATTGGTTTTATTCCACTCTGACTTTCAAGGTTTCCTCCATTGTTATCCCAAAACACTTATTTTGAGTTCTGAGAATTGTGTGAAGGATGCCTGCCTTCAAACTACAATCCCAAGGGTCCTATGAATGGAGGAATTAGTTCTCTAACAAAGTCTGTTTGGGATATGCCTATATAATGCAAACAAAGCAAAGAGATTTTGCACCTGAGACTTAACAAATTTCAAGTTAGAAAGACTTGCCAAAAGAGGGCGTCCTAGCTCCAGGAATTTATGTTGTTTTAAACAGAAGAATACACCATAATAGACAAACTGAAAGGAGCTGATCCAGAATCAAATCCTCCTTTGAAATCTAACTTGCACACTTCAAGATCAAATGCCATCATGAACAGAACTGAAAATATATTGGTTAAGTCACAGATCACCTGCTCAACTGGCCCCATATATTCTACTTCTACAATACATGCTTTATACCTCTGGAGTGGCAGGCAAAGATTGGGGAAGAAGAAGTAAATGTTTTATAAATAAGTACATAATGCAATTGCCATGAAGTCTGCTGGATGTCCTTTTGGGCAATGTTTTCAGGAATGGCACTGTTTGTTCCTATGAAGCCAAAGGAACTAGCCTAATTTAACTGCAGAGTTCTCCTCTTCAGGTGGCTTATGGACTGAACCTTTTGGTTACTTTATTGCAGAATTGCCTCATAGTTTCCTAGAATTGCAACATGGCAGGGCTGGCATTGCTGGGCACCAGCAGAGGTCCATGACCCAGTAAGTGACCAGCAATCCTTGGAGCCTCCTTGACCTTAGTGCTTTTTCTGCTACAGGCTGTTCATTGGTCCCTCTGCCTTGGACTCATTTTCCATGGATTTTTTCATCCACAGATTCAAACATCCATGGTTTACAAATATTTAAGAACTATATATATTCCAAAAATCAAACCTTGATTTTGCCATTTTATAGAATGGATACCATTTTACTACCCCATTGTATTTAATGGGACTTGAACATATATGGATTTTGGTACTCATGGGGTGGGGTGGGGGTTCCTGGTACCAAGCCCCAGTGGATACTAAGGGCTCACTTTACTTTTGGGAATGATATCTTCTAGAATCCCCTGGTCAGCATGTCTATTGTTCATGCTGGCTGGAGGGATTACGGGAGTTGTAATCACCCCAAGTAACTTTCTCAAGGTATCCCTGGAAATGATGCTGAACAGTAACGCCAATTCCCAGTTGCCTAACCAAGTTCTAAAATGGAGCTAAGCTATAAAACAAAAGCTTTGAGAAACTGACAGCACTGAGCTCACTGTGTTGGGCACAGTAGTAAAAATGTTTCTGTGTGCTCCTTCCTTAGCTAGAGGCATCATGGTGTAGCAATTTGAGCACTGGATGATGACTCTGGAGACCAGGGTTTGGTTTTCTGCTTGGCCAAGGAAACCCACTGGGTGACCTTGGGCAAATCACACACACTCAGCCCCAGAAAACCCAATGATAGGTTAACTTTAAGCCTTAAATCGGAAATGACTTGAAGGCACACAACAACAAACCTCCTTCCTTACTCGTCTTACCATTTAGTTCTTATCTGGAAGTTTTGGCTTTTCATCACTCCATGCTCTTGCCTCATAGCTTGCTCACTGTGCTCTGTTCTTGTCCTCTTTTCCAGCAGAAGCTGTTTCTTTTCTCCCCCTCCATTCCTGCTATAATCTGGTGAGCTTTAATCTCAAATTGATCCCCTAGCTTGCTGACCCTTAGCATAATCGTAAGCCGTGGTCTTTGGCCACTTTCCGGCTTTGATGTTCTTGTCTGTTTCCTTGTCCTCTGTTTTGGAATAGCTCTGCTGTATTTCTTTCCTCTGCACTCTCCAGGAAAAAAAAAAGGGGGGGGCAGAAGTGTCTTTTCATAATCTATTTTTTCTTCTGATGATTAAAAACATCTCTGATAATTAAACTAACATGCCCAAGACACCAGATGAATTACCTCTCTGTCAGTCAGAACTGATTTTTTTAGATTTTGACATGATTTGCAGCTGCGACGATCACTTTGATCTGGAGCAATTAGTTGTTGATAAACATTAGCTCCTGATTTGAAAAGCATCACCTGCCAATGTCAAACTTACAAGCCAGCTTCCCTTGTGATCCATTCTGGTTTGTGGTTTGTTTTACTTAATGGTCAGATGTCAACCCAAGGCAGCATATGAGAGCTATAGTAGCTTAGGAATTAAAAGACTGAGCTTATGATAAAGAAGTCAAAGGTTCAAAACTCAGCTATGAGCTCAGTACTCAGTAAGTGACTTTGCGCAAGGAATTTTCTCAGCTCCCTACTTCACTCTGGGAAGAACAACACTAATCCACCCTATTGGGTTGTTGTACGGATGACTAATGGTGTATCCTCACTGCAGAATTAAAGTGGTTTGGCACCATTTTAACTGTTATGATGCTATCCTACAGAATACTTTGATATCTAGTTTGGTGAGGCACTAGAGCTCTCTGACAGACCGGGCTAAATACCTTACCAAACTACAAATCCCAGGATTCTGTAGGACAGAATCATGGCAGTTAAAATGGTGTCAAACTGCTTTAATTCTGCATTGTGGATATACCCCTTAGATCAGGGGTAGGCAATCTTTCCCCTTTAAGGGCCAAGGGACTTCAGCTCCCATAAGCCTTAGCCATGTTGGCCAATAGTCCCATGTTAGCCAATAGCTCCTGGGATTCTGGGAGCTGAAGTCCCTCGGCCCTTAAAGGGGAAAGGTTGCCTACCCCTGCCTTAGATAATATATATGAAGTGATACTCAAAAAGTGCTACTTAAATGCTAGATAAACATGTCTTTCTTTCCTCAGATATTAAACATCCTGGAATCTCTTGAGTAATTTTATATAATGTCCCCTGCCCCCATTCTGATGCCTATATGACCAGCTAAGTGCCTTATTATTCCATGGTGCCTCCTTATGCCAAAATTTAGAAAACTAAATAACACATACAGTAGAGTCTTAGCAGATGTGGAGGGCAGTATATCCTGAAATGAAGTATTTCTAATATCAAATATCAAAGACTTAGGGGCACAATCTAGACACTATTAAAATTCCACTGATTTGAAGGGAAGCTTTATGCATGTGTAAACTTGAATTATGGGTTCCCTGCAGTAGTTAAGAACAGGCTCTTCATACAGAAGAGTCATTTTTCAGTACAGCTGTCAGTTCACTAGGTGAGGCCTTTGATAGGCCACATTCTCTCATATTTAGACCCTACACAGAAACACACTTATTATCATTATTGTGGAGCGATAGATCTCATCTGCTGAATTCCATTCATTTTTGGTGGAACTTTGCTCTAGGCACAACAGGGTACAAGGATTACAGTCAGAAACTCAATCCTAATGCAGAATAGAAAGAAGGGCTGTCCAGCTTACAAGCAATTCAGCGAACTGAACTAGAGCCCTAGTGTTCAGTTTGGGAGGCAATTTTCCTATTTTTAGTTGAAGAATGTGCACTCAGATACATGATATATGGATCCTAATAGGGATGTAACAATCCATTAATTTTCTTCTTCAAGGAAGCAGTGAGGAATTTTAGGAATTTTATTCCCACTGGTGATGTTTGAAAACTACAAAAAACCCTTCCAAAGAATTTCACAGTTTGGGTCTTAGCCTGCGCAGAATTTGAGCATGGTTGTTTTGCACAAAAACTGCATTTTCTGCACAAAAAAATACACAGAAAATGTAATTTTCTGCACAAAACAACCATGTGCAAATTCTCATTGGAATCAATCTCAAATTGCAAGAGTATTGTCAATCCAGAATTCTCCTTCTCAGGATTTCTTAACATTTGAAAAACATGTTTTCCAGCCATTTTTTGGAGTATTTTAGAATATTCTTTCCATCCCTAGATCCTAACAGCTGAGGTGCCAAACTCCTGCATCTCACTCTTTAATTGTTTAGTTCTTGCTGTTTAGGAGAAGTAAGCCAGAGGACAGATAATAAGAGCCAGCCTAGGATCCCACTAGGAAGAGACTAGTATGCCCTGTGTTTGTTTTAATCGTGATTCAGTTTGTGTTGCTCAGGGGAAATGAAATGGGCACATAGGGGAAGGAGACTAATTAATTAGTTATGAAGAGGGAGAAGGGAAGGTGCAGGGTAAGGTAGGGAAACATGGTCAACTTTAGTTTCAAATCACATTAGCAGAGATTATAGGTGGTATCACTACTTCTAAGATGCATGGTCTCCTTACCAAAAGGATTTGTAAGAATGTTTGTGGCCGAGGACCTAAGGTACTTGCTACAGGGATGTGAGGTCAGAGGTCAGCTCAATCCTGTAATATAAATGCAGCAAACCTTGGTCACATCAAAATGGCAGGCACTGCCTGATGGGGTGGGAAGGGAGAAGGGAGGGAAGCAAGTGTGCATGCGCACGCACACAAAGGAATGGGGATAAAAGGGATTGGGTAGTGGATGGCATGGCTTCCCTCGACTGATCCAGTGTAGCTCCTTACCTGAGGACAGCCCTGCCCCAACAAACCAGTTAGAAAGAAGGATGGTTTGGAGAAGCCTGAAATGAAAAATTGCTGATGCCACAACCAGCACTTAGAGGTAAGGGCAGAAGAGGATACAAAATAAAACTAGAGCTTGGAAAAACAAACAAACAAACAGACACAGAGAAACAGAGAAAATATGGCACATTGACAAGAAACAAAGAATCCGTTAGAAGAAATGCAACATTGTGCCAATGCCAATTAGTGCAGGAGGTTGGAGGGAGTTTTGCAAATGCAAAGGACTCTGCACAGAGATAGCAAGCATTCAGTATTCCAAGTAAATTGTGGAAGGTGCTATATGTGTATACATATAGCACAAGAAACACTGTCAACCAGGAAGCATACTGCGATTGCAATCAAAGAGGGGAAGCTGTGGCAGAGCATCTACACTTATTTCTTATGAAAAAGCCACCCTGTGGAATGATTCATTTTTCTGTTGGATGGAAGATACAGGAACGGTCATGTTTACCATGGAACAGCTCCTTAATGGAAGTTAGAGAATCTCTCACAGTTCTGCTTCAGGACTGGATAACCTATGGATCTCCAGATATGGTTGGACTTCATATCCAGCCAATCCCAGTCATCCTTTGCTAATTGTTAAAAAAATAGGTCTATTCTTTCATCAACATCTGGAAGACCAGCACTGTCGGCTCTATACAATTAATACATGTGTTTCTACACCGTGAGCCTGTACAATGGTAGACTGTGCAACCTTCCAGATGGGTTACAATTTATTTCGTGGTTGTATAGTTTTAGGAGTTATAGTAAGCTGCCATACATAGCTGGGACATCACATACAGCAATGAGTCTGTATGTTGTGCATTGTTCATCTGTTGCAGCAAAAATGACAAAATATTCCTGTATCATCTAAAGAATGTGAAATATATGGCACATTGAACTTTCCTGGACTAAAGTCCACTTCATCAGATGAATGAGCCCTGGATTTCGGGTTATGGATGCAGTATAACTGTAGTCAGTGAGGTCAGAGGGAAATTAAATAAAAGTCCTTTAAAATCCTGGATGTCACACTTCATGCAGCTGATGAATTGGGGTATGATCCATGAAAGCTCATGCTCCAGTACATTTTTTATTCTTTAAGTTCCCATAGACTCTTTGTTGCTTATAGTATTTTATCTCTAGGTTTCTATCTTAAATTCCAAAACATCATTTTTGTCCAGTTCTAAAGGGTACTTTTATAAGGACCCTCCCTGCAAGAACTATGTAGTCAAACAAGCAGAGACATGTCCAGACTTTCTAGTGGACAGATCGGGGGTGGCAATCCAGCAGGAAAAAGTGAAACAAGATTTCACACCACTCAGCAGTGGAGCAACAATACAGCACTGGGATAATTAAACACCTTCCCTAAATGTCTTCTTTTACCTGCTGCTATACCAAAAACAAAACAAAAGGAAAAACCCTAGCTAACATCTGCAGAACCTTTCATGTTGGTAAGAAGCAGAAAATGCTCAATATGTCAAATTCTCAGTGGCATATGAAAAATTACCAACCAAGAAAGGAGATCAAATTCTGACAAATGAGACAAAACTGGTTTCCTGGATGCATCCAAATCTACCTTTTCTGCATTATTGATGCACATGAAGACAAAAGTCCAAGCAACTTGTACTCTTTGTATCTATATAAATAATCTTTGCATTATTTATAATAATAAAGCTGCCCTAAGCACTGTGTCTACAATTATTTCTGATAAAGTGATGGTTTAAGCAGTTCAAAAAGCTACTAGTAAGAAAATAAATTTAGGTTTGAGGTGTATGATAAACTTATAAGGTTAGATTATAGTAGTTTGGCTGCTGGCTGATGGAGCTCATCTGTGTCTTTATTATGTACTTTTGATAATTTGTTTGTTTTTTCATTTTCGACATCAGTATAAACCTCTCTTTTCAGAAGAGACACCATGGTAACCACATCAAGTTCAAGGCATTTCACCCAACCCATGAATCAATATTGGCTTCTCTGTTAAGGAAAGTTGAGTGAGGAGTTGTTCGCACAGGCCAAATGGCCTGGCTTTCTCCGGCTTGGGATCCCCTATGGTAGGATCAGGCCCAATTGCACCAGTACAGACGCAGATCCAGAGGATCCGGTCTGACCCCAGGATAAAGAGATTTTATCCTGTGATAAAATAGCCCTGGTTTTCTAAGAAACTCCATGACAAAACTGGGCTGTTCAGACAGCCCCCACACACACACCGCTCCCTACCTTGTCAGCGTGTGAACTGTCTGAGAAGATCCACAATCGCCCCATCTGGTGCAGAAATGGGATGTCTGCAACCAGGCATCCTGCTTCTGTGTCAGATGGGACAACTGTGGGGCTTCTCAGATGGTTTGCATGCTCTTAGAAACTCCATGCAAAACCAGGGCTATTTTATCACAGGGTAAAAGCCGGCAAGGTAAGGAGTGGCCCCGGGTCCCAAGTCAGTGTGGGGATAGGTGTGTGAACTCCCTCTTCCCCACCCTACATGAAGCTTAGAAAAAGAAATGTATGTTACATGAATTGATATGTATGCACAAAAGCATACATACACACTTTTTAAATGAATTCCCAATTTCATTTGTGCTGAGGATTTAATTTTTCAACACAATTACTTACCTGACAAACAATGTCATAAGATATTAGGTGATTACTCTCCTGTTCACATTTAGATATTTCTTTGGTTATTTGCCTATTCTTTTTGCTCATTTGCACCCCTTGGATAACTATTGGAGATAGGATCAGCACATGCTCTAGAGAAGGGATTTTTTTTTTTAAAAAAATTATGTCATTTAGACAGTAAGAGGATATTCAGAAATGTGCAGCTTGCCATGCCACAGTGTTAAATGGATGAGAAAACCTGCAGCTGCTGAAATTCCATCTACTACACAGCTACTCAACATAACCCTGTCCTCTATAGCATGTGTTTATTCTCACCATTTGGATCTGACACATGGATGCAATCCACAACTGCACCAAACATTTATACTACTGTCAGCTGAGATCCACTGAATTCAGCAGATCAGACTGGCTTAAACCAAATTATTTGCTCAAGAATGAGTTTAAAACTTTTTTGTTACTTTTTTTTTTAAATGGGAATTCTGCTTGCAGAAACCAGAGCCATTTAGGCCACTTAACCATCTAACACTACTGTGAACATATTTCACTTCTAGAGCTGTAGTCACTTCAGAATCACATGGGGTTTTGTTTTTGTTTTGTTTTGTAAAGCTACAGCAGAATTTTCAGCTAAGCTTCAGCAGAAGAAACAATAAAAATTTCTGCTATTTTAAATTTCACACTTTATAGTCTTTATTGTTATTAGAACAAAGATTATTAAAGCACCACAGTATTATTTTAATGTTTGTGCTTTTAAAGTCATTCTCAGCATTTAAGGACCTAATGATTAACTGGTGAGTTTGCAAGCATTTAGCTGCAGATGAATCTGACCTCAGGTCTCTGTTAAGAAGCACATTTCTATATAGCTCAGAGACCAAGCAGACCATACAAAACAACAGAGAGAAAAGGCAAAGCAGACTTTGTTGACCACATCATAAAGCAACACTAACAAGAGAGAATCACCAAGCATCTGGGGGGAAAACAAGACCGCTACTTTTCTAATTATTTTCTTTAACTGCAACTAAGAATGCTTTATCACATAAAAATGGTGTCATCCCTTGACTGGACTCATGAAATTATTTGTATATAGGTGAGCTGTCTTCTACTCACTGGGGTTTAGTGCTGAGTAATCCTACTTAAATGTGTGCTGCACGTCTTGAAAGGAATGATTTACAAGTAGTGTAGCTCTTATATTGGTGCAATAAGTAATATTTCCTAGTTGTTGTTGTTTTTTTTTAAAAAAAAAAACACCATTCCTTCAAAGGACATTTTGAGGAATTTATAGCAGCATGGGGGAGAGGGATTTACTTGTTTTATTCTATTATCTTATCAATCCTAAAGGTATCTTTTTAAAAAGTAAAAACAATGGGTCCTGTTTTCAAATCCTCGCAATAAGTAATAGTAATAAAGGGGGGGGGTGCAGACTGCCAGAAATAGTGCAAATTGAGTCCACTTTTAGGGTTAGGGTTAGTGCTAGGGAATCATGGGAATTGTTTTCTTTCTGAGACATTGAGCCTTCTCTGTCAGAGAGCCCTGGTGCCACAATAAAATACAGTTCCCATGATTCCCTAACCCTAACCCTAAAAGTGGACTCAATTTGCACTATTTCTGGCAGTCTGCAACCCCCCAAACTGCTTTTAAAAGTAACACTGTATATTCTGAACTTAGGGCACCTGGTGGGCATGGTTCCATGGTTTTCTTCATGTCAGCCCAAATATATAACACAGGCATTTTCCAACACTGGGAGGTGGCAGGGGACATTTTTGTGCTCATTGAGGGCTGGGGAAAAATCTACCCTTTTTAGGCAGGAGCTTACCACGGTAGATACAAGGCAGAAGAAGTTTGTAGCCTTTAATGCAGAGGTACAGAACCTTGTCCCTCCAGAAGTCTTGTCCTGCCACTACTATAATCCCTTAATACTGGCCATGCCAATAGGAAGCTGATGGGATATGTAGGCCAAAACATCTGGGGAGGCCGTAGTTGCTCACCTTTGTTTCAACTCAGGGAAAACACTTTGCAAGCACTTCCTGCACCAACAAAGCTTCAATAAACGGCAGCCTGGAAGCATGCCACAAGGGGGAACAATGCTATGTCATGTTACATTATCATTCCCATGGACATTCTGGATAAAAAGGACAAAAAAGATGGCAGTTCACAGTACTCGTACACAACTTTCATGACAGAAGGGTTTATACATCAGAAGCCCACAGCATGACCAAGAACCAATATATTCTGAGTCTGTCTGATGGTCACTGCCAATATTAATTTTTGTTATTCTGAAAAATGCTGAATGTTCTTTAGGTCCTTCAAGAACCTGGCTTGAAATGAAAGGCTGGGGCTATTCTTAGCCAACAGCAACAGTAAGCACTATTCTTCATGATCAGGACACCACAGAGAGGGTTAGCTGCTCCTTAATTACCAGAGTAATAGCTAGTGCGAACACACCCTAACATCCTTTACAAAAAGTAAAAGATATACCATAAATCAACTAATTTTTAGTTGTAAGATGCAACCAGTAGAAGCTAGATTAAACTCACTAGGTGCTGTGCTGAACTTAAAGAAACCCAACTTACCTTTGTTCTTCTTCAATTTCTTCTTTGGTCATCATAGCTTTATACTGGCTTCCCCTCAGTTTTCCAGGACTATATTTAAAGGAGAACTGTTCTTCTGCTACAAATGAGAGAAAGAGAATGCATCAGAGAGAGATCTTGAGCTTATTGTGCTTATTTGGAAGTACCACCATGAATTTCTGAGGGACTTGATTCCAAATAAATATTGCTATGGATTTCCTATTTCCTTAATCACTCAGTGACAAATTCTATGCATAGCACAGCAAAAACTAATTCCCTTTAAATGCAAACACAGTGAACATAGTGGATTATTCGTTTGGATTATTAGTTTATGACAGGCAGCAAATTTGCAAACCCACACTTCAGATTTCTGACTGTGCCCCCAAACCCCCTCTTGAAAGAGGGACTATAAACTCATGGGTAGAGCCAACTTTCCTTGCAGAAGGTGCCATGGTCAATTGCTAATAACTTCTAGTAACAGGTGATGGTAAAAAAATTGGAGAGTGACTGCCATTCAGAGCTGGCAATACTGGGCTGGACTGAAAGTAACCTCATCTACTATAAGACAGTATCTTATATTCCTATGAGTTTAAGCAAGGGATGGGAAACTTATGACCCTTCAGATGTTGTTGGTCTTCAACTCTCATCATCCCTGACCATGCTAAGTGGGGCTGATGGGAGCTGGAATTCAACAAAACCTCTACACCCATGGAACTTGAACCTAACTCAGAACTCTTTCTCCTGTTCTCTGCCTGTTTCTCTCTCTTGTACCCAATGAAAAATAAGTGTTTCTGACTGTTTCTCTTGCCCTCCTACTGACAGCTGGCAACTATTAGGAGGATATTTCCCTCCCGCCACAAACTCTGATTGGTTTATGTTCCACATGCTGGAAAGAGATCCCCACCTATTGGGAGAATTTATTCTGTCATTAGCTCCTGCTGATGAAACAGCAACTCATAAAGCAGACTAGCATTCCCTCACAAAGATGGTCTTCAATGTTATAAGACCATGCATAAGACTTTAGCCTTTGTTCTGTAGTACAACTCAATACAGATGTCCCTGCAATTGAAAAGGTTTTGTCATCAGCTATACCAATCTAGAATAAAATGGACATGGCTGGAGACAATAGCCTGAATCTTATGGGTCACTCCAGACTACAGTATAACCATTGAATCAATTGGTGAATAGTGAGTCAAACCATAGGTAAATTCTATTTAATCTATGGGTCTACTGTAGTGGGGGGAACTAAACAATAGATTCAAGCCCATGCTTCCCCTTATTGTTCCATTCCCTTGCTGGACTGTTACTACCGATAGTCCTGGAGTGAGCAATTGCAGCAGACACAGGGACCATTTTTATTCCCTGGCATCCTCCAGGGGCCTCATACTACCAAAACAAACAATCCCAAAGTAGACTACTTCTGATTCTCAAAACCTACAAAACTGTTTACAAGGTGAAGCATGTGGAGCAATTCGCCTTCTTTTGACCAGAAAAAGGGCAGTCTGGGGATTTGGGGGGTGCTGAGGGCCACAAAAACTTATTTTGGTGACTGCCTATCGCTTCAGGGACACATTTTGTCCACCCTGGTATAGCCCTGGGAACTAGTTCAATGAGTGAAATATAATTGTTTGAGAGTGAATGAGTGACTGGATGTAATGATCAACAAATGCATAAAGTTAGCAGAGCAATACGAAGGGCTCTAATAGGCCACGGTAAGGCTAATCAGTTGTTTAAGAGTTGGTGGAAATCAGGCTGATACCAAATTTTCTTTGTTACCAGCTGATCTGAACAGAATTCCTATGCTGTCAAGTGTGCTTCTTTTCTTTTGCAACAATAAATTATGTTTTCTTTCTTGACTTCAGTCCCACCGGACCATATCTCTGCCAATTAAAGCTCCAGCTAACAGACATGGAGCCAGAGGTTTATCTCTTCAAAGCAGATTTTGCTCCAGTTCTTTGTTTATGTTTTAAATCACTCCTCTGAGTCATCCTCTAAAAGGGGCCCAGTAAGCAATAGGATTGGAAGTCAATTAAAGGCTCTAGTGCAAAGGGATGCACCTGTGCCCATTTGGTTTTGCTTTGTTTTAAGTGCACAGACACAAAGGTCTTATTTAAATAATCTCTGCACCAGATGGACTATGGAGCAATGCTGGCACATTGTTGGGAGCTCAAAGGGGCACAGGTAGCTCTTATTGTGGGCAGAGGAGTGGGGAAACGTTTGCTCTATAAGCACAGACTTTATTGGTAACCATGCTCTTTATGGCATGGCTGTAAAGCAAGTGGAGCTGCTTGTTACCATTGTGATCTGCCACTCATTATGTGACTGAGGCCCACAGCTAATTTGTATATGCTAATGTCATCCCATGAGCAACGGTAATGACATCCTGTCAGCAATTTGCATCTCATTTGGAAGAACAGAGAACCACCAAAGAGGCCTGTGTGATATATCTTAGCCTGGAATTATCCTATCACCTTTCATTCAGTGTCTGTCTAGGTGGGAGGCAGATGTGATGGGAAATGCTTGGTTGCTGCCTAGCAACAACCTAGGGTCCCTTGCCTGCAGCAGTTTTTAGTTGTAGGAAAGCCTGATTGCCAAAGAAGAAAGGCACCTCATTGAGCACACAATGCCTGGTATCAAGCTAATCTAAGATTTTGCTTTAACAGATAGATTCATTAACCAATTAGGGCATGAATCAGGAATAGTGACCAGTATGTAGAGAGATCTTGTAGCACCTTTGAGACTCGGGGCCTTTGCAGACTGCCAGAAATAGTGCAAATTGAGTCCACTTTAAGGGTTAGGGTTAGTGCTAGGGAATCATGGGAATTGAGTTTTTTTTTCTGAGACATTGAGCCTTCTCTGTCAGAGAACTCTGGTGCCACAATAAAATACAGTTCCCATGATTCCCTAACCCTTAAAGTGGACTCAACTTGCACTATTTCTGGCAGTCTGCAAAGGCCCTAAGTGAAAGAAAGAAATCAGCAGCATGGGTTCTTGTAGATTTAAGTCTACTTCCACAGATGCATTTGGTGGAGTGTAAAGTCAGGGACAGACCTTTCCACTCTAACAAATGCACCTGAGGAAGTAGACTTAAGTCTATGAAAGCTCATGCTGCCAACGTATTTCTTTCAGTTAGTCTTAAAGTTACTACAAAATCTCTCTACATATTGATCCTACAGACTAATATGGCTATATCTTTTAATTCTACCAGGAATAGTGATGACTGGTTCCTGTCCCAAAAGTGGTGGTGCTCAAGCTTTGCCTCATTTGGACCCGGCCCTATCATTAGGCAGAATGAAACTGCTGTCTTAGGCTATAGATTCCTGATGCCATGGAAGGACATCAAATTGGTCAGTTATCCAATTTGCTATAGTCTACTTTCATTTGCAGGTGGGAAAAGATGCTTGTCGGTTCCCGACCATCTAGCAAAACAACTTATCTGGTATTAGACACCTAGGTGGATGGTGGGCACCATTTGCTAATGTTCCTGAGGCAGGAAATTTATTGGGGCAGTCCTGGCCTTATCATTGCCCTCTGATCCTCATTTCAGACCACCCAAATTAAAACAAAAAACAACAAACCTTCCTCAAAAAGCCCATATGTGTGATCTACATAACCATACCCCTGCCATGCCCCTGAAGTTTAGTCATTAACTCCATTTTGTTTCTTCAAAAAATAATAATTACTAATGTGATAAACTCAGCTCCCAAATACAGGGCTATATTACTTGATTTCTTCCCCATGAAATTGTCTTGCTTGTCTATGTCAATGAAATATGTTCAAAGGCAAAGCTAATGACCTGTTTAGTTTCCGACTTTGAAAACAGATTGAGGCATAAGAAGAGAGGAACAACCAACCTCACAGCATACATTTTTCTGGGAATAGCAATAGCAAGTACTTTTTCCAGAGGACATCACAGCCTTGTTTGAACATTGCCTCACCACAAGCTATTTCCAGTGGGACAATGGATTCTACGAACAGAGAGATGGGGTAGCAATGGGAAGCCCTCTGAGCCCAGTGATCGCAAACTTCTACATGGAGCATTTTGAAAAACAAGCCCTGAAAACAGCACCGAAAAAGCCCACAACTTGGTTCCGATACGTGGATGACACGTTCATCATTTGGAGCCATGGAGAAGAAGATCTGGCTGGATTCCTGAATCACCTGAACAACATCCACCCGAACATCCAGTTCACTATGGAAAAAGAAAAGGAAGGAACACTGCCATTCCTAGATGTCCTAGTCATTCGCAAACCTAACCAACGTCTGGGACACACAGTATACAGAAAACCCACACATACAGACAGATACCTGCACAAGAACTCTAACCATCACCCAGGACAAAAAAGAAGCACAATAAAAACACTGGTAGACCGGGCAAAACGCATCTGTGAACCCCACTTCTTGGAAGAGGAATTGAAGCACCTAGACCGGGCTCTACAGGCAAATGGTTACTCCAGCTCAGACATCAGAAGAGCTACCAGACCCAGAAAAACCCAGAGGACTGAAGACAAGCAGCCACCCAAAGGGAAGGTATTTTTACCATATATCAAAGGGGTCACAGACAGAATTGGGAAAGTAGTGAGGAAACACAACCTCCAAATTGTTTACAAACCAACCAAGAAAATCCAACAAATGCTGCGCTCAGCGAAGGACAGAAGAGACCCTCTCACAGCTGCAGGAGTTTACCGCATACCATGCAGCTGCGGACAAGTCTACATAGGGACCACCAAACGCAGTGTCCAAACACGAATCAAGGAACATGAGAGACATTGCAGACTGGGCCAGCCAGAAAAATCAGCAGTAGCAGAACACATGATAAACCATCCTGGGCATAAAATGCTGTTTGAAAACACTGAAATTCTGGACCATGCCAACAACTATCAGGTCAGAATGCACAGGGAAGCCATCGAAATCCATAAACACTTAGACAACTTCAACAGGAAAGAAGAAACTCTCAAAGTAAACAAGATATGGCTACCAGTCCTACAAAATAAGAAAATCTGCACTCAGCAAATGCAAAGGGAAGACCAACCAGGGTCAGCAGACAACAGCAAACAATCTCCTTGATTGCATTCCTCACCTGGAAGCCATGCCATTAACACCAGAACAACACCTATTCAACACAGAACAATACACAGTTTACATGGGAACAGCAGACATATCCTGGATTGCATAGCCTGAAGCGATGCCATCAACACAGAACAATACCTATTCAACACAGAACAACACACAGTTCACCTGGGAACCACCCCTCCCTACCCAGGGTCCCACAGTATATATACAACCAGGCTTTTCCATTTCAGTTTTCTCTGAAGATGCTAGCCACAGATGCTGGCGAAACGTCAGAAAGAAACTCTTTCAGAACATGGCCACACAGCCCGAAAAAAACCCACAAAAAAAACAATAGCAAGTACATTTCTATACCCATTATCAGTGCACTTAAACACTCCCTAAGTGGTTTACAATGTGTAAGCTAATTGCCGCCAACAAGCTGGGTACTCTTTTTAGCAACCTCAGAAGGATGCCAAGTTGAGTCAACCTTGAGACCCTGGCTGGGATTGAACTCACAACCTTGTGGTTTGTGAGGGAGTGGTTGCAGTACTGGCGTTTAACCACTGCGCCACCAGGGTTCTTACAAAGAACAAAGCTCTTAAGAACAAAGAACCCCCACCCCCAGTAGTTGGGAAAATATGAGGTTTGGGCCTGGATAAAAGCAAATGGCTTTCAGGAAACTGGGGATTTCATCTTTGGGTATAGGACAAGGAAAGCATAGCAATCTTCATTGACAATGGCACCTAGTCACCTTGGAATTACTAATGCCAAGGAGTTATTCTGTATCTCCGATCCAGTTTAGACTAAAAGCAGCTGTAGTCCTGATGTTATTCTTTATGCAATGTGGTCCCCAATCTTCCTGTTATACCATGTCACTAGAAAAAAAAGCTCCTCTTTGTTTTAACATGATGGTGTTTAAAGTTTTGCTTAGAAAAAGTAATGGAATTTTGTGTAGCTGTGACTGAATGGCAGCCAAGCTGACTACAGACAGGAAATAAAAAAGAATGCAACAATTTTCAGTTGACTTTTTCCTCAACATTATGCACATAAACATATAACCAGGGCTAAGCCAGAAAGAACTGCTGGAACCACTACAAAAATGTTATGAAGGATGCCCACCTATCTAAATCAGTTCCCCTTCTTTTTAATCCCGGTGTGCTAACATGTATCCCTTAGTTTTCAAGTACATATCCAGAGGGAAACATCTTAAATCATGAGCTAAAAAGCCCAGGTACAAAAGTTTGTTTGTACCACTGGAGCAAAAAAGCAAGAAGTAACACCGCCCACATTAATTTCCTCCCCACATGCCAAATGCTTTCAGTACAGCCAGCAGCCACAATCACCCCAAACACCAAAGCCCTTGCTTGGCTCAGGAGCATCAAGAAATCCAGTTTCATCAAATTCTCATTTCCTCTCACAGAAAAACCAATGCTGTTCCCTGGCTACAGCAGGCATACAAGTCTAATAGACCAGAAGTGAATGGAAATTTAGCACACAGAATTATCACATGCTATCAAGAGGTTGAAAAGGGATTTTAACAGGTCACTGATCTTGAAGTCCCTCCACTGAATGTCTGTGAGAACCAATTCCAGCATCTATTGATATTAATCAATTGTACCAATGGCACTGACTTAAACTAGAAAAGAAAGTCAGATGATTTAAACAGCTGCTTTTCTGAAATTCAGGTATGAGTTCCAGAGTTTATGTTGTCAAAATGCCACCATTCATACACCATGGTGAGATATCAGCAATCTTGGGGGAATCCAAGGTTTGCAGGAGTATGAAAGATATTTAGGATCCCCCCCCCCCCCCAAATAAAGTGTATGTGAGGAGGCAGTGTTGGGTAACTAAGGGAGGATGCAGACAAGGCGGCCACAGGCCGCCCTGGAAAGTGGCAGATTGGGGCCAAGGCTGCCCCACGCCTCGGCCCCGATCCTCCCTTTCACCGCCTGGGAAAGGAGCTCTAAAATAGCGCTCCTTCCACAAGCCGCAAAAGGGGCGCCTCAAGAGGCGTTACGCGCCTCTTCGGCGTCTCTTCCGGCTCAGCATGTCTGGAGGCTGAGCCGGAAGGACGTCATCGGAGCGCCCGCTGTGTGGAAGGGCCGGTGCTCCGATGACGTCCTCAGGAAGGGGATGGGGCACCCAGTGTCTGGCTGCCCCTCCCCTTCCTTGGCTTGAAGACAGCGCAAAGCGCTGTCTGCAAAACCCCTAAGATTTCACAAGTAAGGTAATTAGTATTTACAAGCAGGTGGTGAGCAACAATCAGTCCAACACACACACACCCCATCAAGAATCTAGCAGGCTGACTTACAAATACTAAAGGCTTCATAACACCTCGTGTGAGAAGCTGTATAAGATCTGCTTTTCAAACATGGAAAAGAGAGAGAACTGTAGACTTCAAAATGGAGGATGAGCAAATTCAAACTAACTGCAGACTAACTGATGCAGGAAGAGAGAGGGTGTTCATAAGACCAAAAGAAAATGACATGAATTTGCACTGTGGCTAAACCCATAGAGAGACATGCAAAACAGCAGCTATGAAATATAGGCAGACCAAGGTTGTTTTTGCTAACACTCAATAGCTATGGAATTTTGATCACTATTTTGAACAAAAGAACAGAGAAATGGGTGCAAAACTATTGGGGAGGGCAGAGCAGAGTAAAAGAGTTTACCTCAGATTGCAATGCTTTATTACAAGACAGTGTTATTTCAAACAGGAAAGCTAAATCAGTACATAAGCAGTAACAAAGGCAAAAACACAATAGGAGTTGCAATAGCTGACTATTCTAATTCTAATAATTACCTCTTTAACTTCTTTCTGTAGTGGTACCAGGAGGATGGGATGAAACTAGAAAGGAATGCAAGCAGAAGCAGTTCTGCCTTCTCTTGCTTGAATAGTTTCCCACCAACACCTAGAAGTGACAAAATTCTGAGAGGGGGACCTAGGGCCTTCCTGACTGGGAAGTCTGTCTATTGTTTTTTCCCCATCCTCTGCTGAAGGAGCTGAGGAAAGGAATACAGACTGCTGCAGCATTTACTAATTACTGTGTGCTCACTTCATTAATCACACACACACACACGCATTTGGGTGCAAAAGCAGTAGTTTTAAAGCACCCTTTTCCAAAAATGTGCTTCATGTCACGTTTAGTCAAAGCTCAGAAAAGTTACTTCTAGGGACTATGACTCTCAGAATCCTCCAAGCAGCATGGCAATTTTTGCTGGGGACTTGTCATCTCCAAAAGTGACTTCTCCAAGTACAGTACTGCTTTTTTAAGATCCTGGGTATTAGCTACTGATGCACACCTGGGCAAAACAGGGAGGAATTCTGACACTTTGAGATCCAGGTAATAAGTGAGTGAGGGCAAGAGATCACTTCCAAAATATAGAACACTCCCAATCCTGTCTGCCACTCTGTCACAACGATTTCACTTAGGTTTCAAATAAAAATAAAAAGCAACCTTAGGAATGATTAATTTATATGGAAGCAGTATGAGTTACTTCAAACACTAGTATACCTTCACTGAACAAAGTTTATAATCTATATGGCAAACCTTGTACAGTAACTTAACTCCCTATTTCTTCTAGACCAGGGGTCGGCAAACTACGTCCTGTGGGCCGAACATGGCCCGCCAAGGCCTTCCTACCGGCCCCTGACCGGTCCTGCCACCGTCGCCGCCTTTCTCGGGTGCGTGTGACTCCGGGGTGCCATTTTGTGTTCCAAAATGGTGCTTGGAATCTCGCGTGACCTTTCCCGTCCTGCCCCGTGATGGGAAAGGTCACACGAGACTCCAGGCACCATTTTGGAACACAAAATGGCGCCCCGGAGCTGCACGCGCTTGCGCACTGGGGCCTGTTGTGCTCGCTGGAGCCCTCCTGGGGGTCCCCCGCGGCTGCGCCGGGCCTCTCTGAGGCCCGTTGCGGTTGCCGGAGCCCTCCTGGGGGTCCCCCACGGCCATGCTGGGCCTCTCCAAGGCCCGTTGCGGTCGCCGGAGCCCTCCTGGGGTCCCCCGCAGCCGCACCGGGCAAACTTTGGAGTACCTAGGAACATCAATGGGGCAGAGTAAAAAAACAAAAAAAGCGTGTTGTTGTTGTTGTTTTTACTCCGACCGTCCAATGTTCCGAGGAACCCCAAACCGGCCCCCAGCTCAAAAAGTTTGCCGACCCCTGTTCTAGACTTTCCTTCCCATGAGAGAGCTCTCCCCTTTTTCCATTTACCTCTCCTTACACAGTATACAGTTGATATTATCCATACTCAAATTTAAAGCATTCTAAGCATTGCAAATAAAGCCTTTGATAGACTTGTTCATCTGAAGTGAGCTGGAAAGAGAAATGTGCACAGAAAATCTTTGCTCAGCTGCAGGAATTTCCCCCCCCCCTCCCAAGTTCTGGACTCACTACGAAGTATGTAAAAGGAATGGAATGGCCTACTTTAAACAAGCAGCTGAACAGGAACTATCATTTTAAAAGGCATTTACTCACTGCCTTGCTCTCACCCACCCCACTCAGAATCTGCAAGATGCCATGATACTCTGCTTTGAAAGGTCATTTCCAGCCCTACCAATAAAAATAATTTCTTCAAAACCAAACCCTTTCCCCACTGAAGCTCCTTGCAATTCAATTCCATACACATATCCTTTGATGTAGACCCAGTAAGTTGAATGGGATTTCCTACCATAGAAGGTCTTGGAGCCTTACTTGGGCTTTTATTTTTGTGATTGTGCCTCCTGATTGGAGATCCTTGTGCATCAGGCAATGTTACTTTTTAAAAGGAAAGTGAAAGAGGAATGAGGGATACTTTGGTGGGTACTCTTCAGCTGTTTCATTTAGGACTGTAGTTATGTAGACAGAACAATGTGAAAAAAGTAGATGACCTATGCAGCTTTCATTTTGAATATTCAGCATGCAAAACCAGTAGTAAGTTCAAAGCAATAAATCTTATTATATGCAATCCACAAAAATGTATGTTGGCTCTTAAATCTGGGTAATCTCATTTATTTCAGAGAGAGGAACCCACCTTGAGAACATATTGGTTAAAAAAGTGGCATTTTGGTCACACCAGCTAGAACCATAAAACAAAGCTAAACTTAAACCAGATTGATGATAGATTGACAAACACTTATAGCATCTACTGATTGATTGCCCATCTTTTATTGTATCCCCTGCAGAAGAAAGTGATGATGTGAAGGCATACTATATTTCCCGAAGGTCACTCCCACCTTCCAGAACTCAAAATGTTGAAGGTTCCTTACATTATTATCACAAAAATTGTGTTAGGTAGGTTAGGCGAGAGGGAGGGAATGGCCCAAGGTTTCTCTGTGAGTTTCATAACTCACTAGGGACTTGAACCTGGATGTCCTAAATCCCAGCCAGCATTCCAACCTCTGCACCACACTGGCTCAGCAACAGGTAAGAAGGAAAATAGTGAGAAGTTGAGCAGAAAGTTGGGAAAAGAAGCAGAAGTCATGCTATAATATTAGACTCTCTTAGTCAAAGGCAGGGATATAGGGAGAGAGGGAGGCATCCATTTATAACGAACAGAGATGCTTAGAATCATGGACGCTTCAGGCATGTACACAAAATGCATTAGTGAGGTACAAAAATTTGCTGGTTAACCACTTAAGTAACACATGGTGGCTGGAGGCTTCACCTTTCTGGCCTCACCAGTTCTATTAATAATCTGAATTATATAATATTTTTCTCAGGGGCAGGGAGAAATACATCCACTAAACAAGCTGCAACACAAGAGTCTTTGGTGTAAAGATTTTCTATATCTACTTTTTATTAAACCCACTGGACCAAAGACTCTTGTGTTGCAGCTTCTGCCGCTCCATCCTTTGGAATCCTGGGATTTGTAATTTGTTGTGCACCAGGCTCTGTGACAGCTCACAAAACTACAAATCCCATAATTCCAGAGCCCTGAGCCATAGCAGTTAAAGCAGTGTCAAACTGCACGTAGATGTGGCCCTGACACTGCAACTCCCATAATCTCTCACCATTAGATAGGCTGTCAGAGCCAGATGGGGAATTGAAATCCATCAACATTTGGGGGGCAACATCTTCCCTGGCCTTGTGGCCTTGTGCTGGGGGCGGACAGTAGAGGAACACAAACCCTAACAAAGTGTTTCTCCTGCAAAATGATTAGGTAAACTGTAGAGTTTGTAGGGCTACATCAGGATTACTATTTAAACTGGTGCTGTGGCCTGAAGGCACAGGTTACAGCCGACCAGTGGGCCCACAGCTGTGGGGATTTTGAATCCATTTTGGGTTTTATGCCCTTTTTCCCTACAGCTGCTCTGAATTGGACAGACGCTCTCCTGGTGCTAAAACACTGTTGGGTATGAGAAGCCTGGATGTCTCCTATACAACCCAGAACAGCTGGGGGAGAATCATTACTGTTATTATTAATCTTTATTTATATTCTGACTACCCATAACTAAGCAGCTTACAAATTAAAATATCATACAATTAAAATATTTAACACTATCAACATTAAAACTGAATCAAACTACCAACAACATTTAAAAACAATTTAAAACATACAGCTAAAAATGATTAAAAGCTGTTATGAGAGGTCAATTAAAACAATAAAATCTGTATAGCATAGTCTTAAAACCCCTTTCTTCAGAAACCTCAAATTCTAAAAAGCCTGTTGGAATAAAAATGCCTTTGCCTGCTGATGGGGCAAGGAGGGGGTTGGTTATTCTAGCTTCCCTAGCAAGGGATTTCCAAAGTCTAGAGGCAGCCAGTGAGAAGGTGTTATCTAGCATCACCATGAGTTGTACCTGTGAAGGTAGTGAGATAAAGAGAAGAAACTCTGGGCCCAGGCAGGCTCATATGGGGAGACACAGGATATTATTGCATGAGCCCCATTCTTGGCACAATCACGTTAATGAAAGGAACTGATTACAGTTTGGGAGCAATGCTTATCCCACGTCTTCATTTGCGGGACTGGGGCTGTTGCTGTCATGGATGGTCTCACACTCTCCTTCCCAGTCTGCTCCTTAATCCAGCCTCCCTACCCTATTCATCTACCCAATATGCTTTTATTTTCTTTCTTTTTTCTCTTTTTAACACAATCTAGCAACTGTGGCAATGTGATTTAGTGTGGAGGAGGGGGCATGGAAGAAAACAAAGTGTAAAAAGAAGAAAGCCACCCAGTTTGGGACTACCAAGAGAGATGGGGGGGGGGGGGAGAGGAGGTGACTGAGACCACATGACTGCCCAATCTCAAAACTGCAGCTGGAAGCTTTATTGCATGGGAGGGCTAATGCAACAGCAGCACAATTGGCAGCTATTGATGGGATTTGCACATCAATTAAAAGGTGCGCCACAATCACAGGTGGACTACAGAGAAGCTGCAATTCACTCACAACATCATCTGATAAGGTTCTGACATAGACACTACTATCTATTCCACTTTTTCAACCTTGTGCGATAATCTCCAATCTCTCAGACAGCCAGGACCTAAACCATCTAGGGCTTTGTTGGTGATAACCAGCACTTTGAATTACACAGGTCACAAAACTGGATGTAATTTTGCTAGCCTCACAGCAGGAGGTCCACTGACTGTCCCTGCAGCAGCCTTGCTGAAGTTAGGCAAGTATGACTACGACCACTTCCAAAATAGATCTATGGCTAGCATTATGTAGACCAGGGGTAGGCGACCTTTCCCCTTTAAGGGCTGAGGGACTTCAGCTCCCAGAAGCCTCAGCCATGTTGGCCAATAGTCCCATGTTGGCCAATAGCTCCTGGGATTCTGGGAGCTGAAGTCCCTCGGACCTTAAAGGGGAAAGGTTGCCTACCCCTGATGTAGACTGTTCTAAGTACCATAAGAAGGAAGCACAGCATACATATAAAGGAAGGTACAATCCTGGATGTATGTTTTTCTTTATGGAAAGAGAATATAATTCAATAGCAGGAGCACAAGCACTAATATCACCAGTTTTGGTTTTGGTTTTATTGGATCAGGTTGCAGGTGAAACTAAGGACCTTCACCTGAGGAGGTCCTGAAGAACTGCTGACAGTGAGCAGACAATATTGAGTTAGATATTTTTATTTCTTTCATTTTCCTGGAGCAGCTGCAGAGCACCTGGGAAGTGCATGCGGAGTCCTAAGGGCTCCTCAGAGCACAGGCTGGGAACTGCTGAGTTAGAGGGAGAACATATTTTATCCAGCATAAGCCAGTTTCTTAAGCTTTTTAAAAATTGGCCATTCTCCTGTGCCTTTAACAAGTAAATCGTTTCCTGATACAGAAGTAAAATGACCGAAAATAATTCACTGGCTTAGTCTGTGCATCAAGCCACAATTAAAGACACAGACACAGGGCCAATAAATATGGCAATGCTACGCTTTCACCTCCCCCAGAAATGACTTGCTACATGAGCTTTACCGAATGTTATGCGTGATGCGCCTCTGTTTTTATAAAACAGGGATAATGCTCCCTCTACCTTGTGGACATGATGTGTGAGGATTAAAGATTGTTTATAAGTATTATAAGCATAATCCTCCTGAGCCAATAGGATTGTGGCTGTGACATGGGGCCTCAAGGGACAGAAGGAAAGTGGGACAAGGTAGTACAGCTTCCATCTGTATCCTTCCCTTTTTACTGGAAAAACTGGCAGTTTATCAGTGGAGAGGTAGAAACTAGGAGTGGGCAGGGGGATGGAGTTTCTTAGCTTTGACTCTTTCTAACTAGGACCACAGATGTATCTCAGGGAGTGTCAAAGGCATAGTGTTATGCTTAGACCAAGTATGTGAACTGTGTAGCACTCTGGATGTTGTTGAACTGCCCTAGCCAACCCAATAGTGTGGAATGCTGGAAGCTGCAATTCAGCAATACTCAAGGTCCACCCATCCCTAGATTCCCATCCCTAGCTTAGACTGAAGAGTAGAAGCAACTGATTGCTTTCAGGTAGAAGCAACTGAATGCTTTCCAGATGTTGTTGGACTATAACTCCCAGCCCCTGACCAGTGGCCATGCTGGCTAGGGCCAATAGGTGTTGGAGTCCAAAAACATCTGGCAGACTACAGGTTTCCTACAGTTTATTGTCTCTCAAACAAATCTACTTCGAAGTGTTGTTGGCCAAACAGGATGAAGAAATACTCATGTGTGCCATCCTAAACTCTACAGAGGAAGGGTGAGAAGCTAATAGGACAGCTGTAAATATAAACAGATCTTCTCCACTGACTGCAGCTACAAGATGTATTGTAAAATGCCACCATATGAACCCCCTTGGATAATTATACATATGTACAATTATACCCCGTCAGATAATTATACATTCCTCTCTCTCCAGAAAAGTGGTGCAGAACTTTTTAAAATGTATTATCAGATGCATTACTTCCTCAGCTAGACAGGGACAGGATACTGGGATTAAGGTTGCCACCTCTAAAACAAATAAACAATGCCAACAAAACATTGCCTGTTACTATAAACTGAATTACAGAAATCAGCAGAGATGAAGTTTCCCAAGCGCGACCACCTTCTATTTTTACATATAACACCAATGTCAAAGGCACACATACAGGGGCCAGTTCAAAGGCTTGCAACCTTAATTGGGATACAGGATTTCAAGCCTTTGTGTGCTGATCACTGCATAAAATACAATGTTCAGTTTCATATGTTTTCTGTTTGTATAACCTCAAACTAGTCAATGAATCATTTTCTATTAACCAGCTAATCAACTAATGACTTAAACACTGCTTTTTAAGGATTGGCATGATGCTCTGGGACTGACCTTTAAAGATGCTATAAAGAAGAGTGGAATCCAATGATTAAAGATATGAGTAAGAACTGGAGAAAAATAGTAGTATTAAGTAGTACTAGTAGTACTAATAGTAGTTATAAGCAACAACTTGAAGTGTATTTTTAATTAGTAATTACTTTAATAATAAGTTTGAAATATTTTATATTTGACTTAGAGGAAGTAAAATTGTCAATTATAACCATAAGCTGGCAAGTTTGAAGTCATACGCATTCCCCTTTTCTATGTTAGTGTTTTAGTTTGCAGTTAGTAGCATTACTTTGTATTTTGTATATATAATTTACACCTGAATGTGGTTATATTATGAAAATTCTGTGTTAGTTTATTTTTTAAAAGATGTTATAAAACAAGAGGTAGAGGAAGTAGAACTAGAATTGTCTTGAATGGCTGTGACTATATATATTGAGTAGAGCTTGGAAGAATTACTTTTGAGACTGCAATTTTCAGAATTCCCCAGCCAACAGACCATGCTGGCTTGAAGAGTCTAATACTTGTATTTTCCAAAAAGTTGCTTTTCTAAGCTCTGGTATTGAGAGTGAGCCAGGCTACAAGATCTTTCAGAATAAGAAGGTGCAAATTTGTTCCCCAGGAAGATATAGATTAAAAATATATCATGGCTGGAGGTCAATGGCTAAACTGTGTACCTTATGTTGCTGAATATGATTGATATAAATTGCACAGAACTTTGATTAATGTGGAGGTGTGCGTGTGCGAATGCCTTCAAGTTGCCTATCAACTTATGCCAACCCCATTAATTTCATAGAGTTTTCTTAGGCAAGGAATACTCATTGGAGGATTCTGTTGTTAACTGCCCTCGAGTCAATCTTGACTCATGGCGACCCTATGGATGAGACATCTCCAAGACTCTCTGTCCTCACTGCTCTGCTTAATTCCTGCAACCCCTTAATACCTGCGACCTTCTTAATAGAATCCATCCATCTGGCCTGTGGCCTTCCTCTCTTCCTACTTCCCTCCACCTTCCCCAGCATTATTGTTTTTTCCAAAGAGTCCTCCCTTCTTATGATGTGTCTGAAGTATGAAAATCTCAGTTTGATCATCTTGGCTTCCTGGGAGGTTTCCGGCTTGATCTGCTCTAGGACTCACTCACTTGTTTGTCCTTTTGGCTGTCCATGGGATCCTCAACACTCTTCTCCAGCACCACATTATCTCAAAGGCATTGATTTTCTTTCTATCATCATTCTTAACTGTCCAGCTCTCACATCCATACATGATAATAGGGAATACAATGGCTTGTATGAGTCTAACTTCTGTGCTGAGTTGTATATCTTTGCATTTTAGAATCTTTTCTAGTTCTTTCATAGCCACCCTCCCATTCTTAATCTTCTTCCGCTTTCCTGACTACAGTCCCCATTTCTATCAATATTGGATCCTGGGTATGGGAATTATTTTACTATTCTATTTCTTCATTGTCTAGGTTGAACTTGTGAAGGTCCTCGGTGGTCATTATTTTTGTTTTCTTTATGTTCAACATTAAGCCTGCCTTTTCACTTTCTTCTTTGATCTTCCTTAGTAGGTGTTCCAGGTCTGGACATTTTCTGCTAGTACTATGGTATCATCTGCCTATCTTAGATTGTTGATATTCCTTCCTCCTATTTTCACTCCTCCTTCTTCTGTGTCCAAGCCTGCTTTTCTTACAATATGTTCCGCATACAAGTTGAACAGATAGAGTGAAAGAATGCAGCCTCTCTGTGTTCTGTTATGACAGTAGCCTCTTGTCCTGAGTATAGATTCCTCATCAGGACTATCAGATGTGTTGACACTCCCATGTCTTTAAGGGTACTCCATAGCCTTTCATGGTCTATGAAGTCAAAGGCTTTGCCATAGTCTATAAAGCACATGCTGATTTTCTTTTGGAATTCCCTAGTGTGCTCCATTAGCCATCATATGTTTGCAATGTGATCCCTAGCGCCTCTTCCTTTCCTGAACCCTGCTTGGACCTCTGGGATCTCTCTTTCCATATATGGTTGGAGTCTTGCAGAATTTTGAGCATAATTTTGCTTGCATGGGAGATCAGTGCTAGGGTCCTATAGTTGCTGCAGTCTCTTGTGTCTCCCTTTTTCTTGATGGGGATGTATATTGATCACTTCCAATCTGTTGGCCATCGTTTTGTTTTCCATATCTGTTGACATATGTTGGCTAGCACTAGAGTTGACTCTCTCAATGTGGATTGCAGCAGTTCAATTGGAATATCATCTGTTCCTGGTGATTTGTTTTTCACTATTTCTCTTATTGCAGTTTCCACTTCACCTTTTAGAATTTTGGGTTCATCTTTATATGGTTCTTCATTCCATGTGTCCTTCATTTTGTCATCTCTTTTGTGTAATTCTTCTGTGTATTGCATCCAATGTCTTTTTATTCCTTGAATTATGTTATTTTTATTGTCATAGAACATCCCAGTCCTTGGTTTGAATTTTTCTTTGATTTCCCGGATCTTGTGAAACAGATCTCTTGTTCTTCCTTTTTTGTTGTTTTCTTCTATTTCTCTGCATTGGTCGTTGTAGTAATTTTCTTTATCTTTCCGCACAAGCCATTGTACTGTTGCATTCATAATTCTTAGTTTGTTCCTATCTCCCTTTTAGTTTTCTTCTCTTCTTTTCTTTATTGTTTGTAGTATTTTTTTTCCTGTCATCCATGTTTTTTTCTCTTTCTTTTTGTTTACTGACAGTGTCTGTCTGCATTCTTCTTTTATTATGTCCCTGGTTTCAGACCATAGTTCCTCTGATTCTCAGTCTATTATGCTTAATATATGCTATTATGCCTGTTTCAGACTGCTAAATTTGTAAGAGCCACACTGGCAGCCCTTGCCACATCAAGGTGACCTCTCCCAGCAAAGGAAGGCCCACAACATTCATTGGTCCCTCAGTTCTTCACAATGGAAGCTTAGAATAGTTCCCTTTAGCAATACAACAGATAACAAACAACCACTATTGTATTAGCAATACAACAGATAACAAACAACCACTCTTGCTCAATTAAATTCAGCAGAACAGATTCCACTGTGGCTCAATATTTTCCCTCCTAACCTTTTGGTTCTAACCTTGGATTATTTGATATTATTGGACTTCAGTTCTCAGAATCCCTCCCATGTCCATTGGCCATACTGGTTAGGTTTTCTGGGAGCTGTAGTCCAACAATATCTGGGAAACCAAGTTTGGGAACCACTGATCTAGGAAGTCTTGTGAAAGGCCTGCTTTAGGATTGCAGAGGAGATTCTTGCTACGTTTATGTTCTGACGAGACAGACTCTGAACCGAGATATTCCGCACAATCTTTGTACAATGGTTGGCAGTTCTTACTCATAAACATTTATTTGTCCATTTATTGTACACCTAGTTATCCATTAAGTGTTAGGCTTAGCAAATAATCTTGCATCCTTTGTAGTTTTAAGGCATCAGCCACCTATGTTGTTATGTGCCTTCACGTTTCCAACTTAGTGATGCTAAGGTGTATCATGGAGGATTTCTTCGCAAGATTTGTTCAGAGGTAAGTTTGCCTCTGCCCTCCTCTGAGGCTGAAAGAGTGTACCCAATGGACTTCCATGGGTAAGAAAGAATTCGAACCCTGGTCTCCTACTGTCCTAGTCTTAATGCTTAAACCGCTACAACATGTTGGCTCTCACCAGCAACCTGCATCATCCTTATATTCTTTTTCTCCTCAGCTATTATCCCTCCCTTACAGTGGGCAGGGAGATATGCAAGCGTTCATTGACAAATGCTAGCAACTGTATCTTGATCTTTGTTCTTCCCCTACAACTGAAAAGATTTAAGAGCTCAGTAATAATCAGCAGGAGGAAGTTGCCTGCCTTTTGAGTATCAGCTGCTTGGAGGCAGGCAGCTAATCCTCTGCCTTCCCCCAGGAGGGATGTGGCAGCAGCGTCAGTGCCCAAGCCTGCTTCATCAGAAGCCATATTTATAGAAAGTGACAGCCATGCCCTAGTCCTCCTTCATCAGAGCTCAGGATTGTCCTTTATCTGGGCTCAGACTCTCCAGCACACACACAGAAAAAGCAGGTTGGCTCTAAGGCAGGCACTGAGGAGAACACCTAGTCCACTGTGTTCCTCCTCCCTCTAAATTTCTGCTGCCTCTAGTAGGGGAAGTGGGGACTGGAAATATAAAGTGAAAGCTCCCTGGCCTTTCACATTTGTTGCTGACTTGCAGAGAGAGGAGGTCTGAGAGGGGGGAAAATGTAAAAATTGTCAAGGTCTGCTTGTAAACACCACAGTTCTTTTTCAGCTCCCTTGCATTGCATCATAAAGAGTAGCTTTACAGTACAGCTGACTACAATATCAAACAATCCCACTTCCATGTGTTCTCATGTTATCATTCATTAATTCCTTCACAGAGGTGTGTGTGTGAGATAGAGGGGGGCATTTAATCTAAGTGCCCAGAGGTCTTCTGCTGTAGAATTTTCCACTCCCACTTAAATATTATTGAATAACATCCCCACAATGTACCGCACAATCTCAACAAAAGAATGGGAGGTGGAATCCCAATATTTTCAAAGCTCTGTCGAGTTTCCCAATATATTTTGGAGAAACAAAACGAAGGTGGCAACCTAGAAAATACCTGGAGATACCATGCTCAAATGCACTACAGAAACTAAAAACACCAACCTGACATTTCAAAAGTAAGAAACCATGCGGGATTAGGGATGCTAGATTTCTCACAAAATATTGGCATGCAGATATTCAGAACTGACTTTGACTGCAGTACGACTGAAACTGAACTCAAAAGAAATAAACATTACACTGAAAAAATAGACAGAACACTAAAATCAGCCAGAAACAACCAAGTAACAATGTGTTATGGTGCTATGGCATTGTTAGCATTATCATTTCCTAAAAGACAATGTCTTTTTCAGTTCAGATCTACTTCAGTTCTAAGATTTTATTCACAAGGGAAACTAAAATTGGTTTTTGTTTTCCACAAAGAGGGACATTCACTAAAATTGCCCTGTTATGCTATTACAAATTATAGTAATTATGAACTTTACACAAAAAAAATAAAAATGGCCCTTTTGCTGAAAAACATTCAAAAATGAGAGTAAATTATGTTCTTTATACCAGCTGCAAAGGCTTTCATCGCTGACTTTTAACCCTCTAATTATTATGCCGCAAACTTACCATCTTCAGACTCAGGTTCTTTCACCACTAGTTTCCCATTTTCTGATTCCTGATCTTCCTCCTGAAACAGAGGAATTAAATGTAAAACAAAGGCCAGCCTAAATCACTTTGCTATCTGAACAACAAATTCGCCCCTGTCCCTAGCCCCACTCATACAAGTAAAGTTGCATAGTACCTGAAATCGCCCAAGTTATTTCGGCATGAGACAGAAAACCTCACATGAATCTCTTCCCATCCCTTACCATAAAAATAATAAATTAAATAGCTAACAATTAATAGCTAGCATGCTGCCCCTTCATGACACTTAAAATCTACTGGCGGAGGCAGATGTCTCACTGTCTAATGATAGGGTTGGCTTCACATAAAACTGCTGCAAAGGAAGACCTTCTCTTAAACAAAGCCACAAAGGAATTATAGACATAATAAACAGAATTTTAGCTTCGTCTTAGGAAAAAGCATTCCACATGAAAGGAGTCTGGAATTCATGTACACTTTCCTTCTCACTGCTCTTATAAGCAATAGAGGGGGAGGTACGATTTAAAGCATCATTAATGTATAATAGAATCTCATTTAAACATGCCCTCAGGGCACATCTACTGTTTCTTAAAACAGGACAACAGGAAGGACTAAGCTTAGGAATTTTTTTGGGCGGGAGGAGTGCACATTTTAAAATTCTATATATTCATAAATGGAAATAATAGAAGTGTGAGGTTTTTGTTTTAATTACTCTCATCTGTAAGATGAATGCAAAACCTTCATTGTTTACCATGTATATTCAGTTTTAAAACTGCTTCCACCATCTCCTTGTGTACATACGTGCATCCTGAATGAAGATGAGACCCTGATTCTTTGCTAATGCTATCTTCTATGTATTTTAAAAGGAAAACCAGTGATTTTATGTAGAACTATTTCTATTCCATATTAGAATAATGTCCCTTATATAAACCCATTGCTTAGAACTTTAGCTCCACTCATCCTACTATTACCATGCAAATTTTGACCCATCGCTTCAGCTTTGGTCGTGCTCCTTATTTTAGAAATTAATATTTGTATACAAACCATCTCTGAACATATACAGAGTGATTTCTCTCATCACCATGCACATATAGTAAGTTTTTGGACACTTTAGATTTGGAGAGCAGGAATTTGTTCCAAGGGAGCAGGCAGTAGTTCCCATAAAGTCCCCATAAAGCCCTGCATGTCTCCTTTTTGGAATTTTAGACCTTAACCCAAACTCAGAAATCAGTTTGCACCCTTCTGTTGGCAACATCCTTGAAAAACAGACAACTTTTAAAAAACTGGCATAAAACCTTATAGCAGTACTTCGCACCTGGTTGTCTATGCTCACATTCACTGTAGCAATGTATCCAACTGAAACGTTACCTTTGGGGACTAAAATTCTCAAATCCCCCAGCCACTGTAATTTTCCAAGCTCTGTCCAACATACACAAAACATAATTTAGTACTTGTGTACAAAATATAGGAGGAGAATCTACCATATATACTTTATTATAAGTCAGCCGCAAGTATAGATAGAGGGCAGGTTTTGGGGCCAAATGTATGGATTTTGATATGACCCTTGGATAAGTCAACTCAAGGGTTTTTGGGTCAATCTTTTGAGTAAAATTTCTAGACATACATGAGTATACACATTAACTAGATGACCATAGGAAAATAGAAAGGTTTTCATGAGCCTTTTTTATTTACACTTGCGGCAGCACAACAGTTTGCATACAAAAGACCTCAGGTTCACTTCCCAGCAATCCATCCAGTCAATGGATGGCAGGCAGGCAGGCAGGCAGTGGGAGCTCCAATTTCATGTCTTAAAAAGCTACTGTCGGTGAGGATAATACCAGTTTAGCTAGACCACTGCCTCGCCTCATTCCATGGGAAGCTGTATATTCAATACCAGTTGTTTTTACTGCAGAAATTTTATTATCCGCTTTTATTTTATTTTTTTAAAAAACCCTCAGTTTTAGTAACTTTAGCCATTTTAGGTACATCATATTAGATAAATTAAATTTTCTATTTTGTATTTTCATATGCATTTTGTATTTTACTTCAATGTACAAAATTTAATGCTTGTGGCTATAAATAAATAAATAAATAAAACTCCAGAAATCTGGAGTTTGAAAAAAGTCACTTTTTGGGCTTTAGTTTCCAGAATTCCTGATTCAGGATTATAGGATGGACTGGTGCTGCTGGACTACAGATTCAGAATCCCTCATTATTGGCAATTCTAGCAGTACACATCCAGGAACATCTAGGGAACACACAGGCTGGAAATTCTTCCTGGGATTCCAAGGAATCTTCAGAAAATACATGGCAATGTATATATATTGATAAGAGATTTGCCACATGCACAACTTAGGGATTGGTTTCCCATTTGTCCTGTTCATTAATGGAAAAGCTGATGTATGACAGCATCCCACCTAGTCAAACTATTAGTGCTTCACCATATATGCATATACGCAGCTGTGCACCACACACGTTTGCTCCTCGTACATACGCTTGCAGGCATGTATGTACACACTTACTTTTCCATTAGCACATAGGTGCCAGAATGCGTAACACCATGGCAGCAAGCAGCCGCACACATTCTCTCTCTCTGGCTCTGCTGTGTCCCTGGAGAAGAGCGGAACAGCCAGTCAGATTCCAGATGATGTGGGGTCTCTCTCCTTTGCCCCGACTTGTTTCATCTCCTATGTTTGATTCAATGGGACAGGGCCTTTACAGCTGCTACCATTTTGCTCTGTTTGTAGAGGACAGTGCGCATACAGAAGAGCTACTGGAGGCTGCCAACCTCAATTAGTGAGACAGAGTCAAGATGAAGAAGAGACAAAGGGAGCTAATACAGATGTCAGGGCCACATGCCTATCAGGAACATGGATGGAAATGGAGAGGGGGAAGGAAAACAGGAATAATCTCCCTTGGGGAAAAGTCTTGGGAACTGAAAAAGTGCTTTTACAGAAACCAGAGATTTGCTGTCTTAGTACCCCAGGAGCCAGATCTGGATGAGTGTGTTATTCTTCCCTGCATTTTGCATTCTCTGGTCCTTGACTCATCAACCAGACACATGCCCTGCATTACCACCTCCCACACAGACATCTATTTTAGTTTATGTTTCCAAAAATGGAAGCTCAATTCTTCATTCATCTCTTTCCCAGCCCATATTCAAGGCTACAGGTGGGGAAGACAAGAAGTGTATTATCCATGTAGCCAAAAGTCTATTATGGGGAATTTTATTTAGCTCAAATTGAGAGGGGGGTCAGCTACAAGGACCCTGCAAGACTGTCTCCCATGTGTATACCAAGAGGCAGAGGGATCTAAGAATTGATGCAGAGACAGAATTCTCCAATTAAAGTATTATTTATTAAAAGGGAAAATCACACAGCAATATACATACACGCACTCATTTAAGGCTCAGGAAGTCAGGAATTAACTTGGAAAAGATGTTGAGGCAAAACTATGGGTGATACTTACTACAGATGAGGCTTTCTCTGGGATCCAATTGGGTGATGTGGCATGAGACACAACCGTTCCGAGAGCAATGGTTTGAACGGGGGTGCCGGTAACTAGACTAGAGAGCACAGTGACGTAGTGTCCCCATGAACTCCAAACTAGTGACACTGAAGGGGGAAATCCAGAGGGTTTTGGGGGATAAAACTAGCTGCAGGGCAAAGGTGTTCAATTGCATGGGTGGGATAACAGGGTCTGGCAATATTCAAGGTGAATAGGAAAGGATTAAGTTGTTAGCTGGCCCATCAGGTAAGACATATAGGCCATTATTGCCCAGTCTTCTGATTATGGAGGTGATGATGGTCCATTTGCAACTCCTACACTATCGCCCTGGCTTTGGGATGGGTTTTTTTCCAGTCTTTCAAGTGGCCTTGGTATGACCTGCCTGTCATCGCCCAGGTGGCACTTGGGGTCCATTGCAGGGTACATCTGGGCTTATGTGGAATTCATACACATACCAAAATTCAGAAAAATGCACTTTGGCTAACGCTCAGCAAGCTGTGTTTTCTAATTATAGTTCTGGGACGAATGCCCAAGTCAAGATGGCTTGGCCCAGCCCTACTATGCAGTAAAGGATGCACTGGACCAATGAAATGCTATCTGCTATCTCTGTACACATTTATTCTGATATACTGGCTACAGTAGCTTGCAGCTTCATCCAACATTAAACTGTCAGCCAATACAATGTTTTTTCATCTCATTGATTTATATGTTAGGGATGGGGATATCATCCTCCAGATGTTAGATTGCCACTCCCAGGAATCCTATCCAGCATAGCCACTAGTGGAGAATTGCTGGGAGTTGTAGTCCAACAACATCTGGAGTGGGGTACGATTCCCACCCGTTTTATATTTCTATTATCCCTCTTTTTTGGTGCATTTGTCTATCTGACTGTGTGCTGAGAAAGGGAGGGAAATGTGGATGAAACTATGAGAATGTAACAGCACAATGCTATGTATGTCTACTCAGACGCAAGTCCTATAAAATTTAGTGGAACTTACTCCCACTAATGTATGGCAGCATAGGGAACCTTTGGCCCTTCATATATTTTGACCAACAACTCCTATAATCTTTTATCACTCACCCAGCAGGATGGGCTTGATGGGAATTGTCAACCAAAACACCATTCTGGAATTGCAGATTTAGAGAGTGGATCCTTTGCATCCCACCAGTCTGCTCTTCACATATGGCAGGTACTGATAAAATTAGAACACTCTGACTTATTTTAAATAACTTTTACTAATGTGAATGACAATTTTAAGGCATTACACAAAAGACAGAGAGACGGAGAGACAGACAGGGAGAGTGCCACAAAGAATCAGTTTTACTGGGATTAATTCTATTTCACAGAATGTATTTTGTCTTTTGGTGTCCTATAGTCAAAGTGCTTGGATTTTTCTAAAATTGGAAAGAACTGAATGCATGGGTTTTATTTATTCACTTCCTTCCTTTTATTTTTTTTCTCTACACCACACTTCAGATTAATTTCTTCTGTATGAAAACTATTCTTTCTGCTCTTGCTCTGAGTGCCTTCTGATTGAAATGGTCTATGAATAAATAACAGCAAATGCAGCATCTGGGGTCAAGTTCTACATTTTTCATGCTGCAAAATATTACACTTCAACTACATGGAAAGGTGGCATTAACAAACCAAAAGTAGGGAGGGCCAGAGAGGGGCACGCAACAACTGCAAAACAGATGTGCACATTTTGCCTAATTAGCCGATTCTGCAAAAAGAGCATTAGTCCGCCACTATACCTTATGTGGCTTACCCCCAAGCAGGATAAAGACAAAGCCCTGGCTCTAGTGCTGAGACTGCAGATTTTAGAAACAGAAGCCCTACACTCTCCCCCACCCTCTGTGAGTCATCCCAGGGCTTATTCCTTAAAAATAAAAAAGTAAATAGATGAGATGGTACAGCAGGGACAGATACTTCTCATCAGGCTTTTGTCCATTTACATACAGCTACTGTCTGCTGAAAATGAGACAGATTGAAATGCCTGCTGAAGCAGTTGTTACCAGTTTGGGTTCATTCCAGTCATTATTTGTGGTGTTGAGACAATTCTGCATGAAGTGTATTCTGTTCTGGAATTGGGTGTAGTTCCAGGTCTCCAAAAGAGGTGCCAAACACTGATATGTGTTACCGCTACAGCAAAGCTTTATTGGTAGTAGATGGCACAGCAGATGGTACACAGCAAAGAAGCATTCCAGTCCTTTTACAGATGAGGTCCAGCATCCCCTCACAGCCAGTGGTAGAACTGGGCCCCTAACCAACTCATTCTACCCAAATTACCCACTGATGGCTATATGGGGCCCTTGGACTGGGATGTACCCCCCCCCAAGAGCCAGGCAAATGGGAGATGGACTTCCAAGGGTTATACAGCGTAGAGATAAACAAAGAAAATAAAAGGTGCAAGCCTGACCTATCTCCCATGTCTCAGAGCCATGAGAACTATGTAAGTAGGTTAGTAAGAGAGAAAAAATTCCTCCCCCAGTCTGTTCTCAGCACTCATATCTTTCCCCATTATCACATAAGGTGTGATTAATACAAATTAGCCTTTACTGTGTAGTGACAGCAGTTCATGTTTGGCCATGATGCCAGCAAGGACTCTAAAACCCATCTACCTATCACCAGAGGCCCAACTTGCTACAAGCTGCTGGTTTGCCTTTCACTCTTCTGAAAAGCCTTCTGTTCAAATGAAAAGATGTTGGCTCTATAGCTTATGTCTTTGAGGCCAACGGGATGGGTGTCATGTTGAGAGGCTGAACTGATGAGTACATGTGACATATTTGACTCCGGAACAGCAGTTTGAGTGCAGAAT
Organism: Phrynosoma blainvillii; assembly: GCA_026167975.1. Lineage (NCBI taxonomy): Eukaryota > Metazoa > Chordata > Lepidosauria > Squamata > Phrynosomatidae > Phrynosoma > Phrynosoma blainvillii. The sequence goes on from JANUYF010000002.1 coordinate 239,336,479, forward strand.
TGCCCCTCAAGGAAAGCTATCCTAGCTCCATCCCTACTAGATGTCTGGTGGGGAGCCAAAAGACATCTAGTATTGGCTATTGGTTTTTCAAACCGATTTTAAAATTGTTTTTTAAAAATTATTCTTAATCTATTTTTAAAGCAAAGTCAGTCAAGATCTCCAGGTTCAAAGGATGTACCTTCTTCTGTATCCCTTTAGACCAGGGGTAGGCAACCTAAGGCCCGGGGGCCAGATGCGCCCCCTCGAAGCCTTTGGACCGGCCCCAGGCCGGTCCTGCCGCCGCCGCTGCCACCGCCACCACCACCGCCCGCCATGATGATATTGATTATTGTTGTTATTACTTGTTCTTGGGGTTTTCTTGGCAAAATCTCCACAGGGGGTTTGCCGTGGCTTTTCTGGGGCTGAGAGAGTGTGCATGCATATTTTTATTTGTTTGTTTGTTTGTTTGTTTGTTTTTGGTGCTTCGGCCCCCCCAATTGTCTGAGGGACAGCAACCCAGCCCCGGCTCAAAAAGGTTGTCTACACCTGCTTTAGACCATCACCCACATTTTAAAAAAATCTGGAAAATGGCTCTTCTGCCCTTTACAGAACCCAGAGATTATTTCACCAGATTTCAGAGGGATTTAGGCCAAGGTTTCCCTCACCCACGAAAGCAAAAATAACTAAAAGTAACTTCCAGTTTTGAAAAAGCTCACTCCCTGCCTAAACTAATCCCCTGTACCCTACAGAATGCCCAGAAAGGGGAGGGGGTGCTTCCCAGTGAAAAAAAAGTTTTAAAATTTTCATGGTGTGTGGTGGAGCCTGGGTTGGACTCTTGGGGAGTGCACTCCAAGGTAGCCTGTGTGTGTGCTGTGTGCTTTCAAGGCGCTTCCAACGAGGTGACCCAGTGGATTTTTGTGGATGACCAAGGATTCAAACCTTGGTCTCCCAAGCCCTAGTCCAATGCTTAAACTACTACATCACACTGGCACTCTCCAAGATAGCCTACTGCTTTTTTACTTTTACTTTTTTTCCTATCATACATTGTTTTGGGAACCCAGGAGGCTAGTAAAGTGATTAGAATCATAGAATCATAGAGTTAGAAGAGACCACAAGGGCCATCCAGTCCAACCCCCTGCCATGCAGGAACTCAAAATCAAACATCCCCGACAGATGGCCACCCAGCTTCTGTTTAAAGTCCTCCAAATAAGGAGACTCGACCACTCTCCGTGGGAGTGTGTTCCACTGTCAAACAGCTCTCACTGTCAGGAAGATCCTCCTAATGTTGAGGTGGAATCTCTTTTCCTGTAGCTTGCATCCGTTGCTCCTGTTCCTATTCTCTGGAGCAGCAGAAAACAAGTTAGCACCCTCTTCAATATGACATCCCTTCAAATATTTCAACAGGGCTATCATATCCCCTCTTAACCGTCTCTTCTCTTGGCTAAACATACCCAGTTTCCTAAGTCATTCCTCATAGGGCATGGTTTCCAGACCCTTCACCATTTTAGTCGCCCTCCTCTGGACACGCTCCAGTTTCTCCACATCCTTTTTGAATTGTGGTGCCCAGAACTGGACACAGTATTCCAGGTGGGGCCTGACCAAAGCAGAATACAGTGGCACTATTACTTCTCTTGATCTAGATACTATACTTCTACTAATGCAGCCTAAAATTGCCTTGGCCATTTTAGCTGTGGCATCACACTGTTTCCTCATCTTTAACTTGTGGACCACTAGGACTCCTAGATCCTTTTCACACATAGTCTCATTAAGCCAGGTGTCCCCCATCTTATATCTATGAATTTCATTTTTTTGCCCTAAGTGCAGTGCCTTACATTTCTCTGTGTTGAAATTCATTTTGTTAGCTTTGGCCCAGCTTTCTAATCTACGGTATTAAGATCATTTTGAATTTTCATCCTGTCCTCTGGGGTATTAGCTATTCCTCCTAATTTGGTGTCATCTGCAAATTTGAGAAGCATGTCCCCTATTCCTTCATCCAAATCATTGATAAATATGTTGAATAGCACTGGGCCCAAGACAGAACTTTGTGGCACCTCACTGGTCACTTCTCTCCAGGATGAAGAGGAGCTATTCCTGAGTACCCTTTAGGTTTGGTCGGATTAATAATACTTTTATGAATAATAATATTTATATATATGATATTTATGTGTAAATGTTAAACATGTGTAAATAATTTACATAAATAATAGTTTGTGTATAAACAATGACATCTGCTTTTATTAGTAGGACACTACTGGTTCTCTTATTACTCTTGTGTAGGAATCCGAACCAGGTAAAGGTCTTCTCTAGAATAATTTTATGAATATTTACTAAGATTAAGCCCCATTGTATTCAGTGGGATTTATAACAGATTAAATATATTCCAGATTGCTCTCTTAATCATTTGAGTGCAGAATTGCCCCTGAATGTCTGCCATCTTGCAGACTGCCATACTTGAATGTCTGCCATCTAAGCAATTAACCAATTACATGTATATCTAGTCAAAGATTGTGTATGGCATTATTTCCTGAGTAAGGATCTTGAAGGATGGTGCCAGCTTCTGTTAAGTACAAAACAACTTTATGAAAATACAAAATAAACATAAGATCCTATTCATTGCTGAGCAAGAAAAGAACCATCTGGCTTTGTTATGTTCATTTAATCTGTAAAGTAAGCAGTTTCCTGACCTTCTTACACTTGTAAGTTTCCGGGAAAACAAAAACAGCCTTTTTTGCTCTCAGCTGGTGTTTCCTTGGCCATGATTTTAAAGACATTAGTTTGTAAACTTTAGGTGTTTAAAAGTTATGCATGGTAAGTCTGTAAAGTTTAAGTGTTTAAAAGTTATGCATGATACTGCCAGCACTGAAAATATTTTCCCCACAAGGTAGTAATAATATGTCTGGAATACACAACATTTCTTTCTCTGCTCCACATTCCTTTTGTCCTGAACATTTGTTTGATATATTAATGTGCAACAGTGTCAGTCCTAACATTAGGCAGAACAAGGTAGCTGTCTCAGATGGATACTGGAAAGGTGTATACAGCTTTGTAGCTAGGGGTATTGCCTCCCCAATGGGAAATCTGCCATCCCAATGAAATTTTCCTTTAGTGCCCAAAAGCCTAGTACTGCAGAATGAGATGTTGAAAATCATTTGCATCCAGAACTCTTATATTTACTGTGTTCGCATTGTCTCAGTAACTTTGCCTGCCCCCTTTCTGTGTCTGCCTAAACTCTATTTCTAAATGTTCAGCTGAAATTTAAAGTCACTCCAATGCTATAAATTTGAGGACTGAAGGAAAATTTCATTTAGGAGAGCAGAATTGTTATTTGGGGACAACTTCCCTATTTTTGACCACAGCACAGCTGCACCCCAGGGTGCACAGCAGTGGCAAAAGTGTTGAAAAAGTAGGACTATATATACCATCCATTCTACCTTGTGCCCTCTAAGGTAACTTATTTGCCCTCAGCTGCTGTGGACAATGCTGTCCCACCACCAGGATCTCAGGAAGACTCCATTGCCAATCTATCTGCTTTTTGTATGTGCAACAGATAGGGAGGGAAACACCATCTCCTAAAGTTTGGAAAGTTACCTTTGGGGGCAACAACTTCCATATTCTGTGAACTATAGTCCAAAAAGATAACTTTACTAAGTTCTGGCCTTAGCCAGGAAAAGGTCTTGGGATGGTCAAAATGTTCCATGAGAAGCATGGAAAGTGTTCCCAGGAAAAGAAATCACAGTGTGTCAGTGAGCCTTTTCATGCCAGCCTTGCTCCTCATTCATCTGTCCTGCAGAGACTGTGGCCCTCATGCCTAGCCTGCAGTTTGCAACCATCATGGCTGTACCACCAATGTGGTATTGTGTTCGGGGAACACACACTGAGTGTGCCTCACTCCTTTTCAGCTCTGCAATAATATCTCATACCATTAAGACGCTTTGGTAGGACTGGCAAGCCTTCTGTAAGGATGCTTGATGGCTGTTCCCATACTGGGCAAAGCAAGATGACAGACATCCGGGGGAGTGGGGGAAGGATCAACCTACTTGGCAAGCAGCTTGCAAAGGAGCAGCTGCCTTGCAGCCTCTTCAGATCATAGGCCTAAACAACACCCCTGGGCTTCTGCTCTCCCAGTATGTGCTGACTGGGGCTTTGATAGTGACATGGCTACCACAGATGGCAAGAATGCTCTCCTTGAGGAAAAGGGGCAAAGGATATCTTCCTGCCTGAAGGAGGAAAGGTCTGATAGCATCTGGAAGTTTCCTACACGCAAAGGCAATTTGGATAGCTGCTATTATCAGACAAAGATCTCTTGAATGAAGGCTTAATAAAGATGCCTCTTTGCCCAGCAGCTGCCTGAGATACTGAGTCAGCAGGGACTGGAGCTGAAGAGTATCTAAATCATTATATCTTTTCTAATTGTACCATCCTCATTTCTCAGTGGATTTCTCCCAATCGGTGTGATTTCCAACCAAACATTTCCTGACAACAGACCCTTGTACTTTGTACACTTCTCTTCTGAAGTTGTACAGGTATAGTTGAACTATGGGGCATATTTAAAAACAAAAAAGGCACAGTAAGTCAAAACAATAACAGATCCAATGCTCAACTATGCTTTAGTTAAATCCACAGGCAGCACTGCCTTGCAAAATACAGCTTCTGCCATCCATTATCTATGGGATCAAGAAAGAAAAGTACATTGTGAAATGAGAAAATAGGAATCTGTCATTGGTGTCAGGCCACTGGAGGGGCAATGGTGAGAGTGTTGAACTGGAGCCCAAGAGATCCCCATTCAAGTCTCCAGTAAGCAATGAAACTCAGAGTGTGATCTTGGACCAAGCACTCTCCCTCAATCTGACCTAGCTCACAGGGTTGCTAGTGAGGATAAAATGGATTGGAAAGGAGTCACGTACATTGCCTTGAGCTTAGTGGAGGGTAAAAGTCGGATATAACCGTAAGTAATATATAAAATAATATTGCCAGCGGATTGGCGGTCTCATTCCTTATGTGAACTTCAGCATGCAGAGTATGTGTTCTACCAGCACTGATCTCTGCTCAGTAAGATGGTGAATGTGTATGTGTTGTGTATGTGTGTATGAGGCAGAAATATGTCCTTGATAAGAAAATTGTGGGACCTTGACACAAAGAAGCTAAAGGACTTGGGATCATGACAGGCTCCACTTGTGATTTTGTAAGACAAGACATTCACTTCTCAATCCTGGTAAATAGCCAATAGGGAGTTTTGTAGCCAAGTTTTGTAGCTACTGTGTGTAGCCAAGCCTCTTATGGGCAGCACCATCTGCATTGTGAACTGTAGGGTGGGGCCCAAATGAAAAGGCTGGAAGTGTATGGAAGCAAAGTACTGAGATAAGAATTTTGAATAGTCAGTGTGGCCCACCCAAGGCAATCCTTTCTAAGTTTGGAAGCATTCTGAAACATTCTGATGTGGTTCTGATATATGAGTCCCCAAACAGAAGCCAACATAACAACAGCAGCTCCGCTATAGAGTTTCTCCCTATGCTTAGCAGCACCATTGTTTGAGTCCAGCTTCATCTGCTTATGATTTCTTCCAGCAAGTGTTTTGTAATGAGTCACAGGGATATGGCTACAGATCTGCCAGCTGGACCTCTCTGAGCAGCTAGCTGCCATTATTAGGGATGATCTCTGGTCCTAAAATATTTCCAGAGCTTAGAAAAGGCTGTCTTTCTGGATTAGAGCTCCCAGAACTCCTCCAATGAGCTTGGTCACTGGAACCAGGAGTAACTTTTCCAGACACTACATGTTGTCATGTTGCAAGAGCTCATCCCCTAAAGCAGGGGTAGGCAACCTTTCCCCTTTAAGGGCCAAGGGACTTCAGCTCCCAGAAGCCTCAGCCATGTTGGCCAATAGTCCCATGTTGGCCAATAGCTCCTGGGATTCTGGGAGCTGAAGTCCCTCGGCCCTTAAAGGGGAAAGGTTGCCTACCCCTGCCCTAAAGAGTTAAGGACCTAAATCAAAGCAGAGTTCCTTATCAGGTCTTCACCCTTTTGCATGTTCAATAGTTAACAAGCAACCTCTGTTTTGCAAGTATTAATATGCATCCTATTGAGAGTAGAATTCACAAATGTATCAGAACAGCAGCAAGATATTTTCAGGTAATTTAAAAATTAATTTAATAAAAAAGGAAGAATTACATGATTTTGATGAAACTTTTTTGAGTGAAAAATCCTCTTTTCTTCCTTTTCCCTTTTTGTAGAGGTTGGAGATTCTGTAAGAGGGACACATTAATGTCTCAAAGGAAGGGCATTTCTGGGAGAGATTGCAAGCCAAGACTCATCCTTATTTGGACACTTTTGCATGTTGGCGATTATGCTGCTGCTGCTGCTGTTGTATGCCTCCAGTCATTTCTAGTGTGTGGCGACCCTAAGGCAAACCTATCATAGAGTTTTCTCAGCAAGTTTCTTCAGAGAGGGTTTGACATTGACACCCTTTTGAGGCTGAGAGACTGTGACCTGCCTAAGGTCACCCAGTGGTTTTTTTTTTTGCCTGAGCAGGAATTTGAACCCTGGTCTCCAGAATTGTAGTCAAATGCTCAAACCATTATGCCAGGGGTAGGCAACCTTTTTGAGCCGGGAGCCGATCCCCTGAAGTTGTCCCTTCCGGCGGGCCCGGGGGGGGGGAATGGTGGCGCGCGCACTGCCGCCGCCACTGCGTGCGCTGCCTCCGCACATATCGCGGCCACCATTTTGTTCTCCAAAATGGCGGCTGCGGCACGTGCAGCTGCGCAACAACCAAAACGCGCGGCGGCGGCAGGGGTCCACCTGGGCCGGTAAGCGCGGGGAACCGGCCCGGGGGCCGTAGGTTGCCGGCCCCTGCATTATGCCATATACTACTGGAAAAAGATAGGGAAGAAAATAGTAGACAGAAAACTTCATCCTACCTTACATATGGAGTATTGTATGCTAGTTTGCAACCTCCTTCTGAAATTGGACTGTAACATTTCTTACATTTCTAAAGGCCCCCCCCCCTTACGGAGATTCATGTCATCAATTTAACTTCTTTCCTATACGATCCACCCCTTGTTTCCAAATACTAGGCTTCATGTAGCACAGAGATGAAGAGCATCCAGCTCTCCAGACATTGGATTGCAGCTACCAGCATTCCTAGCTGTACTGGTTAGGACTGATGGGAGATCTGGTCCAACATCAGAACAGGCACAAGTTGCCCACTCCAATCTAGTGATAGCAACAGCAAAAGTGACCTTATGTTCCTTGCAGAAGGAAAAAAAGAAGTAAAGCACGTCAGCACTGCCAGAGGCATTGTTGTTGTTATTGATGTAGATGTTGATGATAAGGAATTTTAAACATGAAGCTGCAATTCCAAGTTTAGAGAGCCCAACAGAGGAATCTGTGTCATCTCTCTATCCCAGGGAGAAAGAAGAGTGTGAAGGGAATGCAAACACCCAGCTCTGAGGAGAAAGAGTTTAAGTGGAAAACCACAGCTTGGAAAATAACTCTTGGCTGTAGTATCAAAGTGTATAACATGTTGCCATTTATGGCTCTGCTTTCTGACCCAAGCCTGACGCAAGAGACTGCAAGATGAAAGGGGAAGGAATGAAGTCTGGAATAAAAGACGCACTCCCTGAGCATGGCCAGAGAGATGGTTACATCATGCCCTGTTTCCTCCCCCTGCCCCAATCCTCCATCTAGAGCTGTTCATCATTGTATTAAGGAAGCAGCTGCTAAAACAAACATCTTCCCAGGCCCACTGGAAGAAAAGATGAAATCCCTTCTTATCTCGCAGTCACAAAACAGGAGGTTGTTAACAATGCACAATAATGGGGAAAGAATGTTTTAGTGGTGATTGTATTGTTGCCATGGGTCATCTCCTAATTTCAAGGCTCAGCTTTTCCCATAGAAGTAAGATGCAGGATAAAGGCACAGTTTGGGGACCACTGGGATAGATGAAATGGTTGCTGGAATTATTTTTCTTTTTTAAAGCCCTGTATGGCTCAGATTTGTGTTATCTGCAGGACAATATTCTCCTACACGAGCCTACCTTGTGTTATAAGATTTTTTTAGGAAGGCTCCTCTTTCTTCCCACCACCATCACAGGTACAAAGGAGATGGCTTTCTAGCTGGCTGCTCCTGGGCTCTGAAACTCTCTTCCTAGAAGGGTTAGAATGGCTCCCTCATGGCTATCTTAAGGTAGGTAGCTCAATACTGTTTTGTTTTAGCAGGCCCTTGAGGACTAACTGTGCAAGAGAAAGGAGCCTTTCATCATGTGCTATATTATCTGGGTTCCCCCCCCTTTTTTTAATGCTTTTGCTTTTCATTGCTTTTTGTTCTATTGATAGTTGGTTAATTTTTGTATGATGTAAAGTTTCTTCTGTACAGGTATCTGTTTTAACTTCTGGAAGCTGCCTTTAGGAAAATGCAGAAACAGCAAATGTTGAACAAAAACTTGCTGCTTATATACAGTATTAGAACTTGGAAAGTTAAATTTCTAGATTCTCGATCCCAGAAACCCTGGTTGGGGGTCAGGAAGTTTTAGTCCAAAAATAATTTTCCCAAGTTCTGTTCAGAATCCACCGTAGATGAATTCTAAACAATCCTCAGCTTGCACCATCATGGGGAAAGGAACCAGGAATTAAATCAGAGTGGGAATCTTTTTTCTCATCCCTTGCATGCCAGGCTGAGCCACACATAGCCCAACTATCTCTCAACACGAATGAAAAAAGAGAGCGAAGAGAGGGTTGGGTGGGAAGGAAACTACAGTATTAGCATTTCATCAATAACTATGTCCTAAACCAAGGGGCTCATCTACCAAGGCAGGTCTGAATCATCCAGGAAGACACAGGGCCTTTACAGACTGCCAGAAATAATGCAATTTGAGTCCACTTTAACTGTCCTGGCTCAGTGCTAGGGAATCATGGGAACTGTAGTTTTTTTTCTGAGACATTGCACCTTCTCTGTCAGAGAGCTCTGGTATCACAATAAACTACAGTTCCCATGATTCCCTAGCACTGAGTCAGGGCAGTTAAAGTGGACTGAAGTTGCATTATTTCTGGCAGTCTGTAAAGGCCCACAGTTTCTAAGAAGAGGGGTTGAGGCCAAACACATTTTATTCCAAGGCCCGCATAGAGAATTTATGCTGACATCTCTTTTACATCTTACCTGCATGAGTTTTAAAATGGTGCCTACTGCTGTATTTTGTTGTTTTACTATTTTAATATGATATTTGTTTCAAAATTTAGTTTTTAATTGTTCTCTGCTCTGGAAACCCTGGGTTGCAGAATTAGAAATATATTTAATCAGATAAATACATGTATTTTAAAGCATCAACTAGTGTAAAGTCAATGCTAGTATGGCAGCCCTGTTGTCTCAGTTTTGGACTATCATGTGTCTCCTTCCTGTTGGCAGTTCCTTGTTTTACTCTGGTTCCTAGCTTCCTGTAGTTTAAATCTTTGCCTGCATGAGTAGCTTTGGCCTGGTGCTTCTTTCCCATCTGCCTAAAATGCGCCTGCTGCCCTGTGGACATCAAACCTCAAGTCCTGAGAAAACAAAACAGAGCTAGACAACTCCCCCCACACACACACACACACACTTTCTGGTAGATCAGGAGAGATATTTTAAAATCAATATTCCATACTCCAAAAATGGGCCTTAAGGGCCTGGATACTGACATAATTGCTTTGGCCAGTTTAGTGACATGTCAAAACAGAGTGGGGCACTATCAGTTCATGTTCCTCAGCCACTGCCTTAACTTCCATCTCACTGACTCAGTGTGATCTGGTATATGGAAGACTGGACTTTTCTAAAGCTACCCATCATGGACAGGTGGGACAGCTTTCTCTCTACTCAGTCTCAAACCTTAATCTTCCAAATTGGAAGAAATAACAACATATTTTTATAATCTTGATATAGTCTAAGTCTTGAATTTCAGAGTAGTTCTTAACCTTTTGGGGGCCATAGCCTCCTTTAAGAATCTGATAAAAGCTATGGATGCCCTTCCTCAAAATTATGAAGGCAATTGTCAAACTGTAGGAAGGAAATAAAACAAGGGGGGAACTTTCATGGGGGGCAGTTCACAGATTCTCTGAAGCCTATCTATGGACCCAATGTGGACCACAGGATAAGAACTCTAGACTATAGTTTTCTTCTTTTGCATATAAATCAGGCTTTGGTTGTAGGTGTTGTTGTGACTATACTGTAAACAGAGGTTGTGGTAAGTGTTAGATTGCTGAGCTCTGCAGAGAACCCACTAGCAGAAGAGACATGTTCCTATTTTATAATTCCAACCCAGCAGACACTATCTATGTGGATATTTGAAGTCAAAACAACAACCAAAGGGAAAATCGTTCTCTAGGAACCAGTCACCTGTCACTGCATCAAGGTTCTAGCATCCCCAGGTGGATAATTAAAGCCAACCCTAGATAAATTCTTTATGTCAAAACAGGCAGCTACTCAGATCTGCTATGGTATTTATCTCTTTTCTATATTTGTACCAGCTCTTTCCACAGTAATAAAGGATGAAGATGACAAAGGTCTCTCAGTCTCACCCTGCCCCTCCTCTTGAGAGGCTTTGCAAGGGGCTGTTTTTAACAAAATTTGCTCATTAATACCAGAACTCCCACTGTCATGCCTGATGATATACAATGTCATTTTGCTCAGGCATTGAGCTGAGGTTAGAAAACACAGCAATGATACAATGATAATGATACAAAGACTCATTACTACCTTGTAAGTCCTGATTGTTGGTGCAGCCTTTGGCACATTATGATGATTTTCTTTGCTTGTATTACTTGCAAAGAAGGGTGTACTTCCCAACTCCCAATGAATTTTTCCAATAAAAAACTATTCATATGTTTTAGAAATTCTTTCCTTCTTTCCTTTCAAAGAGAAAATTCTGGTGCACCTCCCTTTCTTACACAGCATTCATGTTAGTAGCTTCATAACAAACTGTTGTTGTTCTTTTTTAATCCTGTTCAGTAGACAATTTTAGTATTGCTCAGCAAAATACTGCACAGTCACTGTTCTGGGCAATTTCAGAAATTTATGCAATATTCTCTTTTGCATTTGGAAAAGTATCTCCAGGTATGGAATACTAGGAGTTGGACTGCAATTGCAAAGTACAAATTAAGAACACATGTGCTCTCTCCTCTACTTTTCTTGGAGAAGATGCACATGTTAATAACTACCTTGGTAACATGCTTTCTTCTACATTTAAGCCTACAGAACAACAACAGAATCTGTTGTTAGTTCTGACTAGAGTAGACCTACTCAGTCAGTGAGATGTACCTACTAAGTGTTGATTCACATTCAACAACTGACTGAATAGGTCTACTTTAGTGAAAACTAACCAATAGGATATCAGCCTTAGGATGTTATCACACAGGGAGTTGCGGGGAGAAAGTGGAAATAAACGGGCACAAGCGGAAGTCTTTAGTTTATGGGATTTGTCTCATTCCACCTCGTCTGATAACTAAATTCGAATTTAAAAGGGGGTTAATTCGAACGAAAACCTGATCTTTTCATTTTCGGGATTTTTGGGGATTTGAAAAGATCAGGTTTTTGTTCGAATTAACCCCCTTTTAAATTTGAATTTAGTTATCAGACAAGGCGGAATGGGACAAATCCCATAAATTAAAGTCTTCCGCTTGTCCGGTTTATTTTCCGTTTTCGGCGGTGGATCAATAATAAAAATCAATAATAAAATGTGTCACAATCACAGTCGAACAATGCATATTCTGGAGGGATCTGTGATGACCCTCCACAAATCTGATGGAAGATGAAACCGTGCAGCTCAGTTCAAATGGGACATCAGAAACAATGTTAACTATGTCATGAATGCTGGAGCTGCTGGCAGCCTAATGGTATGGGAAAGGATGATTATCTTGTGTGAGTGATGTGAAAATCCTCCCTCAGTGATGTCTCTGGCAGAAAGGCACAAAGGTCTGTATGGTCATGAAAGACACAAGATGAAGGTGCTGAGGTAAGGAATCAGATATGGCAAAAACAAACAAACAAACAAACAAACCCCAAAACTCTCTCAAATCAGCATTGGGGAATCTTTGGCTCTCCAGAGGTTTTGGACGTCCACTTCTAGAAGCATCAGGCTAGAGTGTCTAAATGTGAAAGACTATGCAAGTTGTCATACAAAACAACTGGATTCCTGCTGTAAAGCCATGGTACAAATCACTTAGCCACCCAAGTGCTGTTGGACTGCCAGTCCTAGCAGCCTTTGCCAGCACTGATAATGTGGGAAATGCTAGGAGTTGCAACCATTCCCCATTTGGAGGGCTACATGATTCCCAGCCCCTGCTCTAAAGGAATACAGGTTTGGCTTGTTCTGCTGAATGGCTTCTTCCTTGGGAGATGCCCATGGGAAAATGCGGTTTGTGTTTCTCATTACTGTCACATACCAGACAAAAAAGGAAATCAAACATTGCATTATATACACATACAGAACAGGTTTGCTGAGCTCTCAGTCCCTAAAACAGAACTGACAGTAGCCTATTAAGGACCTTCTAATTGGGCTCTCACACAGCAGGTGGCATCTGTCCCAGCAGCTCTAACAAAAGAGAGCCATTACACGAGCTTGTACATGTACACTGAGATTTGGGAGGGTCTCCTTGCCTGCAGTGGGTGGTTCTTTCTCTATCATCCTTTAGAGATGTTCAGGACCTATGAAAAGCAATCCAGTGCAAAAAATCAAAGAGAAAGAAATGCAAGGCCAAGCTGATCAGTACCCACCAACAGACATAGAAATGACAACCCTTTGGTGTCAGCCTCACCTAGTACTGCTAAAAAGCACAATGCTTTTCTTCTTATGAGAGAATCCTACCAATTTAAGACATCAAATGGATTGTTTAAATGTGACTTTTCTGAACAATGCTAGTAGTCTACACATCTAAATTGAATTATATAGCTGGACTGCAGATTTAACTGAATATGCATACAATATTTATACAGTTCTTAACTGAACAACTATTTATTTGGTATTCTCATTCTTTCTTCCTCTCTCCTCTCATTTTCCCCCCGTTTTCCACAAGAGCTGATCCATGCATAGTTTTATGCCAAAGAATAATCTTCATATCTCCTCCTGACTAGAATACAAGTTAAGGGTTCTTCCTCTTTATGTATAGTTGAGTGCAGCTATTGCATTCTGATATTAATAGACATTTAGGAACAAGCCCCTCTTCCCACTGTGAGGACAGTCTCTTCTTCAAAATTAGGAAGTATCTGGCAGCTCTATTGCCCAAAACTTCTGTCTCCCTACCCCCCTAAAAAACTACATTGCAGCTGGCTTAACATCCATCCTCTGCCTGTTAATCAGGACCTTGTCTGCTTGAAAAGCAAGGCATGAGTTAGGAGGCAGCTGACTTGGCAGGGGAATGTGTCAGTTTACTGGCTGAATAAGAAAGCTGTTGTCTGGCGCAATCCATTTTCCACATGGCTGTGCCTGTCAGAGGTGGCCTCTGCTCTGAGGTACTAAGGCTGCCGCACTGTGATCTTCACATCTTTGCTTGCTTGGCGACAGGCACTATCTTCCTATTTTTTCTTAAAACAACCTCCACCAGTGAGGCAGGAAGGGTCTTTATGGATTGATTCTTCATGTACGATATGCACATTTGTCTTGATGACAGCTTAGCATGTGAACTGCCTCCAGTGAAATATGCACAACTTGGAAAAGTTAGTTTGCTTTTGAACTACAACTCCCAGAATGCCTTGTCCAGCATGGGTCCAAAACACACTGCAGAAATAATCCAGTTTGAGACCGCCTGCGAGACATTTAGCCTTCTCTGTCAGAGCTCTGATGCCAAACAAACTATAGTGCCCAGGATTCCCTAGCTCTGAGCCAGGGCAGTTAAAGCGGTCTCAAACTGGATTATTTCCACATCGTGTTTTGGACCATGGTTCTGGAACTGTATTAATAAGTCACACTAACTGTACTGGAGCTAAGAGAGTCATTTCACATGCACAAGTCACTACTTCATCTTGCATCTTATGCCTCACTCTTTATCAGTGTTTTAATTTTCCTTCTCCTGCTAAATGCAGTTAGTTCCAGTTTCCAAAGAACCCTGATAAGCAACAGGAGAATAATTCACAATGCTTGAATGCAGAATATTAAAATATGAGGACTGACTTCTATTAGAGAAGGTGACTTCAACTGATTAGGAAGTTAATTTATAGATGAGAATCATGATAACTATGAAATCAATCTTTTGTTTTAATTTGTAATTGTTATGTTTGTTTGTTATAATTGTTATGTTATGTCTGTCCTTTGTTGTTGTTTTTCTTTTTGGGGGGTGTTTGATGTTGTTTTATGATTTTATAAATGTTTAATAAAATTTATTTTTTTAAAAAAGATGAGGATTGAAACATGGAGGACAAATGATGAAATGAGCAGGAGAAGAAGTACTGTGGAACTGGCTTTACTATACCTGTTTTCGGGTTGTATTGTAAGCTGCTTGGATTGTCAGGCAATAAGCGGAATACAAATAAACTTTATTATTAATTATTATTATTATTATTATTATTATTAAGCCTTCTCCAACCTGAAACTCTCCAGATGTTTGGGCCTAATCCTATTGTATCTGGGCAAAGGACATGATGGTGCTTGAATCCAAGGGTAGGGAATTTGTAGCCTTTTGGATGGTGCTGAACAGTGGTGCCCATGGCTGAGGGTCAGGGATGATAGGACACCATCTTGTCCTTTGCCTCAGGCAGCATGCTTAATCTATATTACTCTATGATTAGCAGTAATGTATGTAAGTTGTATAAATGATAAGATTAGGTACAGATATATAATATCCTTACATCTACATCTACATCTTACATCTACATGTAAGACTGGTACCTTTATCACAAGGAAATCCACATGTAAGTTTCCAAGTATCCATAGCTTGGACTTCAGTTTCTATAATTCTTTGCTACTAGCCACTCTTGCAGGGGTGTTGGGGAGTTGGAAGGCAAAAGATGGTGCAGAAATTTCTCTGCTCATGCAGTCTGCTCATTTCTGTTTCAAAGAATATGATGTTCTTCCCACTTAACATCTTTCATCCCAAAAAAAGGCAGTTATGGCTCTGTTTTGTTTCAGCAGCTGATTGGTGAGAGAAGGCCATGTGTGTAGATGCATTTGCAAATCAGGAACAGAGATGAGGCTCTCACGCTTCGAGGGGTGGTCTTACAGCAGCATTTTAGGTCACCAGATGGTAGGCACACAAGGCATGCATATTTCATTGGCTAAGCAACTAGACTAGGGTGCTTGGGAAGCTGTATGTTCTCTTCCTGCTTTTCATTTTATTCCTATTTTTAAAATAAAGCCCACTCTACTTTAGGTTAATAATCTGCAAATGAGAACAAAAGTACTAAAGCGTCCTCCTGTATGAAATTATGTTCAGCCCACTGACTGCAGAACATAGTGTTCTATGGTCTTAGGGCAAAGTGAGTAAGTAGGAGTTGTTTCTAGCCAGCGGGATTAATTTCCACATAGGTGTGCTGCAGGGACAACTAGGCTTTTGAGGGGCAAATAAGGCTTTCTCCTTTACTGCAAGTGATTATAGTAAGAGGAAGCAGTGCCAGCTCAAGATATTCTCTTGCCTGTGGAAAACAACATGGCAACCTAATGTACAGAAATTTACTAGAGGAGAATCCTATCTATTCCAGCAGTCGTGGTGGGACAGATTTCCTTCATTACTTCTGAATGCAGCAGGCAGAGAAACATCCAATTCTCTGGTTAATGATACGTTTGGCTATCTAACGTCAGTGGATGGGAGTGTTCGCAAGCCTTGTTTTAAAAGCCCTGAGTAGGGAAACACCCTAAAACATCTTGAAAAAAAGCTGGTTTTTAAAAAATGGGGTTCTTCATGTCTTTTGCTGAAAAATAAATGGCTATCAAAGTTGGTTCCTTTCCTGTTACATCACCCAAAGTAAGATACACAGCAGGCTAGGGAGGGCTTTTAAGATACACAGCTGTATTGTTTTGTCTAGTACAGACCTGCACAATTTGGCAGTAGGTAGGGGCCAAAATTAAAATAGGCTAAATGTCTTTGGGCCGCAGATAGGTTTTAATAAAATACAAATTAATTAATTAACAATATTACTTTTAATATTAATACAAATTAATATTAAATTTGTATTAATTTAAATTTAATTTTAATTAATTAATTAATAATATTAATTCCATTTTCTTCCTCTTCTGCCTGGCCCTCTCCTCAGGAGAAGCATTGCCTGTCCTCCTTCTCCACCTGAACCTCTCCTCGGGAGAAGGCCAAGCGATGGAGGAGCCTTGAGGGGCAAGCATTTGCTCCTCTTCCTTGTCTACTTACTGCCTGGCCTACTCCAGAGAAAGCTGGGTGGAGGAGTAGCCTTGCAGGGCGAGCGTTTTCCTGTCCTCCTCCTCCACCACCACCTGGCCTTCTCCTCAAGAGAATGTTGAGCAGCGGAGGAGCCTAGAAATCATTCCACATCCTCATGGGCCGCCCAAAATGCTTTGGCGGGCCACATGCGGCCTCCAGGCCATATGTTGTGAAGACCTGGTCTAGTCTTTGGTTGGGGGGGTGGGTCATATTTCTTTCTTATCTGA
Source organism: Phrynosoma blainvillii (assembly GCA_026167975.1). NCBI lineage: Eukaryota > Metazoa > Chordata > Lepidosauria > Squamata > Phrynosomatidae > Phrynosoma > Phrynosoma blainvillii. Next base: position 239,353,018 of record JANUYF010000002.1, read on the forward strand.
ACTGTCATGCCCTTTTAGATGGATGCCAGATCTTTTTAAAAAATGTATTCAGTGTCAAAGCTTTACGGCTTGAGCAGATGGGAAGCACAAACCTACTTCTGATCCAGCTCACAAAGCTGGGGAGGATTTAAAGATTTTACTCACAAGGTACTGTTGGCTACATCTATACCAGTTGCAAAGCACTTCAGCAGTGACACAACACTTCTGTCACTGTAAAACAAGGCCTATTCAGCTAACAGGAAGTGATATCCAATATCACTTCATCAAAGACTGAATTGCAAGGGAAATTGTATGACCTAGAGATCATGCCTGCAGGTTACAAAGGTCTTTCCCTTTTCCCACCAGATCCCTGTGGCTGATTAGTAAATTTATTTTTCCTTTGAAGAGAGTGCAACATGACTGAAGAAAAAAGTTCTCTCTTTTATGTCTCTTCAGTTAACAAACTGAATACACTCAGGCAGGCTATCTGACATGATAATGAAGAAATATGTACTTGTGTTTCTACTAAAATCTGAGAAAAACTGTTAAACAATTTCAGGGATAGGGTCCCCCTATCCTTTCTCATCCTTGTGTCCTTTCTCATACACAAATGATATACTAAGCAGTGGTGTCACTGGGGGATGCAGACCACACCAGTTGACACCCTAAAGGGGGGGGGGGGATGACACCACTTCTCCTCAAACACCCATGTTTTGGCAGAAACGGGCTGTGGCATTCATCTGTTTCCCTTTTATATGCTTTAAGAGATGCTGGGAGTGGGATGAAGCTCAGTGGGAGGAGAAAGGAGAGGCTCCATAATTTTTTAAAATTAAAATTTCAAATTTTAATTAAAAAATAATTTTTTAATTTTTTTTAAATTAATTTTCTTTAAAACATCACATTTTAACCAAAATCTTCACTATTTACATATAAATACATTTAGGCTGTGCATATAATATTGTAATTTGAAGGTATAGCTTTAATTTTCCTAGTTATGTCACAACTATTAGTATTACATTCCGTGGTATATGAGAATTAAAATTTACAAATAACATTAGTGCCAAAAAACATTACTAAGGATTCTGTATGGTGTGAAATGGAAGGTCAATGGGGGTGTGTGACACCATGAGTTACTGCACCGGGTGATACCAACCCTAGGGATGCTACTGGTACTAAGCAATAAAGTGAATGACAGGCAGACACAACATTTCTTGTGTAATAGTTTGACCAAGGCTTGGGATAGGATAAAGTTTTAATTTTTTTTAATGGCAGACACTCTACACTAAGACAGCTCTGTGTACTATCTTTGTAGTAGATAAAATCGAGAGGAATTTTCTTGTGCCTCAGAAGAGAATTCTTTAAGTAATGAGGAGAGAGAAATTAGGCAGCAAATTGAAATGCTGGATCTCATACTGCCTGAAACTATTTATTGCTTATCCATGGAAGAGTGGACAAAAAAGGATATGCTTTCTAATTCTAGAGGATATCTGACATGATGTTTTCACACATACCCAATATGTATTGTTCCAACAACAGACAACATCCATGATTTGTCTACCTTCTTTCCTTTCAGTGTCTGTCCATGTAACTGAACATTCATACTGCAGAGATGAACCAGCACTCCCAATGTAACCAGAAGTGACATCATGTCAAATCTGGTTTTGGCTGGTTTTTTTTTTTTTTTTTAAGCATTGGAGAGCACAGGGACCAAGTTTGGCAATGGTTTTGAACCATTTTTAAATGGGAGGGGCTTGGGGGCTTCAAGCAGTTTCAGAATCTGCCTTTTCCCCACTTCTGTATTAGATCTGTGAGAGCTCATTAACACATATACATTCAGCCCTTGAAGTTCCTGGTCACTAATTTCCATTACAGCATTAAGACAGGAATTGTCCTTTCTCATACACTTTGTGCAACTTTATAAATAAGTACGGTATAAAGAAATTGATAAATATGCTATCTATGATAAAAGCCATCAGGCGATGTCATTATGCATGCTCAGGCCAGGTCTTAGTGTTCCATCTGTGAAGTAAGAATAAGGGTAAGGATTCTAAATTTTATGGACAAAATAAAGTACGGTATGCATCTCCATAAACCCTGGAAACATCATCATCCATAAACATTTTAGATGAGAGGTCAATATGGGAACCAAAATCACGCCTGTCATGATGCATGATGCATTCTAGTTTTGGGGAACATGGAAACAACTTCATACTGTGCCATAGATCACTGGACTATCTAGCCTAGTTATGCTGACACAGACTGGCAGTGTCTAACCATGATTTCAGGGAGGACTCTTTTCTAGTATTGCCAGGAGGTGGTAGTGATTGAACATGGGACTTTCTGGGTGCAAATCATTTGCTCATAACTTTTTCTGCTAGTCTGCATTCAGTGATGAAATCAAACAGACCTTCTTGTCTTCTTTAGCAACCCCCTGAGGCTTCTACAGAACGGACAGCTGAGCTCACAGGGTCTAAGATGCTCAGGCATTGAGTATTTCTGACTAAGATTTTCCCTGATGAGATATTATAAATCATGTCTGACACAGATTAAAAAGGAGCCACAAGGCATGGAATGCCACTTTGCTTGGGCTATCCAGATCTTTCTCTAGCCCCTTCCTTGGCCTTCAGTGGTAGTTGCATGGTCAATTCCCTGACTAAACAAACACCTAGAGAGCTCAGCCCCCTTTCCAAATCTCCCTGGTTAAGAAAAACACAGTTCTGGATCCTTTTTTCTAATGTCCAGTCTTTCTCCACCACTAAGAATTAGCATATTTTAAAAATAGACATTTGCTTGCTTAGTCCTTTTTTCCATTCATTTTCCTTGACAGGCACCGTATTTTCCGGCATATAAGACGACCCACGTATAAGACGACCCCCCCCCATTTTTCCAGTCAAAATATAGAGTTTTAGCACCTCTATCCTCATTATCCTTATATCTGGCGTATAAGACGACCCCCCCCACTTTAGCCACAGATTTTGCAGGTAAAAAAGTAGTCTTATACGCAGGAAAATAAGCTATTTGGTTTTGGTATGGCAACAAATTAAATAGCAAAGCAGCATTCCCCTTCTGGGAGTAAAACAAGTCAACCATTAACAGCTAAACTAAGCATCTGCTCTGAAATCTCCCTCTCTCAAATGTAGCTCACGCAAACCATTCTGGTGCAGATACACATCAAAATTCTGTGCAAGGCTATTCAGAAGTAAGCCTCATAAAACTGAACAGGGCTTACTTATATGGAAATGAATACAACATTGCAACCTAAGTATCTTCTTGGATGTTAAATTTTTGGCAGATATAATTATAACACCTATAAGATTTTCAAACAAAGATTTAAAAACAAAACAAAACAAAACAAAACAAGAATATGGTTGTACAAATCAGTTGAAACAATGACAGGTATCGATATACAAAAGAATAAACAGCCCCAGATAACATGAAATGATATCTGAAAATGAAATGCAATTTCACAATGAAAGTGACAGAAATCAAAAAGAAAAGTAAAGATGATAGCTTAGTGGTAATGTATGGTTTGGTCGCAGACTGTCTGAAAGACTGTGGGCCTTTGCAGACTGCCAGAAACAGTGCAAATTGAGTCCACTTTAACTGCCCTGGCTCAGTGCTAGGGAATCATGGGAACGGTATTTTTTTCTGAGACATTGAGCCTTCTCTGTCAGAGAGCTCTGGTGCCACAATAAACTACAGTTCCCATGATTCCCTAGCACTGAGTCAGGGCAGTTAAAGTGGATTCAATTTGCACTATTTCTGGCAGTCTGCAAAGGCCCTGTATCTCCTTATCCAAGCCAGCTTGAGTTGTAGGGGAGATCTCTCAGCCCCACCACCTTTGCAGCACATTTGGTGAGGACTCAGGGGAGAACCTTTACAGTGGCTGCTCTGAGGCTATGGATCTCAATTCCATAGGAGGTCCAATTGTCCCTGCCCTGCTGTATTTCCACCAGCAGGTAAAGACGCTTTTATTCAGGCAGGCCTTTTAATTTTAACTATGGAACTGTAGGATCTGTATATCAAGTGCTGTGCCATTTTTTTCTTTTACTGGTAATTATGTTTTAGACATTTTAAATCTGTTATAAAATATTTTAATGTATATATATATATATATATATATATATATATATTGTTATTTAATTCTTTTCAACTTTTGTAAGCTAACATTTTAGCGTAATCTTTTTTTTAAAAAACTATTATAAACTGTCTTGAATCCCATCACCATCACCATCGTCTCAGCATCATGGGTGAAAGGCAGGATATAAATTCAATAAATGAATAAATAATAAAATACCCGATCTGAATGCAGAACATTCCCAATTCAATCCCTGATCTCTCCAGGTAAAGGCAAAGTCTGGGATTTTTACTTTTTGGGAAGTAAAAATCCTAGCTGGAGGATTCTTTGTGCTATTGTCCAAAATGATGTTGATGATATTATTATTATTATTATTATTATTATTATTATTATTATTACCAGTAGTAGTAGTAGTAGCAGCAGCAGCAGTAATAATAGTAATAGAAGTACTCTTGCCTTTTTCCGAGTTTGGGACTCATGGTGGGTTACAACAGAGACTAAAAATAAACAACAGTTAAAAATACCATTAAACTATCCATAAAATTAATTCAACTCTTTGATTGTATGAAAACTGGTTTAAAAACATAGCTATTAAAAATAACAACAAAACAAAAACAAAACACAGACAGTACTGTACAATTCTGCAAAAGAAAGTATCTGTCCTAAGCTCTGATTAAAAGATCTTTCCTGGAAAGCTTTGATTTCTGCTGCCAGTCACAGGAGATAGTACCAGTTAGATGGACAAATACTCTGATCTTTTGGTATAAATTAAGAGTCTTGTGTTCCAAATACAAGGAACATCTTCCTGAAGATGCACATCCCATGATCAAACAGTTAAAAAATTGTGCTCATTCAAAGGCTGACCAGTTTTAGTTAGACAGAGTGGTCCAATACCAGATAGAAATGTATGAATCGTTACAGGTCAGGTTTTCAAAAATCTATGGAGGCAGGAGGCTGGTGCAAAGTAGCACACCTTCGTACTCCGATGACTGCCACCCACCATGAATTCTGTAGGCATCAATTGACTCAAATGCCAGCTAAACAAATAGCTTGCTCAGAAGAGCCTTGGCACACGCCTGATCCCACATGTGCTGTGCCAGCCCAGCCTAGTCTGTTAAAGCACTTACTCAGAACAGAAAAAACAAAACACAAAACCACCCTCCCTCTGAATGCCAGTCAAACACTGCCTCCCCCTGCAACCAGCCAAAAGAGGCTCTGAAAAGCAAATAGCCTAAATGGGACTATTCATCCTACAAACAATGTGTGGCAAACGGCAGCAAAATAATAAATCTGAATATTCTGCGGCTTGCTTTGAAGATCCAACGGGATCGGGCAAAATGCAGTGGGGAGACTGTGGTGTGAAGATGACCCTTGCTCTCCCAGGCTAAGCTGGGCTTTGTTTAAAACTGGATATTGCAGCAGGCAGGTAGAGCATTTACTAGCCTACAAACGTTACGTCCACACTGCAGAAATAATTGGTTTGACACCGCTTTAAGTGCCATGGCGCCAGGCTGTGGCATTCTGGGCATTACTGTTTGCAGAGCTTTGGTGCCACAACAAACGACAGTGCCCAGAATGCCACAGCCTGATGCCATGGTAGTCAAAGCGGTGTCAAACCACATTATTTCTGCAGTGTGGATAGCCTTAAAGTCATGTATTCCTCAGAAGCATTTTCTTTTCCAAAAAGCAATACTGTATATGTGATTACTTTGGAGTTTCAGGAAGTATATAGATTTGTCAAACCCCAAAGGATACCAGCTGAAAAGGTTTTAAAAATGGGAAGGGTATTCTGAAGTGGATATGAATTTTGCTCTACTGCAGGGGCAGGAATTTATGGATTCTCACAGTTGTAGTCTAAATTTTAAAAAATATTTCCAAGCTCCATCTAGTCCTCCAATCTTTGCCAAGAGGCAACTTCTGCATAAAAACAACAACAAACCTAAGTGTGGCTCTCCCTTTCCCCTCACAATATTTTGTCCCAGTCCCAGCATTTATTTGGCAACAGTTCCCAACCCCTGCTCTTTGCTTGGGCCTATCCTTGAAGACTGCCTTGAAGCAGCTGCTGGGTATAGAATATAGCTGCTTCTCTTTTAATAAGCACTGGATAGAGAAGATCATGGAGCATTTGGTTCTTTTCTCATAGTTGCCCTGCCTCCTTCTGGGTACATATTTTTAAAAAAACTTCTCAACAGTCTGGGTTTAGTGAACCTGATGGGAAATGTTTCTCCCATAGGAGCTCTGCCCACTGATTTCATCATCTGAGGAAAGCCTGTGCCTAGCAGCTCATAGTGAAACTTCTCAAGCTTCCATTGATTGTAATGGCACTGCAGTGGTGGAAGGCCTTTCACAGAGGAAACCTAGCAAGCCACTACTTTACAGAATTTAGGAAGCTGGTAAAGATCTGTCTAGAGCCAGCATGGCATAGTGGTTTGAGTGTTGGACTACGACTCTAGAGACCAGAGTTCAATTCCTAGCTTGGCCATGAAATCCACTGGGTGATCCTGGGCAGTCACATGCTCTCAGCCTCAGAGGATGGTAAGGGCAAACCCCCTCTGAAGAAACTTGCCAAACAAACCCCATGATAGGTTTACTTGAGAGTCACCATGTCAGAAATGGCTTGACAGCACACAATCACACAAAGATCTGCCTGTTCTGTGAAGCACTGATAAGTGATTGAGGCTGCTATTTTGAATTAAATTAAATAAAATTAGTTTTTACAGTGCAAACTCAGTTGCAAGCCCCCTCCTCCCATATAGGTAGGATTGCAGCCTTCTTGCTCCTTTATTTGGAATTTAAACAATGGTACGATTTTATGGTGGTTGTTCTTGTATTTGTACATTGCTCTGGCTAGGCATCCAGACATGTGGCTAGGACAAGAGAGTTGACATTGACATTGCCCTCCCAGATCTCCACCAAGAGTAACCAAGAAATAGCCATGGCAGCATGCACTGGAGCTTGGAAGCTGCCCTCCAGGGATGGCATTATGTCCTCCAAACAACAGGCAGGCCATTGCACAGTAGGTTACAATGGTCCTGAAGGGAAGTGAGAGAGATGCCACCGGAGACAAACATAGTACACAAAATCTTGTACATTGAAGACAACTAGAAATTCTATCTACTCTTTTCTAAAATTATCTCCAGAATCCGATGGACTAGCACTCTCTCTCACTCTCGCTCTCTTTCTCAACAGCGTGGAGGGATGAATACTGGGATTCTCAGGAATCCCAATTCTATGCCAGATTTAATAGGGAGTCACAAAATGGTCATTCCTCACCACAGTCTTATGCAGGGCTGTGAAAACAAGTGAAAACATACACCCTTCAACCTTTCAAATTTGAAAACTGGGATCACCATCCTCACTCCTGTCCTACATGTGGCAGCTGCCTTCGAAGCAGCAACCACCCCACCGCTGTTTCTGTTTCCACCATCTCCTTGTTCCCCCTCCTTCCAAGGCCTGCCCAAGCACTGATGTTGCACCTCCACCACCCAACTGTTTGGCTGGGGAGCAGTGGAGGGCTGTGCTGGAACATCATCATCATGACCAGCTCAGGTGACTCCTCCTGAGGTGACGATAAGAAACTCCTGCTTGGCATGGCCAGTGAAGGTTCAGGTGGAGGATGCAGTGCTGGTGGTGGCAGAGACAAGGAGGAGAAAACAGAAACTCGGCCCTCCATCTGGACTAACCAAGCCTTCATCAACCATGCTGAGAAGTGAAGTGGCCTTGTAAGAGGGAGAAAATGGCAGTGGCAAGATGAAGAGGCTGGCAATTTGGTCCTCCACTAGCCTAGCTGAGCCATCACTGGCCATGCCAGGCAGGGTATGCAGGACAATTTAAAAGCAGCTGAAAAAGTGGTAGGGCAGACAGTTAAGTATGCCTTCATCACCTAAAGTGGGACAGTTGCAGGATATTTGAACACTGGGTCCCTAAGCCAAAGGTGGGAAACTGTGGACCCTCTGGGTATTTTTGGCTTGCAATTCCTGTCTACCCTAGCCATCATGGACAAAGCCAAGGGATTATGGGAACTGGAATCCAAAAAGTTCAGGAGGAACCAAGTTGTGTAGTCTTGCTCTGAACTACTTAAACATAATCAATTGCATTAGTGAAACAAAACCAAGTTTTATTATTCTAACAATTTTATGTAAAACATGACATTTAGTGCTTTAAAAAATATTCAAGGCCCTTCATATCCTGGCCCTCTTAGCTTGTGCATAAATCTTGCATTGGCCTTGCCTGTGAAGTAAAGTGTGTTAGACAGTAAGGCTAGGAGACAAGAGAAACTTGTCTACAGCACAATATGGCAAGATTCCATGGATGTCTTCAGACACAGACAATAAACAGGCAATAAAATGAGGTAATCTTACATACACAGCCAGCCAGGGCTAAATGTGGTTTTTGCAAGGCACCTTTAGACAGCATTAGATAAAGTGGGGCTAATATAAAGAAGGAAAGAAAAGCGTGTCATCCAACCAGACTTTCCACAGAAAAAGAAAGGCCATTACTTCTCACCCAAGAGACTCATGCAACAAGAATGGTGAGGCTCCAGCTGAGCACACTGTCAGGAAGGATAGTTTGTTAAGGTCAGCTATGTTCCCGGCTCTGCTGTATGTTTCCAGACACAAAAGCCAGCACGTGTTTTGCACTCCTTGAGCTACTTTGCCAGGGAGCTGTATTGAGAAACCCATCTGGTTCACAGTGGCAGCAGCAATGGATCTTCTGATCAGCATGGCTGCTTAGTGCAAGTTCTTTGTCATACCAATGTTTCCCCTGGGAAATTATAGAAAGGTGCCTGGAGGCACAAACAGGCACAGGCAGAAATCTAGAGGTATGGAAGAAGAAAAAAGTAATCACCAGGTCTAAGGATGAGATAAAGAAAGAAATAAACAATGGAAGTCTTCCCCACACTGTGGAATCTGGGCTACAGGGGTTTGCTTTAAAGATAAACTAACTTTCCACTGCTTCCATTTACTTCACAAAGCAAAAGTGGTGTTTACCCTTGGGAGACATTACTGTGGACTATGCAGAGTAAGGAATGCATGAACCAGAAACAAAAATGAGCAGAATAAATGTTGTAGTCATTTGTTAAGCCCAAAGCAAATCTTCTGTTTACCTCTACAGTAATAAGTTATTGCCAGACTTCTGCATTCGGCAAAAGAGAACTAAAATCTCTCATTTTCTACACTATTGGTATTTCTGACTACGGTACTTTGAAAATTAATCATAAAACAAACAAAGACAAATAACTTGCCTTTATATAGCACTTTATGTGGGTTTGATTTCACATACATTATTTCAAGTAAACATTACAACAAGGGTGGGCAATCAGTGATCCTGCAACTCCCATTATCCCTAACTAGCATAGAGAACAGCAATGGATTATGGGACCTGCAGTCCACTAATATCTAGAGGTTTACTCATTACTCAGTATGTTACTTTACAGCAAGTCAGAATTATTATTCTCCTTCTACAGGAGAGGAAGACAGGAACTAACAGATTTGTATGAAGCAGTAGTGGACAACACAAACCAGATAAGCTAGTGACCTCAGTGGGATTAGATCATCTTAAAGTATCCTGGCTTGGATCTCAACCAAGCCCATGCCTCATTATATCTTCTCTAACAGCAGAGTGAAGTGGCTGCCTCTGGAGGCTGATTTTGGGTGCCACAGAAGGGCAGCAAATTCCTAGCTGTTTCTTTTTTTAATGGAGGCAGGGAGAGGCACATGAGAAATTTTCTGCCTACAAATGACCTGACTGGCTCAGGTACTGTGCACTTTAACATGTGTGACTATGGGACACCATTTACTCCTCTGCATAGGCTTCAATATATCTGGGGACTTTATCACACATGGCTTTTAAACTGCCATAAAAGTTTGATAATAGCACCTTCGGCGATACCTATCACACAACACCATGTCCCTCTCGCTGCTGCCTTGTCCTGGAAGCATGGTTAGCCCACACCTTGCCTTTAATAGAAAAACCCATTAATAAGCTCCTAATGGAATTGGTATAGTACTAGTCCTCAGATGCAGTAAGTTACTCCTGTGGCAGTTCTGGGATTGTACCGTCACATGGTGTCAGTGTTTCTGCCTCTCCCTATCTCCCCTTCACTATTCCAGAACAGCCTTTCCCATCCCCCTAGTTTTGTTTGTTTGTTTTTGTTAAATTCCATTCACATAACTCCAGAACTGCATTTAAAACACACACACACATACAAAACAACAACAACAAAGGAACACTGGGTAGGGCATAGGGCAGAGAGCTGGTGTTAGGATGAGGGGCAACAGACCAGTCACACTAATGAAGGGATGTGTGGTAGGGAGTGGTCTTAAACTGGTATCTATGCACTTCCCTTCGTAACACAATTGCAGCAAGAATTGGGGTGGTGCAATAAACTCCTTAGTCTGGCCCTTGTGGACTAATGTATATTTAATCATGCCATAGCAGAGGTAAGGCTTTCTCATCCAGAGCCTGGAAAAGTTACTGTTTTGGATTACAACTCCTAGAATCCCCCATCTAACATGGCCAGTGTCTCCTCATCAAACTTAAGGAGCATTCTTTAACAGTACCCAGAAGGGCCGCTATCTTATGTTGCATCAAAACCAACACAGAGTCATGTGTCACCTGAAAGATGAACAAGTTTATTATGGCGTACAAGCTTATACTACAATAAATGTGTAAGTCTTCATTAGGCCATTGTTGTTTGCTGCATACATTCTATATTGCACTTATACAACAGAATAGTTGTGGAGGAAATGACGGTGGTGTACCATCTGTGCACAAGGAGGAGGGATAAGCAGGCTCGATAAAAGCTCTAAGCTTTTGGAAGTGCCTTATTTTCCTGCGTATAAGACTACTTTTTTACCTGCAAAATCTGTGGCTAAAGGGGGGGGGTCGTCTTATATGCCGGATATAAGGATAATGAGGCTAGAGGTGCTAAAACTCTATATTTTGACTGGGAAAATGGGGGGGTCGTCTTATACGTGGGTCGTCTTATACGCCGGAAAATACGGTACACAAAATTGCGGGGGAAGAATTTAAGGGTGCCATATAGGCATAAGAAAAACTGGGGAAACTAGAATGGAATGCAGTGTCTTTGAAAAAGTTATGACTGACACACTGACTGATGGCTGCCACACTGAACAAACAAACTCCAAAATGCAACATTTTGTTGCAAACTACTTCATTTGAGATGAGGATACAGTTCTAGTGCCAATTCTGAAAACTGGAAACAAATTAAAATAGTAATGATGAAGATGCCTTTGAGATACAGAAGGCAATGCTTGCACTATAGTACCCATATCCAGCAGCCACTCATCTGGCAACAGGGAAAGGGATTTCCTAGCCAGAGGGTTTAATCTCCCAAGGGAACCTGATCCCCAACAAACTCAATTTTTCAAATTAAATATCTAAGCACAACATTATTCTCAAAGCAGAACCTGAATTTCCTGGATCTCTTGTGACCCATACCCAGATGACATATCTAAAGAGCCGAAGCAATAGATATTTTTGTACCACTTTAAAAAAAATGGGGAGAAAGTCCAGTCTAGTCTTCTTCAGTAATGTAAAGTGGCATGAAATACATTGGGGGAAGAAATGAAGGAAGGATTGATTTTGTTAGAAAAGCCTCTCAGGTAAGCCTAGGGCGGAGACAAGGTAAATGTTATCTCTGCAGTTTTCTGAGTCCGGACAAACAAAAATGTAGCTTTCTATCTAGAGCTAAATGGGGCAGCTGAGAACCACAGTGTATTTGCAAGGAGAGGCAGTCAAGTTGTCCTCTACCTTCAAGTCATCTGTTGACTTATGATGACCCCATAAATTCCATATAGTTTTCTCAGGCAAGGAATACTCACTAACCAGAGCTGATCCTGCTTAGCTTCCAAGATCAGACAGGATCTGGTGCCTTTAGGGTATTTAGGCAGGCTCTTTTTGACCTTAAGATTGCTCATTTATTTTTAATCAGAAACAATCCAAGGCTGCATATGGAGGGCAGATGATTTACTTTTCCTGCATGCCTCTGCCTCATGCTCGGCTGCATATCTCAGACACATTTCTGAAGAAATAGGTGACATGACAATGTTCTCATTCTTTAGCTTATGGAAAAACATGAGACTGCAGCAAGACATGTCATTTGAGCCGAAGGGGCGATCCAAAGGGATTTCATCCGTGCACCAAGCTGCATCAAGAAAATCTAGAAAGCCAAGTTTTGGTCCTTTGGAAGTTTAGGCCAAAGGCAGCAGTGGCAAAACTTCACCTAAGTCAGTTCCAAGAAAGTCAGCACAAGCAAAACACGTTTGTAGTCTGTACTTACAAAGTTCTATCAAGTGCTATAAACATAGAACATGGCTTCCACTCCACCATATGCATCTGAGGAAGTAGACTGAAGTCTACGAAAGCTCCTGCTGCCAATTAATTTCTTTCAGTTAGGGCAGGGGTAGGCAACCTTTCCCCTTTAAGGGCCGAGGGACTTCAGTTCCCAGAATCCCAGGAGCTATTGGCCAACATGGGCCTATTGGCCAACATGGCTGAGGCTTCTGAGAGCTGAAGTCCCTCGGCCCTTAAAGGGGAAAGGTTGCCTACCCCTGAGTTAGGGCCTTTGCAGACTGCTAGAAATAGTGCAAACTGAGTCCACTTTAACTGCCCTGACTCAGTGCTAGAGAATCATGGGAACTGTAGTTTATTGTGACACCAGAGCTCTCTGACAGAAAAGGCCCAATGTCTCAGAAAAAAAATACAATTCCCATGATTCCCTAGCATTGAGGCAGGACAGTTAAAGTGACCTCAATTTGCACTATTTCTAGCAGTCTGCAAAGGCCCTTAATCTCAAAGGTACTACAAGATCTTTCTACATACTGATTGTACAGACTAACATGGCTATACCTTTAAATTCACAGAACATTATTGTTACCATTAAGCATAACTCTTCTTTGGCAATCTGAAGATCTTTCTGAATTGAAGTTCAATGTGTGTGTGTGTATGTGTATGTGTGTGTGAGAGAGAATGGGACTTAATAAACCAGATCCTCATTTATAGCAGCCACTGCCTGCCCCTTCTGAAGCAACTGGCAGGTTTCCTGAGCTGCCTACTGCCAATGGAAGAGGAGGAGGAGAATAGAAATATTTCATAGATTTATTTCTGGGTGACAGATTGGAAAGTACCAATAGAAAAACCAAGGTGTGTAGCTTTCTTGTTAGAACCAAGACTTGAGCCAGCACTGTATTTCCTGGAGCCAATACTGTAAGAGATCCTGAAACATCCCACCCACCTCAATAACCAGTAAGAAATCAAAAAAGTAACTGCACTGCAGAGAAGAGGGCTTTGGGAGGGAACTTTCCTAGGCAGCAGCCAGAAAGTTGAGCACTGTGCTGAGCCCATCAGGCCAAGAGCTACCAGAGGAGGTCAGCGCCTGGACTGGGGGGAGACCAAGAGGCATAACTTAAGCCTCTGAGGGGCAACCAAATCAGACTATCCTATATACTCCACTATAAGTCAACCTCATGTATAAGTCAAAGGCAGGTTTGGGGGCCAAAATCATGGCCTTTGATATGACCTGTGGATAAGCTGAGGGTAAAACACAGGGGCATGTAACAAAGGATCTAAAGCAGGGGTAGGCAACCTGTCTAAAGGCAGAGGGACTTCAGCTCCCAGAATCCCAGGAGCTATTGGCCAACATGGCTGAGGCTTCTGGGAAATGAAGTCCCTCGGCCCTTAAAGGGGAAAGGTTGCCCACCCCTGATCTAAAGGATGAAGCAAAGGAAAACAATGCGAAGAACTTTAAAAATTCCATCAGGCATAAGTGTTTGTGCTAAAGGCTGGATGGATGGGAGAGCAGAGGAGGGGCAGTGCTTCCAGGACAGATTACACTTTTGCCTTTCACCAGGGGATGGTTCCCTTTTATTTTTTAAAGAGCTACTTGCATTGCATTTAATTGCATTGCGTTTAATAACAGTACTTGCACTGAAGTGTGGATAAGTCGACTTGAATTTTTTTGCGTCACTTTCCTGACTACGATTTCTACACTTACACATGAGTGTATACGGTCAATGCACACACACACCCAACTCATACACACCTTTATAATGCAATTAAGCCTTTACCTTTTACCTTTATATATAAAAAAGTGTATAAATGAATACACGGTATACTTTATATAGACAGTCAATGCATGCCTTTTACCTTTGTATAGAGGAAAAAGTGTACAAATGAATACACTGTATACATTACAGACAGTCAATGCACCCCCAAACACACACCACGGGGGGGGGGGGTAATAACCGGCTGGCAAGACTGGCCTGGGCAGGGACTCGTCCTCGAGTTCACCCCCCCCCCCAGCCTTTCAACACACACATACCACTTACCTTGCTCTCCTCCTCTTCCTCCTCCTCTTCTTCCTCCTCTTCTTCCTCCTGTTGCTCTTCTTGGAAGGCCACCGGAGCAGGAGCAGGAGCAGCAGGGGCCACTTCCTTCCTGAGGAGGGTGGCCTCCTTCTCCTCCTCCTCCTCCTCCATTTGAGGTTTTTTTTGCTGTGGCTCCGGCGGCGGGGGCTGCATTGCTTTGGCAGTCCTCTCTGCAGCCTCCTTCTCTACCTCCTCCTCTTCTTGCTCGCCTCCATCCTCTTTCTCCAGGCGCGGCTGGCTCTTCCCTTCTCCTTCTCCTTCTCCCTCCTCTTTCTTCTCCTTCTCCTTCTCCTTCTCTCCAGCCCCGACATCCTCCACAGGAGCCTCCTTCCTCCCTTCTCCCTTCATTCCCTCCTCCTCCTCCTCCTTCTTTTCTTCATCTTCCCTCTTTTCCTCCTCGGTCCCTTCCTTTTTCAAGGGCTCCTCCGCCGCCGCCGGCCAGGCTCCCTCCTCCTCCTCCTCCTCCCCGGCCTGGGCGCTCTTGGCCTGGGGCTGCCCTGCCCCTGCCCCTGCCCCCTTGTCCTGGGCTTCCCTGCCCGCGCCTCCCGAGGGCCTCCGCTGCAGCAAGAGCCAGGCCAGCAGCACGGCCAGGAAGGTGAAGAGCAGCGGGAGGGCCAAGGGCCAGCCCAGCGCCGCCTCCATCCCTTCCCGCTCTTAGGACCAGGAGCCAAGGGGCAAAGAAAGGATGGGGGTCAGGGTCTGGGGGTGTGGGGGCTCCTTTCCAGCCTCTTCTCTTCTCTTCTCTTCTCTCTTCTCTTCTCTTCTCCTTTCCTCTCCTCTCCTCTCCTCTCTCTAGCGCTGCAGCTGCCTCACTGACTGGACTGGACTGACTGACTGACCATCCCCGGCCAATTCCCGGGTCTTGCAAGCAGGCGCGCCACAGCCTGGCGGCAGCAACAACAACCACCACCACACTCCCTCCAATCCCTTCCTTCCCTGCTCTTCTCTCTCTCTCTCTCTCTCTCTTAAGCAGAGCCCTGCACACGCTTCTTCGCCACACACGTGTCATGCATGGCTCCTCTCCTCCAGGAGCCTTGCCCACACACCCACCCAGCCGGCCCTTCACACACACACACACACACAGCCCTCGGAGGCGGCACAAAAGTTCATCTTCTGAGGAGTGTGTGTGTGTGTCTGTGTCTTATTGTTTATTCTAATTTATTTTAATTAAATAAATTAAAATTTGGAGCGTGTCCAGAGAAGGGTAACCAAAATGATGAAAGGTCTGGAAACCATGCCCTAGGAGGAGAGACTTAGGGAGTTGGGGATGTTTTTAGCCTGGAGAAGAGAAGGTTAAGAGGTGATATGATAGCCGTGTTTAAATATTTGAAGGGATGTCATATTAAGGAGGGCACTAGCTTGTTTTCTGCTGCCCCAGAGAATAGGACCCGGAACAATGGATGCAAGCTCCAGGAAAAGAGATTCCACCTCAACATTAGGAGAAACTTCCTGACAGTAAGGGCGGTTCGAGAGTGGAACACACTCCCTCGGAGAGTAGTGGAGTCTCCTTCCTTGGAGGTCTTTAAGCAGAGGCTGGATGGCCATCTGTCAGGGATGCTTTGATTGGGAGTTCCTGCATGGCAGGGGGTTGGACTGGATGGCCCTTGTGGACTCTTCCAACTCTATGATTCTATGATTTTACAATTTAGCTGGATTTTAATGGTTGTTTAGTATAATACGTTTTTATGGGGGAGGGTGGGGGTTGGGTTTTTTAGACTGTATTGATGTAATTTTAATTGCTGTAAGCCACCCCAATTGTTTTTAACAGAGGGGCGGGGTATAAATAATAATAATAATAATAATAATAATAATAATAATAATAATAATTTTATTATTATTAGTGACTTCTTTATTGGAGACTCATTGCATGCATCCTCACTGCAGAAAAGGAATCCTTTGTTGTTTGTTTGTTTGTTGTTAACTGCCTATGGATGAGGCATCTCCAAGAAGGCCCCCTCTGTCCTCCACTGCTCTGCTGAATTCCTGCAGCCCCTTCATTAATACCCTTCATAGAGTCCGTCCATCCAGCCACTCCCTCGCAAACTACAAGGTGGTGAGTTCAATCCCTGCCAAAGGGCTCAGGGTCGACTCAGCCATGCATCTTTCCGAGGTCGCTAAAATGAGGGCCCAGATTGTTGGGAGCAATTAGCTTATACATATTGTAACACTGCTTAGGGAGTGCTTAAGTGCACTGATAAGCGGTATAGAAATGTTCTTGCTATTGGTATTGCTGTCTAGCATTTGGGCTTCCTCATAGAATCCTAGAGTTGGAAGAGACCACAAGGGCCATTCAGTCCAACCCCCTTCTACCATGCAGGAACTCTCAATCAAAGCATTCCCAACAAATGGCCATCCAGCCTCTGTTTAAAGACCTCCAAAGAAGGAGACCACCACTCTATAAGGGAGTATGTTCCACTTTGAGACAGCTCTCACTGTCAGGAAGTTCCTCCTAATGTTGAAGTGGAATCTCTCTTCCTTGCATCCATTGTTCTGGGGCCTAGTCTCTGAAGTCCAGTTTGACCACCACCACCCACTTTAAATTGCCCTGGTTCCCATACTATAGGATTCTGGGAATGGTCATTTTGAGACATCTAGGGGTATTGGCCATAGAGCAAATCCAATAACATCCAAACAACTATACCTTTATTGGGCCAACCAAAATGCCCAATTACATGTTGCAAGCTTTCAAAGTCACACTGGCTTCTTCATCAGTCAAACAAGAGGGAGGGGGAAATTGAAGATGTGAGTCATAGGCCTGCATTTTGCTGTTTCTGATCTCAGTTCAGATGTTAGGAGAGGGCTATCTGCAGGCTGGCACCTTCCCCTTTGGCCATGCGGTGGTCACTGGAAGATTTTGCAAGTCAAGGAAATTTAATATCCATTTGCAATCATGCAAAACATGAAGACTTCTTGAGAAATTCAGCATTCTCTACCTGCACAGGAGCCTGAGGCTTCACAAAGGAAAGAGACACGCTGGGTTCCAAGGAAACATCTTCTTTGGATTGCAAATGGATATTATATTTCCTTGACTTGCAAAATCTTCCAGTGACCATCGCATGGCCAAAGGGGAAGGTGCCAGCCTGCAGACAGCCCTCTCCTAACATCTGAACTGAGATCAGAAACAGCAAAATGCAGGCCCAATACACTTTCATTTCTCCCCTCCTGTTTGCTTGATGAAAAAGCCACTGTGACTTCGAAAGCTTGCAATATGTAATTGTGCATTTTGGTTGGTCCAATAAAGATATAATTGTTTGGATGTTACTGGTTTTGTGAGACATTTAGCCTTCTCTGTCAGAGAGCTCTGGTGCCACAACACAAACTACAATTCCCTAGCACTGAACCAAGCCTGTTAAAGCGGCCTCGAACTGCAGCGTGTTTTGGACCTCTGAGATTAATTAGGCTGCATCCGTGCTGCAGAAATGATCTGGGTTGACCCCCACTTTTAACTGCCATGCCTCCCATCCTATAGGATTCTGGGAATAGTTGTTTCCGTTAATTTAATAATTTGCCCCCCCCTTTCCCTGCCATGGCTCCCATGCGCTTCTGGTCCCAAGCAGTTCAGGTAAGGGAGATGCAACCTGTACCTAAAGGTAGCACAGGCCTCTTGGTATCATTAGGTTCCGAAACCCACTGCAGAAATAATCCAGTTTCAGGCCACTCAGTGCTAGGGAATCCTGGGAATTGGAGTTTATTGTGGCACCAGAGCTCTCTGACAGAGAGCAGGCTAAATGTCTCACAAAACTACCGTTCCCAGAATTCCCTAGCACGGAGCCAGGGTAGTTAAAGCAGATTGTTTCTGCAGTATGTTTTGAACTTCATTGCATCCACACTGCAGAAATAATCCGGTTTGATATCCCTTTTAACCGCCATGGCTCCATGTTGTGGAGTTCTGGGAATGGTCATTTGTTAATTTAATGATTTGACCCCACTTTTAAATGCCATGGCTTCCATGCTGTGGAGTTCTGGGAATAGTCGTTTGTTGCAGTGCCAACATTTTGCTCTCCTCTCAGGGGGTCCCCAGAGCTTTACTCTGATGCCACAACAAACAACAATTCCCAGAATGCCATAGCAGTTCAAGTGGGGGCTCAAACCAGATTATTGTTGCAGTGTGGACGTAGCCTCTAAGGCTGCATCCACACTGCAGAAATAATTGGGTTTAACACCGCTTTAACTGCCATTGCTCCATGCTATGGAATTCTGGGAATGGTCACTTGTAGTGGCACCAGTGTGGATGGACTCTGAGAGAATGAAGCTGGTAGTAGGAGCTTTCCTAGACTTGAGCCCAGAAAGTCAGCCTGGCATAGTAAGTTTGAGTGTTGGCACAACCATGAAGCCCACTGGGTGACCTTGGGAAAGTCACTCTCTCTCAGCCTCAGGGGAAGGCAATGACAATTCTCCTCTAAACAAACCTTGCCAAGAAAAACCCATGATAGGTTGGCTTTAGGGAAGCCATAAGTCAGGACGGACATGAAGGCACACAGCTAGACTTGAGCCTACTTCCTCAGATGCATGCTGTGCCTCAAGTCTATGAAATTTCATGCTACCAGCTTCTTTCTTTCAGTTAGTCTCAAAGGTGCTGCAAGATCCCTTTGCATACTGATTTTCCAGACTAACTTATCTAGGTCTTTGTACGAAAGTTCTTCTGAGGGGTTTCCTCTTGGTTTCCTCATCATCAGCCCTTCATGAATTTTTCAACCTCCAACACTACCTTCTTCCATCTTAGTATCTGTACTTTGCTGGGTTCTTGGTAGCTTCAATTTACACTGACTCTTGATATAAGTAAGGTGTTGTATATTTCTTCTTCTTGTTAAAAACCCCTTCAAAGGTCACACCGCAAAGTATGGTGTGCAAGGCCAGGGTGAGGTATGAACTAGCGACAGTCTTCCAGCGTAAAGGTGACAATCTGCCAAGGGCTTACTATTGCTTCAACTTTTAAGAGAGTTTCCATAATTCGTAAAGAATTCATTGCAATACTTCCAATCCGCAATGTCATCAGGAAAGGAGGGGTGGAGAGGGAGTTACAATCAATGAATTAATTCCTGCTTGAGTGCAAGCTGTTATTTGCTAATTTGCTGGCAAAGCAATAAAAGGAATGGATCTAGTTAAGTTATTTTGCTTAGCTAGCTAAAGGCTGGTGTGAGAACGTCAGTGGGGAGTGGCAGTATCAGGGCCTGGCCATCCTTATCTCCAGCCCATAATGAATTTTTAGACTGTTCATCTTTGTAAAAACGCACAGGTGGGGAACTTGTGGTCCTCCAGACTACTATTCCCATTATCACTGGCCATGCTGGCTGCGGCCGACAGAAATTGGAGCTAAACATCTGGAAGGCCATTGGTTTCCCAGTCCAATTATACAAACATTTCTTTTTCCTTGCTGATAATTTGTATAATGTCTATACATCATTCAGTACCCTGATGCCCATGCACATTCGTCGATTACTAGGCAGTTTGCCTCTCTGTCCAGCATGGTGCAGAGCTTTGAACACTGGCCTATGACTCTATCTAGAGAAGAGGGTTCGAATCCCCGCTTGGCCATGAAACCCACTGGGCAACCCTGGGCAAGTCGCTCTCTCTCAGCCTCAGGGATGGCAATGGCAACCCTCCTCTGAAGAAACCTGCCAAGAAAACCCCAGGATAGGTTCACCTTAGGGGTGCCATAATCTGCAACAACTTGAAGGCACAGAACACCTACCATTAAAAGACCCCAAAACCTTTACCCATCCATCCCAAACTTGCCTACTTTCCTTCCAAAGCATTTATTTTTCTTTGCCCTAGTGATCCAGCTCTGCACAGAAAGCACGATTCTATACATCTATCTAGAATTTAGAAACATTAATGGACTCACTCCACTAGGCTAAAATTTCCTATGACTAGTAGCCCCAGTCACCATGCAAGTAGATTAGAATAACTAGCTACTCCTGTCCACACAGTGTAATACAGACAGAAACTGCACAATACAGATAGCTATTGCACTGAATGAAATGCCTTCTTAATACTGATGGTAATCCATCTCCATCTGTTCTATGGATATTGATCCTGAACTAGTATGGCAATTTTGCAAGCACTTGCTCACTTGGGACAAGTGGAAAGCTTTGGCTAAATCCACCTCAGGATCAGTTGCTTATTCATAAATAGCATTTAGTTCACACAAGTGTGGTGAAGATAAACAATATCAGGAAGATAGAGGCCTAGCCCCTTAAAGAGGACTGACATGCTCTCACATCCATCCAGACCTACACAGATCCATTTTGGAGGACTCTGCATTGTTCAAGATACTTAGCATCATAACACTTAGCAACACAAGTAGATGAAAAAGCATCTCCATCTCTCTCTTTGTATGTTTTACCCTTGACAAGACTAAATTGCAATGTCAGGCTTACTAGGTTTACAAAGTTGGTTGCTGCACAGAAGGGGAGGGAACACTGCTGTTGTAGCACTAAATCTCCCCCCCCCCCCCCAGTACTTAAGGTAAAGCACTTAAATGATGGATCAGCACTCCTTGGCTTGCTTCATGGCCTGAGTATAAGCTCTAAGCAGGAAAGGGAAATTAAAGCTTGCATGGCAGACTTAATATCCTGGGGCCTCTGGGCTCTCCTCTCCTGTAGACAAATACTGATAGTCCTGCAGCTCCCTCTTCTGCTTCAGTCAAAAAGAAGGAACAACAAAAAGGAATTGGGTGGGTGGGGAAGAGAGAAATGCACTATAGACATGCACTCAGTGCCCATGCAAGCTTTACTGCTCTTGAGGCATCATCAGGCTGGTGGATGCCGACACTCTTGTATAAAAAGGGGAACAAGGAAAAGAAGGATGGGAGGGCACCCAATTGGGTGCTACAGTTGGCCCTCCATATCCATGGATTCCTTACGGATTCAACCATCCATAGCTTGAAAATATTTTTAAAATACATAAATTTCAAAATATACAGGATACCATTTTACTATGCCGTTGTATTTGATGGGGACTTGAGCATCCATAGATTTTGAAATCCACGGGTCTGTGCATGTGTGTGTCATGGAACCAAACCCAGCCCACTATATTATTACTGCACTAGACTCTTACAGTGCTGCTGTTCCGTTTTAACCACTCTGGCTATGAGTCTAGTGGGATAAACAATAACTACAGGATGAGTGACACCTTCCCTTCCCTATTTCCAAGGAGGGGCAGTAGTTCGAGATAGCAAGTGTATTTTAAAAGTTTTGAGGGTCCTTCCGTCTAGAAGCACCCATTAGTACTTCTTCATTTTTTAGTATGATCTCTGAAAGTAAGCTGTGGAATTGCAGGTCAGATGAAATATCAAACATTGGATAGAGCTCAGGGAAAAGAGAAAGGAAAGAATCCTCTAGGGCAGGGGTAGGCAACCTAAGGCCCGGGGGCCGGATGCAGCCCCCCGAGGCCTTTGGACTAGCCCCAGGCCGGTCCTGCCGCTGCTGCCCGCCGCCGCCCGCCATGATGATATTGATTATTGTTTTTACTTGTTCTTGGGGTTTTCTTGGGAAAATCTCCATAGGGGTTTTGCCATGGCTTTTCTGGGGCTGAGTGTGCATGCATATTTTTAATTTTTTTAAAAATTATTTATTTATTTAGCTTCAGCCCCCTCAATTGTCTGAGGAACAGCAACCCGGCCCCCAGCTCAAAAAGGTTGCCTACCCCTGCTCTAGGGCTTTCATCCACATTCACAACAATTCTGAAGACTCCTCCCTAAATTGCCAATCCCAGGATTCTCCAAAGTGGGATCGTAAAGCTATAAAGTGGAAACATGATGCTATTATAACTGTGTGGTGTAAAAGAGCCCCAGGGAATGAATCAGGCAATTGCTTTCTTTGCTCACTGGCTTCTGCAGACTAGGTGAAAGACTTAGATCCAAAAAACACTGCAGAAATAATCCAGTTTGAGACTGCTTTAACTGCCCTGGCTCAGTGCTAGGGAATTCTGGGAATTGTAATTTTGTGAGACATTTAGCCGTTTCTGTCAGAGAGCTTTAGTGTCACAATAAACTACAATTCTCAGGATTCCCTAGCACTCAGCCAGGGCAGTTAAAGCAGTCTCAAACTGGATTATTTCTGCAGTGTGTTTTGGATCTTAGTGAAAGCCAGAGATGGAGTATATAGAAAAGATTACAGCCTTGGTAACTATTTTGTATCTGGAATGTTTTGTGTTGAGACTGTTAGTGGAAACATGCAGCCCTCTGGGCTTTGTGGGCTTGCTAAATGTTTGTGGACAGGGGCAATATTGTTGGCTGCAAGATTCCTTGTTAAGATGTCTGTGTGGAGGTGCTTGCATGCACACATGCTTTGGGGTTAACAGTCCTGCTTGCAGAATGGGGAAAAGGGGACTCATCCTCAATAAGGGCCACTGTAAAAGGCCTGCTCCAATTTTCTTTAAAAAGGAATGTCTGTAGGCATTTCAAGCTACCTCATTCTGTTAATTTAAAAACACACACTAAATATATCCTAATTATAAATTCAAGTGGCAACAAGAGAATGGCAGTTTATCTTGCCTTTCTTGAGACCAGATTTTGGAAAAGTTACTGGAAATGCTGTGGGGGATTCTGAGGTTTGTTGTCCCCAAGATGACTTTTCTGTGGTCAGAGGGCACTGTTCTCAAGCCCACAATGCACTCATCTGGAGAACAAATGTCACATTGCCATATGCATCTTCCAACACATTAAAAACCTCTGGCTTTAGGGATGAGGCTGTTTTCCATCAGGACTCCACAAATTCTTTTGACTTTGCCTGTTTTAGGCCTGTCAAAGTCAATGGAACTGGCATAAATCCTATGTTGATGATAAGTGTGATCTTTATAAACAAATATTTTATTCATCTCCTGGGATAAGGAGGACCAAGTAAATCCATTTTAGATACAAGCGGACTGGACAAGACAGTATCTCCAGGGTTGCAATGGGGATTGTTTTTCTAAGTAATCCTATCAAGGCAGTGGTCATTAGCAGTTGGATGATTATATTCTTAGTAACGAACAGCCATAACACCTAATCTCCTCCTTCATGCAGCTTTGTATTTTAGACAGGAGGATAAACAGAGGGGGACTCAGCACAACTGGGCACGGTGTGTGATTTATTGAGTGGCATTGTGAGTAAATAGGTACCGGTACCTTTGCTTTTCTAGCCTCAGCAGTTTGCTGCCCTCTACTGGAAAATGTGATTATATAATAGCCATCTGACACTTTCTTGATCAGATTTATTATAGAATCACCTTTGCTGCTGTTCTTGTGAAAGAAAAACATGCAAAATCACAAGTGTACTAAATTATCATTATTTCACTTTTAGCTTTCATGGAACCCTGATTGTTACCTGTTTCAGCTGGAGGACATTGATGACTGTCTTAACATATTATGCTTTGTTTTGTAAAAACATAACTACAGGTGGTCATAATCTACAACCTATCTGTCAATGTTCCACCAACTTAACAACACTCCCAGGGTCCCTGCAACTCCCTCTCCCAATTTATGTTGCATAAATTGAGAGAACAGCAAAACACTTTTCCTGCCACTGTTGCTTAGGAGGAACACGTGTGAAAGTGGTAGTGAAAAAATTAATAAAAGGCTAAAACTGATCCACAAGGAAGGAGTAGCTTTCTTACAACTGCCAGACTTCTGGCATAAGAAGCAAGTACAATCTTAACTTGTCAGTTACTAATCAGCACTGGTTTAGCTTGTGCCGTTCCCTCTTGAAAGAGAAATGATACTGATATGCTTGGAAAACCTAAAAGGAAAACAGATTGAAAGCACAGCTGACACAAGTTCTGTGCCCCCAAACTTGCTGCTTTGGCAGGAATGCAAGAAGTATCCCCTCAAGAGAGAGTGAAATCCTATAGGAAATGGTGCCAGCACTGTTCTTTCACTCTGCTTGTTTGTCTGGAATGCTGCATGGCACAAGACCGCCACCAGTTGTATCTTGCTGCAAACAGTAGGAGCATTTAACTCCTGAAAACTGTAGCTCAGTCTTTTCCAACCTGCTGCCCTCCAGATATTTTAGATAGCAGCTCTCATCAACTTCAGCTAATGTGCCAGAGGGATCATGGGAGTTGAAGTTCAGAACAACTGGAGAGTACTGGCTTAAAGAAGATTGGTGTCCATGGACCTCTACAGAAAAAGAGCCAGAGATGCGGGTCTCTGAGAACAGATCATTGTCATTCCTTTATTGTTAGCATAGCTTTGGAGAGATGGCTTGGAACCCAAGTTGTTCAGTTTCTACATCTTCCTATGTGTATTGAGGGAGGTGGAGATTAACTTTTGTTATCCTCAAATCTATCTAAAAGATCAGGCATTAGCTCCCAGTTCAATGATCTAAAGAGATTTTGGGGCCGTCAACTCTTTCTGTACATGTATGCACTGTAGGCTAATTCCAACACTGTGACATCCTGATCCCAACTACAGTGAATGACTGGAATACATGGGACCCATAGATGCCACCTGGCCTACAGACATGTCTTACTGCATTCCCTTGAGTATCTGTACCCTCAAAGCCAGTGTTTTCCTTTGTGAAGAGGTCCTGGCAGTCTGAAAAAAAGGAAGGACAGACAAAATGCACAATACGAAATATGTGAATATCTCAAAATTTGGATAAAAGCAAAATACAAATAAAGTAATAGAAAATAAGACTTTATTTTAAATTTAAAAAGTATATAATAATCATCAGCCAACAAGAAGATTCAGACCATCCTGGCTCCACTCTATGGATGGATTTGACTTAAGGAGTAGTGGCACTTTAAACTTGGCTGTAGGAGTCCCAAGAGACCTTACTCCTCACAAAAGGAAAGCAATCTCTAAGAACCTGGCAAGCGAAAAGATGTCAACATAATGGCATAGAAACTGGGAATTCAAGAAAGAAAAGGTGTTAGCACACTTCTCCAATTTAATGGTGACCATTGGTAAAAGATGATCAGAACACAAGGTGGATCAAGTTTGACTGAAGTCTGCAAGGAGAATTAAGGAAAACAGTACTTTTTCTGATGTAATCTCAAGCTCTCAGTGAGATTTTTCAGAAGGAGGGTACCTGCAAAACATGCATGCTCTTAAAATCCATGAAAAGTGGAACCGTTAACAAATGCTAATGTTCAGAAAATGTTACAGAAGTCTATTCCTTAGCCTTTAATCTGAACACACCTAGTTTAAACAGGGGTATCTCAATCTGGACAATCCATGTTATACCACATACTTCAGAAAGGGAGGATTCTATTAAGTCTTAACTTAGCCTTTAGGTCAAAATGTCTATTTTTTAGCTGCCATGGTTATAGAAAAGCAAATAAATAACTACCCTGATTTTAAGTAGTAGCTGACAAGAGTTGAGCTCTATACTAACAGCTGGCATAGTGCAGACACAAACACAATGTGAAATATGTGAATCTCTCAATATTTGGATGAAAGAGGCACATTAAGCATAAAATCAGTTTTGTGGGATATAGGATAGACACAATGTTAAACATGGCCTGGAGTTCTATTTAAAAATGGTCAGGTGTTGAGAAATGTTAGAATTGCACATGGGGGAAGGGCGGCATTCTAATCCTACCCATATCCTTTGTCATTACTTTCCGTATGTACAATGTAGGAGTCTGAGGAGAGCCCCCACTGATTTGTCAGGGTTTCACATCATATGGAGTTTCCTTGCATAGCAAAGGCTCTTCCTCTCAATGGCATTCGGTACATGAGAGAATTGAATACTGCACGCCCCCTGCATGCTCAATTTAACCCCATTCTGAAAGCATGACTAATCCTATTGTCTCCCCCCCAAAGGAAGTGCTAAGCTCACAGGTGAAGATCTAATAGTGTACTTCTGCCAGATTCTGGTGCTTCCATCAGCAGAATCAAGAATTACTTCTCTGTCCCCCTCTTGGCTGCAAAAACATCTTATGGGAGGCTTCTTAGCCTGTTGTTGGAGCAATTCTTAGGGTGCATGGGGATCTGTTACAGAACCCAGTGAAAGTACACTGGATTCTGGCTTGACACTTGGGCAAGCAGAGAAAACAGGATCCTGTCTCTAAGCCTGAAGCTTCCCAATACTATGTCCAGAAACCTGCTTTGATACTCAAAACCATTTTGTACAAGTAACCCCCTACCTGACTGCACTTTTTTTCAGGCAGCAGTAGACAGAGGAGGTTTTGTCCTATGAAGAAACAAAGCTATCTCCTCCAATATGACAGCTGTGTCACTTCAGTTCAACAGGATGGGAATATATTTGGCATCTAGTCAAAGAATTACAATAGGCTGTCCAATTCTAAGCATATCCTTTTTGACAGCAGTGGAGTCAGGACACAACTTCTCTTTAGGTATGGCAATGTGCAATTTCATGAATAAAATCTACAACTTTGTAAAATAAAAGTCCAAGTTTAATGTTTGTTGTTTTACTCACAAATTCTGGATTCTCTAATATAAGATATTCCCTACTACAGTAACATCAGAGGCAAACAGCTTTTATAAATGAAGAAATCTCAGCAATATTGTAAAAGATATACATTTAAAAAGACATGACAACACTGACTGCAACTGAGGGTTGGGTTTCAGTTGCCTGTAGTTACCACTGATAAAAAGGAAAACCATAACTAGTTTGACCCTAAAATGCCACAGTTCGTTGTTTTTAATACAAACAGGAAATAAAACAGCTTTTTTTTTAAAAAAAATGCTATGTCCAGAAACCTTTTTTTTTTTTTAAATCAGAACAACTTAAAAAATAAAATAAAATCAGATTGATACAACAGCCAGTACATCTTAATGGTAGATCTTTCAACCTCAGTCTAACCAAAAAAACTTAGCATGTACCTTTTCCAGATTAATTTATTAAACTAATATAAATTTGAGATCCTAATTTAAATTACTGCATGGGACTGAACTGTTTCACCAGAAATCAATTATCATAAATATATCCATTAGATTTCCAGATAAAGATGGCATTCCCTGCATACCTAGTGCATAAAAGCCCCACAGAACATATAAAATGGCATTCAGTACATAAATCTTGAAACTCAAGCTTTTGCTTAAACACAAAAACAAAAGTCAATATCTCCATGTTTTCTAAATCTCATTCTGGTATCACATAGGATTTCCCCCTTCAAGGTTTAGAAGCTCTTAGGCCATACAGACAGAACTTTCAAAAGTTAGGAAGGGGCCACAGCTCAGAGGTGGAGAAAATATTTTTCATGTAGAAAGTTCCTGGCTCAATCTTATCAGTTAGCATGAGGGATGGACTCTAATGCAAACACAAAGAGCTCCTTTCATTAACAGAAACAGCAGAGATCCAGCAAAAGCCCCTGCAGGAGAAAGTGAGAGAAGGTGAAATGATGTTTGAACAATTTTCCCTTCTTCCTGCAGCACCTTATGCCATTCCTCATGTTGTTCCAATGGAACCCCCAAGTCTGAGGAGAGTTTTTTCAGGGTGAAGGGGTTGGTTAAAATAGTCTCTCACCCAACATCTTCCACAGAGCATCCCATAATCAGGACTGTGTTCACAAGGATTCTGGATCCAAGGCAGGGTTGGGAAAGCCCTCAGGCTAAGGTCTCAGGAGTTTTGGTGCCAGTAAACAATAGCTAGTGGGCTAGACAGAGTAGTGGGCACACAACAGCTTCATACGTTTTAGATCAGGGAGTAGTGGAACTTGCATCAGTATTACCTTTTTGGCTCACTACCATCCCATTGCTGTTCATCTGCCTCCACAGTTGTGAGTTCTTAGTACCACACTGAAAGATCTCAAGTTCTACAGAATCAGTTTTCTCTCTCTCTCTTTTTTTTTTTAAAGTGCAATCCCAAGATATCTAAAGAAAAATTATGCAAGAATAAATTGAACTGCTAAGATAAGTGATTAGGAATAAGAACATGAAAAACTAGTTGGTGATACAAAAGAAACTCAGCCTTTCAACACAATCAGAATTCACAAAAATGTGTTTTTGCATGCTAGTTAAGGTTAGTAAGTGATATATTGATCCTTGCTCTACTGATATATGATAGAGTTATTTTTGGGTTTTTTGGCACTGAAACCTTGGAAGAAAATAATGTGTCATGACCTATATACTGAGTATGTTTCTTATGGGGCCAGAGGTCTTGCTGATAACTGATCACAAACTGGTTGATTTCATATTACCTAAACCAAGGTGGGGAAAATCCTAAAAAGTCTAATCTCCACAAAAGTATACTCTTCTATGTCATATCTTAAAATGCAATCAGGCCCAGCTAATCACTCAAGTCATTCTTAAGTATTATTGGGGCACCAGATCTTTTCTTATGCTGATTTTCAGGATTAGGACAGAATTACAGCTGTGGATGGAGGTACAAGCCCCATCTTAGAACATAATACGCTTCTACATTAACAACAAAAATAATCTTGAAACTACAGCATATCCTAAAACAATTTTGTAGCTTTGGGATACACACAGTCACATCTTATTTCAAGATAAAATACCACACAATCCAATTACCTGCCAAACTACAACAGCAACTTCTTCCACTCCCTATTTTTAAAAAGGTTTCTAATTTCACGTTTCCTGAAACTCCCACAGGGAGAGATAAATTAGGCAGCTACAGCTTCTCCCTACCCATTTGTTTTCTGGTTCAAGCTTCCAAACTGACTGCAAAATACCAGCAGTTTTGCTGCTTTTGTTAAAACAGAAAATATATGTAATCATGGTGATGAGCTGCTGCTTTAAGACAAACTATTTTCTACAAGAGTCTCATTAGCCCATGGTTGGTTTGATGTTACAAATCAAAAACTACAAAAAGATGTTTCTTACAGGTGATCATTTATGAAGCAGAAGAGTCGCCTTAAGCAAACATAACCAGACTTTCCCTCTTGTGCTCTAGGCAAGGATCTGCTGGACAATTACACACAGCAGAGGTCACAGTTCTGCCATCCAGTAGCAGTGCATGAGAATGCAACTTGTAAACATATGACAACATTGGAGCAGGATAGAGGCTTTCAAGATCTACCTGCTTAATTTTTAAGACAGCTTTGTTAATGAAAAGTCCCTATTCTCTTTACTGGCTGCAGAGAGTTGTGAGCCACAGCACAGCCTTGTAGAGGACAGCCTTGTCTCCCAGTGTTTAGCAGAACTGTTTGATGGAGTGCAAAGAAAAAGGGTTGAGCACAAACACACAGAAATGTCTGGTTCCCCCAACCCACCCCATTTTGTTAGCAAGGAGTCAGATTTAGATAACAGGTAGTGTTAGGCAAAGACTGGATTTAAAACAAATTAGGGAAGTGGTAAAGACTTGAGAAAGATCCAAGCAGACAGGTGATGGGAGGAATAGTAGACAGCTGGCTGGCTGCGACTGCCTTTAGATGGGTCTTGTTATCTTTCAGGGATGAGCACGACTTCCACAAGATTCCCTAATCCTGTCAAAAATAAGAATACAACTGCCTGTCAGGGCATCTTTCTTGTACCTTATGGAAAATGACAATATAGAACTTTTCACAGAGAAACTGATTTATTCTGAACTTTTTGAAAGCAGTTTAGTCTTGGCATTTTAACTGCGGGAGAGCCTAATGCACTGTAACACTACACTACAAGTAGAGTCAGAAGCATCTAGCCAAACATGTAGACATTTGGAAAAGATACAAAGATACAAACGAAGTATCAGGTAAAGACTTTAATTAACCTCAAATTCACCATTCTGCTAGGCCTTACAAGCAAAATGGGATGAGAAACAGGATGATAAAGATGTTTATCCAGCTGAACTCCCATTTTACTCTTTGACAGCAGGACAAGGACAAAGACATTCCAGAGATCTACTTTTCTCTGAAGGTAGTGGCCTAAATGTTTGACTATCATAATTCATCAACAAAAGTTGGTATAGTAAGAATCTTCTTTCTGCTTTCAAAAACTAACTCAGAAGAAAAAAGATAAACTGGTTCTTTTCTTATGTTATCTCTATCACCTGCTGTTAGCTTGTGAGCCTAAAGCTCCCACTTACATCTGACTCTTATAAGAAATCCTTCTCTAGTGCTTCAAATTATCCAGAAGTGCCTAGAGTGTCAGAAATAGGCAAGAAGATGTATGTGAGACAGTGTGATTGCATGAGCTGAAAGAATATCACTGCCTTCATGGCTCTCCCTTATTGTCCCTTTATGTTTATAATTAGCATTCAAGATCAACCCAACAAATCTGACTAATGTCTATCATTCATTTGATAAAAGTGGGTATCTTGGCCTGTTCACCTGGAGGAGCTGCGCTCTTTGCTCACACAGTCATCGTGGGAAGTTGTATCGCCGTTTCCCATCATGCTGCACATTCTTCGTTTTTTCCTTCGATGCATCATTCCTTCTGTTTCTGAGCTAGAATCACACTAAACAAAAAAGTGATAAACAGCAATTCTCATCATTACTTGTCAACAGTGGTGAGTGCATTTGAAGAACAGTAGTATAGTTTTATAGTGATATAAGAAGCGAATATAATTTTACCTTGAAAAAACTATAAGCCACCGGAATCTTGGATAACCTACTAAAACATGTGTGCTAACCCTTTTAGAAAGTACTGCATATCCAAATCAGCTAGGCTGCCTGGTAGTAGCAGATTCTACCATAATTGTTTACATCAGTTTCTGGTTTTGGCACATTAATTCGCCCCACAATTATACACGGGACCAAAATACAGGAGCAAAACAATCCTACTTAAAGTAGCCAATAACTTAACATTGCTAAGAAATCCAACTTAAGACCACAAAAAAACCAAACAAACTACTAGACAAACAAAAACAAAACTCTGCAATGAGCAGTTTATCTCTAGGCTGGCATTTCTGAACATTCAGGTACTCCAGGAGGACACCATTTGATAGATTGTTTCAGTCAGGCTCCAGTCCAAAAATATGGTCTGAAACTGCTTTAGTGTCCTGGTGGACAACTGCACCAAGGGACTCTTTCAGATCGCTGAACAGTATCATACTATACACACACACACACACACACACCAGATTTGATTTCAATATGGTAATTTTAATTCAAATGCTTATGACATGCAGGTACTTAGCAGGAAAACTGTCACTTATAAACACAACAAACTAAAGCTCCCATGTTTCCTAGCATTTATTTCTGCAGTGTGTTTTGGACCTTATTTTTTAAAAAATAGTCCAGATTTAAATGCTGCTTTAAAAATTATTTCCATCTCCCAGCTATGAGATGGTTGGGGGGAAATGAGAAAGTGCTGGGGGGAAGGACTGCCAATATACTAGGTGATGCATTCTGGGGTACGTACAATTTGCGGCCAAGTAAGTGACCCTGGGCATGTCACACACTCTCGGTCTCAGAGGATGGTAATGGCAACCACCATTTGAAGAAACATGCCAAGAAAACCCCATGATAAGGTTGCCTTAGGGTCGCCATAAGTTGGAAAGGACTTGAAGACACACAAGAACAACAAAGAAGTCTGCAATTGTTTCATAGGTAGTACATGGGAATAGGAGCCAGCATGGTGTAGTGGTTTGAGTGTTGGACTACCACTCTGGAGCCTGGGTTTGATTCCCCACTCTGCCATGAAACCCACTGGGTGAACTTGGACAAGTCACACACTCTCAGCCTCAGGAGAAGGCAATGGCAACCCTCCTCTGAACCAGTCTTGCCAAGAAAACCTCAGGAGAGGATCGCCTTAGGGTTCCTCTTGTCGTTCTCTTTTCCCAAGGCTTCTTGCAGCTCCTACCTCTGTCCTCCTTTTCCTCCCAAGGCTTCTTCCTGCTCCCACCTCTGTCCTCCTCATCCTCCTCTTCTCCCAAGGCTTCTTCCCCCTCGCACCTCTGTCCTCTTCTCCCAAGGCTTCTTCCCACTCCCACCTCTGTCCTCCTCCTTATACTTGGCGTATAAGACAACCCCCGACTTTAACCCCAGATTTCCCTGGTTTAAAAATCGTCTTATAAACCAGAAAATACGGTATTTACTTCTGACTAATTTTCTGAGCATGGATCCTCTTGTAGCCAAAACAATACCATCCACACAAAAACAGATTTATATGAGTGGGCTTGGGGAAACACTGTCCAATGAGGAAAATAAGGGGATGGGAGGTGGACTGTAGCATCTTGGAAAAGGCAATGGCTGGCATTCTCAACTTAACAGTGGGATGCAGTTCCTACTTGGTAAGACATCTGAACCATCTGCAGGGGTTAGGTTACATTAATAAAATGAGATGGGTCTTGTTTATAAATATTTTATAACTTGTAACACATCCTGACCACTGGAAATGTCTTATAATGCAATTATTTATGGTAGCATATACTCAGTGATTTCAGAGGAATGCATCACATTCCACTCTGGATATGAAAAGGTGCTTATGCCTCAACATCTAACTCACTATCAGTGACTTAAGTGGTTAAGCAGAACCCTTACCTCTGAATCTGAATCTGAAGAACTGGAGCTGGAAGAACTAGATGAATCACTGGAACTATCAGAAGCAATGCCTGTTGATTCTTGTAAGTCAACAGAATCTGCTAGTGCAGCCAGTTCAGGATGTTCCTGCTTCAGGACTCTTGAGTAAGAAAAAAATTCAAGACAGCAATGTAAGTATTTAACAAGGTAATGGATATATAAGTATCATTATCCATTTTAAAGAAACACAGGAGGTTAAGTAATTCATATCCCACTCTTCAAAATACAGTTCACTCAGAGCAGCTTCATAGCAAAATACAATGTAGAAGTTATGTATCAAATAGCAAATATATACATTAAATATTAACAAAGGCTACAAAGCAGCAAAACCTTGGCTAATAACGAGTAATTTTTTCTCTTTTGTTCAAAGAACCTTGTTCTCAAGCAAGTGAAGAAGTCAGCGCCACAGC
Organism: Phrynosoma blainvillii; assembly: GCA_026167975.1. Taxonomy (NCBI): domain Eukaryota; kingdom Metazoa; phylum Chordata; class Lepidosauria; order Squamata; family Phrynosomatidae; genus Phrynosoma; species Phrynosoma blainvillii. The sequence goes on from JANUYF010000002.1 coordinate 239,386,226, forward strand.
TGCTGCTACATCCTTTCCAAAGTGCCATCCAGCTTTCTGGCAGCATCATAGTCAAGGCTTTCTACCCAAAGATCTACCTCATCTATGGTCTCAGACAGGAAATGGGTTGGGGTGGTGTGGTTAGTGGCTAAATAGTGGTTGGGAGCCAGCGTGTTGTAGTGGTTTCAGTGTTGGACTACAACTGGATATCAGGGTTAAATTCCCCACTCTGCCATGGAAACCACTGGGTGACCTTAGGCAAGTCACACACTCTCAGCCCCCAAAAGTCCCTTGATAGATTTGCATTAGGGTCACCAGAAGTCAGAAACAACTTGAAGACACACACACAACAACCATGATCCTCTGGGAGTTAAACAGTTTCTATCCAAAAATGTCACCCCCAACTCTAAGTTTGCCAACAAGAATACCATATATCGGGGTGCAATTACAGAAGCAAGCACCTGCCTCTATGGCCCCTTGTATATTTCCCAAGTTAAGCTACTGTGAACTGGGTAAGCCATTAGTTTGATTCAGTAGGATTCTTCTTACACAAGATTCAAGGGGGAGAAAGATTAGGGTACTAATATAGGGAAAATAAAATATACTGATAGAGCTAGTTAAGACTGTAATTTCCAGACTACTTTTTTCACTGCTTTTACAAATACCATGTTCACTATGTTCAAGACACTGAATCAGCAACTTAGCTGTTTTATACCCAATCAACAAGTGCCCAAATGTATGTTTTAACTTAATTCTATGTCCTTTAAATACATACACAAGAGTCACCTTAGTGAAATCTTGAAATCCAGAAGCCTAATCTTCCTTCTGGACTCCATGCTCTCATGCAAGGTGTTGCCATTACAAGTCAGACAGTCCAGAAAAAGTCTTTTCAAAATTCAAAAACTTCATCAGGTTTGCGTTTAACATATGCTGTCAAGCTTCACTCCAGGAGTAGTTCTTGCTCTAGGAAGCAACATTTGACTTGTGCTGCCAGCATCTGGGAAGTCATGGAAGTAATGATCACATCTCTCACCTGTACCATTTTCTTGATAATTTTGGTCTTCCCCTTACAGTCTTGTGCCACACCACAGGGAAGTTTGTACAACTGGCAAAGTTCTGAGTAACTGCAATGGTTGTGTCAAGGTTAAGAACAACATGCCACCAGCCACCTAAAAAACCAACATCACATAAGATTAAGAACAATAAATAAAACCATAGTAATCATCCTTTTAAGAAATATAGCTTATAAATAGGGAAAGATTACTAAAGATCTGCAAATTGGTTGCCAATAGCAACCATCACTACATCAGATATCCTGCATACAGATCCCTTCCCCTAAATTCTTTCTAAATTGTGGAATCTTGGGGGATCGAGAGAAAAGATCCCTCCCCCCATGAAAGTAGTAAGAGATTTCTGCTGCTTCTGCAAAAGCCCTAGACAAAGGGAAATGAGTGCTCCAGGTCCTTTGGGGATATAGGAAAGTATCTTTTTTATCAGGTTATGCCAGAGATGAGCTGCTTTGGTACAATAACAAGGAACTAGATTAGTTCCTGGAATGGATTTATGTCTCACACACCCCACCAAGCTGGCAGGTTTTATGATGCCTCACCCCAAGCCCCTTCGTTGTCTACCCTCTCAACATCATCCCTGTGCAGAGGAATGCATATTTTGCCCTGTTCCTCTGTACCATTTGTGCATCCCATGTGGAATATGACTAGGTGGAGGAATCTTATTGTTATGTCCAGTTTCAGATGAGAGATACTAGCAGGATCCTCCTCTCCACAGTTGCCTTCCCAGCTGAGACTGAAGGCTGTGCATAGGGGAACCTCCCAGAACAGGGCCAAATCCAGATCCTTTACAGGCCAGATTAGACTTGGGAACTGGAGGTTGACTTTGTCTGCTCAAGATAGTAGATATACTTTATTATAATCTTCAGTGCCATCAGTTTATTTGTATGCTGTTTCTACAAAGTCAAATTACTCACAGCAGCTTACAGTGATATCAGAAGAAATTATACTGGGGAAAAACAAAGCCAAAAATATTTCCAGATAATTCAATAACTATTACAAGTCAAGATTAAAAGTCATACAAACAGGTTGAATTCTCCAAAGTAATAGACAGTAATCCACTAATGCATACTACAGCCTATCAAAAAATTAGATCAGATGAAATCATGACTGACTGAAATTTCCAGCTTTTGCCATTTCAGTAACAGAAAATGCTAGAGAAAACTCTGTTGTTGTTTTTAAAGTTTTCTATAAAACCCTGAGAAATTACATTCCTCCCAAGAGACAAACAATTAACAAGGGGATTTGACTGAAGTCCATATTTAACTTGCTGTGAACTGAAAGAATCATATGCTTCACTAGGTACTATCAAGCACCAACAAGATTTGGACAGAAATGAAAAGAGCTACTGAACTGGACTACTGTTCATATGAAGGAACAATGATAGATAAAATATGCCTTTCTGATGTTTATTCTGTTTATTTATACTCACAGAAAAAAAGAACACTTACCTGTAAGTCCTTCTGAACACAATGAGTCTTCCAACAAAACATGCATAAGATTACTCATGTATAAGTCTAGAAATTTAAGTCAAAAAACTGACCCAAAAAACCTTAGTCGACTTAACCACGAGCCAATGCTATTGTACCTTAAGTTTTATTAAACAAACAAAACCAACAACAGGAGCAATCCCATGATGAAAGGCAAGAGTATAATCTGTCCTAGAAGCACTGACCTCCCTCTACTCTTTTATCCATTCAGCATTTAATATGAACACAAACAGTTAAGTCTGCTGGAATTTTGTAAGTTCTGTGGCATTGTTTTTCCTTGCTTCATCTTTTAGATCCTTTGTTATATGCCCCTAAGTTTTACTCACGACTTATCCATGAGTCGTATCAAAATCCATAATTTTGGCCCCAAAACCTTTGACTTATACATGAGGTCAACTTATAATAGAGTATATACGATAGGTTGCCAGTCACGTAAGCTATGTAACCAAAATCAAAATGGTTCTGGAGCAACACTATTCTAGAACTGAATATCCAGTCATACTGGATATTTTGTAAGAGCATCTCACTTCTATACTGACTGACTGATTTGGCATCTTGTAATATAAAAAGAGAAATAAGAAATAATGATTCTTAAATGGCATAATGAATCAGAGGTGGGTAACTGCCAGGGGTTGAGGGTCCAAACTGGACTTTTAGGAAGTGCTGGGGATCTCCAAAATGGCCTTTGGGCTTCAGGTGACCCATGGGCTACACTTTCCATATCCTTGACATAAATGAAATGGAATTACAATAACTTGGTTCTTATTACAGAACTCATTGTTTCAGCCTCTTAAACAAGTGCATTTTGGTTTGTGCAAGGTCTTCAAGAACAAAGGATCTACACACAAATGGCATTTGTGATCCTCCTTGTATTTGTAGCATGCTTGAGCTAAGCTACACAGAGGATTCTAAACAAATTCTAGAGATATATTTCAAAAGTAAGATACTGCAGCCACAAAATTAGATTTCTCCTTAGAAAACAATAAGTACACATATTTTTCTTACCAAAACCACCTAAGACAAAGATGATTTATAAAGAACTAGCAAGCAATTCATGTTAAAGAATACCTCTGCAAAGAGAACTGTCAACTGCTCAAAATGAACAAGAGAGACCTGGTACTGATCATGCTTGACTTCCAGCCCAGTTTCCAGAACTAGATACTTCACTACCTGCTTTGCCAGCTAGATACCCCTTTCTCCAAAGAGATCTGGTTATGTGAAGTTGTAGGCTTTCATAGCCAGCATCCATAGTTTTTTGTGGGTTTTTCAGGCTGTGTGGCCATGTTCTAGAAGAGTTTCTTTCTGACGTTTCGCCAGCATCTGTGGCTGGCATCTTCAGAGAATAGGAATAAAGATCTGGTTATGTACAGATGCCAGGGAGATGATGTGGCTTTTATTAGGTGCACAAGTGGCAATCCTGAAATACAGGATTAGGCAAAGCCAGATTTTGTTTGTTGTGTGCCTTCAAATTGATCCCAACTTATGGCGGCCCTATCACGGAGTTTTCTTGACAAGATTTCTTCAGAGGTTTGCCATTACCTTCCTCTGAAGCGGAGAGTGTGTGGCTTGCCCAAAGTCACCCAGTGGCAGAACAGGGAGTTGAACTCCCATCCCCAACACTCAAACCACTACATGGCTCTCAAAGCCAACTTATCCACCCTCATTTTCTGTTTCTACTTTAGTGAAAATCCATTGACAACTCCTCTCTCCTGTTAAGTTAAGCTGACTGCTACTGAGAAGATATTATTAAAGGGCTCATCCACTCCAAAATCTTCTTTGTTTTAATTCACCTAAATCTTAGTTTCCTTCCTCAGTCTACAATTTATTTCAGGATTACTTCCCTACATAATACCATTGTTCATACCATTCTTGCTCAACACACTAAGTAGGAGACTGTAACAGATTCATGTGGAGTATGCCTAGGACATCACTTGTTTTGAAAAGTGGCCACTGTACTTGTAGGAATAAAGATCATATAAAAAGGGGGAGGGGTATGATATAATTTGTTCTTTTATAAAATCAGATCACAATTAGCTCAGAACTTGACAATGGCACATACCTGGCACAAAAACAGTCTCTCCTGGTTTTTGAACAATTTCCAATGGTTTGAACTCAGAAGGCCAAGTGGTAAGCTGAGTTCTTGGATATATTACTCGGAACCAAGTGATGGCTTCATCTTGCTGATTCCCTCCTTCTTCACGAGTCACTTTAATCAATTCTCTGGGAGTGCTGGTTGGGAACAGACACCAGCGCTTGTGTCCTTGGACTAAGGCATTCCAAGCACTGGTTCCTAGAGGGTCAATGTGAATGCCTGTTCCTGATCGAGGTGGACCCATCACAAACCACCTGTATACAAAGAAAATATCCAATAACATGACTAAAAACTTAATTGTTTCCCTTGAAATGTTTCCCAAAAGCAAGAATGACTATTTCTTAAGCAGCTTAGAGACTTGTTTTTATTTCAATTTTTGTTTGTATAACAAAGGGAAAGTTATCAAAAGCAACATGACCACCACCAGCAAAATCAAGAGTCAGACCAGCAGTTAATTTAGCTTGACACCGTGCAAAGGTGGATTTACAGTTGAACATTAACAAAAATAATGACCACAGATAATTTACATAACTTTAAAATAGATAATGAAGGCATTAATAGTGAAATATTTTCTATACCTTTGCTTAGTTATTAATCAAAATGGGCGACTGCAGTCAAGAAATCAAAAGAAGACTAGGGGCCTGAACAAACTGTCAGAAATAATCCAGCTTGAGACCACTTTAACTATCCTGGCTCAATGCTAGGGAATCATGGGAACTGTAGTTTTTTTCTGAGGCATTGAGGCTTCTCTGTCTGGTGCCACAATAAACTACAGTTCCCATGATTCCCTAGCACTGAGCCACGGCAGTTAAAGTGGTCTCAAGATGGATTATTTCTGGCAGTCTGTTCAGGCTCTAGGATTTGGAAGAACAGCTATGAAGGAACTAGACAATTTCCTGAAGTGTAAAGATATATCACTGAAATCACTAAAGATAATCACTAAAGCTATCATTATCTATGCCATGATATTTCCAATTTCTATGTATGGTTGTAAAAGCTGGACAGTGAAGAAAACTGATAGGAAGAGAATCAACTCATTTGAAATGTGGTGCTAGAAGAGAGTTCTGCAATACCATGAACTGCCAGAAAGACAAATCAAGGTGTCCTTTGGCAAATAAAGCCTGAACTCTCCCTAAAAGCCAAGATGAGTAAACTGCTTTGGACATCCCATGAGAAGACACGACTCAATAGAAAAGACCATGATACTTTGTAACAGGGGTAGGCAACCTAAGGCCCGGGGGCCGGATGCGGCCCCCCAAGGCATTTGGACCGGCCCCAGGCCAGTCTTGCCGCCGCCCCCGCCCCCCCCATGATGATATTGATTATTGTTGTTATTACTTGTTCTTGGGTTTTTCTTGGCAAAATCTCCACAGGGGTTTTGCCATGGCTTTTCTGGGGCTGAGAGAGTGTGCATGCACATTTTTTTTAATTTTAATTTTTTTTAATTTTTAATTTTAATATTTATTTATTTATTTATTTATTTATTGTGCTTCGGCCCCCCAATTGTCTGAGGGACAGCAACCCGGCCCCCAGCTCAAAAAGGTTGCCTACCCCTGCTTTGTAAGGTGGAAGACAGTAGGAAAAGAGAAAGACCCCATTACAGGTGGACAGACTCAATCAAGAAAACCACAGCTCTGAGCCTGCAAGACCTGAGCAGAGCTGTTGGTGACAGGGTGACTTGGAGGTCTCTCATTCATAGGGTCACCATAAGTCAAAGCTGACTTGATGGCAGTTATCAACAACTATCTATGTCTACTGTTAGTTCACATCCTTCTGAACCCTTGGAAGAACCCTTCTAGTCCCCCAGTTGTTTTAGATTCTAGATTCTAAATGTTCCAGAAGACTTGCCTGCTTAAAATAATATGGTTTCATCCCCCAACCCAGAACATGACAGCTACCTGAACAGCTGAACCTTGGCCCCTTCACACAGGGAAAAAAAAAACAATCAAAGGCAAGCAAAGAAATGCTGATATGATTAAATAGAAACAAAGCAGTCTCCACTGAGCTATGAAATACACTGGGTGACTTTGGGCCAGTCACTCTCTCAGCCTGGCCTACCTCACAAGGTTGCTGTTTCCAGGATAAAGTACATAGGACAAGAGACTTGTTTGTATAATGTCTTGATCTCAGTGGAGGAAAGATGTGTAAAATTTGTTGGGGAAAGTTTTTGACTAATGGTGGGTTGTGTGCCACTTCAAAAATCACTTTCTTTCTCTGTTTCTATCTTCATGTTGGGAATAGCACATTTATACCTGTAAGGTGGTCTCCTCTTCTCTCCTGCATACTTGAACAAGTCATCAGTGAAGAACTTGGGCACCCTGTAGTCCTCAAGAAGTTTCCTGCGCTTAGGATGCTCCCCATAACTGCTGTCAAATATATAAAGTGGGCTGTCATCCCGTGTGGTCTCCATATACTCAATGTAATACTTCATCTTCATCTTCACAGAATAACCATCATTGTCCTCCCCACACTTGAACTTCTGGTTCCGGTATTTGCGCTTCAGGCGTTCCAGAGTCCATTTCTCTTGGGCTGGCCACCCCACCTCTGCATTTAGCAGCACAACCGGCTTGTAAGGCTTCTCATAACGTTCAATAAACTCTTCCACTGACAAATGGAGTGCATCTGCTCTTTCTACATTGTCCTGTAAGAGCAACAAAGATTTTTTAAAATACAAGATAATGCCCAATACAATGTAGCATAATACTAAAGATCATATTAGTCCTTTGCAATACGCAGCACAGAAAAAACAAGATCCCTTTTACTGAATCAGCCATGTGCAGTTTGCGTCTTCCTTAGTTTTCTAGGGAGGCAGGCTCAGCCAAAAGCAGGGGTCGGCAACTTTTTTTGCCAATGGGCCGATGGGAGGGAATGGCGCTGGAGGCCAGTGTGCACGCTTGCGCGCTTACACCACCCCTGCGTGTGCCGTCATTTTGAAAATCAAAATGGCAGCCGCCCCACTGTGTCGTGCGCGCACGCATGAGCACAACAGCCCCCCCCGAGGGCTCCTGTGGCCACGCTTGGCCTCAGAGAGGCCCAGCGCCGCCACGGGGATCCTCCGGGGCGCCATTTTGGATTCCAAAATGGTGCCCTGGAGGACCCCCACTGCCGCGAAAGGTGATGGCAGGACCGGGCAGGAGCCGGTCCGAAGGCCTCCGCAGGCCACATCCGGCCCGTAGGCCGTAGGTTGCTGACCCCTGGTCAAAAGGGTGCTGCTTTTACTTTTTGTTCTTAGTACTTCTTTCTAAAAAAATAGTGCTGTGTCATCAATGCTTCTGAGAAACGTTTTTTAAAATCATCAGACAGTCTCATATTCTTAACCCAATATAAAGAATTTCAGTTCTTTCTGTACTAGTATTCTGATGTTGTCTAGTGCTTGTATTAACTGATACCCTTAAAATACTGCATAGAATAAATAGAATATTTATTACCATTTTAAAACAATTTAAAATACAATACAATCCTACACACAATTAAGCTCTACTGAATTTAATGGAATTTATTCTTGGAACCCAGGACATAAATCCATTTGTTATTCCCAGTTACCAATTAATCAGTGGGGGGGTTACCTAAGTGTTGACTTCCCATTCAGCGATTCAATTAATCTGTTCTAACCTGGACTAGCAACTAGATTTAAACCCAGGACTGCAGCATTATATTAAACTTGAACTTTAAAATGAACAGAATGAAGTGTTATTTCCTCTTCACAGATAAGAGGCAGGGGAAGGCACATATTTCTGTTCTAGCAGTTCCAAATTATCTGCAAAGATTACTTAATTTTTAAAACACAAATCTGAACAAAGCACCATTAAAAGTACTTTACTTTTCTTCTTGACCAAGAAGCAGTAGCACATTAACACAAGTTACCCTACTAGTTGAAAAGAACACCTAAATCGTTACCATGAACAGATACTAGAAGAGCAATACAAAATTCTTTGCAACTTAATCTAAAGGCATCCAAGTTACTTGCTACAACTGACACTATTACACTCAGTAGCAGTAAGGGTTTTTGAATGGAAAATTCCATTCAAGTTTAAGTGAGTGTGCAATAGGATAAAGATATTACTGTCCCAAGGCCATATCAACAGGGTTTTTTCCATACTAGATGACATCTAGTATTCAGAGGTCCAGCTGAAACTTGAATTGTGAAGAGATGTAAGCATTCACAACGAGTGAAGCCTTATTCTGGACCCAGTCTCTCAAAAATAAGTCCAAACAAATTTAATAAGGCGTACTTTCAGATAAATGTGTATAAGACGGCACCTAAGGTAATTGTTATGGTCCATCATATTCTTGGAAACTGATACTATTTTTGGCATGCTAATACAGCAACTTACTCCTTTGTCTGAAGCAGCTCAAGCTCTGTTTTGTGTAACTTGTCTTTCAGGATTACAGAAATGGGGTTTCTACAATTTCCTGAGAACACAGATATTCCTAGACTAAATAAATACAAAGCAGCACAAAGCTTAAACAACTTTCCCAGTCTCCTAGAACTGGGACTGAAATGATTGACTCCACCTCCTCAACCCAACCTCAGAACTCTATTCTTTTTGGGGACTTGTTATGTTACAAAATAATCAGAGACAGGACTGCCAGTATATTCTGTTCTGCATATATAATTTGATCACCAACGTCTCCCTAATTGGTGTTCAACAAAAAGAGATTAAGCTGTTATATTTCTCTGAGTCACAGTAATCATCCAGCAATATAATGGAATATGAGCATATTATGCTCTTACATTGTACTAGTCACAAACCATAAAGATGGACTATTTGAAATGGCCACTACAAAACATTTAACAATAGTAGTGCAGATTAAGCTGCACAAGGAAGGCCATCATGAATCCTTATGAGGGTTGAAAAAGGTAAAAGTTTTCCCTTGACAGGATTGTCTAGTTATGTCTGACTGTAAGGGGTTGTGCCCATCTCTCTTACTAAGCTGAAGAGCCAGCGTTGTCAAAGATGAGTCTGTGGTCACATGGCCAGCATGACTGCACAGAACGCTGTTACCTTCCCACCAAAATACTACCTATTTATCTACTTGTACTTTTACATGCTTTCTAACTGCTAGGTTGGCAGAAACTGGGACTAGAGATGGGAGCTCACCCCATCATGCGGCACTTGGTCTCGAACTGCTGATCTTGCAATCATTAGTCAGTTCAAACTAAGAGGCAAAGATGTTAAAGCCCACAACTACTGTGTGCTTCATCAAGTGGTACGAAACAAAAGAGCAGGGGCTGCACCAAGGAATTTAAAAGATACAGCAGATTCCTACATTGCATCCTAGTGTGTGTGTGTGTGTATATGCTACCCTTCAGAGGCTAAAGAAAATTATGAGCCAATAAAGTCACTGAACTGCATTCTAGCTTTTCCTTGGTCTACTTTCTTGCCATATATATGTAGGGGAACAAACAATAGTTGTTGTGTGTCTCACCATGTTGTAATTTCCACTCTTGATCTGTTCTAAAATTGACATATATATATTTTTTCTAATGATAAAGATATAGTGCTATGACTTACTGTACAATCCCATACATCTGTACTCAGACGTAGGTCTCAATGACTTCAATGAGTCTTAGGATTGCAGTATTAAAGCAGAGTGGTTTCCCCCCAGCATTTAGTGCCACTTGGTACTCCTACCAACACTGCTGTTCACTACCTTCTAATGCAACCATTTTCAATCAGCTGCCCCCCAGATACATTTCACTAGGACTTCCATCTCTTCCAGTGAACCTTCCACAGTTGCAGAAGGCTGTATTGGCAACTGTTCCCATTATCTTACTATTCCTCCCCAAAATCCTTGAGGGAGAACTGTTATTCTATCAGTCACATCAACCTACCTTCAGCAAATGTAATCTACATTTTTATCAAGCTTCTACCTTTTCCTACAATTTATATTTTCACAGTCTCAGGGTGCATCTTATTTGTTTCTGTTGTGTGCCTTCAAGTATTTTCCAATTTATGGTGACCCTAGGCTTGGGGTTCTCTTGGCAAGATTTGTTCAGAGGTTTGCCACTGCCTTCTGAGGCTGAGAGCATGTGACCTGCCCAAGGTCATTCAGTGGGTTTACATGGTTGAGTTGGGAATCAAACCCTGGTCTCCAGAGTCACAGTCCAACACTCAAACCACTATGACATGCTGCTCTACACTATAGAAATAATGCATTCTGACACCACTTTCTAAGTGCTGTAGCTCCATTCTATGGAATCTTGGGCTCTTTGTAGTTTTACAAGATCTTATAGCCTTTTCTGCCAAAGAATGCTGGTGCCTCACAAAACTATGACTCCCAGGATTTGGAAGGATGGAGCCATGGCAGTTAAAGTAGTGTCAAATTGCATTATTTCTACAGTACAGATGCATTCTTACTCTCATTTCCTCCCTTGGTTGAACAGACACAATTTCCTTTTCTCCATACAACAACAACAACAACATTTATTTTTTACCCCGCCCCTCTGTTAAAACAATCAAGCCGGCTAAACAATCAAGGTGGCTAATGTACTATGCCTTTTTTACTATCAGTATTAAATCTGCTCTACAGAGAGAATGAGTGGTTTATCAACATATGAATAGTCCTAAAAGACTTTAAAGTGATGATTTACCTGCTTTTAATGTTTCTATCTGTTCACATAATCCAGGACAGTTGAGGAGTACCACTTACTCATGCTCTACCAAGATTTTTTAAAAAGAAACATGAGGAAATGTGTAGTATCCATACTTCCATTGATACACCAATGCTGGAAATCTGCACCCATTTTATCTGGGAGTAAACCCCACTGTAAGTCGCCTGCAGAGGGGCAGGATAGAAATAAATTTTTATTGTATGTTATTATTATTATTATTATTCAACATGACTCAGTTGTTAGTGGATTGAATTGAGAGCCAGCGTGGCAGAGAGGTTTGGGTATTGGACAACAACTCTGGAGACCAGGGTTCGAATTCCAGCTCAGCCATGAAACCACTGGGTGACTTTGAGTGAGTGCCTTAGGGGAAGGCAATGGTAAACCTCCTCTGAACAAATCAAGCCAGGAAAACCCCATGATAGGGTTGCCTTAGGGTCACCATAATTTGGAAATGATTTGAAGGCACACAGAAACAACAAAAGGTACAAGTTAGATTTTCACTGTGGAATAAATCAGCACTGAATTAAATACACCATACATGAATAGAAGTCCTCACTGATGAATGTGGTTTCCAGTTCAGGAAAAGCACATCAACTGGGAAGTGAGCCCCACTGGTTTCAATTACTTTGATGGCTGCAGGTAGGATTTCAGCCACAACTATACCACAAAATACCTTAAGGATTGTGGGGCCCACAAAACTTCGCTCTTTTCCTCACAAACTCCTTCCTCTCCAAGGAAATACTCAAGAAAAAGGCTCAAAAGCTTTCTTCAAAGGGGCACATTTTGGGCTATATACCAACAACAGGTCGAGCCACCTCAGGCAAAGGCGGCTGCCTGGGCGTCCTCCTTTTCCAGGACATGCCCTCTATTTCAACCTTCTGTTCAGGAGGGGCTTCAAAACGTCCTCCATTTAGAGCATGACTCAGAAGCATGGATTTATCTTTCTGAGAGTGTTTTTCAGTTTTTAATTTGGTCATGTCCTCCATTTTTCTTGAATGCCCTCCTTTTTGCAGTACCTTGTCCTCCTTTGTGGTTTGGACATCTGGTCACCTGCACAGAGACCCTGAGCAACCTTGGCCTCGGGCGTCACTTTCTGACCCCCTCCCTCTCCTCATTGAGTACCATCGTGGCACATCATGTTGAACTAGGACGCTGGGAGACCAGGGTTCGAATCCTGGCTCGGCCATGAAAACCCACTGGGTGGCCACAGGCAAGTCACACTCTCTCAGCCTCTGGGCATGGTGGCCATGGCAAACCTCCTCCGAGCAAATCTTGCCACGGAAACTCCAGGATATGGTCAACGTGAGCCGGAAATAAACTGAAGACACACAATAACAATACGTACAGTAGAGAGATCTTGCAGCACCTTTGAGACTCACTGAAAGAAAGAAATTGGCAGCATGAGACTTCACAGAATTCAGTCTACTTCCTCAGATATACATTGGGTGTAGCTGAAAGCCAGGGAAAGGCATATCTATGCCACTGGTATGTGAGAATTTCAATCCAAAACCCACTGGGGAGGTTGACCTTGGGCAAGTCACACTCTCTCAGCCTCAGGGGAAGGCAATGAAGGAATTATTGCCAAGAAAAACCCTTGATAGGTTCAGCCTCAGGGTAGGGTCGCCGTGAGTCGGGAAGGACTTGACGCAGGCACCCCACGACGGCGGCCCTGTGCTGAGCCCCCGTGGGCGCCTCCTCGCAGCCCTCCCCGCCATTTTCCTTCTTCGCCTCTCAACCGCCTCCGCCGTGGCTCACCTTGCAGGCTGCCGGGTTGAGCGGGAAGCTCTCGCAGTAGTTGTGCCGGGTCCAGTCGAGCGAGTCCTTGAGCTCCGGCCGGGCGCTCCGCTTCGCCTCGCGGATGCGCTTCTTGCTCTTGTGGTTCATGCTCCCGCCCGCAGCAGCAGCAGCAGCAGCAGCAGCGCCCTTCCCTCTCTTCCTTCTCCCTCTCCTCAGAGGCTGCCAGGAGGAACCCGAAACGCCTCACCCCGCCCCACCCCGCCCGCTTCCAGAAGTTTCACCTCTGCGCCGCCTCAGCCGCTAGCCTCGGCTCCGCCAACGCTCCGCTCCTTCTCATTGGCTGCCACATTCCGCCCACCCGCGCTGATTGGTCACTCTGGAAACGGAGAGGGAGGGTGGGAGGGAGGGAGGAGGAGTAGAATTAAGAGAAAAAAAAAGTAGGCCGCTGAAGAGGAAAAAGCGGTTTCGGGGCCGCCGCCATTTTGGAGACTCAGGGCCTCTGCAGACTGCCAGAAATAGTGCAGATTGAGTCCACTTTAAGGGTTAGGATTAGTGCTAGGGAATCATGGGAATCGTAGTTTTTTTCTGAGACATTGAGCCTTCTCTGTCAGAGAGCTCTGGTGCCACAATAAACTACAGTTCCCATGATTCTCTAACCCTAACCCTTAAAGTGGACTCAATTTGCACTATTTCTGGCAGTTTGTAAAGGCCCTCAGGTCCAAAACACACTGCAGAAATAATCCAGTTTGAGACCCCTTTAACTGCCATGGCTCAGCGCTAGGGAATCCTGGGATTGTAGTTTATTGTGTAACCAGAGCTCTCTGACAGACAAGGCTAAGTGTCTCACAAAGCTACAATTCCCAGGATTCCCTAGCAGAGCCAGGGCAGTTAAAGGGGTCTCAAACTGGATTAATTCTGCAGTGTGTTTTGGACCCCAGTTGATCTGCTTCGTCGGTGTGTGATGTGGAAAACTCCAGGAGGCTCTCTTCGCTTTACAAAAGCCCTCTCCCTCCCGTTTAAAGGGCGGCGGTGTTGATGTGTAAATAATAATAATAATAATAATATCCCGCCCATCTCGCAGGACTGGCACTCAGGAGGGCTTACAACATTAAAAAACACCATACGGTTAAGAACATACAAAATAGTACATTAAAATAGGATTAAATTACTACAATAAAACAGTCCCATCAACCTGAACAAGAACCAATGTTGCACTGCCTTGTAAGATCAGAGAGAGCGAAAGGAGAGAGGCGGTGTAACTATGGCTGCATCCGCACTAGAGAAACAATCCGGTTTGACACTGCTTTAACTGCCATGGATCAGTGCTATGGGCTCCTGGGGTTTGTAGCTTGTTGTGGCACCAGAACACCCTGATTGGTTGTCTCACAAAACTACAATTCCCAGAATTCCATAGCCTAGATCAATGGCAGTTAAAGAGGTGTCAAGCTGGATTATTCCTGCAGTGCGGATGCAGTTTTTGGAATATTGTATGTAGGGCGATGTTATTTATTTTATTCAAACTGAAGCCAAAGCATACGCATATATATATATATATATATATACACACACACACATACTGTATACCACACACACACATATATATGACCCACTTTTTCCTTTGAGCATTTATTTTATATATATATAAAATTTAACACAGAAGAAACTGATCACAGGTAAAACTATGAACACTCAAAGGAAAAAAAGAAACACAAAGGGAAGTAAAAAAAGGACAGACAAACAAGTAGGAAGCATATATAAACCCCACCAATTCTATAAACACTGGAGCATTTAACACTAGTAAAACATTAAAACTTGACTAGAACACAAAACAATACAATTTTAAAACACAATTAAAGCACCACATTAATAATAAAAGGACGATTGTACTTTCTTACAACTTCATATACCAATACTGCATCTGCTGATCCAACACAATTTTTTTTCAAATAGTGATCCAATTAATTCTCCACGATTTAATTTTTAGCCATTTAATTCCTTGTTGGCAAAGCACTCTGTGTATGAGAGACCTCCTGGGCACCCTGTCCTCAGTCACTCTCCTCAGCTCTTGCAAATTCATGGCCATGGGTTCTCTGGTTGAGTCTAGCCACCTGGAATGCGCTCTCCCTCTTTTCCCATTGCTTCCCACTTTGCCAAGCATTATAGTCTTTTTCTAAGGGGCCAGCATGGCATAGTGGTTTGAGCATTGAACTATGATTCGGGAGACCAGGGTTTGATTCCCAGCTTGGCCATGAAACCAACTGGGCAAGTCACACTCTCTCAGCCTCAGGGGAAGGCAATGGCAAACTTCCTCTGAGCAAATCTTGCCAAGAAAACCCCATGATAGAGTCACCCATAAGTCAGAAATGACTTGAAGGCACACAACAACGTCTTTTCTAGTGAGGGCCTTCTTCTCATGGTATGCCCAAATTACAACAACCTCAGCTTAGTCATCTTTGATTTCAGGGAGGGTTTGGGTCTGATCTGCTCTGGCATCCATCCATTGCTGTTTTTAGTGGTCCTTGGTATTCTCAGAACTCTCTCCTCTAGCAATACATCTCAAATTAGTTTATTTTTCTTCTCTATCAGTTTTCTTCCCTGCTCAGCTTTCACAACCATACATAGAAATGGGAAATACGATAGCATGGACAGTCCTGACTTTGGCATTTATTAATAAATATTGACATTCCAGGATCTTGTCTAGTTCCTCCATAGCTGCCCCTCCAACTCCTAGTCTTCTGATTTCTTGACTGCAATCTCTGCTCTGATTGGTGATTGAGCCCAAGTATGGAAAATCTTGAACTATTTCAATCTCTTCATCGTCTACTTTAAAATTAGGTAGAACACCTGTGGTTATAATTTTAGTTACATCTCAGTAGACACATATAAGAATGTGCTATCAAAAAGCTGGCCCTTTAAAGTGCTACAAGTCTTTTTGCAATAGATAGGAAGGTTTGGCTGTGTATTTATTCTGATCTAGTTGATCTCGTAGTTCACCCATCAAATGAATTACCCCTGGAATAATAATGCTTTTGAACAGTATTTTGTTCTTCTTGTCTGTCTTCAAGTTGTTTCCAATTTATGGTGACCCTATCACAGAGTTTTCTTGGCAGGTTTTTTCAGAGTGGGCTTGCCTTTGTCTTCCCATGAGGTTGAGAGAGTGTACCTTGCCCAAGGTCAGCCAATGGGTTTCATGTCTAAGCAGGGATTCAAACCCTGGCCTCCCAGGCTGTATTTGCACTGCAGAAACAATCCAAGTTAACATCTCTTTAACTGCCATGGCTCAGTGCTATGGACTTCTGGGGTTTGTAGTTTTGTGAGATATATAGCCTTCTCTGTCAGAGCTCTGGTTTCACAATCCCAGAATTCCACAGTATTGAGCCATGTCAGTTAAAGTGGATTCAACCTGGATCATTTCTGTAGTGTGGATGCAGCCTCCTACGCCTCACTGGCTTTGTTGTTAGAAATGACTTAAAGGCACACAACAACCACCATCCCAAGGAGGAGCAGAAATCATCCAGGTTGACCTCAGTTTAACTGCCATGGCTCAATGCTATGGAATTCTTTTGTCGTTTATTATGGCACCAGAGCTCTCTGACAGAGAAGGCTAAATGTATCACAAAACTACAAATCCCAGGATTCCATTGCATTGGGCCATGGCAGTTAAAGAGGTGTTAACCTGGATTATTTCTGCAGTGCAGATGCATCTTGGGAGGCTAGGGTTTGAAACCCTGATTGGCCATGAAACTCATTGGGAGACAGTGGGAAAGTGACTTAATGGCGAACCTATCAATGGGTTTTCTTGGCAAATTTCTTCAGAGGGCATCCAAAGGTAGCCGTGTTGGCCATATAGCAACTCCAGTAACATAAAAAATCCGCCAAGCGGTGATATCTTTATTGGAATAATTGAAATGCACAATATACATGTTGCAAGTTGCAGTCAGGAAATCAGAAGACTAAAAATGGGGAGGGTGGCTATGAAAGAACTAGAAAAGATTCTAAAATGCAAAGATATACAACTCAGCACAAAAGTGAGAATCATACAAGCCATTGTATTCCCTATTACCACGTATGGATGTGAGAGCTGGACAGTTAAGAAAGATGATAGGAAGAAGATCAATGCATTTGAGATAATGTGGTGCTGGAGAAGAGTGGTGAGGATCCCATGGATAGCCAAAAGGACAAACAAGTGGGTCCTAGAAAAGATCAAGCCGGAAACTCCCTGGAAGCCAAGATGACCAAACTGAGGCTCTCATACTTCAGACACATCATGAGAAGGGAGGACTCTTTGGGGAAAAACAATAATTCTGGGGAAGGTGGAGGTAGGCAGGAAGGAGCCCAGATGGATGGCCTCTATTAAGGAGGTCACGGTTATTAATGAAGGGGTTGCAGGAATTAAGCAGAGCAGTGGAGGACAGGGGGCCTTGGAGATGTACCATCCATAGGGTCGCCATGAGTTGAGATTGACTCGAGGGCAGTTAACAACAACTGCACTGGCTTCTCCATCAGGCAAGGTGTTACAAACTACACAGGATGGGAAAAAATTGAAGATGTTAGTTATAAGCCTGCAGTTTGCTGTTATTGTTCTTAACTTCACAAGGTATGGAGGAGGAGGTTTTCTTCAGAGGGGGGTTGCCTTTGCCTTCCCCTGAGGCTGAGAGAGTGTGCCTTGCGCAATGGGTCACCCAGGACTGGAACCCTGGCCTCCCTCAGAGTCCTAGCCCAGCCCTCCAACCACTAGGCCGGCTGGCTCCCTCTCAGCTGAGAAGCTCAGCCTGAAGAAACCGCCACACAAAGGCCCTGCCGTCAATAATAAGAGGAGGGAGGAGGGGCCTCTTTGGTGGAGCGCAATCCTACTGGCTCAGCCCTTCCTAATCCCGCCCTCCTCAAGAAGCTCGGGGACTTTATTGGTCCAGACGGGCTCGACTTCAACGTCTCTTGAAGGTTCGGAAGGGCGGCCAGGAGGGCCCCATGTTCCAGGAGGCGCCCAGATGCAGCGCCAGGGAGTACCGCTTTGGAGGAGCGGGAGGAAGGGAGGAGGAGGAGGAAGAAGGAAGCCAGGTGGAACCAGGACTGGTGGTCCGTATTCCTGAGGTGACCATCTGTTATTATCATCTTTATTATCATCAATCATCATCATGTGTCTTTGTTGCAACTTACTCGGAACCATAGCCATGTCAGGTCCAGAACACACTGCAGAAATAATCCAGTTTGAGACCGCTTTAACTGCCCTGGCTCAATGCTAGGGATTTCTGGGAACTGTAGTTTTGTGAGACATTGAGCCTTCTCTGTCAGAGAGAACTCTGGTGCTACAACAAACTAAAGTTCCCAGGATTCCCTATCATTGAGCAGGGCAGTTAAAGCGGTCTCAAACTGAGTTATTTCTGGCAGTATGTTTTGGACCTTGGTTGTTTATCCTCTTCTTTAGGTTCCTTTAGCAAATACAGTCTAAGGATAAAATATATTTCCATAATAATATTGAAGTTGGCTGTAATTCTGCCATGAAGTTATTGGAAGTAATGTTATTGATGGTAACTGTGGTAAAAGTGAATGGGTTTTAAATGTGCAAATACAGTATCTGTGCTGCTGTTCCCTTATAAATAAGACCTTTTATGGGCACTTTTGATACCAAATGCTAATGAATCACAGGAATTATTACATGTGATATACCACAGTAATCTTGGCCATGCAGGTGAAAGTTATCGTCAGTGGTAAAGTGTTAATGATTTAATAACTGGCATAAAAATTGATTATGTATGTTCAGTCTTGTCATGGCATCCAGCAAATACCACCCTGCAAAATTCTACTAGATTTTACTAGTGCTACTAACTTTTACTGGTGCTACCAACATGACCAACTTTGAAAGCTAGGCTGTGTTGTTCTGTCATACTATATTCTCTGATCATTGTGCAAAGGAACCTTGTATCACCTTTGAGACTAAGATCCAAAACACACTGCAGAAACAATCCAATTTGAGACTGCTTTAACTCAGTGCTAGGGAATCCTGGGAATTGTCATTTATTGTGGCACCAGAGCTCTTTGACAGAGGCGGCAAAATGTCTCCCAAAACTACAGTTCCCAGGATTCCTTAGCACTGAGCCAGGGCAGTTAAAGTGGTCTCAAACTGGATTATTTCTGCAGTGTGTTTTGGAGTCAAGGGAAAGAAAAACTGGTAGCACGAGATTCCATAGACTTGAACCTACTTCTTCAAGTCTATGAACCTCATGCTACCAGCTTTTTTCTTTTTCTTTTTTCTTGGTGCTACATGTTCCCTTTGCATTGGATTTTCCAGGATAACATGGCTATGTGTCTGAATCATACCCTGGTCAGTAACAGGAAAGTACAGTCAGCCCTCATTATCCATGGATTTTTTTTATCCAAGGATTCAAGTATCCACAGCATGAAAATAAAATACTGTGTTCAAAAATGAATAAATTCAAGAGCAAACTTTGTTTTTGTCATTTCATATAAGGAACACCATTTCACTATGCTATTGTATTTAATGGGACTTGAGCATCCATGGGTTTTGCTCTGCATAGAAGGTCCTGGAGCTAAACCCCAGAGGATACCAGGGGCCCATTGTATCTGCTTTTATTTTCAGCTGAAAAACTGACTTGTTTCACCATTCTCTTTGGCAGTTGCAATTTCTGTGTATTTTGTGCCATGCTGTGGGGAAATGTTGTTTGTAGTCTTCTATGGAGTAATTAATTTGCAGGCTACCGGTAACAGCTGACTTTATCTAAGAAATCTAATAATCTAATAAATAAGCCTGTTTAAAAAAGCTTTTTAAAAAGGGTCCTTTCACACTACACAATTATAGTAATGTAGTTCTACTTTAATTGTCATAGAAACACCCTGTGGATCTGTAGTTTAGAGAGGAGGATTTAATTTTAAGCCAGAGAGCTTCTCTCATGTGTAGACTACAAAACCCAGGATTCCACAGGATGCAGCCAGGACAGTTAAAGTGGAATAATCCTATAAATGCATAATATTAAAGAGCAGCTGCTGAACACTTTTTAAAAAAGTGTTTGTACTCATTTTACAAAGTTTCCTTTTGCAGGTCCTCGATCCTCAGTATGGCATGTACGTTTGGCCCTGTGCAGTGGTTTTGGCTCAGTACGTCTGGTTTCATAGAAGACTAGTCTGTGGCAAGAACATTTTGGAGGTAAACGTTAATAACTTACAGTTTATGAAAATAGAACCTTGCAGAAAGGTGTTCTCCCCCATAAATTTATCTTGTTAAAAATACAAGGCTAGTTTTAAAATCTCAAGCATTTATAAGAGGGCCTCATGGACAACATGGATGTGTTTACTTTTAATTAGGCTATATTTTTATAGTACAATCGCCCCTCCAGATTCATAGGGCATCCATTCCAGACACACACACACCCCGCGAATCAGGAAAATCACAATTATCCAAGCTCCATTGATTTCAATGGCAGTACACTCCCGCGCCATTTTGTCCTTCCTTGCTTGCTGTCTGCAAAAGACCGAGACCGCAGACCGCAAACGGGGAGGGATGAATGTATTCTCTGTGGATAAGATTACGAAGAGCTTTTAAAAAATCTGCTCAACAATATGAGATATTTGTTCTAGGATGTTTCATGGCATCTTGCACAGAAAAAAAAACATTTTTAGAAATTTTTCAGTTAAGTTCCACAACAAAATGCCAGGGCAAGTAATCATAGGTCCTCCATTTAGAATAAAGCAACCGATAATAGTACTGCACTGTGCTATATATATAGGATGCTTTAAGTTGTGACTGATATATGTACATAAATAACCAGATATATGCAGGTATTGTTAATCTGTCATGTCTGTAATTTCCCCAACTACACTATATCATACATACACCAGCAGCTGAAAACAAACTATACACTATTTTCTGTTGCCCTTGATCAGTCAAATGAAACAGGTTTTTAGTAAAGTCATAAACGGTAAATATTATTTGGAGCGTTAAGCTATCATTCTAGTGAGGCAATGAATCATCCAAATTTGAGTGCCATCCCAAACTATTAGGTATGTTTGCCCTTACAAATGATGTTATTACAAATCAGTTTTTACTGTCCAGATTGGCGCTGGTGTGAGCCTTCCTGGGATAGTAGCAGCGAAATGTGGAGCAAAAGTGATACTGTCAGATAATGCAGAATTCCCTCAATGTTTGGACAACTGTCGAAAAAGCTGCCAGATGAATAACCTCTCAAGTGTATGTGTCACAGGAATCACCTGGGGTCATATATCTCCCAGCCTGTTGTCTTTACCTGCAATGGACATCATTTTGGCATCTGATGTTTTTTTTGAACCAGAAGGTAAGGTGCTTACTGTTCTTATTCTACTACTCATATTCATTGTATGTGCAGACATTCCTCAGTTAACAAAACCTCTGGCAAAGATTCTGCTTTTTACAAAACCATTTATACTGCACAGCCCCCCCACCCTTCTCTTTTTAGTTGGAAGATGTTTTTTAGCCGCATCCACATTGGGAAGATAGTGAACTGGAGAAATGGGCTGTCTGTTTCTGGTTGCAGAAGTGTGTCTTCAGTAAACAATGCATTAAAAACTTGAGCTGAAATAGCAAAATTCTTTGTTAATTGATCGTAATGTGGCCATTTTTGCCTGTTTACAATAGGCAAATGTGCTGCCTCCAGGATCTATTATTGAACATATATGAACAGCAAAACAAAAAGGGGAAAAGCAGATCTGTAAATTTGGCCACCAAAATGAAATGTGGAAAACTTGAGGCAGGAGTCACCCCTGGATGTATTTTGGAAGAAGCCTTAAGTGGTCTTTTACTTATGGAAGGATTACCCAATTTGTTTCATTTCATACATGCATATTATTTTGAAAAGAACATTGCTGAATCATGTTGAATTTCTCCATAAGGCCACTATCGTTTACCTTGTTCATTATCTATATTATGAAATCTGTTATTTTATGGATTAATAGTCAAAAGGTTCTTCACAAGCTACAGCACAAGTGTGACAAAAATTTGGGTATCTATGCAAGTTATGTGCACTTACCGGCTATGCAATAAAATGTAAGTGATGTGTAAAGTAGGAGTTCAATTTATACAGAACAAATTGTTCTCTGTGGTTAAACACCAACTTGCAAGTATTTAATGGTCAGTTAATTTGTTCATTACTGCAACTCAAGAACTCAAACTTTCAGTGTAACTGGATTTATGTTTCCCTGTTTGGACTAGTCTATCACTACTGCCTATGCTTAGTAGCGCTAACAAGGATTGTATTTTAAAACATTTGAAAGGTACCATGTGACAATTCAGTACCAAGATCTGTTCACACCCAGAACTTCCTTTTGCAGAAAACATAACACTTTTGCGCTTGTTTTAGAACTATAGGTGCTAAGTTCCCTTGCTGTACTATGCCAGTAAAAGGATATTCACCAAGCCCTCAATCTTTTTGAGCACAATTGGGGGGACAAAGCACCAAAATTAAATAAATAAATAAATAAAAATTAAAAATAATTTTTTAAAAAAAAATCATGCACACACTCTTAGCCCCATAAAAGCCATGGCAAAACCCCTGTGGAGATTTTGTCAAGAAAACCCCAAGAACAAGTAACAATAATATCGTAGGGGGCGGCAGGACTGGCCTGGGGCCGGCCCAAAGGCCTCGGGGGGCCGCATCCGCCCCCCCCCCCCGGGCCTTAGGTTGCCTACCCCTGGCATGGAGTTATCAAGAATACCTTTTCCCTCATAGAAATACCTTGCTGTTTTATGAGCCTTTATGCTTTACCTCAGAGAACAGGAGCAATTTGAGAACAGCACAGGACATGCTTGTCCCATGCCTTGAAGTGGGACTTCATCATGGAACAGATATTACTGCATTTTGGTCATGGATAAATTAGAGCAGCAATAAAGTTCTGAAACTCCTTTCATGCTTTACTGTTATTCAGCCCCACGTAACACTGTGGGCTAAATGCTTTGCTAAATGAATCTATAAATACCATGGGATCAAGGATTAGAACAATACAGTTGCCCCTGTTTTCATGGATGTGGGAGTTTGCATCCCTCACCCATGCAGCAAACGGAGGACAAAATGACGCTTGCATACTGGCAATTTTCCAGTTTTATGCGGAGGGTGGTGGTGGTCTGGAACGGATCCCCTGTGAAAATTGGGGGGGAACACAAAGACGATGACTGTGTAGCAAACTAATGGCATGGTTTAAACAACATTAACTATGGAGTAAAATCCAAAGTAACAGGTAAAATAGAACTCTGAAGTTATACACATTTGTACTAAAAGTTCATTTGCATTTCAGACTTTGAAGATGTTCTAAGCACAGTGCACTACCTCATGAAAAAGAACCCTCATGCTCAGTTCTGGACTACTTACCAAGTCAGAAGGTATGGCTGTGCCAAATCTCTCATGTTGATCAGTTTCAAGCACTTTCACAGGCACATGTGTCATAAGATGTGATTAAAAAAACTAACAGTGCTCTACATTTGCAACCAGGCTTTGAAATAGTTACTTAGAAGCTAATCTTAATACAATTTGTTAAGCCTATGCCTTGCAGTGTAAAGATTTAATTATTTTTCAGTGCTGACTGGTCTATTGAAGGAATACTCTACAAGTGGGAGATGGAAAGCTTCTGTGTGCCACTGGAGTCTTTTGAGGCCAACAAGGAACAACTGGCAGGATCCTTTCTTCCAGGAAGACATACTGTTGAAATGATGGTCATCACCCAAATGAAATAAATTTTTAGGAGACTTTTTAAAACAATAAATATTCTATTTTAAAACTTAAGTTGTTTGGCACTATATTCCTCTGCATGTTATTCCCTCACAAGTTCCCCAAACATACAAGGCACCTGAGTATTAATTATCTCCCATTGTATCATGCAAATACTCTGGAAGATCACCCACTCCCTGGAGCAATTTGAGGATATGCAGTAGGATGAAAGAGGGAAATGAGAAAGGTTAACTTCCCTTCCTGCTTTGTTGGTAAACCTGTGTCATCAGTTCAGTAAGTACTAGAGACAATACTAAAGGCAAATGAATTTAAAAGCCACCTGCATTAGTTTGACAACAACAGCAGTCCACCGTATTTAGCAGCCTCATGAAATTCATATGTATTGCATTTTTCCTGACATACATTCCCCCCATTGTAATATACAGTAGTTTGAGTTGCAGGACAACTGGTTTCAAATTCCTATTCAGCCACTGAAACTCCAATTCACTCTTATCAGCCTTGGAGAAAAACAAAGGCAAACCACTTCTGAAAAAAGAAAAAGCCTTATGTTCACCTTAGGGTTATAAGTCAGAAACAACCTGAAGGCTCAGGAGAACACACAAAACTGACTCACAACATTAGATTTCAAAAAAACAACACCAAGAGAGTGTTTTTATTGAACTACAGACAGTGGTTATAGTACAGAATGTTTTAAGAGTTACTCCAAATTTATACTGAGAGGAATGAATTAAATGCTTTAACGTTACATTTTTATATGCAAGTTCACATATGTAGATGGTCTAATTTACCATTCTGGAAAAATAAGGTGTGTATATCACCAGCTAGATGTGCTCACTGTATGCTCCGTTATTTTTATGCAAGGCCGGGTGACTGGAAGTGCAGTTGTCAGGCAATTATAATTAACTGGACAGCCATTTGTTTCTGCACGACAAGGCATCGTTACAGGAGCAATCAGGAGAAAACAGGAAACAGCCAAGCACTCTGCACTGCAACACGCCACCTTAACAGCTAACCAGCATTACTCAACTGCTACACAACTGCGCCTAGTGCACAAAAATACATAAGAGAAGAGATTAGAATTTTGTCTGATAAAAACAAATCTTTCAAAATAATTGTCAGCTGCAAAGTTTACTGTTTGACTTGAAGATATTCTTTCAACTGAAGTTTTTGGAAACGCTTTGGAATTTAAAATTTCAGAACAGGAGAATAAAGGCAAAATTTGAAGATTTGGACAGCATTAAGCTACTCAGCAGCTTTAATATTAACCTTGAGGCAGCAAGTTAGTTACCAGTTTAATTTGCAAACAAGTCAACACTGTATGAACAAAAATGAAGTTTTTACCTCAAATATCCAAGCCAATAATGAAATCTGTAGACGTTCACATCACTAAATTACAAGAAATTTGAATAATAGCAACAAAATGGCACATAAAAGTAATAGTCTGCCATTTGAGGCTCAAAAGTAAAATAAAAAGTTAGACAAAGTGTTACAAAATAACCTTTTTCAACAGCTGGTTGCTTGTGCTGGGGTCTTTCCAATGGACTGGCGATTCGTATGATCAGTTCTTCTCCAAAGGCATCCTTTATGTAGATTTCTCATCTATTTGCTGTATCTAGGTTTGAAAAATGAAGAGTTCAGCAAGGAAACCCTCTTACGCCTTCTACATTTTATGGATCATCTCAGTTTCCCAGTAGTAGTGGCCTTGTCTTGACGCATAGGAATATAAAGTATCCACCTCCCACCAGAAACTAATAGTTGACTTGAGAGTTTTGGAGATACTGTGGATTCTCCACTAACCACAGTATAGGTGTTAGGCAACGCTTAAACCACCCTTAATATGAAACCAGCCTGATTCTGTTAAATTATGGATTAGTTCTTATTCAAAACCTTGAAGAGTCATTAAACAGTTGCATTTCCATAACACTTCTAGGCCCCTTTGAAAAAACAGGACCAAAAACTTTAGGGAGGTTAAAGACACACTATCCATTTTCCCCACCCAGCACATCCTTATAAGCCCACAATTGCACTGTAGAACAATCCGGTTTCTGTAAAACCTTGCTTTTCAACTTTTGTTTCTAAAAACATTTGTGGCTGTCGAACTCTGTAACCACAGGACTGACTGTTCATTAACAGGATAGTGTATCTTTAACATTTAAAGACAAACCTGCTCCAATACACGCCCACAGAAACTGGTCCCTGGAGGATCAGCCAAATCAGTTAAAATCTGCAATACTGGCCAATATTCTTTAAGCAAACAGGAGACCGCAGCTTTAAAGGGGAAAATGCAGATGTTGGGTAAGAACAGTAAGAAATAGTCATTTTCAGAAATAGGTCGCGTCTTAAAACAATAGATATTAAAAAGCAAGCTATTAATAGCAACAAAGCACAAAGAATCCTTTATTAGCTACAAACTACACACCCTCCTCAGAAATGAACAAGCCCCGCTAGCATTTATTTGTTCTAAAATGCCCTGTGAAGGATCCAATACCGCTGAAGTGCTACCAAAAAACACCATGCAGCTGCAGCAACACACTAGAGACCTTACCATTGTCCTAAGAGGAAACGGCTCCTTCCTCTTCAGGAGACTTGGGTGGGCTCTTCGAAGGGGACCTCGACTTGGACTCCCTCTTTGAGACGGGCGGGGGGCTTCTTGATCTGGACCGAGATCTTGACCGGGACCGAGATCTAGAGGCAGAGGATGACTTGGACTTGGACCTCCTGGCTGATCTGGACTTGGAAGTGGAGCGAGAGCGGGACCGCGTGCGAGACCTGGACTTGGATCGGCTGTAGCGCGACCGACTCCGGGACCGGGACCGGCTTCTGCTCCGGGATCGGCTGCGGCGACGTCTTCTGGGGCTGCGGAGATAGGAGGAGAAAAAAGCAGAGTGTTTGGGCAACGTTGTTGCTGCATGTGTCTTCAAGTCATTTCTGACTTACTGTGACTCCTAAAGCCCATTATGGGTTTCTCTTGGTAAGACTTGTTCAGAGGTTTGCCATAGCCATCCCCTGAGGCTGAGAGCTGTGACTGGCTGCCTAAGGTCTCCCAGTGGGTTTCCATAGCCGAGCTGGGATTTGAACCTTGGTCTGCAGAGCCAGAGTCCAACACTTAAAACCATTACGCCACACGAGTGTTGCAATACTCGCCCTGCCTCTGGAGTTTCGTTTGCAGCGCCAATGAGGAAACCTCGAGGCGGCCCCCGCCTTCCCTTCCCTTCCCTTCCCCACGTGGCTGAGTGACTTTCCCGCCGCCCTCGCCCGAAGCCAGGGCCCTCCTCCCCGCCACCCAGGCGCTTCCCTTCCCTTCCCCTCCTTCCCTCCCTGCCAGCCCGGGTTTACTGCCCCTGGCCTTTAAGCACCCAATCCTGCCCCAACACCCCCTCCCTCCTCGTGTTACTGTCGCCGCCTTGGGCCTTAAGTCTTTCCCGACTTAGGGCGACCCTACGCTAGGCTTTTCTGGGTCAGATTTCTTCAGAGCGGGCTTGCCATGGCCCTCCTCTGAGGCTGAGAGAGCGTGACTCGCCCAAAACTCCCCCGTTGGGCTTCCATGACCGACCTGGGAAGCCAACCCTAGTCTCCAGAGTCGCAGTTCAACACTAAAAGCACTACGCCCCAATTTAGTCCTCCTTCCCAATTGGGCCACGCTGCGGAAACAAACTACCACTTTTGGCTGCCGCGAAACTGTGGGAATTGTCGTTTTGTGGGGCATTTAGCCTTCTCTCTCAGAGACCTCTGGTGCTACAACGAAGGACAATTCCCCAAATCCCACCGCACTGACTTAAAGCAGCGTCCAGCCGCGTTTCCTTCCTGCCGTGCGGAGGGGATGCGGTGCTCTCCTCTCCCTTCCCTTCCCTCACCTCCGGCTCCGGCGTCCGTATCCTCCGCTGCCGTAGCGGCGCGGCGGGGGCCCTCGGCGGCTGTGGTGGGAGTCGGGCGGGCGCCCGTAGCGGGCCATCTGGACCCGGAGCTCCCGCCCGTCCAGCACGGCCCCGTCCATGGCGTCCATGGCGTCCTCGGCGTCGCGCTTGTCGTGGAAGCGGACGAAGGCGAAGCCGCGGCTCTCCTTGGTGTAGCGGTCCCGGGGGATGTAGACGTCGCCCACCCGGCCGTACTTCTCGAAGACCCGGCGGAGGGTGTCCGGGGAGGTGCGGTAGGTCAGGTTGTCCACCTTCAGAGAGGTCATCCCCTCCACGTCCGGAGGCGGCCGCCCGTAACTCATGGCCGCAGCGGCGGAGGAGGAGGCGTGAGAACCGGAACGGAGGCGGCGAGGGTGGAGAGCAACAACGGCCGGGCGGCGCTCGCGGTTAGGCCCCGAGAAGAAGAAGGAGGAGGAGGATTGCAACACGCGGCCAGTATCTCACACAGGAGCCACCATCTCCCAGCGCAGCCGCCAGCAAATGAGCGAGGTACCGCCCTTCCTCCTGCACTTAAGCGCCACAAAATGGCCGCCGATGACCCGGAAGTAACCCTCGGCGCTGCTCCCCGCTCTCCTCGTCTTCAGCGAACTCAGTCCCAATTCCGTTCAGTTTTCGTTTACTAAACTGGGGGCGGGGAGAGATTTAAAAACCACCTTTTACGACTGCGGCTCGAAAAGAAATGTATATATTATTGCTTTTCAACGTTCGGTTTCCGTTAGGGCGAAACCCCGGAAGGGATTCCTTCTCTCTCTCTCTCTCTCTCTCTCTTCCCCCCCCCCCCCCGAGAATATAAAGCATTGCTGAATTCCCAATATGAAAGAGGTCGATTGGCGTTTCCTTATTCAAATACAGATTGCACGTTTTATTTATTTTATATTTTTAAAAGGCGTTAAACAGCACGCATAGACAATGAAGGGTTTTGTTCGAAGAGAAAGTCGAGCACTCAAAATGGCGCCGGAGGAAGAGAAGAAGCTGACGCGTACGTCGCGAGCGCGCACGTAACAGGCCTGTGGCGCGCACGTAACAGGCCAGCCCAAGAGGGCGCGTTCGCGGGCATGGAGGAACACCAAACTCATGCGTTGCTTATCAGCCGCAGTGTAAAGGCGCGAGCGAACGCTGGGGAGGGGCGTGGTTAGATTTTGCCCCGCCCCCTATTCTCAGCACTGAGTTGGGCTTGGAAGACGCTTAGGTCTTTCCTATCTATCTGTCTATAGGCCTTTACAGACTGCCAGAAATAATGCAGCTTGAGGCCACTTTAACTGTCCTGGCTCAGTGCTAAGGAATCATGGGAACTATAGTCTGTTGTGGCACCAGAGCTCTCTGACAGAGAAGGCTCAATGTCCCAGAAAAAAATACAATTCCCATGATTCCCTAGCATTGAGCCAAGACAGTTAAAGTGGCCTCAAGTTGCATTATTTCTGGCAGTCTGTAAAGGCCCATGTCCATGCATATGTTTGTGTGTTGTGTGCCTTCAAGTCGTTTCAGGCTTATGGCGATCCTGGGACCAGCCTATCACGGGGTTTACCTGGCAAGATTTGTTCAGAGGGGGTTTGCCAGTGTCATTTTTTGAGGTTGAGAGAGTGTGACTTGCACAAGTTACCCATCCAGTGGGTTTCCATGGCTGAGCTGGGATTTGAACTCTGGTCCCCCAGAGACTAAGGGCCGTTGCAGACTGCTAGAAATAGTGCAAATTGAGTCCACTTTAAGGGTTAGGGAATCATGGGAACTGTATTTTATTGTGGCACCAGAGCTCTCGGACAGAGAAGGCTCAATGTCTCAGAAAAAAATAAAATTCCCATGATTCCCTAGCACTAGCCCTTAAAGTGGACTCAATTTGCACTATTTCTGGCAGTCTGCAAAGGCCCCTAGTCCAACGCTCAAACCACTACACCACACTGGTTATCGTGTGTGTGTGTGTGTGTGTGTGTGTGTATATATATATATATATATATATATATATATATATATGTATACACACACACACACACACGTAAACTGGGCTTTTCATTTTGGTTGTTGCGTGCCTTCAATGGCAACCCTAAAGTGACCCCATCATGGGTTTTTTTGGCAAGATTTCTTCAGAGGAGGTTTGCCATTGCCATTGCCTTGCCCTGAGGCTAAGAGAGTGTGACTTGCCCAACGTCACCGGCCCAGTGGGTTTCCATGGCCCTGTTGGGATTTGAAATTGGTCTCCAAAGTCATAGCCCAAAGCGCAAACCACTACGCCACGCTAGCTTCTCTCATTTTTTTGTTTTTGCTTCTCTCTTATCATTGGGCAAAACTACAGCTAGTGGGGTGGGAGAAGAAGCTGTGAGAAAAAGAGTGAGCAAACATTTGAGTTCTTCAGATCTTTTAATTAGGTTGGATGGGTTAAGGCTTAACTGGTAAGCAAAATAGATTGGGGGGATTCTTTCTCTTCTGGAAGTGAGGATTGCATCACTTGCCTGAGGAAAAGTCATGACCTTAGACCTCATTGCGTAGTCTAGAGAGTAATTTTCATTGGAGAGCCATTAATGAGGTATAATTATTAATGAGGTATAACTCTGGAGACTCAAATTCAATTCCCTGCATGGCCATGGAGCCCCACGGGTGACCCTGAGATAATCACATACACTCAGCCCCAGAAAATCCAATGATAGGGTCATTGTATGTCGGAAATGACACCAGGCTGATGCCACACTGCAGATTTAATGCAGTTTGATACCACTTTAACTGCCCTGGCTCAATGCTACAGAATCCTGCAATTTGTAGTTGTAGCAGCAGAGCTCTCTGACAGGGAAGGCTAAGTGTCTCACCAAACCACAGTTCCCTGAATTCCCTAGCATTGAGCCACAGCAGTTAAAGTGGTCTCAAACTGGATTATTTCTGCAGTGTGATTTGGACCTAAATTTGTAATCCCAGATTGGGATGTAAAGCCCTTTTTATTTAATGGGTCTTCTGAGTGTACACATGTAAGATCCCAGAATGATATTTCCCATAATCTCTCCCCCACCATTAGATCACTCCTTTATAATCAGAGTGCCCTGTTTAATTCGTATTGCATTTGTAATTTTGTTTTAAGTTAAATGTTAATGTTGTTATGAATTTAATATATTTTTAAGGGGGGGGGGTGAATGCTTTTTTGTATTGTATGGGATCGTGCTTTTAGATTGTAAGCCGCCTTGATAGTCTCGGCTAAAGGCAGGATATAAATAAATTATTTATTATTATTATTATTATTATTATTATTATTATTATTATTATTTCTAACCATTTCAAGCATGTCCAAACTTAGAAACAATTTTAGATAAAATAAAAGTATCCCCTTTACAGCCAACTGAATGATCTTTCCTGAGGATTTGACAGTGAGAAGAAAATTTGCAGCCCTGTTTAACTTAAAACCACGATTGAGATTATACAGCTCCTTGAATCAGACATTAATTTTCCTTAAAGGGGAAAAAAAAAAGTCCTTTTAAAATGCATCACTGAAGGAGGTCATCACCAGTGCTACTAGCCATGTGCTTGCTCTTCCTGTTTTTAGTAAGTAAGGGACTATGTAGAACTGCATTTCCCAGACTTCACAGGAGTTTCTGTCAACTGATCAGCTGACCTGACTTGTGAGTTGGTCTGTATTTCCTGTCCTGAATAAATGGAAATTCTCGGTGTTTCAGAGTTCCTTTTGTCAGGTGATTTTTCATCTTTTGGGCAAAGAAAACGATTCACTTGGTGAAGTGGCCAAGAAGATCATCTGGGTCAGAATGTTTCTTCTTTATGGGGAGTCTGCTGTTATTCTGTTTGTGAAAGGTAGAGAGAAACTCTGTAATCTTTAATTGGCCAGTGTGTTTTCCTGCTGTTACTGTATGTTGTTATTATGTTTCTAAATAGTCTCAGTTTATATTCACTTTGCAGCTTTATTTATTGTGGTCCTTTTTTGTATTGTCTTGGCAGAAACCTAAAAAGAGAAAGAAGCTTTAAGGATAGAACAGTGAATTTAGTTCCTGCCTCCAAACACAGAAAACAACAAAATGAATTCTGAATCAAAAAAGCAGCTGAACATCATTGTTTTAGGAACAGCCTTTATGTTTATGTTCACTGCTTTCCAGACATGTGGAAATATTGCGGTAAGAGCTATTATGTCTGTACTTCTGTCTTCTTTTACGGTTTCTTTCTTTGTGTTCTTTTGGTAATTATTTTGCCTGGGGGCAAGAAATTTGATTTCTTTTTATATTAATATTCTTTGATTTAAACCCATTGCTGAGTCAATCTGCTGCTTTTTATCTGGTAATGGCATAAAATGTTGTCACAGAACAAAAGAAACACACTGATAGTTTTTGTGGGGTTTTCAGGCTGTGAGGTCGTGTTCTAGAAGAATGTATTCCTGATGTTTTGCCTGCATCTGGGGTATATATACAGTGTGACCCTTTGTTGACCCTCAAGGGTCACGCTGTATATATACCCCACACGCCTCCATGCCACCATTCTCTGAAGATGCCAGCCACAGATACAGGCAAAACATTAGGAATACATTCTTCTAGAACACAGCCTCACAGGCTTAAAAAAACACAAAAACCTATGGATGCCGGCCGTGAAAGCCTTCGACTTCACATTGAACACTTAAGGTTGGTTTTTAAATAAAAAAAGAAAGAAAAGCATATAATTGTCTTACACAATCTTGTTTTCAGTTTTAGTTTTGAAATCCTGAATAATTTTTTGCAGTTCCTTGTTCTTGATTATCTTTCAGAATTTGAAGCAATTAACTGTTATACCTCTTTATAAAATTATATTACCTTTCACCCATTAAATGTGGATAAGGAAGAAGAGAGATATGAGACAAGGAAGATATTGAGTTCTTCTTTCCTTTATTTTATTAGGGCTGTGTAGATTTAGGAAAAGCTGTGTGCTGTAGTAATATGTAGTTTTCTCATCAGAAGAAGCAGAGAATGGAGCGTTTAGGAGTGGAGCATTTAAGGAAATCAATGTGTAAAAGAGTCTAATTTTCTTAGACTTTGGTCTTTCCTTTCCATTGTATCTCTACAGCAAGGTTGTTAATTACTAGGTCCCATGTTTGACCCCTGAATGAGTCTAGAAGGGCTGTATAGAAGCAACTACCTAACCCAAACAATTGTTTTGAAGTTGTAAACAAAAAAAAAAATTAGTAAATGTGCAGTATATTACTTTTGATTTGTAGTTCTGCCTCGTTTTTTTTTTTTTTTTTTTTTTAGTCTTTTGAATTATAAAGTCTGGAAAAACATTCCATATAATTAATTCTATATATTTTATTTCCAAACAGCAAACTGTCATCACAAATTTAAACAACACTGATTTTCATGGCAGTGGCTACACAAGGTATTTCACAAAACAGTTTTTTATATTTTTGTTGTTTTTCAGTTTTACTATGTGGCTACTTTCAGGGATGGTGTGAAACCATGGTATCCTCCTGGGCCTAGGATGAAGAACTTACATTCTACTTTGCTTCTTTTCATGTGCCAAGCTACCTGCATTTTTAGTATCATGTCTAGTTTGACAGTGAGAGGATGATGAAAAAACAATATATTTTAAATAATGGCATCTTTTAAAATGAACATTACAAAATCCTTTGGATTTTTGTTAACATGCTTATTAATAATTGCTGTTGTTTCTGCAGCATGGCTGTTATTTATGGGGTGTTCTCAGCATCAAATCTGATTTCGCCTTCAGTGGTTGCCATCATAGGACCACAATTATCCATGTTCATAAGTGGCATCTTTTATAGGTAAGTAAAAATGTATACATTCTTGATAGTACGACTGCCTTCTTTTTACTTATCTCTGTCTAGATTATTTGCTGTACTTATGCAGACTAGTAATAGCTGGAGAAATAGGATATGATTTGCCCTAGAGAAAGAAAAGGAGTTGCTGTTTGTTTTTCTACTGCAAAATACAAGCTATTCCATCTCGTAAAACGGGGATGGGGACCCCACATCTCACAGGCCAAATTGGGCTCCCTATCAAAGCATCTCTCTTTCAAGCAAAACTCTCCCTGTTTGGAGCCCTCCCTGCAAGATGGCTGAAATATCTTCTAAGGGGTAATTACTAAGCCTTGACTTTCCACTTGAAGGCATATCTGTTGTCTTGTTTAGCTTCTTGGTTGGTTTTTCCAATGAGGAAAGTGAAGACTGAGTGAAGCCAGCACACTGGCAAGCTGCCTCAGAGGATATGTGTGTTGATCCGTCAAAGCTGAGTAGCATGCAAGGGGATTTCACAGCAAAAGGAGGTCTAATTCACTGGATATTGTGTCTATGTGTCTGGGTGGGAAAGGGTGTGGCAGAGGAGATGGATTTGACATACAGCTCCATTCTTCTTCCCTGAAAAAAAAGTGGTTTAGAACAGTGGTCCCCAACCCCCGGTCCGCGGCCCGGTACCGGTCCGCAGAACAAATGGTACCGGGCCGCCCTGCTAATAATAATAATAAGCGAGCCCCGATAAGCACAGGGATGCCGCAAACCCCCCTCAGTGGGCCGCGGAAAAATTATCAAACGTTGACCGGTCCACGGCAATAAAAAGGTTGGGGACCACTGGTTTAGAATACAAGGGCAATTATTTCAGCCTTGGGAAATTGGGAGAGACAGCCTAGTGTAGTAGCGTGTTGACTTTGAGATGGGGGAAACATCAGTTCATTTCTTTGTACTGGGATTCCTTTACAAAACTGACTACATGGAGATAGGCAATATTAATTTAAATTAGCACCTCAGGATTGTTTTAAGACCAAAAGGTCTCTCAGCTTTTTTTAAGACCAAAAGAGGTCTCTCAGGAGGGTAAATAGGGAATGATGTAAGACAACAATGATTACTGTTTTGAATGAGTGACAAAATATGACATTGTGTATTTTAAGGATATGATGAACATCCTTTTTTCAAACGTACTGACTTGCAGTTTTTTTGCTGCTTAAGAATAATAAATTCAATTACAGTTAAGTGGTATGTATGATATAATGTAAAATATATCAGATAATTAGGAGAAGTAGATTGTACACTTGACAAGGGGGAGGAATACTAAACAAAGTCCTGTCAGACACAAGCAACTCCCAGTTCCAGCTGGGAATCATTTTACTGAAGTGTCATGAGCATGGCATTATCTGTGTTAACACTGAATACCATACATGGTCATCTTTTCAGCATATATATTGCCGTTTTTATCCAGCCTTCTACTTGGACTTTCTATACAGCCTCTGTTTTCCTTGGAATATCAGCTGCTGGTAAGCTCTTCCCCTCAAACAGTAAAATAAATAAAAACTATATAAAGTTTTAATTAATTATTAAATAAATAAAAACTAGCATACCTACTCTTATCCATTAAAAATCAAAAGATGGAACAGCAAACAGAAATGCTTAGTGTCATTTCTAGTTTGTCCCTAGAATGTTTCACTTTTACCATACAAACAGGGAACTGCCAGCACTGTGTCTCGAAAATGAAACATTGCACAAAGCATTTAAGTGGCCATAGCTATTGTTGAATTCAGTGAGATTTATTTAGTCTCGATTAACTTGTCTTCTTTGCTGTGTCATCGTGGGGGTCAATGGATGTGCTACTTGGGACTGTATTTCAAATTTCTAACTATGAATTCGTAGTTGAAATGGCATCCACTCTGAAAAGTCATATTTCATTCATTTTATAAAGTATGTATGATATGCCTGGAATGTGTGATAAATCAGAAAGTGGCCCTAAGTGCTAAAGAAGTTGTCTGCAACTCTATTTAAGTGGAACAGTGCCTAGCAAACTGTATAGGAATGATATAGATTGTTTTTATATTTGTTGATATCTGTGAATTTGTAGATGCTTATAGATGTGTGATTTAGATTTGCTGCTCAGGATACATTTAAGGAAGAGTCCCAGATTTTAGTCATCCATATGATAGGTCATATTTATGCACACGTAAAATATGTGAATCAGTTCTAAGATGTGTCCTAAAATATCAATCTGAATTAATAATTACTGTGTGTGCTCTCTCTCCCTCCCCTCACACACATGCGCACACAAACACATTCAGTGTGAGTAAGCTTCAGATGAGGATACCCCTGCCTTGTTTACTAGCATTTTAATTTACTTTTCAGTGTTATGGACTGCTCAGGGAAACTGCCTGACAATAAATTCCAATGAAAACACAATTGGCAGGAACAGCGGAATATTCTGGGCCTTATTGCAATCCAGGTAAGGTGCAGTGCTACTTCATTTGGTTGTAAACACATACTACTTGTTAGCTTTATTGATGTTTCATTCACATTTAATATTAAATAGTTAAGTTTATAACTTCTGTCTCTTCTGAAAAATCCATAGTGAGTTACAGCCTAAAAAACCTGTTTAGGTTGCTGTCCAATGCACAATTATTTAGAAGCAAATCCCATTGAAAACAGTGTTGGTTTATAATTTAAAATTTTTGGTACTTTGTGGGAGGGCCATACATCTGTCCTTTCATTGTTACCAAGTGCCAGGATCTCCACCTTTCCTACTACTATGGCACCAAAAGTGGAGACTTTCTAGATTACCCCTTGGTGTAAGACCTTAGTATAATGCCACTATCCTTGATCCACTACTGCTGCTACAGACATCATGTTTCTGAACTCATCCACACCAATAACTATTCCTAAAGAGGCAAAAACTAAACAGATCATCCAAACTCTTACTAACCCTAACCAACTGTAACTCACATATTTCTCTCATATTTCTAACTATTCAATCATGCCTTAACTCTAGCAGCAGGTGAAAAGCCCTCCATCCATCCCAACTACCACTGCTGTGGCCTCAGAGGGAGAAAGGAAGATGCAATATCTGCTGGATGCAATCCTCTCCCTTAACAATTTGTAAGCTACTCTTTTGGGCTGAAAGGCAGGGTATAACCAACTAACCAGTAGGTCTGGGAAGTAGTGGTGGTTTTGGGGTTACTTCTTGTCCTACTCTGAAGTAAAATATTTTTTCTTAATGTTACTCCTACTCCTACTTCTGTAGAATCATAGAATCATAGAGTTGGAAGAGACCACAAGGGCCATCCAGTCCAACCCCCTGCCATGCAGGAACTCAAAGCATCCCAATCAAAGCATCCCTGACAGATGGCCATTCAGCCTCTGCTTAAAGACCTCCAAGGAAGGAGACTCCACCACACTCGGAGGGAGTGTGTTCCACTGTTGAATAGCCCTTACTCTCCGGAAGTTCCTCCTAATGTTGAGGTGGAATCTCTTTTCCTGAAGCTTGCATCCATTGTTCCGGGTCCTAGTCTCTGGAGCAGCAGAAAACAAGCTCGTTCCCTCCTCAATATGACATCCCTTCAAATATTTAAACACGGCTATCATATCACCTCTTAACCTTCTCTTCTCCAGGCTAAACATCCCCAGTCCCTAAGTCATTTCTCATAGGGATTGGTTTCCAGACCCTTCACCATTTTAGTTGCCCTCCTGTAAAACCTCTTACTTCTTTACTCCTTAGTCCTACTCCACATCCCTGATTAATACAGGGCTGGGGAGTAGTGGTGATTTTGGGGTTGCTCCTTGTCCTACTCCAGAGTAAGATATTTTTTCTTAATGTTACTTCTAGTGTTACTACTTCTGTAAAAGCCTCTTACTCCTACTCCTCAGCTTTGCTAACCAGTCAACCTAACTGTCACACACAACAGCTTTTTAAAAATCTCATTCAAATGCTCAGCCAATCACATCTCACTTCAAAAATCCACTCTCACTTTCTCATAACAGATCATTTATCTTATTACATTTACAGTACCCGTATTTTCCGGCGTATAAGACGACTAGGCGTATAAGACGATCCCCCACTTTTCCAGTTAAAATATAGAGTTTGGGAAGAGTATGACTTCCAAAACTGTTGTTGTTGCTGTGCACCTTCAAGTCATTTCCAACTGATGATGACACTAAGGCAAACCTATCACGGACCTCCTTATACCCGGCGTATAAGACGACCCCCCCACTTTAACCCCAGATTTTGCAGGTTTAAAAGTAGTCTTATACGCCAGAAAATAAGGTACACACATATATAACTTTAGCTTTAGTTGTCTAATAAGTACAAGAACTTTTTAAAACAAAACTGGACAACATTACAGTTTGCTGTTAAGGCTTTTCTGGGTCAGCATCACTTATGTGTTGTGGTAAGTGATCAAGAGAGCAAACAGGCAGAATTTCCCATGAATTTATAATTGTTCTGGTGTTGTTGAGGCAGACAGCTGGAAATTAAATTGCAGAGTATCCTTGCAATTTATGTAGTTGGGTTTTATTTATATAAGCTTTCTATTAGCATAGATAAATATTCCATTATATTTTTCGCCATATAAGACACACTTTTCTTCCCCAAAACGTGGGTGGGCAAGTTGGTGCGTCTTATAAGGCGAATATACAGGAATGGCCGAGGCCGCGGCTAAAAGGAGGCCTCCTTCCAGCTGCGGCCTTGGTTGTTCAATGGGCTGGTGCTGGGATCCGAGCGATCCCAGGACCAGCCCATTGAACTGAAGCCGCGGCTGGAAGGAGGCCTCCTTCCAGCCGCGGCCTCAGTTGTTGAATGGGCTGGTGCTGGGATCGGAGCGATCCCAGGACCAGCCCATTCAACAACTGAAGTCGCGGAAATTCAAGGTATTTTTGTCTCTGAAATACAGCCAACAGCATAATCTGTATTTAAATACACCCTCCTTGGTCTCCCATCCAAGTACTAACGAGGGCAACATCTGGCAGATCTTGCCCATAGAAATGCCCTTGAGGACCTAGAGATTCCTAGAGAGTTGCTCTCTCAGGTTAAAAAAAATTAGTCTATTTTTATTTGTGATTTTTTCCCCACTTTCATAGGGCTCCTGTGCCCAAAACCCTAGCAAATGTGAAGGGTCCACTGTAATATGTGTACATTGTATTTGTCCTTTTAAACTTGATATGTTTCAACAAGTGTTTTAACAAGTAGTTTGTTAATTGTTGTTGTCCCCCATCTCAATCCATGGGGAGAGGTGGGTAAGAAATAAATGTTGTTACTGTTGTTGTTGTTGTTGTTGTTGTTATTATTATTATTGGAGCCCTGGTGGTGCAGTGCATTGCAGCCACAATGTTGTGAGTCTGATCCCAGGCAAGGAAGGCTCCAAGGTCCACTCAGCCTTCCATTCTTTTGTAGGTCAGTAAAATGAGTCCCCAGCTTGTTGGATGCAATTGGTTTACAAATTGTAAACTGCTTGGAGAGTGCTGAGTTCACTGATAAGCAGTATAGAAATGTACTTGCTATTGCTATTATTATTATTATTATTATTATTGCATGAGAAACAAAGTAATGAACTAATGAGAGGCACATTAGGAGCCAGAGCACCCATGCGTGTGCATGCAATCTTTTCCAACGCTCCAGCGTTTTTGGCTATGCAAACATCCTCCGCTGGGTTAACTAATTCCAGAAGGTGCGTCTATGCTGGGTGTAACCAGATGCAAGCTCAGCTGAATCACTCTCCCAGCCATGGAGGAAGCATGACTCACGGCACACGGCTTCTCTCCTTCCCTTACAGAGCAGAACCAGTAAAGCAGCCCAAAAGGATCCCTGGGGGTGGATTCCTTAGGCAGGGGTGAGCAACTGTTGGGGGACAAGAGACTGTATCAGGGGTAGGCAACCTTTCCCCTTTAAGGGCCGAGGGACTTCAGCTCCCAGAATCCCAGGAGCTATCGAACCCATCACCAGCCCATTCAACAACTTAGGCCGCGGCTGGAAGGAGGCCTCCTTCCAGCCGCGGCTTCAGTTCAATGGGCTGGTCCTGGGATCGCTCCGATCCCAGCATCAGCCCATTCCACAACTGAGGCCGTGGCTGGAAGGAGGCCTCCTTCCAGTCACGGCTTTAGTTCAATGGGCTGGTCCTGGGATCGCTCCGATCCCAGCACCAGCCCATTCAACAACTGAGGCCGCGGCTGGAAGGAGGCCTCCTTCCAGCCGCGGCTTCAGTTCAATGGGCTGGTCCTGGGATCGCTCGGATCCCAGCACCAGCCCATTCAACAACTGAGGCCGCGGCTGGAAGGAAGCCTCCTTCCAGCTGCGGCTTCAGTTCAATGGCCTGGTGCTGGGATCGCTCGGATCCCAGCACCAGCCCATTCAACAACTGAGGCCGCGGCTTCAGTTCAGTGGGCTGGTGCTGGGATCGGAGAAGACCTCCGATCCCAGGAGCAGCCCATTGAACAACCGACCGCGGCTAAAGGGAGGAATTTTTTTTTCCTGGATTTTCCTCCTTTAAAATTGGGTGTGTCTTATATGCCGGAGCGTCTTATATGGCGAAAAATATGGCACTTTTGTTGTTGTTGTCTGACTTCTCAATGAAAATGTTCCTGTGCCCTCATGTTCACAGAAATAGTAGTCATTCTACTATTCTGTCTTCTAACAAATTAATGTTAAAACCAGGTTCCTTCCAGTTCATTTTAGCTTCTGTGCATAGTTAGTGGCAAGCAATTCCTATTCATCATAGGGGATGTGGCAAATGACTTTTTAGACGTGTTCATGATTCCATTTGTCATGATGTTGCCTGATTTTAAATTATTAAAAAATTAAGCAGGAGGGACAAGCACCAAGGCTCTGGGTAAAATCCAGTCCCCCTCCACCTGTGACATATCATGGACTACACCACACACTCTCAACTGAATCTGGAAATGGTCAGCAACCTACTTTCAGTTTTGTAAAAACCCTTGCAGAGGTGAGAAAGCAGGTTTGGGTAAAAGAGCTCTGCCATGTTTTAAAGGAGAATCCCTATTCTTTGAGGCTTCGAGAATAAGATTTTGCTTATTTTTGCTTGCTTGGTATAGAACTCTGGAAAGTTGCAAAAATGAGTGGGGCACATGCGGCCTATGGGCTGCTTGTTATCTACCCTTGTTTTAAATGAATAGGCAGCAGATTTAAATAACTCTGAAATGACAAGCCCTTAGAATGTTCGCTTCAAGTGCTAGTGTGTTATAGTGCCTAGATCTAAATAATAGAAACCCAGATTTATCTCCCAGCTTATCCATGAAGCTCAGTGAACGGTAATTCTCTATCTGACTATAAGTCACTGTAGTGAGGATAAACTTACATGTGGTGAGTGAGCAGAAGGGACATTTATGCTATCCTGAGATCTTTGGAAGAAAGTGAGTATAAAAATGTAGTAAGTTCATTTATTTTTCCTGATACTGATCTACTAAGAGGGCTTTGTTTAGTGTTTCTATCCCACTTTTCTATTAAAAATAATAACCAGTTCCTTATAAATGAAGGCTAAATTACAGTAAGATGGAACAGAGCAGTTTAAAACCAATAAAGTATTAAAATTATAAAATGAGTTCACTTAAACTATAAATGCTACAGCTTCCAGATATAAAATGATGAGGCAGCAGGTCATAGATTAGCAGCAAGATGAAATGAAAAAGTTTTTGCTGGCTGCCTAAAGATGGAAAAAGAGGAAGGGAAACACCCACAGGAAACAGTTGTACAATCACAGCCTACCACGCACAAGATTTTTTTATGCTTCCCTGCCTAACTTTGTGTATGGGCCGAACAGGGCCACGCACTGATCTTAAAAGGCAGGCAGGCTGATCTTAAAAGGCAGGCAGGTTCATAGGGGAGGGAACACATGATTTCTTTAGTAATGTAGTCCTAAGGCTTTGAAGACTTTATGGGTTACCTCAGTACTTTAATCTACATTCACAGACCAAAGAGTTCCTAGAAATTTTAAATCTGTCAGGCAAATAAAAGGTACCCCACAGAGCAAAAGGCACTCAGTTTCCAGTTTATCTTGACTTTGTAGCAAGTGTTCTCTTCTCACATATCTTCTACTATGTTCCCTGCGAAAAGGAATTTATTGGGTTCTTATCCACTGAAGGGCTCTTTTAGCTTTATCATACATGAATGTGACAGGAGAAAAGCATGCAATTCTGAGGAGCATGAATTAGTTGTTTTTTTCTGTTGTCTCGGGATGTTGGAACTGCCTGCAATATCAACCCAGTTGACCTTATTCAAGGATACCTTTGTGGGGGGTGAGTTGTTTAGAATTAACCAGGATTTACAATCTTGTGACAGTGTGAGATGAATCGCTGTTTACATTTTTCCTTTTGTAGTTCAGATAGCTAGTTTAACAACTCATCTGTCTTTTTGTGTTCACAGCTTGTTTTTTGGCAACCTCTATATATACTTTGCCTGGCAAGGGAAAATACATATAACAGGTTTGTTTTGTTTTTAAAATATACCTTTGAGGCAGCAAGATTGTGAGTGAAGTAATAATAGATTTGTTGTATTGGTGACAGAATTTTAGAAAAGCAACTTGTAGCTCATTTTCAATTGTTTTTAAAAAATCTTTTGTATTTTAATGTATAGTATCAAGACTGTAAAAAAAAAATTATGGATTTTTTCCCTGTTTTGTATCTCACTTTAATTCCATATGTGTATCTGCCTCCCAATTCTCTTCATGGTGGTGCATGTCTTCACATTGCAGTCCTTGTTGCAACTAGTTAATTTGATATATTTGGCTAGTGCTTAGTATCTTTTCTTCTTGACCTTACCTTGACCAGTCTTTTGGTTCTCTTGTGTGTGTGTGTATGCATGCCTTCAAGTTGCCTGCCGACTTAATGACTGTTACCCTGCTGTTTATCTTTCAAATCTCTCTTCAAAGCACACTGTCTTCTTGAATGTCCCTTGACTTGACATTTCTCCTTGATGGTGCAGTTAAGCCAAATCCAATTTCCACATTTGAGACTTACACCATCTTTGTATTTCCTTTGTCTGCAATACCAAGGTGAAAGTTATACTAGTTGGAATATGCATTTGGTTTTGAAGTGGCTCATTTCCACTTTAACAAACTATATTACTTTGTGTGCGATACGGTACAGATTAAAAGTTATTATTAAAATTAAATATCTTATATTTTTATATATTTATTTATTGCACGTATCCTGCCATTCTTCCAAAATGGGATTCAAAACACCAAAGAGTAGTGGCGCTGGTGGCTACATCTCACTGCTCCCAGGGCGCATGCTTCAGACCACTTCCATACACTGCCTGGGCTTTCCCACTTTCCTGTACTCACTTCATGCTGTTTGTACGTTGGTGCAATGAGTATTTTCCACTTTAAAGCAGAGTATCAGAACTTCCTTTTGCTCATTTTTTTAGACCCAGAGTGTGGCTTTGTGTCAGTTTCCACCTAGTTTGGCCCCATACACCATCTGTACTGGTAGGCTTCAAGTCAGTTTGAAGGCTCATTATTTTTCTGGTGTGGACTACCCCATATTTAAAAACATTTTTTTTAAAGTGAAAAACGTTAAAGCATTAAAAGAGCACATATACTGTACTACCTAAGTAAAATTCACCCATGGAAAGCCTCCCTTAAATAAAAATGTCTTCAGCTACTGGCAAAAACAGAGCAGGGAGGAGGCTGACCTATCCACCCATGGAACGATGTTCCACAGTTTGGGAGCAGCCACGGAGAAGGCTCTCTCCTAAGTCCTCACCAGCCGTGCCTGTGAAGGTGGTGGGACGGAGAGAATGCCCTCCCCTGCCGATCTTAGTGCTCAGGGTGGCTTGTATAGGGAGATGAAGTCCTTCAGATATTCTGGACCCAAGCCATATAGACTTTAAAGGTCATACACTTTAAGTTATGAATGACTATGCCATTGTTTGTTTATGAAGATATAATCAATTATTTTTCTCTCCTTAGGAGGAGACCGTAGGACCGTCTTCATTGCTTTGACAGTGATCAGTCTTGTGGGCACTGTTCTGTTTTTTCTCATTCGGACACCAGAAGAATCCAATTCAGAGGAGGAAGAAGCCACTACTGACAACCTTGTAGAACACACGTAGGTGCTTATGGCTACTCTTCTGCTAATTCAGCATGTTCCTGATATAGTGATGTATGCTTTTGTGTGTATAAACAATATGTCTCACACAGAAAAGAAATTGTACATGCTATTATTATCATTATTTATTTACTGTATATAGCACCACTGCAATATGAGATGTGGTACTTTACAAGTAAAAGAACAACAGAACTGTTTCTTGCCCTCAGGCTTACAAGCTGATTAAAACATGACACAAAAGGAAAAGGGAATGGCAGTGTAGGAGGGAAAAAATCCAGCAGATAATGCCTCTTCTTCACCCCACCTCCACCCCCAGGCCAGGTTAGTGGCAGTTGGGATGGAGGGAGAGCATTTCATCTGCTTCTGCATGTACTGTCTTATATGTAGTATGGCACATGAATAATTGTGCTTTTATATTAATGAGTGCATGAGGTGGGGTGTAACTGAAAAGACTCCATTTAGGTCTTCCTAATGTACAAGGACAAAATGGATTACTAGAGTTAAAATTCTCTTAAACTTAAGTTCTACAGTTAATGTGCTACCATTTTCAGTAGGCATGTAAGAGAAATTAACATATACTAGATGAAGGTTTTGTCCTGTCTGGAGCTCATGAATTGGGATTCCTTGTCTAAACAAACAGTAGATTAGCAGTCTAAGTTGGCAAGAGCCTACTCTAATTCTCACTGCAGATAATATAACTAGTTCTGGGCTGGGCCACTTCAGATTGTAAATGGAGATTCGCGTTATTGAATCCTTTACCATACAGCCTGCAATTCCAATCCATAGAAAACTACAAGGCAGAAAGTCACAGAGAAGAGTGGGGAAGCCCCTTCTCCCTGGCATCTAGTTTCCTAAGTGACATGGAAACGTATAGGCCCGAAACAGACCGGCAGGAAAGAGCAGCTTCCGACTACTCTGGGTGTGGCATTTACATGCCACAAGCCCCCAGAGTGGCTGGAAGCTGTGTAGATAGTTTGCCCAGCTGAGAAAAGCCAACTGGAAAAGGAGTGGAGAAAGTCCACTCTTTGCTAGCATGCTGTTCAGGATTGCTGTGGCAGCCCAGATTGAGACTGGGCCTGTGCAGTCGCTGTGGTCCCACATCGATCTTGCCCTGTCTATGACCCCATAATTACGAGGCAAAAAGTATTCATTCATTCATATAGCATTTTTGAGGCTTGGGTGGATGGTAGACAAGGCTGATTTATTAAAGTAAAGAGCTCTTAGAAAATTCTGAAAGAAGAAATTTGATTTATATATTACTTGGTCCAGTGGCTTCCATTTTTATTCTCCTCCTCCAGCTCAAACTCTATCTATTTATACATTGCCTTTTTTACAAAATTGGGAATCAAGGAGGCTTACA
Organism: Phrynosoma blainvillii; assembly: GCA_026167975.1. Lineage (NCBI taxonomy): Eukaryota > Metazoa > Chordata > Lepidosauria > Squamata > Phrynosomatidae > Phrynosoma > Phrynosoma blainvillii. The sequence continues at coordinate 239,430,962 of JANUYF010000002.1, forward strand.
ACTTAAATCAAGTATAATTTCTGCTACTTTAAAACAAGTCTCATTTGTGAATGGAATGTTATTTCCCATACTGATACTGTAAATTTTCCAGTACAAAAGAGTGCTGTGGAAAGAAAAAATGTTGTTAGGAAAAATAGCATGGTTATAATTTATTTTCTTAGTTCATTAATTATTTTCTCGCTTTTTAAAAACAGGTCTGACCAGAGCAGAATGACAAAGGCTGTAGATGCGTTTAGTAAGTAAAATTCCAGAGAAGAGATATCTCAGGAAGTATAAGACACTTAGGGCCTATATAGATGGCCAGAAATAATCCAGCTTGAGAAAAACTACAATTCCCATTATTCCCTAGCACTGAGCCAGGACAGTTAAAGTGGTCTCAAGCTGGATTATTTCTGGCCGTCTGTACAGGCCCATAGACATTTCATCATGCCCAGCCATAGTCAGTTATGATTTTCTCCTGTAAAACCTTTCTTGCAGGTGTTCTTGATAGAAGATCTGCTTTATTTCCTTTCTCCAACTATGAACTCTTTCCCTACATTGTCCAAATTTTTGTTGTTGTAGTGTGCCTTCATGTCCTATGTGATTCATGGTGATCCTAAGGAAAAGCTATCATGTGGTTGTTTTGGCAAGTTTTGTTCAGAGATTTGCCATTGCTTTCATCTGAGGCTAGGAGAGTGTAATTTGGCTAAGGTTACCCAGTGGACTTTCATGGCTGAGAGGGGATTGAAACCCTCATCTCCTGGAATTCTAGCCCAAAACTCAAACCACTACACCATGCTCACTCTCATAGTAAAAGTTACTATGTCTTTTTGATATCAGGACACAAATGCATTGCGAACAGAATTATGGAAAAAATAGTCTGACTTTTCTCCATGGCAGAGAAAGTAACTCTGGGTCTCTCATACAGTGGCTTCCTTGGAAGTTTTGTTCTCTTATTATGGGGACAGTTGCAGTGTGTTCCAGTTTGGTGGTGGTAATTTGAAATCTGGCTTGCCAAATTTTAGCAGTAGAATGCTTGTGTGCTCTGTAACATGGCCTGTGACAAATGTTGAAAGGGCAGGAAGGGAGCCCTGAAGGGTAACCCATCTTGCCTTGGCTTTTAAAAGGTAGACTATTCTACCCTTATTCCCAATGGTCTCTTGATCTCATATTCATGTTGCTGTGTATTAATAGAGAAGAGGTCATTATCAGTGGGGGAAGGAGTACTTAGACCAGGTCTCTCCCCCCGCCCCCTTAACCCAGTGTTCATTGAGGATTCTTACAATATGTGAATAAGCATTTATGTGTATTTACTGTGGCTTTATTGCAGAAAGATCTATCAAGCTGTGTGTCACGAAGGAGATTGTGCTGCTTAGCATCACAACAGCATATACAGGTAACCGAATGGGAATATAAACACGAGACTTGACTCAGTATGGGACCTGCAAACAGAGCTTTTTCCTTGCCCAAGATTGGCCTTTTCTTACATGGTTTCTCAGTAAAAAAAAATTTAAAAAGTAAGTGGAGTATCATGATAAATGGACCAAACTGTGGTCCAGAGGCAGATCCCTGACAAGGAAAGCATGTCATGTGTCAAATCCTGTGGGTGCCTAAGTAGCAGTGGAAAGCAAAAGTGTATCCATTAAGGTGGTACTTCCAAGAAAAGGGCTTTCCATTTGAGAGTGTTACTGTAATAGCTTTTAAAAACAAGTGTTAAGCTTTCTACTCTATTTTTTTTTAAGATTCTTACACTGTTGCTTGCCATGTACAGTCACCCCTCCATTCTTGCGGACCTCAGGTCCGCGGTTTTGAATATTCACAGAGGGGTGAGCTCTGTTAAAATCAATGGTGCGCATGCCCACAAGAGCACACCCCATCCAAGACTATGGGGCTTGAATATTGTCGAGTATTTTCATGGGGGGGGGGGTCTGGAACGGATTCCCCACAAAAATGGAGGGCCAACTGTATTTTTGGGCTGTTGTACTGTAATTGGTTGGGTTTTGTGCTTTTTAGTCTTGTGCTTCACTTTCTTTGATTCCTTTTTAAAAACAAAACAAAAAAGACAAGCTTTCTCTATGATTATCTGGCCCTGTCATTCCAAATCCAATTGCTTTTGGCTACATAATGCAAATATGTAAACACTTGTCCTGTCCTTCTATCTCCTAGATCACTTTGTTAGTTCCCACGGTTATCCTGTTCTGCTGTGGGGGCACTGTGCATGGAACTGAAGCTTTCTCCAAAGGTTTCTCTGTAGCCAAAAAGACAATCTGTTTTTATAATGAACAGCTGCTCATTTTGATTATTGGAGTTGCTCTGGACAAAAGACCTGGCTGCTTCTATGATTTCCTTGTGTACATTTAACAGTCTTTGTACTGTAGTTTTTGTCCCCTTAAAAAATTATTTTCCAGCCTATTTGTATTTCAGCACTTTTAAGCAGTCCTCTTTTTATTTTCATAAAGGGAGCAGAGTATGCTTCAATGCCATCTGTGGTATGTGTTGTGCGATTGCCATCTGGTGGCTTCAGTGGAGAATATATGTAATGTTTTAGGGCTGCAGACTTGTTTTTCAATGTTGGCCTTAAATATGAGGGCTAGAAGGTCCTGCTTTAATCACGGGACTTGCAGAAATCTAACAGGTGTGCTTGTCTGCATAAAAAGAGGGCAAATTCCATTTTTGTGCTTTTCAGTTAACTTAGGTGCCACATTTTAATATTTTGCTTCCAAACATTTTGCATCAAGATACTTTTTGCTGGTTTTTGCCCACAGTCACTGTAGGGTTCCATGGTCTGGTGGAAGATTTATTTTTGGCCCATGCTAAGGAGACTCCAAAGTGCTCTAGGAAGATGTGGTCATGGGCATCTGCTTGCATCTATTATTTGGTGTAGCCTGATGCAGTTTTACTTCATTTATTCAGGTTATATCCCACATATAATTTAAGAAACATAATACAAACTACTCCCACCCCCAGTTTAAGTGTCAGTATACTGGACTGTAGATGTTATTTTCAAGTAAGTTGTTGCTAATGTTACAACTTACTTGAGTACCTTGGTGATTGTTATGGTTGGATCCTTCCACAGACATTCTTAGCATTTTCCTGCACTAGCATTTCCTCTCTGCCCTTCTTGCTACCAGCTGCTTCCTTGGGATAGTTTCAGTACACAATGCCACAGGCAGTCACTTTGGTTAGCATGGCAGCAAACAAATGCAGGAACTGGCCATCTCATCTGTTAGGTACATAGCCTACACTTTTACTGTAGCCAGAAGTAACTGTATTTCTAACATAGGCTATTTCTGAAATAATTTGAAAAGCTCTGAAAGGAGCCATTATAGTATCCTGTCTGAAAAATGTTATTCTTTTAAAATTTAATTGTCCTGTTTTTCAGTGCCATTTCAACACTGTATATTATATTTTAAGTCTAACCAGGAACTCTACATTGTTGGAAGAAATCTTTGGTGTTAAAGCAGTTTTTATTTTAAAAACTTACACTTTTTGTGTAGTTTTTAATATCAGCAGTAGCATTTACTTATGACAGACATTAAACTAAGAAATGTTATTTTAAGAGTTGAGTGGTATACTTCAGGAAATAGCCTATGTTAGAAATACAGTTACTTCTGGCTACAGTAAAAGTGTAGGCTATGTACCTAACAGATGAGATGGCCAGTTCCTGCATTTGTGGATGCCTATTCTGGGGGCCAGAACAGTCTGATTCTCCCACTTCTGCATGGATGACTGACATTATATAGATCTCTTGGTATACTTTGGTACTGAACACTAGCAAAAGTGTGACTTCCTTTCCTTTCTTCTCCTGCGCCAGCAAAACTTTGTTCCAAAAGGGTTTTTTAGTTGTTTGGGATGTGTTTCTAGAATGTATGGGGATTTGCAGGAAGGAATGGGGTAACTTCTTCTTTCAGAAGCAGAAGGATCCAGCAGAAATACTGTTGGATCCTGGGAATGGTTGGCATCAACCAGCATAAGGGCTTCACATGTATGGAAACTAGTCCTCTATAACTTATTTTTGAACTGTATAGCTTTCTGTTTAGTGCCTGCTTGGTCTCTTAAATTATGACTTATGAAGTTATACCTGTATTAGAGTGTGGCTACTGGATCTAATTGTTGTTGCAGCCTCCACTCTAGTAATTAAATATAAATTAGTTGTGGATAACCATGTCTGAAATAATTTGGTTTCTTTCAAGGTCTGGAATTAACATTCTTCTCTGGAGTATATGGAACCTGTATAGGTGCTGTAAATAAATTTGGTAATGAAGAAAAAAGCCTCATTGGACTCTCTGGTATTTTTACTGGTGTTGGAGAAATATTAGGTGAGTCATAGTAGATCTGAAATTGCAGGACATATATTTTCCCCACAGTTTTATTTTGTGCATACATCTGAAGTAACAGAGTGAAGAAATGAATTGGACTTGTTCAAAATGGTAAGATATATAATATGCTAACATGAAAGGCATTGAGTATCAATAGTCAGGAAATGCATTGAATATTAATTTTTAAATAAGAGCTGGGACAACATCCAGCAAGTTTATGTTTAATGCTACTGTAGTTTTAACAGCAAGCAGTGTATTTTGCTCATTAGAGACCACACAAGCTGGGCAGCAGGAGACATCAGACAGCCAAGACAAGCAGCTGTTCAGCACAGAAAACAGATTGTCATTCTTGTTGTTGGAGCCAGGGCAGACAGCATTGTTTGTGGTGTATCTAGACCTTGTTCTCACAAACAGCAGATGAGGTGGTGAACTTGTGTTTGGATTACACCACTTTAAACTACAGGTGGAGATGTGCATGATTGAATGCAATTCTATAAAAACCAAATAATAATAATAATAATAATAATAATAATAATAATAATAATCTGTGGGTGTAAGCAAATAATAATAATAATAATAATAATAATAATAATAATAATAAAGTTTATTTGTATCCCGCTTATTGCCAGACAATCCAAGCGGCTTACAATATAACCCGTATAACATATATCCAAAAAGAAAAACCAACCCACCCCCTAATCAACCTCTACTGCGTTCCTCATCCATCAACAACTGATGGGGCCATGAGAGGAACGCAGGAGTCAAGGAACCCAAGGCCGGGGTGCTTAGTCTGGGAAGGCCTGCCGAAAGAGATCCGTCTTGACAGCTTTTTTAAAGCTGTCCAGTGATGTCAACTGACGGATCTCGTCGGGCAGGCCATTCCAGAGTTTGGGGGCGACAACAGAAAAAGCCCTCTGGGAGGTCGCCGCAAGCCTTGATTTTTGAGGCTGCAGCAAATTCCTCCCAGAGGACCGGAGAGCACAGGGAGGATTGTATGGAAGGAGGCGATATGTTCAACATTGTTGGTTTCCCCCTCCCCCCCCCAAAAAAATAACAGTATGGTTAGAATTACCATGCTGTATTAGTTTGAGTGTTACACTACACTCTTACAGTGCTGCTATTCCACTTTAACAACTCTGGCTGCCTCCTGTTGCATTCTAGGATTTGCAGTTTAGGGAAAGGCATTTGAAATTCTCAGCCAGGGAGCTCTTAGGCCTCACTGAACTACAAATCCCAGAATGCATCAGGAGGCAGCCAGAGCAGTAAAAGTGGAATAGCAGCACTATAAGAGTGTATGCATTAATTTGGATAGACTCTGGGAGATCATTATTGGAATCCCACTCAATCATTGAAACACACTGCCCTTAATCAATAAAGATCTCGGGGCAAATAAGATGACATTTTTACTGAAAGTTAGAAAAAAAATTAATCAGTATAAAAATAGGGAGAATGATGTGCTAATTTTAAAGAAGTATATGGAGGTCTAAACCTCAAAAGCCTGGGAAAATAAAACTGATTTTGCTTGACATCTAACTGGGCAGGAGCCAGATGAGGCCTCTCTGGAGAGTTACTGCCAAAAACAGTCACTACAGCCAAAAAGGAAAAAAAGTCACCTTATGTCTCCGGTCACCTTGAATTTAGCTTGGTAATAAACAGATAGCTTGTGTAATTTCAGTATTGGCAAGATAGTGTCCCAGTGAGCTCAGAGTAATGATGCATTCTCTGTCACAGGTGGAGGACTCTTTGGTCTCCTGAGCAAGAGCAACAGATTTGGTAGGAACCCAGTAGTGATGTTAGGCATTGTGGTCCATTTCATAGCCTTCTATTTGATTTTCTACAACATCCCAAATGATGCCCCCATTGCCTCCATGGATGGGACAGACAGTATAGCATTCATGGAACCAAGGTACAAGTTATTTTTCCTGCTTCTCTTGATCAAGTCCTGTTTTAAGTAAATGGACACAAGGAAATATTGGCAGTGAGCTGAAGGGATGGCTGATGAACCGAATATGCATTTCAGTAACAGAAAAATTCTTATGTGTTTTTACTCTCGTCTGCAAAGATGGAAGGTGAACTCCTTTGTTTAATATATATTCTCATTGCAAAGGGATCTTATAGCACCTTTGAGACTAAACTGTATAGAAAAATTGTTGCATAAGCTTTCATAGACTTGGTCTGCTGTATCTGAGGAAGTAGACCAAGGGGCGAAACAGACTGCCCCCATGGAGTGGCTTGCCGCTGCCCCTTTGAGTGCCGGATTGGGGCCGTGGCAAGTGCATGCCGCAGCCCTGATCCAACCATTTTCCGGCTCAAAAAGGAGTGGAGAAAGCCACTCCTTTATGAGCCAGCAAAAAGCTGGCTTTTCTGCTGTGGCGGCAATTTTTCCACATTTCTGCGGTGCATCGCATGTAAACGCCATGCTGCAGAAATGCTGTGTTGCTGCCTGATGTGTGGTTGACAGAGCGACATGATGCCAGCTTGGGGGTGTCATCGGGGAGTGCGGTGTGCGTATGCCACGCCCCCACGTCACCCCGAAGCTACCGTTTTTTGCAGGTCTGCTTTGCCCCTAAGTCTACAAAAGCTTATGCTACAGCTTCTTCTACACAGTTAGTCTGTGCTACAAAATCCCTTTGTATACTGATATTCCAGACTAACACAGCTATGTCTATGTCTCTGCATACATTCTTGTTGTACAGACTGAGTCTCTTTTATCCGAAATTCCAAAATTGCGAATACTCCAAAATCCAAAATTGTCCACAGGGTGGCTGAGATAGTAATACCCTTGCTTTCTGATGGTTCAATGTGCACAAACTTTCTTTCATGCATAAAATTGTTTAAAATATTGTGTATAAAAATACCTTCAGGCTCAGTGTATATGGAACATAAATGAATTTCATTTTTAGACTTGGGACCCATCTCCAATATATCTCACTATGTATCTGCAAATATTATAAAATAAAATAAAAATACAAAATTCAAAACACTTCTGATCCCAAGCATTTCAGATAAGGGAGACTTAACCTGTAGTAATTTTAAAAATTAAGCTTGTCTTAATTTTTTTGCTGAAATAGTTTTTTCTACATAATGTTTGGAAATCCTCTTTATTTGTAATTCATTTTAGGTTCTGTTTTGGTAACTGTGGGTCTTGGTGAATTAGATGAATGTCAGTTTTATTTCTGAGATACATTTTAGTCAATTCATCCAGCTTTTCCTGAAAGAAATAGTGAGAGTCACTTGATGTAAGTAGCACAAAACAAAGATGTGCTTGATTCTGATATATGCTCCTTACATTTTATTCAAAAACAATGAACATGGCTTTAGTAAAACCCTCATTAAATATAAATTATATTACCTAACTTTTAAACTGAAATTATTTTCTCTGAATTTCTAAGAACATTTTTCTCCCTATGTTGCATATCTTTTACTTTTTGCTTCAAAAATATTTCATTTTAATGTATTTCTTTCACATTGGGACTGTCCCCTTTCTAAGAGGTTAGATATTGCTAATTGGAAAACCTCAAAGCCATGACCTATTCTTTCAATATGTATGAAAGGAACTTAGAAATAATGATATTTGAAAACAAGAGTGCATTAAGGATTCATTTACCTGTCTGTTTAATCTTATAAAATATATGAGAAAACATATCAGTATGTGTGGATATACAAAATTTTGAGTGGCGAGGTTATGGGGGGGGGGGGAAGAAAAATTTTGGCCCAATATATCATTTTACTCAGAGGCGGTTTAGAGCAATAAATAACATGCTAAGTGCCTGAAATGCACTGCTAACTGAAATGCAGATATGCCCCAAACATGCTAATTCACAGAATGAAGCAGCTGTTTAGTAACTAATTTTTACTTCTTATCTCCATTATTACTCAGTCCTAAAATAAGTAAATAATGGATTGTGCTACATCCCAGTGGTAGGTGTGTGCATAACATTGGATTATTTTTATTTTCAGCAAAGAAGTGGCTGTTTTTTGCAGCTTCCTCTTGGGCCTAGGTGATAGCTGTTTCAACACACAGCTCCTCAGTATTTTGGGATTTCTGTACTCAGAAGACAGTGCACCTGCCTTTGCAATCTTTAAATTTATCCAGGTAATATTTCTTGCCATTTGGTGGAGCCAGCCATATGTTTCAGTAGTCTGCAGAAATAATACAATTGTTTATTAATTACACATACACAAGAAAATCGGGGTAACATTAGAAGAAGAAATATACCTGTCAAGGTTGGACAGCAGGGCCTATTCACACTACATAGTTATAGTGCTATTATTCTACCTTAGCTGCCATGGTTTCATCCTGTGGAATTCTGAGGTTTGTAGTCTGAGAATTCTAGATGCTCTTCTTAAACTGCAAATCCAAAGATTCCATAGGACAGAACCATGGCAGTTAAAGTGGAATAATAGTGTTATATTTGTGTATTGGGCCCAAGTAAGGTTAGAAGGCAACAATATGGAGAGCTTTTTGCTTAAGCAGAATACTTGGGTAATAAAATATAGGTGTTTGTGTTGTCTTCCATTGTATTGTACCTGGAAGTAAACCACAATGAAGACAGTGGTAGTAACTGCTGAGTTAATATGCACACACATGTACTCTTCTGATTTCTGTAATACAAAGCACTTGTTAATACAGTGGGATGTTGTTATCTGCTGGGGTTTGGTTCCAGGATCCCCCGTGGATAACACAATCTGTGGATGCTCAAGTCCCATTAAATATAATGGCAAAGCAAAATGGTGTCCCCTATATAAAATAGAAAATCAAGGTTTGCTGTTTGGAATTTATACTTTTTCTGAATATTTTCAAGCCGTGGATGCTTAAATCTGTGGATAAAAAATCGGTGGATAAGGATTTCCGTGGATATAGGAATAATAAAAATTGGTGCATTGGTAGCAAAAATGGGCATGCATATATTTCTGGGTGTATGATGCAGAAAAGACTGATTGGCATATTACAGTATATGCAATCCTGTATATGTCTACTGGGAGTAAGGCCCACTAAATTCAGTGGGGCTTTTTCCCAATTAAGTAGGGATACAATTGTAGACTTTTATAAATGAAATAATACTAATGGCAGAAATGGAAGCATTGTATTCTGTAACCACATAATTTAGATAAAGAATAGTACAGTGGATAAATGACAGTTGCTCAGATGCAAAAATCTGGTTGGTGTTCAATTCACAAATGAAAATACTGTGTTGGATTTGATACTGTAAACAGTGAAAAGAAAGCATTGAGAAGAGCCCTGAATCAATGAAATTTGGTTGGAGGTTGTTTGTTACTAAGATACTTGATATGATGAGAAATGCTTTACAATCTAATAAAATTAATTACAGTTCACCTGAACGGGCAAGTTACTTGCTAGAATGTAGGAGAAAACAGGACTGTGGTTAAAATTAAATGTCACTAAAGCAGAAAGGGACTATTAGTAAAATTACATTCACTACTTCTCTTGTTTCCTTTTCAGTCTGTCTGTGCAGCCATCGCTTTCTTCTACAGTAACTATTTGTTTCTTCAGTGGCAACTTCTGATAATGGTTGTAGTTGGGTTCTTTGGGACAATTTCATTCTTCACTGTGGAGTGGGAAGCCCCAGCATTTGTTGCCAAGAATTTGGATTACAGCAGCATTTGATGAAGGGATTTTCTTTCATTTGCACGCACACACACACACACACACACACACACACACACTCTCATGCACATACATACATACATATATATTTGTTAAAAAGACTTGATAGTGTTTTTACTTATGGAACATGAAAAAACTAAACACCAAAGTTTTGAAAGACTTTTTTCCTCTCTTATCAACATGTGATGAATAAATCACGGACTACAGCTTCGAAGATGATTCTGGCACCTAGAACGTAGAGCATCCTTCTCATCTTTTCCTGCTACACAGTGCTTGCATATTAGGCTAGTTTCTATAAGCTACATTTGTTTTTCATTTTTAACTCATCTGTTTCTGAAGCCTGGCACAGTAGTCTTGTCAGTTTTTCTGTGCATGCACATGTTTTGTTCTTCAATAAGAGGAAATACATTATAACACAGATGTATTTCAGGAGAACAGTTCACTTTGTGGACTGGGAAAATCCAAAAAAGATGTTAGTGCTTTTTAAGGTTTTCCAGGCCCCTTTTCTCAGATAACTACAATGGTTTATATTTCAATGTGAAATAACTTTCATTTAAAAGGGAGAGAGAGAGAGAAGGTATCTGTTATGGGATAATAACAAAAGGGAATGAAATCTACTTGCATAATCTATTTTGCTAATTTAATGTGAAGTTGCTCAGAGGCCAGAATGATTTCAGGTCCACAGCCCCTCTGCTCCCCATATGTTTCCTGTATGTTTGGAGAATATGTAAATTATATTTTCTCAGGATCAAGTTTCTAATCATATTTGCTGCTAAATAGTTTGTAGGAAGTACACTTCAGAAACCCCCAAACAATTTACAAAAGTGAATATATATAGTGTGATATCACACGAATAAAATTGCTTTGATGCATCAATAGAAGGTCACAAAGGAATGTACTATTAAAGGAAGTAGCATGCTGAATTTTAACCTAATTTTTACTTTAGTTAATTTGTAGTATCAATAGTTGAGGAAAAATAACTACTGTGATTTTCCAGTATTTTTTTAAAAATATAGTTTGAATAAGACATTACAGTAGTCCTGGTGGTGTAGTGGTACTGCGGCCAATCACAGCCATAAGATTTGATCCCAGGCAGGGCTCCAGGGTCCACTCAGTCCTCCATCCTTTCATAGGTCAGTAAAATGAGTATCCAGCTTGTTGGGGGCAATTGGCTTACACATTGTAAACTGCTTAGAGAGTGTTAATTCACTGATAAGTGGTATAGAAATGTGCTTGCTATTGCTAAGTTCAGCATTGCCAGGGAGGAACACCACTGAGAGCAATGGCAACAGAGCTTTAGGTCATTTTAAATGTTATGTATTTCCCACAATGCTTGTTATATAACAGCAAAATCCTGTACATGTCTATTCAGAGGTAAGTTACTGATTTCAGTGTAACGTATTCTCAGATAAACATGTATAGGCTGCAGCCTAAGTGTGGGCAAATGTGTGACAGTTGGGTCTCTATATGCATTATATACATGGTACAACATTTTAGAAGGGATAACACAAAAACCAATTTCTAGATGCTCTAGAATAATTTTGCCAGTGTTGAAATTATTATAGAATAAATGACTTGAAGTTCACTGCCTGTTCCAAAGAAGTAATCCTACAAGAGCATTGGTGAAAGAGGGAAAAGAGATAATTTCTCAAGTACAAATGTAAGGGAACTTTTAGGCACAAGGAGTCTATTCCATGTAGAACTTCTCATGCAAAAGTCTAATAGAAATTAAATTATTATTTCAGTGGGTTATAGAATTGTTAATGGGATGTGTTCAAAATTCATGAAATACTTCCTGCAAAATAACCCAGTTTGCATGAGAGATGTCCTTTGAGCCTCACAGGGAGTACCTTTTTTATTTCATAAGCTAGTACTTTGGGGGTTATTATTTTTAAGTGGCATTGTAGTGTCAAGACATGGATATATTTTATACAAAACTAAGGTGGATTACATATTGGAATATTTTTATAAGAATGTCTCCTTTTGTTGTGTGTATGTAAGCTTTACTGGTGGTAACCATGTAATCCACTACACACACTGTTGATGAAGAATCTGTACTCAAGACAAGAGGCTACTGTCAGAACAGAACATGGAGAAACAGAATGGTTCCCAATTGGCAAAGGAGTCAGACAAGGTTGCATACTTTCACCCTATGCATTCAAGTATGCAGAACATATTATAAGAAAAGCAGGCTTGGACACAGAAGGAGGAGTGAAACTAGGAGGAAGGAATATATCAACAATTTGAGATATGCAGATGACACCATAATACTAGCAGAAAACCTTACAGACCTGGAACACCTATTAAGGAAGATCAAAGAAGAAAATGCAAAGGCAGGCTTAATGGTGAACATAAAACAAAAATAATGACCACCAAGGACCTTCACAAGTTCAACCTAGGCAATGAAAAAATAGACATAGTAAAAGAATTCCCATACGTGGGATCAAACATTGATAGAAATGGGGACTGCAGTCAGGAAATCAGAAGAAGACGAAGAATGGGGAGGGTGGCTCTGAAAGAACTAGAAAAGATTCTAAAATGCAAAGATAACTCAGAACAAAAGTTAGAATCATATAAGTCATCGTATTCCCTGTTACCATGTATGGATGTGATAGTTGGACAGGTAAGAAAACTGATAGGAAGAAAATCAATTCCTTTGAGATAATGTGGTGCTGGAGAAGAGTGCTGAGAATCCCATGGACAGCCAAAAAGACAAACAAATGGGTCCTAGAGCAGATCAAGCTGGAAACCTCCCTGGAAACCAAGATGACCAAACTGAGGTTGCCATACATTGGACACATCATAAGAAGGGAGGACTCTTTGGAAAAAACCAATAATGCTGGGGAAGGTGGAGAGAAGTAGGAAGAGAGGAAAGCTGCATGCCAGATGGATGGACTGTGTTAAGGAGGTCATGGATATGGATTTGCAGGATTTAAGCAGAGCAGTGGAGGAGAGGGGGTCTTGGAGATGTCTCATCCATAGGGTCACCATGGGTCGAGATCAACCTGAGGGCAGTTAACAACAACAAAAGGCAAGTATAGGACTGCACTGACAATTAGTTAAGAGTCATATGATTGACTAAGAATTTCTGGAGATATGGGCCAGCCCCAATTCCCTTTAGCCTATTAAGTACTAGTGTGTTTTATAACAGAGCCACCAATTCCCACTTGAGCTATTTTCAATTCTAGATGGGACAGAGAGATGGCTCAGTTTAGGCCCCCAGATTGCCTGCTTATTAACATTTGTCTGCAATTATGAATAGTCCTAGCATCATGTGACAGGAGAAAATGCATCTCAAGCATTACATTTTTGTTGACTTTTGACATATTTAGTTTTACAGCAGTGAATTTTGCTGAAAATACCAATTTAAAGCTCAGGGATGAAGTTACTTGGTAGATATAAAATATACCTCCTTTAGTATTCAGAATTTTGACCATTCAGTGTGTGTGTGTATGTATGTAGACCCCAAAATATTAGCAGTAGTAATTAGTGAAGGGAATTTCCTACTAAGCCGGTCATACTAAAAAGGTAACTTTCAAGTAGTATTTTTCTTCTCACTGTGCCAGATGCTGTGGGCCAATTGTTCAAGATTACTGTTTTCCATCTGGCTGACCAGTCTTGTAAATGGTGTTGGATAGGATTCATGCTAAGCGTTTTCCATCCAACAAGTTAGATAGGCAGATGTCAATATGTTAGCTTTGATGCAACGGAAGCATCTGAATTTGGTTATTAAAGGCTTGTGCTTCTAGGCAGAAAGCACAGCAATGAAAGCTTCTCTGTGTAGCTGCTGGAAATGGATAGGTCCAGTAGGGGCTGTTTTCCTATTCATGCAGTAATAAATGGACATAAGCAGCAACACCAGCACTCTTGCAAGCAAAATGTTCTATGTAAATTTGTTAGCCATCTTTGAATGGACTTACTGATCCCGTTGTCATTTATGGGTTTGGGAACTAATTTGTTTGCTGTTCTTAAAGAGTAGTGGGGATGAGAGATTGTTAGGAACAGCAGTCCAGAAGTAAAACCTAGTTGAAAATACTGTTGGTCCAACTCAGAAATGGATGATGATGTTGTTGGTTGATGGCCAAAGGAAAGCCAAAAGGGCAGTAAAATAATTAAAACAAAGCCCCCAGAAAATTGTCCTATCAGTCATAGAAGTTCTCAGAAGGAAGAGAGTGACACAGCTGCCACAATAAAAGTCTGGGACAGCTTTCAAAAAATTTCAGCTGGAAAAGGATACTATCCCTCCCATCAAAGGCAATTTATTTGAGCAGTTAGATCTTTTTGGCATACATCTTGTACATTTGCCATGCTGGCAAACATTTATGAGTTTTACTCATGAAATCAGTTCTCTGGCATTTGTTATCACTGATTGCCTTAAGGACCTTTTTTTTTTTGCAGTTAAAAAGTATTAATTGCATTTGGGAGACTATTTTTTTTGTTTGTGGAGTTTTGGGGGCTATGTGGCCGTGTTCTAGAAGATTTTATTCCTGACATTTCGCCAGTATTTGTGGCTGGTATCTTCGGAGAAGATTTTCTGAAGATGCCAGCCACAGATGTTGGCAAAACGTCAGGAATAAAATCTTCTAGAACATGGCCACATAGCTGAAAAACCCACAAAAAAACATGGATTCTGGCTGTGAAAGCCTTTGGCTTCACACTGAGAGTATTGCTTCATTACCTCTCTGTGGTGATAGTAATCCAGTTGTGAATTGCAGTCAAATATACAGTGGTTTGCAAATGTGCTTAGGAGTTCTGGGGTCAAATGTGAGATAATATGCAAAATTATATCTGTTATCTAGGATCAGCCTATATACAATAGTCCTGTCTTGTAATGTGTTACACTATTGGAAAAATGCATCATTAGTGTATTCTAACCCAACCTTCTTCTGTCTTGTATCCTCCAACTGGAGTGGAATGGAATTCCTATGGCCATTTGAGCTAGGATGATGAGAGTCCAATACATCTGGAAGGTACCAGGTTGGAAAAGGATGCTCCAGCCTATTGCAGTCATTTTATAAAAGGAGGGAGGGAGGCTTTCCAGAGGTGAACCTGTGGTGACACATATATTGAAACTGTATAGCCTGCTTTTCTTGCTAAGATTAAAAAAAAAAAATCAAAGTTATGCAAAAATTCATCAAACACTGTTGAGAAGCCACCAGATGCTTTAGTACCTTGCCTAAAATGGAAAGTGGGGGACAGTTATCTAGTATGGTAGGATCCAGGAAAGTTTTTTTTCCCCAGAAGAGGTCTTACCACAGCCTCCTTCAGGCATGTTGGGACCCTGTCGTGTTGTAAGAAGGCATTCATAACTTCCCTTACCCACTGAGCAAGTCCTCCTCTGGCCTGTTTAATTACCCAGGAAGGGCAAGGGTCTAGTACACATGGAGTGACTCTTCTCTCCAAGGATCCTGCCCATATCCTCAGGCTGCACAAATGGAAAAGTATCCAACATTGGACAAACAGAGGCCAAGGCTATGTCCACTGGAACTGCATCAGTCCTGGCATCCAAGTCGGGTGAATCCCAGCAATTTTATCTGTGAAATGATGGGCAAATTCTTCACAGCAGGCTGTTGAGTGGCTTACATTATCTTTTGGGCTAGAATGTCTTTTCTTTCCTGTAAAACAGCAGCAGGACAGACCCTTGTCCTCATGCCAGTCCATAGTTATTCCCCCAAAGGGGGAATATTCCCCAACCTGACTGCCAGCAGACTCACCCTGCAGCAGTCCCATTTATATTTCCCAGTGCAGGGAAATAACCCAATCCACCAGGGGAACTTGCTGGAGACTGCTGCCAGGGCCTCAGTCCTGCAAAGAAGCAGCTCACTCAGTTGTGGTGGTGAAGAGTCCCAGAGTGAAGGAAGAGCTGACTGATGGAATATGCAGTAGCTAGCAAGCCCCATTGCCTTCACTCCCAGATGGCTTTTAGGTTCTCTTCCTTTCTCTGCAGGGATGCTGTGCTCTGAAGGGGTTCCTTAAATAGAAAAAGCCTTATCTTCAGTCACGACCAGGGTCTCTTGAATACACTGTTCTCTTTCATATTACACAGCCATAGTGCTATAATTCTACTTTGTCTGTCATGGTTGCATCTTATGGATAGCCTGATCTCTGGCTGAAAATCCTAAAGCCCTCCAACTACAAAGCCCAGGATTTCGTAGGATGGATCTGTGACAGTTAAAGTGGAATCATAACACTATAACTGTGTAGTGTGAAAGAGTCCAGTGCTCAGGTAGGCTCACCATCCATCATTATAATTCACCTCTTAGAGTTAGGGTTACCAGGTTACTGAGACTGAGCAGGACCACTAGTATACCATTTCCTGAGGTCACCTCCCTCTCTCACTCGGAGGTTTGTCTTTCCACTTGGAAAATCATAGCAATTCCCTGGGCTGTCAAATTGGCAACCATATAAATTATGCAAACAAGGACTTTAAAAAAAAAAAATCAAACATCTTCATGACATCTAAGAGTTTCCCTTGCTGATTCTCCACTTCCCATAGGATTGCTCTTTTCCCTCCAGACAGAGAGACTGTCTCTTTCATAGTTACTGCACGACTGGCAGAAAACCAATGGTTGCAACCATCCAAGTATGGAGGTGTGAAAGGAGACAGCCTCTATAAAAAATAAAGGTGGCAACCTGCCATGTTCTTGTACCTTTTTGCCCAAGGTATGTTTGCACTGAGACTGAGCAGGACCAGTTATTTTTTCCCAGGCAAATCTCATACAATAGAGCAGGGGTAGGCAACCTAAGGCCCGGGGGCCGGATGTGGCCCCCCGAGGCCTTTGGACTGGCCCAGGCCCGTCCTGCCACTGCCCCCCACCGCCCGCCATGATGATATTGATTATTTTTATTACTTGTTCTTGGGGTTTTCTTGGCAAAATCTCCACAGGGGTTTTGCCATGGCTTTTCTGGGGCTGAGAGAGTGTGCATGCATATATTTTTTAAATTTTTTAATTTTTTTAAAAAAATATTTTTATTTATTTATTTGTTTATTTATTTATTTTTGGTGCTTCGGCCCCCCAATTGTCTGAAAGACAGCACCCCGGCCCCCAGCTCAAAAAGATTACCTACCCCTGCAATAGAGGATAATGGAACTCCTGCCATGTAAGCTTTAATTATATTCAAATGAGATAACAGTTTTAATGAGTAAGGGCCTAAATACCCTAAAGGACCAGAACCCATCTGATCTTGGAAGTTAAGCAGGGTGAGCCCTGGTTAGTATTTGTATGGGAGACCACCAATGAATAGCAGGTGCTGTAGGCCAGGGGTAGGCAATCTTTCCCCTTTAAGGGCCGAGGGACTTCAGCTCCCAGAAGCCTCAGCCATGTTGGCCAATAGTCCCATGTTGGCCAATAGCTCCTGGGATTCTGGGAGCTGAAGTCCCTCGGCCCTTAAAGGGGAAAGATTGCCTACCCCTGCTGTAGGCTTTATTTCAGAGGAAGGAACTGGCAAAACCACCTCTGAGTACTCCTTGCCTAAGAAAACCTTATGAAATTCATGGGGTCACCACAAATGGACAGGTGACTTGAAAACGACACATACACACATGTATATACACACACAAACTGTGTGAAGAGTACAAAGTAAAGTCCTGTTGGAGTACAGTACTAATTTTCTGAAAGCACAGGCATGTTAGTGAGCATTCTCAGTAACTTGGCCATCTCTTCAGCTCTACAAGTCCAAAACATGAAAATTAAAAATAACTTTTCCTGTGTGATACACTTAAAAAGAATTTCCTGGCAACTGGCTAGTCATAAGTCCCCCTATACATTTGAATGTACATCTGCTCCTATTCTGCTATGGTGCAGAACAGAATAATATATAAGAGTATAATATAGTGGGGCCATGTGATTTTTTCCACTTCTTTTCCACAATCTGCTGAAAAAGAACAACCTGAAGTATCCAGATAAGTCAGAACAAAAATAACAATAAACAGAATCAGGGTTTTGCCAGTGAAGTGTTTGTCAAGACTGGTTAAACTTATTCCAAAAACTCTGCTAGCTTTGGCAGGAAGAGCAGTATCTTGCTAAAGATAGCAAGGCTGTGTTTGACTGGACTGTGAGGATTTTCCTCCAAGTTAAGAGCAGTGCAAGTGTTCTGAAAATTAAACAGCACAGTGTTTAGAAAATTATTTGAATATCCTTTGTAAAACAATTGTACATTTTACAAAAAAGGGAGAAAAGCACATGTAATCATTAAAAAAACGACACACACTTTGTGATGAAAAAGGTGTTGACAACAGAGCAGAACCCACTGAACTGAGCAGCCTGCAATTTACTATATTAGGCTATTATCTCAGCATTACAGAGAATTATACAAGTAAGAAATTGGTAGAAAACAAGAAGGACTTAAAACTTAAACACTGGTCTATGGTTGTATTCTGTTTATTTTTTGTATGTGATGATGTTTTCTTGTGTCCTGTGTTTTCACATGATTAGTGTTATTCACATCTTGTATACAGCCTTGGTATCTTTGATTATAGGGTCTAAAACTATTTTAAATAATGCTGTTCACATATCTTTCCCACTTCCTGCTTATCAGCCAAAAACAGTGGGGATGCACAAGAACAAAAGAATGGCAATTGGCATTTTTAGAATATATTCTAATTAGGCTACCAGGTTCTGGGCAGAACAATTATAGAGAAAGAAATCAATGAGGAAACACAAGTTATAAGTGTTCCAGAACAGACAAAACTCCAACTCCAAGCAGTCTTGGATGAAACCGATTATCTTGATCCATTTCAAACCGGCTTCAGGACAGGATATGAAGTGGAGACTGCCATGGTTGCTCTGACCGATGACCTCCGCCTAGGCATCGACAGGGGTAGTGTGACCCTGTTGGTGCTCTTGGATCTCTCAGCGGCTTTTGACACTATAGATCAGGGGTAGGCAATCTTTCCCCTTTAAGGGCCGAGGGACTTCAGCTCCCAGAATCCCAGGAGCTATTGGCCAACATGGGACTATTGGCCAACATGGCTGAGGCTTCTGGGAGCTGAAGTCCCTCGGCCCTTAAAGGGGAAAGGTTGACTACCCCAGCTATAGATCATGCCATCCTCTTGGATTGCTTGAGACAGTTAGGAATCGGAGGCACTGCCTTGCAGTGGGTCCGTCCTTTCCTCTCGGGCAGATCTCAGAGGGTGAGGCTTGGGGACAGTTGCTCGTCTAAAATTGAGCTTAATTGTGGCGTCCCTCAGGGCGCCATCCTGTCCCCGATGTTATTTAATATTTACATGAAGCCGCTGGGTGAGATCATTCAGAGGCATGGAGCGCGGTGCCATCAGTACGCTGATGACACCCAGATATACTTCTCCATGACCAGATCATCGGCTCAGACTTCAGATGGCGCCTCTCCTCTTAATGACTGTCTCAGAGCGGTAATGGATTGAATGAGGAAAAACAGATTGAAGTTAAATCCAGACAAAACGGAGGTACTGACAGTCACAGGCCCGAAACCAGATCTGGGAATACAGTCTCCAGTCCTGGATGGAGTCACACTCTCCTCTAAGGACTGTGTTCGCAGCCTAGGGGTACTCTTAGACCCATTGCTTCACATGACTAAGGTGAGTGAGGTGGTCAGGAGTGCCTGCTATCAGCTTCGGCTGATACGCCAACTGTGCCCTTATCTGGACATGAGGGAATCTGGAAACTGTAGTACATGCTCTGGTAACCTCATGTCTGGATTACTGCAACGCACTCTACATGGAGCTACCCTTGTGCTTAACCCGGAAACTGCAATTAGTTCAAAATATGGCAGCTAGGTTAATTACTGGAACATCCAGGAGGGAGCACATAACACCGGTGCTTAAATCCCTCCACTGGCTGCCAATTAGTTTCCGGGCACAGTACAAGGTGTTGTTTTTAACCTTTAAAGCTCTACATGGCTTGGGTCCATCTTATCTCAGGGACCACCTCTCCCCGTATGAACCCTCCCCGCACCCTTCGGTCCTCTGGGAGGAACCTGCTCCAACCCATGAAGACTAGGTTGGTGCAGACCTCCCAGAGAGCTTTTTCTGCGACCGCTCCCAGGCTATGGAATGGCCTGCTGGATGAGATCCGTCATATCTCCACTCTTGCTGCCTTTAAAAAGGCAGTAAAGATGGATCTCTTTCGGCAGGCCTTCCCGGAATAACATCACCGGCAATGGCGGAGTTTTACTATGCTTCTCCCACCCTATCCTACTATATACAGATTGGCCAAGGGGCTGTATTGCATTATGTTTTAATGTATGGTTTTAATTTCTTCATAATTTAATTCTTTTTTAAGGGGTAGGAGGGTTAGGGCATGGGATTTGGGCATATTTTAATTGTTCCTTGTTTAAATATGTTGTTCGCCACCCCGATTGCCAAGCAGAGAGGCGGCTTATAAATGAAAATGTATTATTATTATTATTATTATTATTATTATTATTAAAATAATGACTTATAAAGAACAGAGATTGGGATCATAAGGCCCTGCAGATGTTACTAACTGCAACTTGCATCAATCCCATCAGCTATGCCATGCTCTAAAACATTTAACAGATGTGGCTGAGCCACATCAGAGTGTGGCCAACAGAGTTTGACCAGGCAACAAGACAGTAACATTTATTTTATTTCTTAAAATATTTATATCATTCCCTATATCAGAATATGTCAGAATGGCTTATAAAAATCGATTTAAAACAAGATGTAATTTAAAAAATAGTTTATCCATTAAAAACCAGATAATTTAAAACCAGTTAAAACAATTTAAACAGAGCAACCAGAGCACACATGCAACATGGGCTAAATCAGTTAGGTCTGAAGACTTTCATAAAAAGCCAAATTTTGACTTGGCACTGATATGATACCAATGTTGGCACTAATATGATATCACTGATATGATACCAATACCCTCCAAGGGGAGGGAATTCCAGAACTGGGATGTCATTGCAGAGATACAGTGCAAAGATGTCTCTTTCCCATGTCCTCCCCACTGGTGGAACACAGAGGAGGGCCCCTCCAGTCAATCTAAATTATCAGACAGGCATATATATAGAGAGGCACTCTCTCAAGTGTTGAGGTCCCAAGCTGTGTAGCGCTTTAAATCCAATTCCAGCACCTGTTACCCAAAAGGACTTGGGGAGGGTGCTCCACCAATTGTGTCAGCTTCTCTTTAAAATGGGGAATTGCTTAGCTCAAAGAAGCTTGCAAGAGGCTGGGTATTAATTAAACTGAGGATAATTTTCACCTATGTATACCAGTACTAAGTGATGAGGAGTCTGGGGTGAATAAGAAGATGTTTATTTTAGTATTTATTTATTCAGGTAGTCATTAGGTATTTATTTATTTGGATATTTATTTTTATTTATAAATATTGCATATTTGCCAGAGTGCAACCAAACACATGATAGTAATTCAAACAGACACACCATTCAGAGCTAACCAAAATAGAAGTATGGAAATTTGATAGTGACATTTAGGGATATAGAGGGGATAATGTTTTCCTGTTCTGGAGAGGAGACCACTGAAAGTGGGGTGTGGCTCAGACAGGATCTGAGGGCAACAAAGTGAGTGGAAGAATCTTTTTGCACATGGAGCACAGACTGGGGGCCAACTGTCTGTGAGGAGGCTAGGTTTGGGACTGATATTTATATTTGAGATCCTAGCCACAAGTGGTGCTAGGTGCTGTTTGGAAATGAAACAAAGATCTGATGGTCTCACCAGGAATTGACAATGGGATTGTGGAATGACTGATGGTGTTTAGCTTTAGGATGACAAAAACAGCAATTAAATGTGGAGCAGCGCCAGACAGATGCGTATGGAAATTAGCTGGGAACATGGCAGGGGGTTGGTTGGAAGTATTGATATACTGCTTTTTTGTTTCTTATAGGAGAGAATGTGTGGAGAGCCGGGGGGACGGGGACGATGGAGCAATCAGCAAACCCATTCAACTTTTATCTTCTTCCTGGTCTCTGTGCCTTACACAATAGGGGTTTGCACCTGTTCAGAGACTCCATTCAGAAAGCTGAAAAGCTGAGCAGATTGGCAGGAAGCCCCACCCACTCCTGTGTATTGAGCATGCCCAATCTTGCCAGTCTAGCTCCACCTTCAATTCTCTTTCGTCTGCTGCAAGAGAAGCTGTTCTCGGATCACTCTCTAGCTGAGTTCCTCTCATGTAAAATTAGATTTTTGATATTTCTTTTTTCTTTTATTCTTCAGTTTTAATTCTCTTTGAGCTTGCCCTTGTAGAGCTGAGAAGCAAGTTTTGGGTTTTTTTGGCCTGGCTGGATGCCTCACTTCCAGGCCTCTTATGGCCTCAACTCTCTGTTTAAGTTCTGCGTTTCTTGTAAGCATAAGGTTGCACTCACTGATGGACATCCTAAATGCCATTTTTGTTTGGATGAGAGCCATATAGCTGAGCGCTGTTCCATCTGCTGCTCTTTCACCACTCAAACACTCTGCAACAGGGCCCAATGCTTAAAACTTTTTTTTTGCCTTTCTGTTGCTCAAAAGTTATCTTCTCAGCAAGATCCCTTGGCTTTGGTTCCAATTTTGAAGCTTCCCCGCATTCTGAAACTTTTGAAGAAATCGGAGACCCCTGTACCATCTTTGTTACCAAGCTCTTCGGTCCTATGAGTCTCAGTATCGACCACGCTTCCCTTGATATCAACAGCCTCACTATTGAGTGGTTCACACCAATCTCTACTATGGCTTCTCAAGACACTATTGCGCTATCTATTGCCCAGACTTGGGCACCACAGGAGGCTCCCTCTGTTTCCCAAGAGAATCACTCTCACAAGGCAAAAAAGAATTCTGTGTCAACTAGTGACCATGATGCCAAGAAGGCCAAAATAGAACATAAGTCTAAGTCTTCTTCTTCATTGTTTACTACAACGGAGCCTTCTCTGACGTCGGCCTCGGTATCGACCACACCAGCAGCGGCACTTGAGACCACCATGGCGTTTTTACTTCCAGCTTCTACACCGTCTCTTCAACCTCCCATCTCTGTCGCCTCCATGGACTCGACATCGGGAGTACTTACATCAGCATCACTGAGTGGAGTATGTTACTGACCATGTTACCCACTCCATCTCTAGCCTTGTCATTGCCAATGATTTCACCATTGCCTCCAGTACCAGCCTCAGTACTATCTCAGATCTTCGCCTCTCCGGTCCGGGCATACAGGCTTTCCTTTTCGTCTCCACCCCCTCAGCCTCGAGAGACATCTCCTGCACAATCTCTCCGATCCCCTACACCATCTTGGAACCAGGCTGATTTTTCAGCATCGTCCTCTTGATTCTATTACCAAGGCTTGCCTTACACTTCGGCATCCTACACAGATCAATACCGGGCATTCTCTAAGATGTTTACAATCTGTAAGCCAATTGCCCCCAACAAACTGGGTATAGACAAGGTACTCTCCAGACCCAGAAAACCCTGTGATAGGTTTGCCTTAGGTTGCCAAAGTCAAAAACTTTTGGAAGGCACAAAACACCACCATCACCACCACCTACTATGATTATATTAGATGGATATAGAAGTTATAAGTAAATGTAGGTGAACTTACCCGCGAAATTAAAATTTTTAGAAAACAATGTAGCAAGTCATATAAAATGACTGCATGCAAGACATGACTCTCTATACTAATAGAACAGCCTAAGAATCTATCTGCAAAGTTTTCAAAACACTGTGTCTCCAAATTGTATAAATGGTAGCAGCAGTTTTCAGAGGAGGAGGTAAAGAGTTATACTCTTAAAAGATTTATTCTGTATGGGTCTATAAGTCATTCCTGCTTTCCGATCTTCACCATGCTCTATATTTTGTTTCTGCTGCCAAGCCACATTGATTAAGGTGCCTTTCATGTGCACGGGGGTGGGGGTGGGGTGTTAAATTCATAAATAACTCAAAAATTGTAAGCAAGGAGAAAGTGGTAGTGGAATTATTTTTCATGGAGCTGAAAACCTGCCTGTCTTATTTTTGATGCATCTTTTATATTGCTGGGGAACAGGAATCACAAGGCCAAACATATCTAGATCAACCATGATGGTGGGTGGGGTGGGGGGAGCTGCACAATAGGAGGAACAGAACATGAGTTTGAATGTCTGGCCAAGAAAGTGTGCCTTTTCTGGTAGCAGACAATATAGAAAGGATTGCAGTACAACGGGCACTTGGTATCAGCAGGGGTTTGGTCCCAGGGCCTCCCATGGATGCCAAAATGTGTGGATGCTAAAGTCTCATTAAATACAATGGGGGTAGTGAAGTAGTGCCCCATAATGGCAAAACCAAGGCTTGCTTTTTGGAATTTATATCTTTTTGGAATATTTTCAAACTGGATGGTTCAATCCATGGATAAAGAATTTGTGGATATAGAGGGGCTGACTGTATAACCACTGCAGCATTGGTGCTCTGGGGAAACTGTAATTGTTTGCAGATATTCTGTTGCCACATAAAACAGCTGGGAACTGCATCAAAAGAAGGGCAGAGGACATATCAAACTGAGAATGTGCAGTCAGGTTTGTGTTTTAATACTCCTGGCATAGAAATTAGGCTACAGATATACCAAGTACAGCGAGTTGTCTTTGTGAGTGGAATGATGCTTGATTTCAAGATGGGAGAAGATATACTCCTTTGGAAGGAATGCATAACACCACAAGAGAAGAAGACATTTTCAAGAAGGTTCTGTATGCAAGGAAAGCCTACTATTTGCTTTTTTGATAAACTGTGTGGTCTTGCTTCAGATGATTTCCCGCCATGCTTGGATATCTGGAGATATATATTTCATTATCGAAGAAAAGCTGATCTGATGCCCACTGTATCATATTCCAAGAACATCCGTGTGTGTAGTCATTGCTCAAAGCACTCATGTCTGTAATAGTCAAAACATTGAACTATACCAAAAGGTGTGGGTTTGGAATTACTTAATCAACTGTCTAAAGACTTTTTAACAGCACTTGAGTCAGAATATGATGACTTACTGTGCTATTTTGAAGTGTATTGGCTTAGTAGAGAAGCTATGTTAGAGTGATTCTATGGCTTGAGGCATAAAATTCAAATATTTATGGAGAGCACGGGAATACTAGAGTTTAGTGAACAAAAGTGGCTATGTGACCTAGCAATTATGGTGGATATTACTAAGTACTTGTCTAACCTCAATGCCAGGTTGCAAGGGACGGATAACATGTTCTTCATGCCTTTTGATATTGAACTTTATGAGGCTCCAACAAAGACATGTGCAGAAAGACCAAGTGAAGTTTAAAATAGTCATCAACAGCACGGATCTGTTGATCTGTTGAGTGCGGTGACGGCAGCAACAATGGGGCTGCAGGAAGGTTGGGCAGGAGTACAAAAGCCTGCCCAGTACCATCTCCTCCAGGAGCGTGGCGGCGGCAGCAGAGGCGGGGCTGCGGGAAGGTTGGGTGAAGGCCCAGGAGCACACCCAATACCACTACCTTTGGTGGCACGGCGGTGGCAGCAGCGGTGAGGCTGCTGAGAGGCTGGGCAGCAGTACAAAAGCCCGCCCAGTGCCACCTACTCCAGCAGCGTGGCGGTGGCAGCGGCGGCTGGACCGCTGGAAGGTCGGGCGGAGGCCCAGGTGCACATCACCACCTCTGGCAGCACAGCAATAACAACAGAGTTGGGGCTGGGAGAGACTTGGAGGGAGGCTATTAACCCTGCCAATTCCCTTGTCTCAACAGGGGGGGTAGACCCTGTGAACTGGGTATTAGGTAGGAGTCTCTATCTAGTCCATCCAGTCCCCCCACTATTAACAACAGCCGTGATGACAAGAGCCGGGTGGATAACTAGGACTGGACAGAGACCTTTAGCCCCTCTCAGTCTCCCGCCGTTAACAGCAATAGCCCCTCCCCCTGAGCTGGCCATGGAGGACCTTCTCTTCAGACTGGACGCGATCATGTGGGGTGAGAAATCACTCTGGCATCCTTAATATTTCCATCTCCTATAGTGGCCAGGAATGATCTGGGAGAGGGAATTGAGGTTGTGCGGGGGAAGGGAAGGTATGGCAGCAACAGAGTGAAAAATTGTTACAAAAGAAGGCAGGATCGATGTTTGAAAGCTATCCTGCCTTCAGTTCACTCTGTTTCCCGGAATGGCTTGGAGAGTGCACCAACCATTTCACAGAACCTTACCTTGCTCCTTTGCAATGCCAGATTGGTCAAAAATAAGACTCATTATCTATGATCTCCTTGTAGATGAGGACGCTGACCTGGCTTGTTTTACAGAGATCTGGCTGGGAGAGGATAGTGCTACTACATGGACGCAGGTCCTCCCGGCCGGGTACTGTGTCAGTGAGCAGGTAAGGGGAAATGGGTGGGTGGGCTGGAGTGGCTCTGGTTCATAAAAACAACCTTACCATGACCAGGATACCTGTCAGGAACACAGTCCACTTCGAATGTATGTACCTGAGCCTGAGATCCAAGGATAGTTTGGGGATTCTGATAGTATACAAAAAACTTTGAGGTGTGACCCTAGACCACAAGGAAAACTGTCAAAGGCAAAAAAATCTAGGGAAAAGTAAAATGAATAAAAAACCCCTCAATTTTATTAAGAACAAAATAGAAAAAAGGGGATAAATAAAAAATGAGTTTAAAATGTTGCCAAACTGTATAGGCAAATAAAAACCCAAGGTTCTATATGCAAAAGCCAGATAAAAATAAAATAATACTCAAATGCACAACTCCAAATGGGAGGGATAACAATACAAGCCCAATGCAGGACCAAAAGTATTGCCAATCTGTTTAGGCAGATAAAAAAGAAAGGTTCACAAACTGTAAATTAGATTAATGCTCAAAATATATATAGGAAGGATAACAATATAAGCCCAATTCTGGAGCATGAATTAATGCTCAAGCCTTATGCATATAGCCGATAAGTACTAGGCTGGAAAACTATAACTCCCTCCCAATAGACAAATTGTGGGGAGATGTTTAACATACAAGCCCAATACAAGACCATAATACTCAAGCCTTATGCATATGTCCAATAAGTACTAGGCTAGGAAACTATAAATCCCATCCAATAAACAAAATGTAAGGAGATGTTTAACATGCAAAATATATATAGAATAAAATATTCAATATCTCCAGAAATGCAAATGGAAGGGATAACAGTGCAAGCCCAATACAAGACCAAATGCGTTTCGACACTAGGTCTTCTTCAGTGGTCAAAAATGCTGTTGTAACAGCATACAAAGAATAACAATGTGTGTAAGCACATCCAGCAAGAGAAAGTATATGATTATTCAGTATAAACTATTCTCTGGATGTACCACAGCAAAATAAGGCTCAATTATCTGAGGGTACAGATAATAATCTTTCTCTTGGTACTGCACATATACTCTGTGTGAGCAGTCTTTGTCAAAGCTTATCACTGCTAAGAATCCACTTCATTCAAGACTCATTGATGTGAACTTTGATAATGGCGAGCAGCAACTTCATCTGTTCCACCAGACAAAGTAGAGCTGACAAGGGGAAAGAGTCTATGGGCCTTTGCAGACTGCCAGAAATAGTGCAAATTGAGTCCACTTTAACTGCCCTGACTCAGTGCTAGTTTATTGTGGCATCAGAGCTCTCTGACAGAGAAGGCTCAATGTCTCAGAAAAAAATAAAAATTCCCATGATTCCCTAGCACTGAGCCAGGGCAGTTAAAGTGGACTCAATTTGCACTATTTCTAGCAGTCTGCAAAGGCCCTATGTCACCTCATTAAGTTTGATTCTTAAGGTGAACATTATTCCTTTATATGAGCAAGTTTAATAATTTACAGTACAAATTTCTTGCATTAGCCCCCACCCCAAATTATTGTTTACCTTTAGGACATTTTGTCATCTGCCAAAGTTGAAAATGAAGATACAAGATTTCTTTTCATCCTGCCTACTCTTTCTTCAGCTATACCCCCTTTTGATGTGTGGACTATGCCCAGTTGCATACCCTTCCAACGTTTCACAGATGAAAATAGGGCACCTGCATGAGTTTCTAAAGAATGTGGCTGAAGGACCTGAAGGTTTGATTGAAATGGTGTGGTCAAATTCAAATGTTATTAACTTGAACATATAAGATGAGTATTTTATTTTTACTTAAAATACCTTAGGACTTCTGTACTGGATTTAGGAAAAAAAGGGGGACTCTAAATATAAGGTTGTATGTGTGCACATACACATAGTGTAATTATAAATATTATCCTATATATGAATGTAAAACCAGACAGACCCTGTCAGAATGATAATTTTTCTCCCATTCATGATCACTGCATGAGCTCTGTGTTCACTGCCGCCTCATCTGCTCAACACTCATTATATCTCAGATTCATATATAGCTCAACTTCCCCATAAACAGGCAAGCTGGGGAACTGTTGGCTAGACAGTGTTACAGTTATGTTGATCTGTACAGTGGGCTCTTTTTAACCATGGGCTTGCCATCCATGGATCTGAGCTTCAGCAGACAGCAAGCCATGTTGTTTTTAATGGAGGTGCATGTCTGCGGCTGTGTGAGCTGCTGCACAAACGTCACACCACCATAGGAAACAACGGGACCTGAGTTCCTGTGTGTTTTTGTTATCTGTGTGTGTGGGGTGGGTGGGTCTGGAATGGATCCTCCATGGATATGAAAGGATGACTGTAATTGGTTGACAGACAGAACCCAGAGAGTGTTCACCATTAGTTTCTCTTCATCCTAGAAAGAAGTGACTAGTAACATGCCTCAGGGTTCTGTTCTGGGACCGGTGTTGTTCAACATTTTCATAAACGACTTAGATGATGGAATAGAAGGCATGCTTATCAAATTTGCAGATTACCCCAATGGGGAGCAGGTAGTGAATATCCCAAAGAACAGGATCAGAATGCAAAATGACCTTTATAGATTGGAGAGCTCGGCCAAAACTGAGAAAATGAATTTTTAACAGGAATACAAATCCAACAAGAAAAATGAAATCCATGAATCTAGGGTGGATGACACTTGGCCTGAAAAGAATGCATGTAAAAAGGATCTAGGGGTTTTAGTAGATCACAAGCTGAGCATTAGTCAATGGTGTCATGCTGTGGCCAAAAAAGCCAATGTAATTCTGAGAAGCATCAATGGGAGTATAGTGCCCAGTGCTAGGTACCACAGTTCAAGAAGGATACTGACAAGCTGGAATGTGTCCAGAGAAGGGAAACCAAAATGTCAAAAGGCCTGGAAATCATGCCCTATGAGGAATGACTTAAGGAGCTGTGTATGCTTAGTTTGGAAAAGACAAGGCTGAAAGGTGATATAACCATCTTTAAATGTTTTAAGGGATATCACATAGAAGCTGGAACAAGCTTATTTTCTTCTGACCCTATACTGGAGCACAAACCAGTGGATTCAAATTGCAAAAGAAGATATTCTAACTAAACTTTAGGAAGATTTTTTTTAACTGTAAGAGCAGGTGGACACTGGGGCATGATGGATTCTCTATCTTTGGAGAGTTTTAAACAGAGGCTGGACGGATATCTTTTAGGAGTATTCCTGCATGGCAGGGGGTTGGAGTAGATGGTCCCTGTGGTCCCTTCCAGCTGCAAGCTTCTATGGTTCTATGCTACTTGCGTTTTGCCACTGTTCTGTCCCTGACTCTCATTCCCTTGTTGTGTAGTTACCTTCTGCCAATAAGACAACAGTAAAGTGGCTGCCTCCACTCATTTCTGATACCCCCTAGTATTTCCTTCTTGCCCACTTTTTGATTGGCTGGTGAGTAGCCTTGGAATAATTTTAATGCTGCTGGTGGGAAAGCTCATGCTGGAGTTTGAAATCCATGATTCTGTAGGACAGGTAACACACTGGGAATCTTATAGGTTCCCTAGGACATTCCCATGCATTTTGGGACACCTGAGGGATATTCAGTTGTCCACTATGAAAAATGGGCCTTGATCTCGATGAAATCGCCCTCCCATACCCAAGAAGAATGCTGCGATTTAAAGTTCTAGGCAATAGAGGCACGCCCTCTTTTAGAGAAGAATTATACAATTCTTCTAGAGGTCCCATTCTCTAACTTTTGGAGGGAGGTTAAAATCTGCTTCAGGGGGTGGGACTATAAAAATGTCCCAAGATGCATGAGTCCTACCTCTAATTTAAAGTGGCAAGCAGAATGCCTCAGTTGTGAAGTAAATGTTTCACTGGTGAAATTTCCTGTGTCCTGCTTATGAAATTTGTGGTCTGAGAATTTATGATCTAAGAACTTCAGTCTGAGATTTTTCTTTTATTTTCCCTTTTGCCATGTGATTCAAAGGCACTGGGTGTAAAATGGTACCCTTTGGAAAGGTCTGGACATAGGCTTCTTATCCTGTCTCTTTTTTCCTACTAAGTTGTCATGCTGAATATTTTTAATATTCATATTTCTCTGCATGTTGAATCTTATTATTCAAAATAAATGGCTTTTTACTTAAAAAAGAAAAGAAAAAGAAAATAAGATAAATGGGAAGCCAGCCTGGTTTGTTCTTGTGCTACAAAGGGCATTTGGTCTTCAGTGTTATCTGTTGAAATGGAGAAAAACAGATAGAAGGTTAATGCTTTAAAGAACAAATTGCTCATGCTGACATATGAAAATTAAATTGCCATTTATGAAGGTCATTCATTAAATTAACTTCAATTAGGCCACCATATTTTGTGGAATGATTTCAGCCTCCTTTTGAAGAATTTGAGTGTTTCTGAAGTGACCCAGTATGATATCAACCAATCTCTCTTACCCTTCACAAAGGATTGAGGCCACAATTCCTCAGGCAGTGTGCTGTGCAAACATGGAAGAAAAATCACTTGCTCTTCAACCAATAGGAACCCACAAAGAATGAGTAGGGTTGGGCCAGAAATACATTCTTGAGCAAACCTGCAAGACAACTCTACCCGCATGGTGATTTTGGAAGGTCAAGAGCTTCTCAGCTTGAGTGTGCTTCTCCTCAGACAGTGTTGGAAGAAGAACTTAGGGAGAGCGACATTGTCCTGGCTGAAATAAAAGCCCAAGGAGAGCTACTTGTAGCTGGCGTGAATAAATTGGTTGATCAAGCCATTCACACCAGCTTCACTCTTGGTGTGGTAGTTCTGATGGATCTAGGAGCTCATGGTGCAAAAAGGACTAAACACACTGACTGGTTTAAGGAATTCAGAAGGCTGGGCAGCTGCGATCCTGCTCCATTCAAGCATTGTTGAAGCAAGAGCAAAGGACAAGGACCAAAAGCAAACTGGATCTGCTCTTGAGCTGTTCAATCAGATACTTCAATAAAATGAAACCTGTCCAGAACTGACCCTACAACTAGGCAGAATGCTTGCTTTCAGACCATCTCTCAACCTTAAACAGCTATCTATCTACTAGAGGACACACAACAGAGATAGAAATAGAGGAACAAGATCTTGCTACAAAACTAGATGCCAACTATCCACATTTACTCTAGCAACACCATTACAGAACCTAATGATGTCATTCACATCTGGGTGTATCTGCTGCTGTTGGGAGGGCTGTGTACAGCCGCGTGGTGTCAGGATGGTGTCGGGGTGGGGTTGGGGCAGCCGGCGTGCAGTTGCTCCACCCAACTCCACCCCCAGGCTGGCCCTTTGGGCTGATCTGCAACAGCCCTTAGTGAATCTACTCTAGTTAGGACTGTCCAACAGAAGGATTCCAGCCAATGGTTTATTTGCACACTAAACACACTAATATGCTGGTTTTCACTAAAGTTGTGTGTTCACAATATTCTTCTCCATGAAAATCTCTCTCAAAAGCTTGCACATTTTTTCCTTTTTGTATCTACATGTTGGTAACCTCCCATCTGGATTTCTGTAATGTGCTCTACATGGGGCTACCTCGTGCTTGGTCCGGAAACTTCAGTTAGTACAAAATATGGTAGCCAGAGTGGTCTCAGGAACATCTAGGAAAGACCACATAACTCTGGTATTAAAGTCCCTCCACTGGCTGCCTATTAGTTTCCGGGCCCAGTATGAGGTGTTGGTTATTACCTTTAAAGCCCTAAATGGCTTGGGTCCAACCTATCTTCGGGACCGCATCCTTCCATACAATCCTCCCTGCGCACTTCGAACGTCTGGGAGGAATTTGCTCCAGCCAACAAAATCTAGGCTGTCAGCAACCTCCCAGAGGGCATTCTCGGTAATCTCCCCCAAATTATGGAATGGCCTGCTGGACGAGATCCATCAGATCACGATCTTAAGCAGCTTTAAAAAGGCTGTGAAGATGGATCTCTTTTGGCAGGCCTTTCCTGATTAGATTCCCAGCCTCAGGAGTCCACGTGTCTCTACCCTTTTAGTTTTGGCTCTCCCATTGTTTGTTGTTTGTAGTTTCTCCAATAATTTTATTGTATCTTCTGATATTTTATGTTAAGACTTTTAATGGATCTGCAGTTGAATACTTTTTTAATGAGGGGGGGTTGGGGTTTTTAGTTTGTATTTCTGGTTGTATTTTTAATTGTTGTAAGCCGCCCCGATTGTTCAACAGAGGGGCGGGATAGAAATCATCATCATCATCATCATCATCATCATCATCATCTGATTTAATATACAGTATCTACAAGATAAAGACTACCATATGTTGGTTAACCTGCTTATATTTGCTTTCATGTAAAACATGTCCTCCTCCTTTGTCCTCTTCACTACTCTTTTGCAGACTACAAGTAAAATGGTACTTGTTGCCCCATCATCATGTCAGGATGTTTTGCATTTCTGTTATATTCCACGTTCTCTTCCCTGCTCCACATGTTTGTACCGATGTCTGGCAACTGAGGCTACACTTCATGCAGAAAAGAAAGTGGGCTGCAGTCCATGAAACCTTCTGCTGAAATGAATTAGTCTTTAAGGTGCCACAAGAAATGGACAAATGCAGATATCTTTCTGAAAACTGGTTTATTTATAGTGATAGAATTCAAAGTTATAGCCGTGTTAGTCTGTAGAATCACTTTCTCTACATAGTGATTTATTTATGTTAACATATAGGAGATTATCACATGGACAAATAACCTGACTGCTCCACAATGGATATAGCTGGGTTGCAGAATGCAGGTGGGTTCTATCATACCAAATTTGCCACTGATGCCCCTGGGTGATTGCAACCCGGCTGCATCCCAGATCCTAGGCATGCCTTGGAGGCTGCTTTTCAAAGACGGAAAGCTCTCAGTTTTGAAAAGTGGCCTCTGAAGTGTGCCTAGGACCCAGGATGCAGCTGGGTTGCAATTGCCTGGCGACATCGGTGGAAAATTTAGTATGATAGAACCTGCCTGCATCCTTCAACCTGGCTGTATCCTGTTGGGGAGCAATCGGGTTATTTGTCCATGTGATAACCTCCATTGTTTCATATCAGCATGTGAATTTCTTGTTCCAAGGGCCATATTCCAGACTTCCTCTTATTTCATATGAATGCTATTGTTTTTCTTTGCACCATCACAAATCAGTCTCTTTGGCATGCAGAAATGGGTTGAATGTTTTTTAAAAGGATGAGAAATGAGTTCTCCTACCTAAAAAAGTCTGCAGTTTCTACACTCTTATTTCTTCCACACAGATTGTTGGAATAAGTGTTAGATAATGGGGTGTGTGTGTGTGTGTGTGTGTGTGTGCATACACACATCCTAAGAGCTGTAAGCATTGGATTTTTCTTTCTCTCGTGCACAGACACACTGTGCACAGACACACTATCTTTTTCTTAACAAGCAGGAAACAATATTCCACTTCAAGTCCTCAGACACAATTTAATTAATACAGCAAAGGGATGACCCTTCACCCTGCTTCATCTCTTTCACCCATTCATCGGTGCAAATAAGCATGTCTGTGTCTTCCACTCAAAACCTGACAAAATTAGGCAGTTTGCCAATATGGTAGGACATGAATTTGCCTGGAGTCCTCTATATTCTGAAATACCTACCTGAAGGCAAACCTGACATTCATCTCTTGCTTGCTGGCGTGTGTAACAAAATGGTGACTATGAAGCTCAACTGTGAAGAAAGGCAGGTTTGCTTGCAAGTGACTGAGTCCCTGAAAAGCAGTATCTGATAAGATTGAGATCTGAAAAAGAAAATCAAGATCACATCAGTGGTTACAAACTGCTGCTCTTTGTCCACACTAGACTTTTCAACATTTAAGATGGCTATTTCCACACAGTTTTAGGGTAAGCCGCTTTTGCTGTCTGTAGGTTTGACAGGCAGTTCTGTACTTGGGGCTTTGCTACAATACAAATGGAGAAAAGAGTATTTCCCCAATTCCCTTTTAAGGTTACTCTGCTCTACCCCTTTTCTGCCATGCTGTACAACAAGCAGAAAAAATAGAAAGCAACAGAAAACAACAGAACTGTGCTCAGGGAATGGCTATCAAAGAAACCTATCAATCATAGACAGATTGCCTCCCTGCCATGGAGCTCAGAAAGCAGAGTTGAACACTGTGCAACCACTTATGAAATATGTACAGGGCAGGGAAGCAATCAATCACAACTGGTAGGTTTGTGTTAGTAGGCCACTCTCCTCCAGGTAAGAGGGAAGTTATATTCCTATGAGCTAGGTCTCTAAATACACTACACTACTTTGGAGCAGGATAAGAACTTATAAAAGTTAATAATACTAGACTTACATTGTTTATTCTTTTTGTAAAATTATCCAGACGTGGTGCTGGTTTATCAAGAGGTACAGGCTAATCACAATGATAGAATTTTAGAATTGCAAGAAGTTGCAACTTCTAGTGCAACTCAGCCATGCAGAGATACATTACTAAAACACTCCTGAAAGATGCCTAATCAACCTTTGTTTAAAGACCCTGAAAGAAGGAGAAAACAGCACCTTACAAAGCTGTTATTCCACTGTTGCACAGCCCTTGCAGTAAATACTTTCTTCTTGATGTTTAGGTGGTATCACTTTTCTTGTAATTTGAATCCATTGGTTTGAGTCCCAGTCTCTGGAGCAGCAGAAAATAAGCTTGCTCCATTTTTTGGATGGCATCCCTATATTTAAAGATTGTGGTAATGCCACCTCTTAGTCTCCTCTTCTTCAAGCTGAACATACCATCTCTCTAAATCATTTATCATAGGGCTTGGTTTCTAGACTTTTGATCAACTTGGTTACCCTTCTCTGGGTGCATTCCAGCTTATCAATATCCTTTTTGAACTGTGGTGAGGTTTGACCAAAGCATAATAGAGTGGCACTACTACTTCCTTTGATCTGGATCATAATGGGGTGGAGATTTTCATAGTAAATCTGCCACAAAACCTAAAGCCTTCCTATGCTTAGGGTAGAAGTGGAGCAGTTTTTATTTACGTCACCTTTCCTTCATAGTAGAATTCAAATATATAGTCGTGTTAGTCTGTAGAATCACTATGTAAAGAGATCTTGTAGCACCTTTGAGACTAATTGAAAGAAAGAAGTTGGCAGCATGAGCTTTCATCAACTTCAGTCTACTTCCTCAGATGCTTTTGGAGTGCTACAAGACCTTGTTCTTCTATTGAATTTTTCCATGGTAGGTGTGCGAAAAATTGTCCAAGCAAGTGGTTCTCAATCCTTTGCCTTTCAGATGTTTTCAACTCCTGCTGACCCTGATTTCTGACCACAATGGCTAATGATTCTGGGAATTGAAGTCCAAATGTCAACTCCCATAGTTTGAGAAGCAACATCAGATACAAATATCCAAATTTGAAAGAAATTTAGGGTTCACCTTCACTGTATAAACAATGCAGTTTGATATCCCTTTAACTGCCATGGCTCTATCCTACAGAATTCTGGGATTTGTAGTTTTGTGAGGCACTAGCACTATTTGGCAGAGAAGGCTAAAGATCTTGCAAAACTGAAAGTCCCAGGATTCCATGGGATGGAGTTGCAACACTTAAAGAGGTGTCAAACTGCATTATTTCTACAGTGTAGATGCACCCTTAGTTATGTTTTGGCCTTATCTAAATGAATGAAACTAGTAAGTTATGGCAAAGGAATGACTGCAGATATTACCAGTAGTCTGCATAAAGAGCAGGATTTCTGTAGTAAGTGAAAACCCATTTGTACAGTACTCTTGAATTCACTTAATAGGCTTGCATAAAGGTAGCTCTCCACTTTCCCCATTCACTTTTCCTCATCCTCCATTCTTTATCTTTCCTGTGTTTATGGCTTCTTTCTTCCCAGCAATCCTTTTCTGTAGCAAGTTCCCATTTACATTAAGAGATATAAAAATAGTATTCCTTTCAGTCGTGTTTCCTATTTAATCCATTAACCATAATCAGTGAAGTGATTTTGAAACAGAAATATCTTTGAAATTCAATAGAACTTAAGGGGTGTATTTCCTGTGAATCAGAGCCAGTGATTCCCCCCCCCCCCCAAATAACAGATATATCATACAGGATTCCAGATAGTAACTTGGCAAGACACCATGTTGTGAAGAGAATACTGAATTTACTCAGGTTGTCAAAGCATACTGGGGAAAAGCTATTAAAGGTGATTCAAGTTTTTGATACTCTTTTGTGACTGGTCTTTATCAATAAATTGTCTCACTATTTTGTGAAATTTTTATTTTTTAGCTTTAAAAGAAACTTCTCCCTGGGAAGCTATCAGTTCCTCTTTCTGGTGCAGAATGCATACAATATATTTTACCTTTAAAGCAGGGACCTATAATTTAAGATGTTGGGATGCAGTTTAGTACTGACAGGCAGGAGATTTTTACTTTTGCCTGCTTGTAGGTTCATTTTACAAAATGATGAAAAGACAAAATGCATTGCGTTAAAAGAACTGCCACTGCCATCACCTGAAGCAGGTAACAATCTGACTACCATGAAAATAACAGCAAAATAATGAATTAAATATCACAAAGCTGAGTGAAAAAATATAATTAATATTTCAACCAAAGGTTAAAAATATGTAAGACCCTATTAAGAGAATGGAGCGGTGCCTGTAAAGTCTCCTAACACATTTGCCTTTCCATTGCATTACTTTAAAAGCAAAAGCTGTGGAGATATATTAGAAGATGTCATACTCTCAAAGGAAAAGGCAAGTTGTATTTACTAAGCTCTGAGGCAGGGGTCGGCAACCTAAGACCCGGGGGCCGGATGCGGCCCACTGAGGCCTTTGGACTGGCCCCAGGCCGGTCCTGCTGCCGCCACTGCCCCCCGCAATGATGATATTGATTATAATGATATTATATTGATTATTACTTGTTCTTGGGGTTTTCTTGGCAAAATCTCCACAGGGGTTTTGCTATGGCTTTTCTGGGGCTGAGAGAGTGTGCATGCATATTTTTTAATTTTTATTATTTATTTATTTATTTATTTATGGTGCTTTGGCCCCCCCAATTGTCTGAGGGACAGCAACCCGGCCCCAGGCTCAAAAAGGTTGCCTACCCCTGCTCTGAGGTGTAGAGGATCTCCTGATGCAAACCCAGGATTTAGAATGATGCTCATTCTGAGATGGTCACATTTGCTGATGACAATAAATTACACCTGAGTGGTGAGAATAAAATCAGAATGTGGCTGCTGTTAAAAACAGGGAAATTCCAAGTTGACATATTTAGAAAAGACAATACCAATAATGCTGTCAATATCAATGATATTGTCCTTATACAGTTCTATGGTGTGATTATATCTGCAATACTGTGCACAGTTCTGGTCACAGTGCTGATCTAGGAATAGGTAGGCAAAGGGAGATGTGAGAGATGGGTAAAATTTTGCAAGTACAAGGGCATACCTTCAAACTTTTCATAGGTGAAAACCAGGACATGTGTGGACAAGCAACATCACAGTGTGGCCAAGGTGGAAAAAGTTATTAATGAGGAAGAACACACAAGCTAGGAGAGGCTGCAGGAATTTCCTTTGCCTGAACAGGCTGGGGAGGGCAAAACTCTGCCCCATCCCTTCTCTCCCCCTTGCAGAGTTAATTGAGTGCAAATTACTCTTACAACTTACTCTTAATAACAATAACAATTTTTTTTAAAAACAATTGAAACAACATGAAGATAAAAGGGGAAAGTGGGAGGAAAAGAGAAAAACAGAACACTATAAAAGCATCTGAAAAAGTGGGATGACAGAGGATTAATTGGGATTGTCCTCCAGATGCTTTGCACTTCATCTCTCAGAAATCTCAGTCAGCATAGCTAATAGTTTCTGAGAGCAGAAGTCCAGAACATCAGAACAGCGGAATAAGGAGGACCAGCCAAAATGGCCAGAGATGCTGGCAACTAATTTTTTTAAAAATCTGCAGGGCTAAAGTTTTTCCAGACATTTGTGCATGTGTACAGACAATCTGAACACACGTACAGTATAAGTGTGAACATTCCTCATGTGCACAGACTGTACCTGTGTTGAATGTAATGTGCAAACCTGCTACTGTACTGGAGAGAGGTCTCATCAACATTCCAGAAGGTTAAAGAAACTTAAAGGATAGAAACCTAAACCTAAAATCTGGAAAGTGATGAGTGAACAAACATTAACACCCCCTCCCCAACATTTCACAGATGAAAACCAGGATATGTGGATGAAAACCAGATATGAGAGTGGTCAAGATGGCAAACATTTTAGGAAGAACAGACAAGCTGGGAGAGGTTGCAGTAGTTCGCTTTTGCCTGAGCCTACTGGGAAGGGAAAGATCCCACCTTCTCTTCTTTTCCACCTGTTGAGCTGAGTGAAAACTGCTTTTTCACTTTCCTCCAGTTTGCACCAATGGAGGGATGCTGAGGACAAAAGGAGAAAGGAGGAGGAAGAGAAGAAAGAAAGAGAGAGAGAGACATTTTTTTAATTTTTTTTAATTTATTAAATAATAACAACCACACCACCAAACCTTGACAAACATGAATACTACCAAAAAAAAGAAAGAAAAAAAACATATTACATTTACATACAAAAAACAAATAGACAATACACATCCATATATACGAAAAACATTAAAAGACTTCCCGGGTTAGTGAAGCTTAGATATTGCTTAATACTTTCTTTCCATAGCTCTCTTTTCCTCCAATTTCTTTCAGCTGTTCTTAATCTCTTTCATTTCTAACTATTTCATAGTTCTACTAGGTCATTGGACTAACACGTTCTCATAAATTATTTCAACATTTTGATTTCCCCAACTGTTGCTCAACATGGTAGTCCTAAACATCTAATATTATTTTAATATTCCATCGATCACTTATAAATTTTAATGCCCGTTCCCAGTTTTCTAAATGTCTCCCTTGCTGAACATTCCTTAATGTACATGTTAACTTGTCTATTTCTATCATATCTAGTACTTTTTCTAACCATTCCTCTGTTGTTGGAATGTCATCTTTTTCCCATCTCTCAGCTAATAATAGTCTAGCGGCTATTATCATGTAAAATAAGATCTTTTTATTTCTTGACTCTACTTGGTCTTCAATCATCGTCAGAAGGTAAATTTCTGGTTTCAATTGCAGTTTAATATCCAATATTTTTTCAATTACTAAATGGATGTTTTTCCAATATTTCTTAATTTTGGGACATGTCCACCATAAGTGGAAGAAAGTACCAATTTCACTCTTACATTTCCAGCAGGCATTATCTACCTGTTTATACATCTTAGATAAACTGTGAGGTGTGAGATACCATCTGTAATGTAATTTATATATATTCTCTCTAATATTTTGAGCTGCTGAAATTCTAATTGTTTTTCTCCATACCGTCTCCCACTTATCCAAATCAATTGAATGACCTATATTTTGGGCCCATTTCACCATTGGTAATTTGATTAATTCTTCCTCCGTTGCCCATTTTAATAATATCTTATATATTTTGGATAAAATTTTGTTATTCTCTTCTACCAATATTTTTTCTAATTCCGTTTGTTCTTCTTTTATCCCATGATTTTTAATTTCCAGTTTCGTTTTTTCTAACATTTGCCTATAAAGAAACCAATGACAGGGAATACCACTAAGTTTTAGATCTTCTTGAGATTTTACTCTACATTCTTTACGTTCAAAAAAGATCATATCCCCAATTGTTATCCACCTATCATTCATTATATTTTCTCTTTTATGTAATGCCTCATGTGGCGAAATCCAATGAGGTGTAGATGGGGAGCATCTCTTTTTATAAATTTTCCAAGTTTTTAATAGAGCTCGTCTAATAAAATGATTATTAAAATCTCTGTTTGCTTTTTCTTTATCAAACCACAAGTAAGCGTGCCACCCAAATCTTAGGTCCTCTCCCTCCAGGTTTAACAATTTGGAGTCTCTCAATGTTACCCATTCTTTAAGCCATACCAGGCAAGATGCCCGGTAGTAAAGTTTGAGGTTTGGAAGTCCAAATCCACCTCGTTCCCTACAATCATATAAATTTGTATCCTTGATTCTAGCTTTTTCCCCAACCCAAATATACTTCAGAATTTCTTTTTGCCAATCCTTAAAAACTATTTCATTATGTATCACCGGGATAGTTTGAAAGAGGAATAGGAATCTGGGCAGCACACTCATTTTTATTGAAGCTATTCTTCCCATAAAGGATAATTTTAAGTCTTTCCATCTCATCAAATCTTTTTTTATTTCAGTCCAGATTTTATTATAATTGTTTTAAAATAAATCTACATTGTTTTTCGATATAATAATACCTAAATATTTAACCTTTTTTTTAATT
Source organism: Phrynosoma blainvillii (assembly GCA_026167975.1). Classification (NCBI taxonomy): domain Eukaryota; kingdom Metazoa; phylum Chordata; class Lepidosauria; order Squamata; family Phrynosomatidae; genus Phrynosoma; species Phrynosoma blainvillii. The sequence goes on from JANUYF010000002.1 coordinate 239,471,395, forward strand.
TCAAATCCTGATTCTATGATTAATTTCTTTTCTTCTTCTTTTGTCATGTTTTTTGTCAAGATTGCTGTTTTATCATTATTTACCTCGAGACCTGATAGTTGGCTAAATTCTTTTAATACTGTCTTAATTTGTTTTATACTTTCTAAGGGTTCCTCTATCATTAATGCTATATCATCAGCAAATGCTCTTATTTTATGTTCATCTTTTCTAATTTTCAGACCTCTAATTTCTCTATTTTTTTTTATGCTTTCTATAAATACTTCAATAACACACAGAAATAGCAGTGGAGATATAGGGCAGCCCTGTCTAGTTCCTCTATGGATTTCTATCTCTTTTGTTTTTTCCCCATTAATTATAATTTTGGCCTTTTGTGTTTTATAAATTTCTCTAATCCATTGAACGAATTGCTTACCTAATCTCATTTGATCCAAAATTTCTATCATAAATTCCCAATTTACACAATCAAAGGCTTTTTTAATATCCAAAAAAATTAGTGCCACTTTTTTATCAGGATGTCTTTCTGCAAATTCAACCGAATTAATTATAACTCCCAGATTATCTTTCAATTGTCTATTTGGAAGAAAGCCACATTGCTCTTTTCCTATAATGTCTTTTAAAGTTTCTTTTAGTCTAGTTGATAGAATTGACGAAAAAATTTTATAATCTATATTTAATAGAGATATGGGTCTGAAATTCTGAAGTTCTAATTCTTCTTTCTCTTCCTTGGGGATCAAACATATATTTGCCTCTTGCCAGGATTGTGGGACCCCATTCTCTAATATAGAATTTACTGTAATTTGGAAGGGTACTATTAGTTGATCACTGAATGTTTTATAATATAGCGAGGTAAACCCATCCGGACCAGGAGTTTTATTTATTTTACAATTTTTAATTGCTTTCTCAATTTCTAGAGTTGAAATTGGGCTGTTAAGTTTTTCTTTTATATCTTCGTTAACTTGTTTTATATCATGATTTTCCATAAATTTACGCAAATCCTCTTTATCTATTCTCTTTTCTTTATAAATTTTTGCATAATATCTTTGAAAGGTGTGTTTAATTTCCTTCTGATCCACTATAATCCTATCTCCTATTTTAATCTTGTTGATAGTCCTTCTTTTCCCCCTTTTTCTTAATAAACAAGCTAACCATCTCCCAGGTTTATTAGCGTGTTCAAATTGAGTTTGTCTAACCATTAACAGTTTCTTCTTCATTTCTTCAATAAGTAAAAGGTCTATTGTTTTTTTAATACTCTAATTTCTTTTAACGTTTTTGTTTTTTCTTTAATTTCCTCTAATTCTTTCTCTTTTCTACTAATTTCCTTGTTAATTTCATTAATTCTTTCATTTTTTTTCCTTCTTAATTCTATATTCTTTTTCATGAAGAACCCCCGCATTACCGCTTTACCTGCCTCCCAGACTGTGCCTATTTTAGTTTCACCATTCATGTTTTCCTTAAAATATAATTGCAAATTGCAACATTTTAAAAAGCAGCAGAAAAAGTAAGACTGTCCCTGCCAAGTAGGCATAGATGGAGGCGATGAGCATGACTAATGGCACATAATGTTTATCAACTGTCATGGGGATGGAATGGAATGGTTAACTGGAATGGGGCATTCTACTTAAAGCCAAAGTAGCTAAAGCAAAACAACTAATCTATGTAACTGTTGGACACTATAAAAGCCCAACCCAGGGAAATATTGTTATGATGTTTTATAAATTAGCTGCACAATCAATGTGTGTCTATCCAGAAGTAAGTTCCATTGATCTAAATTAGACTTATTCCCTCAAGGAAAAGGACATTTATAGAGGAAGCTTTTCTTTACTGTTTGCATCCAAAGCTAGAAAATGTTTTACTTTCCTTGGTGAAACTGCTACAACTTTCTCTTCCTAGCAGAAAAGGATTACAGGCACTTGTGGTTGATAATGTGTAATGAAAATCTACATGAATCCTGGCTCCAGTCCTATGTACACTTACTCAATAAGCCCTACTGAGCTCAGTGGGACTTAAACAAACATTCGTATAGTGTCTGGTTGTCAGGCTTTTAAATCTAGATGCTCCATAATACCAAAGGGATTTTGACTTGTTTTGAAGCCATTTTAGTTTGATGTACTGCTGTAACAGGGACTATTATATATTCCAGATTTCCCAGCTGAAAGCAAGGAAGGGAAACATTAAGTATACCTTTCCTTTTAAAACTGAATAGTAGATTTTGTTTATTAAAACTGAAGCTATGACATGCTTAACAGAAGTGCTCTGCCTTCAGTATTGCCAGAAAGGTGCAACTATTGAGATTTGGTACATATTTGTTTATAGTTAATCAGAAGTCAGATGAGCAATCAGCTAACAATTTCTAATTAACTGATAGCCTTAGTAACTGTCATTGTATGCAGTGTAGGTTTCTTTATAAAGTCTATAGTGCATCCACAATATATTGTTATTGTAGTTTGATACCACTTTAACTGACGTGGGCCCATCCTGCAGAATCCTGGGATTGAAGGCTGGTGCCAGAATGCCAGTTGCAATTCAGCGAAGTGGACTACAGCAACACTTCTCAAGCTCTCTGAAAAAGGGGGCCAGTCATTATTATTTTCTTCCAGTTTGCTACACTTGCTTCTTTATTTCCTGGAAGCTCACCAGGGACCAAGGCTTGTGGACTGGCATCAGTCCTGAGACCACACTTTGAGCAACATTGTACTACAGCTTTATAATAGAGAATATTTGCAGGTGTTAATGCGGGTGGAAATACTAATTCAGTTTTAGTAAGAGAGTAGCCATTTGTCATGTAATATATTTGTATTTTGGTTTATAATATATGGTAAGATTATTTCTCAGAGACAACAGCAATGGCATCATAGCTAACGCAGAAGAAGGCAATGGTAAGTCCCTTTTGAATGTCTTTTACCATGAAAACCCTATTATTACACAATCCAAAATGAAACAAGAGACAGTTCCAGAAGATGGCACTTCCAGGCCAGGAGCTACTGGGTTATAGCACAGGACAGTCGCAAGTAGTGCTGCAGCTAATGATACAACTGGACTCAAATCGAAAGGACATTCAGCTGTTGACATACTCAAAGGTTAAAGGAAAGTGTAAAGTAGCGCATCACATATTATAAGAACATGAAATGTGAGAAGTATGAATAGGGGAAGCTAGACATTGTAAAATAAGAAATGGAATATATAAACATTGCAATACTTGGGGTGAGCAAGCTAAAGTGGACAGGAATGGGAAATTTTGAGTGAGATACTTAGTGTTTTATTCAGGAAATGAAAATCCAAGAAGAAATGGGGTGGCATTAATAGATAGGAGAGATATAGTAAAAGCAGTCAAGAGATATACTACAAAGTCTCACTGAATAATAGCAATAATACTTCGGAGGAAACCCAACAATATAACCGTAATCCAAGTTTATGTTCCAATTACAGAGGCAGACAAGAAAGAAACCGAAAGATTCTAGGCCGGAGTCCAGGAGGAAATTGATTATACACCAAAACAAGACATGCTGGTTTTCAAATCCACCCCCTTTGCACAATGAACATTATAGATCAGGTCAGATCCTGACTTTCTCATAACATAACATCAGGGGTCACCTTGAGCCAGTCATTGATTCTCAGCCCCTAAGTTGCTTCACAGGGTTTTTCTTAGACTGAAAATGAGGTGGATGAGAAACTAGGAATGGAGAGGAATAAGTGTGGCCATCTCTACTGAACTGGAACAGCTGCAAGTTATGGAGTACTGATATCAGTAGAATTTAAGGCTAGAATCCTGTTGATGACATATATTGGCATAAACTCGGGGTGCCTCTTCACTGTAGAAATAATGCAGTTTGACACCACTTAAACTGCCATGGCTCTATTCTACAGAATCTTGGGATGTGTAGTTTTTTGAGGCACAGTACTCTTTCTTAGAGAAGGCTAAAGACCTTGCAAAACTACAGATTTCAGTAGTCCATGGGATGGAGCTACGACACTTAAAGTAGTGTCAAACTGCATTATGTCTACTGTCTGGATCCACTTTGGGATTATACCACTCTTTGAAACTTTGTGGATGTCGCAGAAGGAGGTATTTATTGCACAATACCCTTCTTGCAAAAGGCAGCTTTCCAGGATGTGTCCATGGGGCCATTTATGGTCAAGGAGTGTTAGGGGCTCCTATATGGTGCTTGGCTGCAGTTCTATAGTCATAAGGAGATAATAGACATGAGCATACTCACTGGAGATTTGGAAGAGTGACATCTCTTCTTTTGCCTATGTGATTGCGACTGTAGTCCACCCAAGTACCTCCACCCACCCCAGACAATAAATGGCCATGGGGCGTGTGTGTGGGAGACAACACTGAAATGGCATATTTTGTAGGGAAGAAGGAGTAGCCTAGCAGAATTGTATGGCCAGAATGTAACTCTTGCCTATGTCGTGGAGGTTCTCAGCCTGTTAGTAATAACTAAAACACGTTTAGTTTGATGGGCTTACTCTAAGTATAAAGCTGGGTCCAACCCAATGTTTTGTTTGTGTCAACAGCAGATGTCAATATTTCATGTACTTATCCAGATTCTTATTCATAACCTGCAGTTGCACATTAAAAGCCTTTTTAGAAGCAGTTTGGCTTCAGTTGATTAGAATGCACTGTTTGTAAATGTTAAGATAACCTATAAAAATGGAAGATAGCAAATTTAGACTAAATGTGTGCATTCCAGTCATCTGACTTAAGTAAAGCCAAGGGAAATGCAAAACCCATTTTAATGCTGTTTGTGGAAAATAGCCTCAGTATCTGAGACAAACTACTTGAACGTAGCTCTTAGAGTTACAAAGCATGCTTGATGGGCTGTAAATAATTCAATCTATACTTGCAAAAAATGCACAATAAATTGGTTTAAAAAGAAAACCTTTAGGAAGATCTGCCTCCTAGACATAAGTTTTTATTCTAGATTTATATAGGAAATGCTAGATCATCCTTTCCCCCCAGTTTATTGTATATAGATGACATGTCTTTTGTCCTGATGGTGAAGGGTAGTGTATCCCTGAATATCTGGAGGAGGTGCAGTAAATCTTTGTGTACTTTGTGACCAGAGGCATACTACACCTTCCATGTTATCCTTGTTGGTGGAGGGCAGGCTACTATCTGTCAGGGATCTTACTGCAATACATGTCCAAGTAAAGTGTCATTCACTTATGAAGAAAACATTAAAAGGGCCCTTTAACACTACACACAATGATTCCAGTTTATCTGCCATAGTTCCCTCTTATGGCATCCCAGGGATTTGTAGTTTGGTTGGAGGCACCAGAGGAGCTCCCTGGCTGTGAATTCTAAAGGCCCTTCCCTCAATTACAAATCCCAGCATTCCATAGGTTGGAACCATGGTAGATAAAGTAGAATAATAGTGCTATAACTGTGTAGTGTTAAAAGGGCCCAAGGATGCAGGCAAAATATTCCTGACTGCTCTAATAACCTGTAAGAACAGAGAGCATGTTTTACCAAGACCACAAGTCTATCTAGTCCAACATTTTTGCTTCCAACAGCAAATGCCTGGGGGCTTCTAAACAAGACATGAGGACAATGGGCCTCTCCTGCTGGCAGTGCCAGTTGTTGTCAGCTGCCTTCTAGTTGACCTCGACTCATGATGACCCTATGAGTGAGGCATTGCCAAGACACCCTATCCTCAGCAGCTCTGCCCAAGTCCTGCTGAGTTTCCTTTCCTTGCTGCCTTCTTATAAATCATTATTGCTTCTTCTAGTGAGTCATGCCTTCTCATGATGTGGCTGAAGTATGATAGCCTCAACTCAGTCATTGTGGCTTCTAGGGAGAGCCCAATACTACTGTCCCAGAAGTACTTAGTCTTTAAGAGATATAATTGTTATGGGTTGGTCACTTGTAAGTCCACTAGTCTTGATATCATGATTTCAGTAAGTAGAGCTCTCAGTGCAGACACCTCTCAAAGTTTGGATGCCCTAAGGCAGTGGAATAGACTCACCTTTCTCTCTTCCTCCTCCCACGTAACAAAAGTGTTAATTCAGAGGTTTGAGAGAATGACAGAAACAAACTTTTTGGACAGTTTGTGCTTGAACCGGATCTGAAAAGGAAAGAAGAGAGCTAAATTTGCTCCCTGCAAGATATCCTATGGACATCTGATAGGGACAGGAATCTGTATGAATGTTGACTCTATGACCTCTTAGACTGAGATCTATCTATCTATCTGAATAAATCTTGTATGGCTGAAACAACATCAGCTTCTCTCCAGTAAACCTGGAAATGGAATCCTAGGCAGCCCATGAAACCTCTTGCAGTGCAGAAGTGCAGTGCGGATGCACTTCTCGGGAAGGTAGAAAGTTTGGCACAGTTACCTGCTGGTTGGGGAGTCTGGGAGTTGCAGTCCAAAAATGTAACTTCCCCGAGCTCTACTTTTTCTCCCATTCATGGTTCTCTCATTCTTCAAGTGCCCTGAAGACAGGTAGGTGGGTGGATGTGGATGAATTATTTCAGTTAAGCTAATCATGCTTTACCACATGGTTACCTTTCTTTGTAGCTTTCTGTCAAGCTGTGGAACAGTACAGCATGTATATACACAGTTAAAATATTTAATAATGCATAAGAAAATGAATGGATAAGAAATAAAAGGATAGGAAATGGAGGAAAGGTGACAAACCAATGGGCAAACCTTTACTCACAAAGCCTCTAATGTAGCTGCTGGTAGCAATAATTAACATGAGAAATCACTGATAATCAAAAAGCCACATGTAATTCAATTATCTTTTCCTTCTGTCAGTGTGGTAGATGATAATCAGCTCCCATCACATGGCAGGGAAATGCTTCCTCGCCCCAGATCTCATTTGGAAAGGCATGAAAGATAATGCGGTGCCATGAAGGATTAAAACCCTTTTCAAAAGTTGACAAGTTTATAGAGGTTTTTTAAATTAAAAAAAAAACCCATTAGGATTAGCTTGTTTGGTGTCAGAAATAAAAAAGAGTCAGAATATGCAGATAAATCACAGTTGAACAATGAGGTGACCAGAAATGATTGACTTATAAGAAACAATGGTTGCAGCATGAAATAAGATGAGGAAGAGATTATATATATGTTTGTGTGTTTGCCTCAGAGGCAAGAAAAGTGCCGTGATACAACAAAGTGTCATTAAAATTCACTAACTAATGCATTCCTCCATAAAATTAAGCAATAATAACAAGATAAAAAGATGACAACAATGCTCATCATCTCCCCAAAGAAAGCCATCCCATCTGCCTTTTTTCAGCTCCTTTCTCTATGGCCCAGACTTCCCTAATTGGAATTCAGCCATTGGCTTGGAAAAGGTTCTCCTTCCCTACTTTCTGTGATGGATAATACTTCACAAATGTCTCCAAAGGTTTGCATAATATGCTGATCTTTTATTTTCAGGAGGATTTCTAATCCAGTGGAGCCATCTGATAACTGAAAACAAAAACATTTTTGGTGCTTATCAACCTATGTCCATATTCCCTGAAGATACAATCTTGAGCATTTAAGGATCTCCTAAACTAGCTTGGATGGTGATAAAGGGTATGTGTATGAAGTACAAAGGATGGAACTGCAAAAACCACCTTTCTGCTTCTATTACCTGAAACTTTGGCTAGATCAAATGGATGGCTGGATGCATCTCCTTTCTCAGTACCGATGGGTGTATCCCATTATGGACGATTTTCTCACCAGAAAGTGTCATATTTTTTCATAGCCTAGCACTGCAGTATGAGCCAAACTTTCAGGGCCTTGTAGCAATTCCAAAAGCTCTTATTTCTCAAGAATTTATGAAGATGCCACACTACCTAAATTTAGGCATTTTGTTGACACAGATTCTAATGTATTTCATTCTGAAGATATCTGTTTGCTCATTCTTCTCAAAGGGAAAAAAAAGATGTAAGACCATGGCTCACCTAGGTCCATCACCACAGTTCATTTCAGTTTTACTGAAGCTCATTGGACCCATCACCAGTCAAAAGCAAAAGCCCTTGTCTCTTTCTGGATTCACTTTCATATTTTGAGTCTGGGCTGAGCTAACATTCCCCAAAAATGGTTGTGGCCCTGAATTTAGATCAAGGCTGAGGAATAAATACATGGAGCTCCAGTTGCTGGACTGCAGCTCCCATCATGCTTCCCCACTGGATCTGCAGGCTAGTGACTGCATAAATTGCAGTGTAGGGACATTTGGAGGGCACATCCCCATCCCTGATTTAGAAGTGTTTGGTGCATATCTTTCATGAAGTCCTACTCTACAGTCCTACTCTTCTTGTTTTCTGCTACTCCAGAGGCTAGGACCCGAAACAATGGATGCAAGCTGCAAGAAAAGAGATTCCACCTCAACATTAGGAGGAACTTCCTGACAGTAAGGGCGGTTCGACAGTGGAACACACTCCCTCGGAGGATGGTGGAGTCTCCTTCCTTGGAGGTCTTTAAGCAGAGGCTGGATGGCCATCTGTCAGGGATGCTTTGATTGGGAGTCCCTGCATGGCAGGGGGTTGGACTGGATGGCCCTTGTGGTCTCTTCCAACTCTATGATTCTATGATTCTATGATTCTATGAATATCATTTGTAACAGATGGGTTGCAGAAAAAGTTTGAATTGTATAGACTAGAGGCTTTATGTTAACAAGGAGCCAATTTTCCCTTTTGTTTTTGGCCTAGATACACATTCTCTTTTGCTTTTAGTTTGGATGTGTGGGACATCTCCCAAAAGACAGAAACATCTCTTGCTGCTCATTGCCTGGACCAGGAAGAGGCTCTTACTCTTCCCAGAGGTTTACATAGGCATAAGCTAATTCCCCCCTCCCCCATACTCTTGATTTTTACATTTACATTACATTTAGAACTTCATAGACATTTTCTTAATTTTTCAACCGTGGGCTGATTTAAGAATATAAGAAGAACCTTGTTGAATTAGGTTGAGAAACTTCTAGTCTTACATCCTATCCACACAGTAGCCAACCAGTCGTCTATGGGCAGCTCACAAACAGAACATGAGTGCAATGGTTCTGTCCATCTTGTTCTCTTCAGGAAATGATATACAGAGACATCTGTGTATCTGGAAGTGATCTATAGTCATTCAGACCAGTAGCAATTTATGAGTCTATCCTCCATGAATTTATCCAGTCCCCCTTTAAAGCTTTCCAAGTTATTAGCTATCACAACATCATGTGGACATGAATTTCACACATGAACTATGCATTTTGTACTTGCTTTGAATTTCCCTGCTTCTCCCACCATTCAGTGTCAGTGGATGACAATGATTTTTAGTATTATAAGAGATGCATAATGTTATGTTTCCCTTGCTTTCTTTTTTCTTAAGCTAAACAGCACTGTACATTGCAACCTATCCTCATAGGTGAATTACTCCAGGCTCTTGGTCATTTTGGTCACCCTTTCTACATCTATGATATCCTTTTAAATTGTGATTTCCAGAACTGCTCATGGTAATTTTGACAACAAGGGTGTCTAGTGGCCACCTCACTAGACATCCCCAACTCCATGTTTTGTATCAGGAAAATCTCTATACCTCAAATCTGGTAGATATGTTTTGCATTTTCTTTTGAGAACATTTTATCTTAAATCCTTTATCTTCTGACTTATCTCCACCACCTTTGTTCTTAAGGTAATGAGTGTACTGGGATTGATGTGCTAGGAGATCATTGATTTACATATTATAGCAATAGCTATAATATATTATTATTAGCCTTATCTATTTATTATTAGTCTTAACTATTTCCCCTCTGCTTAATATATCAATTTTAGGTAGCTAGTTACTCCGTTGTATATTATTTCATTTATTGTTTTGCCATTGCTTTCATTGTAATCAGATTGTTACCTGCTTCAGTTGGTATATTCTTATTCTAAGGCAATGTATTGTGTGTTCAGTGTTTTGTAAAAATGTACTAGAAATGGGTCAAATTAATAATAACCTCCCTGCAACTGATGATGCCCCTCTTTTTAAAAACAGTTCTGGGCTCTAATCTCTAGCTCCACCTGCATCCTCTGTCCACCTGCATGCTGTTCTCTAGCTTTATCCTCCACTTGCATCCTTCATTCACATTCCATCTCCGGCCACTAACCACTTTTGAACCTATTTGGTTGCCTCTAACTCGACATATTTACTGGGACTGAGCAGCAGAGAGCGCTGCTCACTTGCTGGTACACCATCTCCCCCTCCCCTCCACTCTCTGGTTTCAGAGTCCTTCTCTCCCATTTCACAAGTCACTTTGTACTGCACTTCCCTATGAAGGTGCCCTTTCCAATATCTCACTCCCACTGCCAACAGGAGACTTTCAATTAAACCCAACACAGGTCAGCTCTGACAAGCAGCCTGCCTTGTAAATCGGGAAGGTTATCAACTGAAGTCTTCCTGAAATGTTTTTATAGGGAGGCAAAGAGAAGCCAGGGGAGCTTTTCCCCCCCCTATTGTGTTTCAGTGCTTTCCAAAGCAGTTACTGCTGCTGCTTATCATCACCCCCCCTCCTCCTCCCGATATTTCAAAAGGGATACAGAGTTTCCTTCTGCACCTTGAAACAAAAAGAAGGCAATTATTATTTTGAACTAGCCCTCTCTAATTCCAGATGTTTGTTGTTGTTGTTGTTGTTGTTAATCACCCTCAAGTTGATCTCGACCCATGGCAACCCTGTGGATGAGACATCTCCAAGACTCCCTATCCTCCACTATTCTTCTAGGTTCTTGCAGATTCATACCCATGACCTCCTTAATAGAGTCCATCCATCTAGCATGCAGCCTTTCTCTCTTTCTACTTCCCTCCATCTTTCCTAACATTATTGTCTTTTCTAATGAGTCATGACTTATCATGATGTGACCAAAGTTTAGTCATCTTTGCCTCCAGGGAAATTTCAGGCTTGATCTGCCCTAGGACCCATTTGTTTGTTCTTTTTGCTATCCATAGTATCTGCAGCACTCTTCTCCAGCATCACGTCTCAAATGAATTTATTCGCTTTTTGTCCATTTTCTTAACTTCCAGCTCTCACATCCATACATGGTAATGGGGAATACAATTGCTTGTACGATTCTGACTTTGGTGCTTAGTTGTATATTTTGCTCTTTAGAAGCTCTTCTAGTTCTTTCATAGCTGCCCCCCCGCCCCAATTCTCCCAATCAGTCTTTTTCTGATTTCATGCTGTAGTCCCCATTCTGATCAATGTTTGATCTAAGCTCTGAGAACTTTTTTTTACTATTTCTTTGTCCTCATTGTCTAGGTTGAAGTTGTGAACATCCTTTGTGGTCATTATTTTTGTTTTCTTTGTTTGCCAGTAAGCCTGCCTTTGCATTTTCTTCTTTGATCTTCCTCAGTAGTTGCTCTAGGTCTTCAATTATTTCTGCTAATAGTATGGTGTTTTCTGCATATCTTAGATTGTTGATATTCCTTCCTCCTGTTTTCACTCCTCCTCCTTCTGTGTCCAAGCCTGCTTTTCTTATAATATCTTCTGCATACAAGTTGAACAGATAGGGTGAAAGGGTGCAGCCTTGTCTGACACTTTTGCCAATTGGGAACCATTCTGTTTCTCTGTTTTCTGTTCTGACAGTAGCCTCTTGTCCTGAATACACATTCCTCATCAGGACTATCAGACGTGCTGGCACTCCCATGTCTTTAAGGCAGGGGTAGGCAACCTTTCCCCTTTAAGGGCTGAGGGACTTCAGCTCCCAGAAGCCTCAGCCATGTTGGCCAATAGTTCCATGTTGGCCAATAGCTCCTGGGATTCTGGGAGCTGAAGTCCCTCGGCCCTTAAAGGGGAAAGGTTGCCTACCCCTGCTTTAAGGGCTTTACATATCCTTTCATGATCTATGCCAGGGGTAGGCAACCTTTCTCCTTTAAGGGTCGAGGGACTTCACCTCCCAGAAGCCTCAGCCATGTTGGCCAATAGTACCATGTTGGCGAATAGCTCCTGGGATTCTGGGAGCTGAAGTCCCTCGGCCCTTCAAGGGGAAAGGTTGCCTACCCCTGATCTATGCACTCAAAGGCTTTGCCTTTATAGTCTACAAAGCACGTGTTGATTTTCTTTTGGAATTTCTTGGTGTGCTGCATTAGCCATGTATCTTTGCAGTGTGGTCCCTTGTTCCTCTTCCTCTCCTGAACCCTGCTTAGACTTCTGGGATTTCGATCTCCATGTATGGTTGGAGTCTATGGGCCTTTACAGACTGCCAGAAATAATCCAGTTTGAGACAACTTTAACTGCCCTGGCTCAGTGCTAAGGAATCATGGGAACTGTAGTTTATTGTGGCATCAGAGCTCTCTGAGGAGAAGGCTCAGTGTCTCAGAAAAAACTACAGTTCTCATGATTCCCTAGCACAGAGCCAGGACAGTTAAAGTGGCCTCAAGCTAGATTATTTCTGGCAGTCTGTATAGGCCCTACTTTGCAGAATTTTGAGCATGATTTTGCTTGTATGGGATATCAGTGCTATGGTTCTATAGTTGCTGCAGTCTCTTCTGTCTCCTTTCTTATGGATGGGGATGTAAATTGATCATTTCCAATCTGCTGATCACTGTTTTGTTTTCCATATCTGCTGACATATGTTGATTAGGATTGGAGTTGATTCTGTCAGTGTGGATTGTAGTAGTTTGATTGGAATTCATCTGTCCCTGACACTTTGTTTTTGCCCCATTTCTCTTATTGCAACTTCTACTTCACTTTTTAGAATTTGGGGTTCATCTTCATATGGCTCTTCATTCCATGTGTCCTTCATTTTTTCATCTTTTAAAATAACTTTTCTGTGTATTGCCTCTGGCATCTTTTTATTCCTTCTTGGTCTTGAATTATGTTATTTTTATCATCCCAGTCATTGGTTTGAATGTCCCTTTAGTTTCCCAGATCATATGGAAAAGGTCTCTTGTTCTTCCTTTTTTGTGTGTGGTTATCTTCTGTTTCTTTGCATTGGTCATTGTAGTAGTTGTCTTTGTTTTTTTACACTAGCTGTTGCACTGTTAATTTCTTTGTTCTGAATTTGTTCCCCTCCCTTTTGTTTTGCTTCTTTTCCTTCCTTAACTGCTTGAAGTGCTTTATCTGACATCCATTGTTTCTTCTCTTTCTTTTTGACTCTGTAAGTGTGCCTGCATTCATCCTTTATTGCATCCCTGGCTTCTGCCCATAGCTCTTCTGGTTTTTAGTCAATTATAGTTAATAGTGCAAATCTGTTCTGCTGAGATGCTGTTCAAATAATTTTTTGGTATGATGATTAGTTTTTTTTATTTTTTCTTCAGTTTTTCTCTTAGTTTTGATATAAGTAGTTCATGGTCTGTACCATAGTCAGCACCTGGTCTAGTCTTGACCACCTGGATGGAGCTTCTCCATCTTTTGTTTCTGATTATGAAATCTATTTGATTTTTGTGTTGACCACGTCCATGTGTGTAGCCTTCTTTCTGGTTGTATGGAGAAGTTGTTTGCAATGACTAGTTTGTTGGTCTCACAAAAATCTATCAGACATTCACCTGCTTAGTTTGTTTTGCCTAACCTAACTCTACCTACTGCTTTCGATTCTTCTTTGCTTCCAACTTTTGCGTTTCAATCTCCTATTGTGTTATCTATTTCTTCCTGGATTCCTTCATAGATGTGCTGGGCTACAATTGCCCTCATCCCTAACCAGAATGGTCAAGTGGGGAAGCTAAGTTTAAATGATGTTCCCCTTCACACCAAGAAGGTGAGAAGCTGGATCTCATTCCAGATGTCCTGGGCTACAATTGCCCTTATCCCCAACCTGCATGGTCATGTGGGGAAGCCAAGGTTAAATGGTGTTCACCTCCCCACCAAGACAAGATGGTGAGGAGCCACACCTTTCTTCTATTCCCCCTGAGAAATAGAGGCAAGGTCTTCCCTAGATTAAGACATTGTAAGGTATAAAAAGGTAAAGGTATTCCCCATTGACAAGGTTGTCAAGTCGTATCTGACTGTAGAGGATGCTCATCTCTGTTACTAAGATGAAGAGCTAGCACTGTCAGAGACTACTCTGTGATCATGTGGCCAGCATGATTGCACAGAATGCTGTTTACCTTCCCACTGAGAAGTGGTACCTATTTATCTACCTGCATTTGCATGCTTTGTAGCCAAGGGTCTAATTAAAGGGGAATTTATGATTATTGCGAGATGGGCCGGCTACTGTGCCCTGCGGTACCGTCTTCCCTAGGTGTATACCGAGAAGACCAGGGAATCCCAGAAATAGGACTGAGGCAGATGCTTCCAATGAATATATTTTTATTATAAAGCAAAATCACACTAACATGCACTCACACACTCACTCAAGGCTCAGGAAAGTCAAGGTTGGAGGTTGGAATAGATGGCAGGCTTTGCTAAGGGAGATGCTTACCGAGATGTAGTCTTCCTCCGGGAAACGGATGGGACGAGAGGCGATGGGGGACAAGCCTGACTCCGCAGCGTGGGTTTGAGCGGGCTTGCCGGTAACTAACTTCAGAGGTCAGAGTGACGTGGAGTCGTTTAGACCACGAAGATAGCACACAGACTGGCTAAAATCTGGGGCTTATATAGGGCCAAACGGGCCTTGAGGCTAAAGGTGATGATTGCGATGATGGCACCCTGCTGTATAGGGTCCCATTGTATTTGTTGGTCTTAATCCGAGGGTCTCATGTCCTGGGGGAATGAATGAATAGGTGACACAAAGCACCTTCCAATGGGTGGGGGTGTGTGAGGCTGGGTGGCACAATACGTACATTACACCCTTGATGGCTGAGGGTGCTTGTGACTGGGTGCCACAATACATTCGAATGATTGGGATGATTTGATCAGGGGGAAATCCCATCAGCAACTCTCCTAGACTATCTGGGGCTATTCAGCAGGGATTAAGGGTGGTGGCCCATGCCATGGGCGCAGAGGATTTTTGCCTCCAATTCTACTGCCAGAGTTCATCTGGAGGTCATTATGGAATTTCATATTTCTGATAGCAAGGGAACCATGGGTCATATTTGGATATTAAGGACTATGGGTAACATTTCCCCCCCCTCGGGAATAATGAGGCCGCACGGGTGGTCGTGTGGACGAGTGGTTCCCGAATTACCTTTAGCCAAATAAATTTAGGGGTGTGAATGTTAGGGAGGACGTCCTATCACGGGAAGCACCTCGACTGCAAAGTCTGCCTTAAGGAAGTGGATTTCTGGGTACACACACACACATCCAAACTAAAAGCAGTATGAATTAACACATAAGCAATCAATAAACAATAACACATATGAGAGAGTTACAGTCTGTAAAATGTGGGCACATTCACGTTTCTAATGGTGTATGAGGCAGCAGAGTTTGTGTTTTAATATGAGAGTGGTTGGGAAGAACCATGTGTGCCTGAGACTGTGGGCACTGATACTTCTGCAATCATGACTTGTGTTATGGCAGTCCAATGGCACAGAGTTCTTTTGGAGGATTCCGGGCTGCTCTCCTTCAGGGAGACCTTGCCAAGTAGGGGTGGTAGCAGGCATGTGGGTGCTGTCAACCTTGGCGGTGAGGAGGCTTGTCCGGATGTGGGCCGCGCCATGGAGGACAGGAGCATCGGCAGGGTTCGTGGAGGACATCTCTCCCGGACGTCAATGGTGTCTTCTGTGGGGTTTGTTCCAGTGTAAATGCGTAGGGGGCTTACCTTCCCCTTGATGAGGGATCGGGAGCCATGCAAGGAAGGGTTAATTTTTTTTGGGAGCGGTTAGTGAGGATCATGTGGATGGGGATGGTCCGACGACTGGCTTGTCCACTTGCGGGCAATGACGCCGGCGGGGCCATGAAAAGAAGGGTTGGATCATGCCGGGAAAAGTATGCAAATTGAGTCTCTGTTTGGGCTATCAGTGATGTTTATTGCCTGAATAGCCCTCTGTTTGTTTTGGGAGCCCCAGTTTTGGATAGTCCGAAAGCTGAGAGTCGATTTGAGTGGAGATGTTTAAAAGGGGGTTGGTCATCATTACCGTGAAGGTAATGCGAGCCGGTGTGGTGTCTGAAATTTAGAGTTGCCAATCTGCCCTAGCCGGGGCTCCTGTGAGGGAAACCCGACATGCTGGTGTAGATGAGCATCCTTGGTGGACCCGCGCCAGGGAAGTGACCCTCTGCGGTCGTAGTGGTGGTAGTGCTCCCTGGTGAGTTGTCTCATGAGACTACCCACCGGGAGCTCATAGCTTCCCTACCGTAAGCCCATCAAGGATGCCAATCTAGCTCAGCCTGCTAATAGGGGCGGAGAACTCTTCCTCTGCCCCACCTAATGGTGTGAAAAGTAGACATGAAAGGGAAAGGAATCCTCCCCCCCAGGCCCCTTCGTGGCCCCATCTCCAGAGGATAAAGAGTTAGCAAGACAGACATGCAAGAGGGCCGGGCCGCAGGCGGCTAGCCCCGGGATTGGTTGCCTGCTATTTAGTATGCAAATGACTGTGATGGGTTCCTAGCCGCAGGCTCGCCATGAGTTGCGGCGGCGGCCTCCCGGTTGTGCTATCAATCCCTTGGTGGGAACTAGGCATGAAGCCTAGTGGGTCCTAGTCGTTGGATGTTAGGGGAGTTCTAGTTTGTATCTCATGGCCCGGAATTTTGCCATCTGTCTCTGCGTCCAGCATATTAGACTGGCAGATCCTATCATTGTGATGACTTGTAGGAGTGTGATTATTGCCAGAGGATTAGTGATTAGCTTTAGGATCGCCTGTCCAGTGGCGGTCCAGTCCCAATTGCCCCACCAGGAATTGGTGGTGGCCTGCTTTATGGATTGGGTCAGTTGTATGATTTGTTTTGCCTGAAAGTCTACCTTTATTTTGATCTGACCTTCTGTCTTTTCAATTTGCCTGGCTGCTTCGCTAAGGTTATTGAGCAGGCGCAGCCATTTAGAAATCTGTAGCTCTTCTTCCAAATGGAAGCCAGTCAGTATGGTTTGGTTGATGTGGAATGTATTCTCACTAATGTATTCCTTTGCGGTCTCATGTAGGTAAAAATCTCTATTAAAGCAATCCCTAACATGGACTCTACAGAAGCAGGGGTTTCCTTTGGCCCTATCTATGTCTAAAGTACATTCATATGGCATGAGGAGGATCTCCTGACAGGGGGTGCGGAGACAGAAACAGTCGTGGGTTATTAAAGTCTGTGTCACCGGGGTGACAATATGCTCTTGGGTGGTTTGGATAGGGGTCCCTTCCAATCCATCATAGCAGTGCATCCACTGGTGATTACTGATGCATCCTGAGAGATCGTCTAAGTGGGTGCCATTTGTCCAGTGTGCAATCCGGACGGGAATCACGGTAGCGTTGCTGTCTGCTAGTGGAAGTCCTAAATGAGAAACTGGGTGTATAAGTAGGGGATTTTGGATCTTTTCATGATAGACACCTATCTTAAGGATCATGTCTTGCCACTGTGCTCCAATTATTTTTATTAATTCTGTGGGGTGTTGGACGGAGTCCGGGTACCGGATCTTAAACAATCCCAAGACCTCCGGGTGTATCACTTTCATGAGCGAGGCTTGTATTAACTGTGATGCGAATGTTATGGGACTATTTTGTATCTGAGTACATTGGATTGCTATGGATAGATTATATAGGCTTTTGTGTAAGGAGACCCCCAGGTCTATAATGATTTCTCTCTCTACTCCCACCCATTGTGGCAGGATGTGTCCTAAAATATCAATGCCCTGGGCCACGTTGGTCATCCCTGACGCTATGGATATGCCTAAGTCTTTGGTGCGGGAGCCTACTAGTCCTAACTTGTTTGCCAGTATCTCATTGTCTATGGCATTTAGTACACTGCCTCATATCCCTATGCCTCCCAAGACGTTTCCCATGGTGTCTCTCTGGCTCCTGAAGAGCGGGTGTGTTAGCGGTCGCCACCTCTCTTCTAAATCTTCCCATTGTGCCCAAGCGGCAGTTACATATCGGCTGCAAATGGGGATCGTTTTGGCCACATTGACAGCTGTCAAATTGAGGGCTAAGGTGGTCACAATGGGCTGGGCTTCAGTGTATGCGAAAAGGGAGATGTCCCGCCGGATTATTAGGCTGCCTGTATACATAGATGGTTTTTCTATTAAGGTGGGAGTTGCTCGGGGAGTGAAAGGGCCCTGCATCTCTGCACACGTTATGCTGCAGTTAGTAGGGGTTTGTCAGTATGTATGACACAAGAAGAGCCTAGTCTTCCAGGTCCAAGTAGGGCGGCAGTGTGGGTCTATTGTGAGCGAGGTATGGAAGGAAGCTGGCACTCGGCTAGTTGGAGGGTCAAACCTATGGCGGTTCCACACTCCTGGGGTAAGGGGAAGGCTGCCGGCGTCCGCCTCCACCCATGTGTGGGACCGGGGTCCAGACATGATTATTTCAGACCTGATGGTTTGACTGCCTGTTATGTAAACTCTGGTTTTAATTTTGAGGGGGAGCTGTTGGTCATACCACTGGCGAACCTCTCCCATGGCATCTAATACCTCAAACATCCCCGGGTAGGGTGGTGCCCAGTGGCACTCACTCTCTAGGTTATACTGCCACGTGACCTCGAACTGTGTTGGATAGGTGGGGAGGGAGCTACCTGTCCACATCCAGGCCAGGATCCAGAGGGTCCCAATATGCCGCGCCATCCCGTGTCCCTGTTAAGTATACAGAGAGGCGGATTGAGCTTAGCTATCCTCCATCATGGCAAAGGACGGTCTCTGCAAGGTCTACCAGGGGCATTTCGGGCAAGTCTTGGATAGCTTTAACTGGTGTGGGTTTCCCTTCCACTCTTTGAGCTGGGAAGCGTGAAAATATTTTAGCCTATCTCCCTTCCAGTGGGGGATTCGCAGCTGATAGACAGTAGGGGAGATCCTAGCAGTGATTTCTACCGGGCCAACCCATTTGGCTGCTAACACATGCTTATTCTGGGTGAAGTTTCTGTATATTACCAGCTGTCCAGGATCCCACTGTTCCTGATCCACCCAAATTTACGGTCCATGGCCTGCATATTTTTCCCTAAGTTTTTGGCCACCTGTCGGTGTATCATGCCCAATTCCTGTAGGAGTGTCTTAATCCATTCGTGATTTAACAGTGCAGGTTCTAGCTCGGAGGGAATGGTTGTGTTTAACCAGAAAGCTTCAGGCATGAGCATTTTGTGCCCGGTCATGACCTTATGCGGCGTAAAGCCATGGGAGGCCACTGTGCCTCGGAAGGCCATCAAAATTATGGGGAGTTTTGCATCCCAGTCTTTT
Source organism: Phrynosoma blainvillii (assembly GCA_026167975.1). Classification (NCBI taxonomy): domain Eukaryota; kingdom Metazoa; phylum Chordata; class Lepidosauria; order Squamata; family Phrynosomatidae; genus Phrynosoma; species Phrynosoma blainvillii. The sequence goes on from JANUYF010000002.1 coordinate 239,490,530, forward strand.
CCTGAGGCTTTTACTACCTTGCGCAGCGCTTCTTTGAGTGATCTATTGGTGCGCTCCACCGCGCCGGAACTTTGTGGGCGATAGGGGATGTGGAAGCGCTGTCGGATGCCCAGGGCTCTGCACAGTTCTTGCATAATTTCTCCTGTAAAGTGGGGGCCTGAGTCGTGGTCTATCTCTCGAACCATCCCGAATCGTGAGAAGACCTGGGTGAACGATATCCGTGCCGTGGTGGCCGCGGTATTGTCTTTAGTCGGGAACACTTCCACCCACTTACTGAAGGGGTCTATGATTGTGAGGCAGTACTTATTCTGCCTGGGGGTAGTGGGCAAGGGGCCTATGAAATCAATTTGGATTCGAGTCCAAGGTCCTTCAATTCTTTGGTGTCTCAATGGGGCCTTAGGGCCCCCCGGGTCTGCATTGACCATGGCACAGGATAGACAGTTATCCACCCATTGGTCAATGTCTGCTCGCATCTTGGGCCACCATCCCGTCTCTCGAACCCTCTCATATGTGCTCTGCTTGCCCCGGTGTCCTACCTCATGGACGAACTGGATTAAATCTCCACAGATGTCTCTGGGGACTATCCAGCTATGACTGCCCTCCGAATCTACTGCCCACCATACCTCTTCCTTCTGTTCTATTTTATACTTGCCGGTGGGGTCCCTACCTGCGTTTATCAATTCTTGGATCTCTGTGTCTCCCTTCTGTAGCTGGGCTAGATCTAATGTGGGGGGCACCAATGGTTCCTTGGGTTTTACATTTATGGGATGAAGGGGCTGAGGGGGTTCTAGCATGGAGGCGGCCTCTTTGGCTAGGGTGTCCGCCCGGTTGTTCCACACTGCTTCCTCCTGGTTGCCCTTTTGATGTCCCTTTACAAAGGCTATCCGCGTAGGAGCGGTGCGCTTTAGGAGCAGAACTGCTACTTCTCTCCATTTGTCAACGTGGGCCACCGGTTTTCCATCATTGGTCGTCCACTCTCGCTCAAGCCAAATAGGGAGCCAATCTAAAGCTGCATTCACGGTCCACTGGGAGTCTGTAAACACCGCCACTGGGATGTCTAGGGGCTCGAAGTGGAGGACGGCTAAAAGAGCCTCCACTTCGGCTGCCTGGCTAGAATGGGGGAGAGCTGGTCCCTGCAGTGTGTGAGCGTCATTAACTCGGATGGCCCCGTATCCCGTTTTGCGGGCGCCGTTAAGGCAATATGAGGATCCATCGCAAAACCAGCATTGGAACCCTTGAGCTAATAATTGTTGGAGGGGTTCCCCGGGCTTCACCGGCCATTTGTTCTCTGGGATTGGGGGCAAGGGACATTCGTGGGCAGCTCCTGACACTATCAGCCCATAGGGAGCAGTTGGCTCGCTTGCTTGTTTTTGGAAATCTATCCCTCTTTTTACCAGCTCTATGGTCCACTTGGCGATCCGGGAGCTATGGACTTGTCCGTCTTGGATCTTTCCGGACAGAATAAATTTCAGTGGCGTGTGTGGGGTTTGGATAATGACCCAGGCTCCTCCGATAATGAATTCCCACTTGGTGAGGGCCCAAACCAGGGCCATGCAGTTTTTTTCCGCAAGGGTTAAACTTTATCTCAGTAGGGGTGAGGTTGCGCGAAGCGTATGCTACTGCCCTCTGGGAGCCATTTCGCTGCTGTAGCAGGACGGCCCCAATATGATTATCTGAGACGGCCAGTTGGATGTAGAAGGGTTTGGTGACATCAGGGTGCACCAATGCAGGGGCTCTGGCTAAATCTCGTTTTAGAGTGGCTAACGCCTCCTCCTGCTTGGGTCCCCATTCCCACGTGACTCCTTTCTTCAGAAGGGCATATAGGGGCTTTGCCTTGATAGAGAAGGCTTCAATGAACTCTCGTGAGAAATTAAAGGTGCCCAACAAGGCTCTCAGAGAGGCTACATCTGTGGGGGCAGGGAGCTTGCCTATGGTCTCTACCCTCTGAGAATCTGGAGTCTGACATTCTGGCTGGAGGCTCAGGCCCAGATATCGGACATGTGTTTGAACCAACTGGGCCTTGTCCCGATTTGCCTTAAACCCAGTCTCACAGATGAGCTGCAGGACTTCACGAGTGATGTCCGCGGTCTTTTCTTCAGTCTCGGAGTGTACCAGAATGTAATCCACGTATGACAAGACATGGGGGCGCGAAGCTGGGCGCAACTTAGTCCACATCTTGACCACGTGGGAATGACATATGCTGGGACTCGAGTGAAATCCCTGTGGGCATCTCTTGAATGCCATTTGCTCCCCTCTGAATTCGAAGGCGAATTTATAAAAACAGCTCTCGTGTAGGGGGATGGAGTGAAAAGCGTTGGCCAGATCAATGACGCTGTAGAAGCGTGCTCCAGCTGCAATGGCTGCTAAGATCTCGTTGTACTTGGCCACGACGGGGGCCACGGGAGGAGTGACGGCGTTAAGGGCTCTAAAGTCTACAGTCATCCTCCAAGTTATCCCATCGGATTTGAGTACCGGCCAGAGCGGGGAGTTGCACACCGATTGCATGGGCGTAATTACATCCCATCTCAACAGCCCTTCTATGGTCTTGGCTATGCCCTCCTCAGCGGCGCGGGGGTATCTGTATTGTTTTTGAGGGGGGGGGTCCTTCCCTTCAATGAGGACACAGGCCCCTTTAACGGTGCCGCATTCCATTTTATCTGTAATCCACACCTCCGGGAAATCCTGGACCCAGGGGTCTGTGGCCAGGGGAGAGAGAGGCAATGGAGCCTTAAGGGCTGCACAGCGGTGTATGGCCGAAATGTGTAGCGGGCCATCTTCCAACTGCCATAGGAAGCCGTTAGCCAAGTCTAAGGTCAATCAGTGGCGTTTGAGATAGCCTATCCCTAAAATACCATCGTCTTCCCCCTGATTCTCACAGGCACGGATGAAGTCACTAATGGGGCCGAGTTTTAGGGGAATGTCTTTCCAGATCGCGGCTCTCTGCTGCCCTTTCCCATATCCTACCAGCTGCATGCTCTCCCTAGTTCGGGACCCTGCTTTCGCTAGATCGGGGTGAAGGGTGTTGACGGCAGCTCCCGAGTCGACCAGGAGTCGTGCGGTGGCCCTGGGCTCAGAGCCAATTCCGGCCTCAACTATGGGGCGCCCCCAAGGGTCAGGGATCAGCTGGGCTACTATCTGGGGGCAAGGGAATACCTTGGAGCTCATGGCTGGTGGGGCGGTTTTATTGGCCGTAAGCAGGGAGAGGGAAGCCACCGGGGCCTCTTTGCGAGAGGCTTTCACTGGCCCCGTGCGTTTGAGTTGGGCAGGAGGGGTGTCGACCCATGGGATCCATGACCCTGCCCGTGTCCTCAGTGACCGAGGGGATCCTGGGCACCCCTATTCGGTGGATTCAGGCATCGGAGGGCCCCCCCTCCTGGCTTCCTCTGCCAGTATCTTGGCGTATGTGGAGAGTATAACTTCTGTGGGCTGCCTGTCTAAGAGGTCCATGTTGTACCCCCGCAAGACCAGCGCATCCCACACATCCCTCCTAACCTTATCATCCTTGAGGTGTAAGTAGGCCTTTCCACTGTCCCGCTTCACCCCCTCTCGACGCTGAAAGGGCTTTTTGAACTCCCGTTTATATCCACTGAATTGTCCCTTCACTTCCTTTTCTCTCTTGTCTTGATCTACTGGCAGGGGCTGGGAATGAGGGCCGGTATTTCGGTAGGTAACTGTCTGTATGGGGTCTCCCTCCCGGTGCCCCTTTTTTCCTCCTCCCTGGGTGCTTTTCCCCGTGTTTCTCCCAAGGTCCACATTGGCCCTACGGGTCCAAAACACCTCCGAGGCTGCGCGGATGTGCTCCATGAAGGCAGCCCAGGTCAGTGTGTTTAGGTTCAGGGATACTGCACCTAAATAGGTCTTGGCGGACTCATGGAGTCCGCTGTACACCTCCCTGATGAGTGCCTGGTTGTTTAGGACAGGCTGTCCAGCCTCATCTATCTCAATTTCGCCGGCCAGGATTCCCAACATCTACTTTCGCGCCACATATGAGTCAGGGGCTTCATCCGGGCTCTGGGCTTCGCTTTGGTATTTTGTCCTCAAGATTGACCCCGGCCAAAGGATTTTTGCTACCCTAGCCATCCACTCATGCAGGTCTAGGCTGGCCAGGTCTTGGTTTATTGCAGCGGCCTCAAAAGCGCCGTAATATGCAGGATCTAAGCACATCCTGGCGACTTGAACAAGGTCTTGTCCCTTTGCCTTTGGGTATGAGAGGAACATGGAGGTCATCCAGTGTACCCCGGTCTGGGCGTCAAGGCGGCCCAAATGGTCCGCTATAGCCTTGGTCTCCGTCAGGGACCATGTGACTGTCTCAATCACGGTTTTGGTGACCGTGCGGTCATCCTCAGACTCTTCCCGGGTTTCTACCATCCTCCTGGTCTTTACTGGCTGGAGTGGAGCTGGAGGGTCGGCGGCCGGGCTCTTGGACGAGCTGCAGGCAGCCAAGTCTTTTCCCTCTCTATCCAGCCACTGCGGATTGTATGGGGGTTGGGCCCTCACTTCCTCTGGCAAGGGGTCCTGCATGGCCCCCTTCCAGTCCACGGCCTTGAGATATTGGAGGCTTACAGTGGACACCACAGACTGTTGTAGGTCTAGCCTAGCTTCTAGTTCATGGATCCGTCGTTCACACTCGGTGTGATCGGCGGTTGTGTTTCCCTCTGAACTGCGGGCCAGCACGTAGTCCGCGGCTTGCTTAGCCTGTCTCAATTTTTCTTCTAGCTCCTCTATGTATTTCTTAAAAAGGCCACTTTCTTGCTCTGCCTGCTCGGCTCTGAAGCTAACTTTATCCACCTTCCTTGCTAGCATGGAGTTCTCGGTCACCTTTTCCTTAAGTTGAGTGACCAGTTCCTCCATTCTATTCTGCATTTCCAGCTTCTCCTCCTTGAGGCACTGATATTCAGCGACAGCTTCAGTTGCTAGTGTCCAGATTCCCCAGGCGGCCCATCGGTCCTTTTCGGCTGTGGACACTCTTTTAAATCCCACTCTTTTAGTCTTCGCGTTATACACCAATAACAATGTCGCGAAGGGATCCTCCGTCAGGAGGCCTCCAGCCTTCCATGGGTTGGATCCTTTTTGGAGGATCCACTTTTTGAGGCGGTCGGGCTTGGCCTCTTCCCGCACTAATTTGGCCGCTGCTGCTAAAGCCTCCTCCATTTTCAATTCTCCTAGGGCTTCTATGGGGATCCTCCCTCTTTGCCCTCTTTAGAACCTCGGTCCCCAAGATTCCTGGCAGAGACCCTCCCTGCCTTTCTATTTCAGTCCCCCGGACTGCGGTCCTTGGATTTTCGCCTGTTAAGGATTCCAGGGACCTTCTCTAGAGCTCTGGGTCGGGGCCTGCCTGTAGCGTCCCATGTCACGAGAGGGCCCTGCACTGCTGCAGTCAGTGGCTTATGGGTGATCCTTTGCTTAGACCCGGCTGGGAAGTCAACTTGGCCCCGCCGCGCTTCACTAGGGAGTTTTGATGTTGCCGCCTCGCTGCCGCGAACTGACCGACACAACACCCAAAACTGGGGCCCCTAGCTAGACTCCCGCCTGAGCTTTCTCTTGCCAGCCGGCTCTCTAGACTCTCCCCCGGAGATGTCTATACTTTTCCCACCCTTGTGCTTGGATTTTACGGCCTCCAGTCAGGGGCGCCCTCCTGCTTTTGCCTACCTTGCTCGTCCAAGGGGGTAGATTGGCGGATTGGGATTTTAATGGATTTGTGTGAACCTACAGTGTTATGGGCTTTGGCTGGGGGAGAAACCTACTCCTGCTTTCCCACCCAAAGAAGTTGGTCAAAATAACAAAAAGGGCGTTGGGAAGAACCTACTCCGACTCCACGCCCAAGGATGATTATGCGTCCACACCTGGATGGCATCCACCAGAGCCCGGTGCAGAACACACAACCAAAGACGGAAAAATGGGGAAAAAGCCAACCCCGACAGTTCTTTTGCCCTTGTGGCCACTTCACACAAGAAACACGCTCACACGGATTTTTCCTATTTATTTTCTGCGTCTGCACCTTTTTGGAACTCCCTGTTCCCTCTACGTTCCGATACTTAAACAGTCCAAATGATCAGTTTGGAAAGTCCAAGTTTCGGGGGAAGATAAATGCCTGCATTCTCCACCAAATTGTAGCCAAGGGTCTAATTAAAGGGGAATTTATGATTATTGCGAGATGGGCCGGCTACTGTGCCCTGCGGTACCGTCTTCCCTAGGTGTATACCGAGAAGACCAGGGAATCCCAGAAATAGGACTGAGGCAGATGCTTCCAATGAATATATTTTTATTATAAGATAAAATCACACTAACATGCACTCACACACTCACTCAAGGCTCAGGAAAGTCAAGGTTGGAGGTTGGAATAGATGGCAGGCTTTGCTAAGGGAGATGCTTACCGAGATGTAGTCTTCCTCCGGGAAACGGATGGGACGAGAGGCGATGGGGGACAAGCCTGACTCCGCAGCGTGGGTTTGAGCGGGCTTGCCGGTAACTAACTTCAGAGGTCAGAGTGACGTGGAGTCGTTTAGACCACGAAGATAGCACACAGACTGGCTAAAATCTGGGGCTTATATAGGGCCAAACGGGCCTTGAGGCTAAAGGTGATGATTGCGATGATGGCACCCTGCTGTATAGGGTCCCATTGTATTTGGTGGTCTTAATCCGAGGGTCTCATGTCCTGGGGGAATGAATGAATAGGTGACACAAAGCACCTTCCAATGGGTGGGGGTGTGTGAGGCTGGGTGGCACAATACATACATTACACCCTTGATGGCTGAGGGTGCTTGTGACTGGGTGCCACAATACATTCGAATGATTGGGATGATTTGATCAGGGGGAAATCCCATCAGCAACTCTCCTAGACTATCTGGGGCTATTCAGCGGGGATTAAGGGTGGTGGCCCATGCCATGGGCGCAGAGGATTTTTGCCTCCAATTCTACTGCCAGAGTTCATCTGTAGGTCATTATGGAATTTCATATTTCTGATAGCAAGGGAACCATGGGTCATATTTGGATATTAAGGACTATGGGTAACAGCTTTCTAACTGCTAGGTTGGCAGAAGCTGGGACTAGTGACAAGAGCTCACACCATCATGCAGCTCCTGGACTTCAAAATGCCAACCTGATGATCTTGCAATCAACAGAGTCAGCGTCTTAACCACTTGAGCCACCACATCCCTATTTTGCAAGGTATACAGGGGGTGTTTAAAGGTGGCACATTGATGATCCATTAAGTTGGTGACATTGTTTGTGTTCACATGGACTATGTGACACCAAGTGGCCTGTTAGTTGTAGGTACAGGTTGTATCTCCCTTATCTGAAATACTTGGGACCAGAAGTGTTTGGGATTTTGGATTTATTTATTTATTTGTTTATTTAGGATTTTGGAATATTTGCATATACATAATGAGATATCTTGGAGATGGGACCCAAATCTAAATCTAAATTCACTTATGTTTTATATACACTTTATATATATATATATATATATATATATATATAGCCTGAAGGTAATTCTATGCATATTATTTTAACAGTTTTGTACATTGAACAAAATTTGTGTACATTGAGCCATCAGAAAGTAAAGGTGTTACTGTCTCAGCCACCCATGTAAACAATTTTGGATTTTGGAGTATTTTGGATTTTGGAATTCTGGATAAGGGAGATTTAATCTGTAACAGTAAATTCATTGATTTGTTTATTGCATGCATGTTCCATTTTTTCTTTGAACAGTTCAGGACCTAACACCACAGACTGCAGTCCTCCACTCACAGTTGGGAGTGAACTGCCTTGAAACCAATGGGAGTGATTGCCCAAGGTCACCCAGTGGGTTTACATGGCTGAACTGGGATTCAGACCTGGTCTCCAGAGTTGTAATCCAATGCTCAAACCACTACACCACACCGGCTCTTGAGGAAATACACAATGGATAAAAATGGATACAAATATTTGAATCAATACATGGGAGGGGGGAATCCTTTAAAAATAAACTCACTCACTTTCGCTCTCTCTAGTTTATTTTTAAAAAGATTCCCCCTTCCCATGTATTGCTTCAATTTATTATATTATATTATATTATATTATATTATATTATATTATATTTATAAACTTTATAAACTTTAATAAAATTTATAAACTTCAAAATATTTAAAACTCAAAAGATAAAACACAAGAGGAATTTCAAGGCCTAAAGCCCACACAGATCAACACCATTTTAGCTGTCCTCTAGAAGCTCAAAAGACATGGAGCTGCTTAACTTCTTAACAATTGAGGTGCTGCTACAAAGACAGTCCTGCCGTGTGTACATACCAAATCTGCCTTGCAACTTGTCAATGGAGGGGTGCAGAGGGGGCAGGGGAGGATGGAATTTCCTTTCTTGCCCCCCTCCATGAATTTTTCTTTCAGTCCTCAAATTTCTTACAACTTCAGTTGAGCATTTAGGAATACAGTCTGGTTTGGGCATCCAAAGAAAAAAGGCAAGTAGTGTGACCAAGGGGATGTGAATGCAGCAGAAGTAAGAGTTCTAGGTGTGAGCAATTTTCAGTGATTCACTGTGCAATGTTAAAAATTTAGGGACTAAAAGAAAATTTCATCTGAGAGCAAAGAATTTGTATTTTGGTGCTATGCCCATATTTTGCACCCCCCCATAGCTACAACCCCAAATCTATGATGTACATTAGTCACTCTAGAGCTGGACACACTATTGCTACTAATTCAGGATTTACCTTTATGAGTGGGAACATGGCAAAGAATTGTATGGGTGAGGAAAGAAAATAAGGATTCTTTTTATTATTTTCCAACATAGAGGGCCAAGATAGATGGAATGCAAACGATGTCGTCATCAACCTCTACCATTAACCTTGTCTTGTATGGCTGCTGAGAGGAATAGTGTAAACTGTCTGAAAGGCCAAACACTTACCACTTTGCTTTAATAAAACTGAGCTCAGAGAAAGCTTCCTCTCTTCCCAGCTCCACAGGGCTCCTTTCCTAAAGGATGCTTGGGAAGAAGGAATTGATGGTCTTTGCTAGGTATTAAAATCTGCTCACTGTGTATTGCATATCCTCCAACCTTTCAAAGCTGAAAACCAGGACAACCATCCTCTTTCTTCTTGAAGCAGCCACCCACACTGTTGCTGATAAGTGAAAATTTCCATTGTGGACCTGTGTCTCCCACAATTGCCGCTACCATCTTCTCAACCCTCTCCCTCTGAGCCCCGCCGAGTGTCAGCTGTTGATCCTCAGCCATCCAAACACCCGTCTGGGGCAGAGTTATTTTCCTGCAGAAGCACCACCAGCTTGGGCAGCTCCTCCTGAGGCACTGCCACTCAGCATGGTTCGTGAAGGCTTGGCTAGGCCAGGAAGAGGAACTTGTAAGGATGAGGAGGAAAGTGATGACTTGTCCTTTAGCATGGGGAGCACCTTGCTGGGTGGAGGAAGTGGAAGTGGCAAAGACGAGAAGGGCGGCAATGACCTGGCCCTTATCAGCATGTTGCTGCTGCTGCTGCTGCTGCTGCTGCACAGCTGTGACTGTGCTGCTGGAGGCTACCTCTTCCCTTTCTTCTTCCAGCTCCTTCTCTTGTTTGGTGTGCAATGAAATGGGAACAGCTTGGGACCTATTGCTCGTAGTGCTGCTTTCACCACATTTCCTGTCAGCTCAGTGCCATTTCTATGGTGGGGAGAGGGAGCAACCATAGACATAGCACTAAGGCAAGAGGGGCTGTGGTGATGATGACAGCAGTGGCTGCCATTTTAGCAGCAGGGCCAAAGCTGCTCCCACTTCTCCACATAGCCCAGATGAAAAAATAGGAGGCTAGATAGGTACCCATGGCTGCCTTGCTTTAAGAGGGACTGTAGCAGGGTATGGTATTTATTGTCCCAAACTGAGATGGACAAAGTGAAGAGAGGACTGTTTTCTGGCTTTTTTGTTTTGTTTTTATTTTACAGCTTGGCCTGGTGCTGTGATTATGAACCAAGCGTCTCTCTTTATCAGGGACAATGCCTATATTTGTACCATACAGCATACCTGCCAACATTTCACAGATGAAAACCAGGACACATGTGGCTAAGCAGCACCAGTGTGTGTGGTCAGGATGGCAAATGTTATAAATGAGGAAGAACATACAAACTAGGACTGGCTACAGCAGTTTGCTTTTGCCTGAGCCTGCTGGAAAGGGCAAGATTCTTTTTTTAAAAATTTTAAAACTTTATTGAGTTAAAATATTACAATACAATACATATACAAAAACCCACATATTACAATACGATATAAACATACATAAATACAATAACACAAAAAAAGATAAAGGAAAAGAAAAAAAGGAAAAAAAAGAGAAAAGAAAAAAAGAAAAAGAAAAAAGGAAAGAAAGAAAGAAAGAAAATTAAGACATTAAGTAATAGAAAAAATTAAGAAAATTAAGACATTAAACACTAAAAGGAAGAAAAAAAAACCCAATTACATATCTCAAACATCTTACCTAACCTTTAAAGGAAATCTTAGCTTGTCATTTTCTAACCTATCCCTTCTTATACTGTAATGTATAACTCCCATTTTCTTCTTCCTTTCTTCTTCTTCTTCCCACTCCCTTCACTCTTAACTTCCCTTCCTTACTCGGACTTTCTACCTTTCCCACCCTCTACCCACTTACTTTCTTTCCACTTACTCTAACCTTCTACACTTTCCAAATCTTTAATATCCTATCTTTTATCTTCACTCCTATCTTTTCTCCTTCCCTTCTTCAGCTGTCTTCACATACATACAACATATATCATTCACACTGACTTCCTTACTATCCCCCATTAAATTATCTTCATAATAACTTGACTTTCTGCTATTGTTTTTATTATTATTATTATTCTTAGGTCCATCCTTCCTATATAATAGCTATCAAACTACTTGTACTAAACCAACAGTATAATTACTCCTAAAAACAAATTATCACAGATTCAAGATTGCTATTTTGCCCCATTTTTGTTTCATAAATTCAATAACTTCCGACCAGTCATCTTTTACTTGATCTTTACCTTTGTCTTTCATAGCTTGTGTTAATAAATCCATTTCTATACCTTTGTATAATTTCATCATCCAGTCATCAACCGTTGGACACGTTACGTCCTTCCACTTTTGTGCATAACACGTTCTTGCCAATGTAGTCATATAATACATTATTTTCTCTTCTTTACCTTTGACATTTTCTTCAAAGATCCCTAATAAATAACACTCGGGCTTTAACTCTACTTTTTTCCCTCAAAATAATACCAACTTGTTCATTTATCTTTTTCCAATATTTCTTTGCAAATTTACAAGTCCACCAACAATGATAGAAAGTCCCTATTTCTTTCTTACATTTCCAACATAAATATTTTTTATTCTTGAACATTTTGGCTATTTTAACTGGAGTAAGATACCATTGAAAAAACATCTTATAAAAATTTTCTCTTAGATTTTGAGAGGCTGTAAATTTGTATATAGTATTCCACAGTCTTTCCCATTGCTCCATCTGTATATTATGACCAAACATCTTTGCCCACTTTACCATTGAGTCCTTAACGATCTCGTCTTCCATTTCATACCTTAACAGAATTTTATATATTTTCCAATTTGTTTTTCTTTTGCTTCTAATAATATTTTTTCTAATTCCGATTTCTCTAAATCTACATTAAACCCGTAACTCCTCACATCATATTTAAATCTTTCAACTAATTGTCTATATGTAAACCAATTTATGGAATTCAAGCTTTTTTCTAATTCTTCTCTATCTTTTATAATCAACTTCTCCCCTTGTTTTTTCAAAATGTTATTATATCTATACCAATCTCCCTCTTTAATCATTTCCTTTCTGTAAAACGCTTCCTGTGATGAGACCCAACCACTTATTTTAGGCATTATTCTGCTTTTATATTTATTCCAGGTTTTAATCAATGAACTTCTTATACAATGATTACTAAATGCTTTATTTTGCTTATCTTTACCATAAACCAAATAAGCATGCCACCCCATTGATAATCCATCCCCTTCCAAATCTAATAATTTATCTTCTTCCAATTTCATCCAATCTTTAATCCACAGCAAACAGCAGGCTTTGTAATAAATCTTTAGATTCGGCAAATTTAATCCACCTCTTTTTTTAGCATCCTGTAGTATCCTAAATTTAATTCTTGGCTTCCTTCCCCTCCAAATGAACTGTGAAAGGTCTTTTCCCCATTCTTTAAATATTTTATCCATTATTTTGATTGGCAATGTTTGAAACAAATACAGCATTTTAGGCAACACCATCATTTTAATTGTAGAAATCCTACCCATTAATGATAATTGTAATCTATTCCATTTGATCAAATTGCTTTTAATTTTAGACCATAACCTTTTGTAATTGTGTTCAAATAAATCAATAGTTTTTTTTTTGTGATGTGCAATCCTAAATATTTAACTTTCTTCCCCACTTTAATCCCTGTCTTTTCTTCTAATTGCTTTTCTTCTACATTACTCATATTTTGGTCATAATTATTGATTTTTCCTTATTAATTTTACAACCTGCTACCTTACCAAATGTTTCTAAAATTTCTATTACTCTTCCTCCATTTTCGACTGGGTTTTCTACAAACAAAACAACGCCATCTGCAAATGCTCTAATTTTTAACTCTTGCTTTTTTTGTTTAATTCCTCTAATTTGTCTGTTTGTTTTAATTTCTTTTATAAGAGTTTCCATTATTAACAAAAACAATAAAGGGGACAAGGGACATCCCTGTCTAGTACCTCTTTGAATTTCAATGAATTTAGTTTTTTCCCCATTTACTCTAATTTGCGCTTTTTGATTACTATAAATTTTCTTTATCCAATTCAAATAATTGTTTCCTACCTGTATTTTTTTCTAGTAATTTTAACAACAAATTCCAATTGACTGAATCAAAAGCCTTTTCGAAGTCCATAAAAAACTTACCTATCTTTTTTTCGTTATGACGGTCACAATACTCCAAGGCATCTATGACGATCCTTGTGTTATTTCTTATATTTCTATTAGGGAGAAACCCTCTCTGGTCTTCATCTATTAAATCTTGTAAACATTTTTTAAGTCGATTTGCTAATATATTTGTAAAGATCTTATAATCATTGTTTAATAGAGATATAGGTCTATAATTCTTTGGATCGCTCGAATATTTATCTTCTTTGGGAATCAAAGCAATTTCTGCCTCTTTCCATGAATTAGGAATATTACCCGTTAAGGCATTGTTCATTACTATTTGTAGAGGTTCTCTCAACTCTTCCTTAAAAGTTTTATAAAAAAGATTTATAAAGCCATCATTCCCTGGTGATTTCCCTAATTTGCTATGACCAATTGCCTCTTCAATTTCTAATTTTGATATTGGTTGATTTAAAGCTTGGCGTTGACTTTCTGACAATGTTTTTAACTTACAGGAATTTATGAACTCTTCTACTACATCCTCATTAGCCGATTTATTGTCATACAATTTCTGGTAGAATTCCATAAATATCTCTTTTATACCTTCTTGATTTGTTATAGCTTTCCCATCTTTATTTATTTTACTTATTATCTTCTTTTCTTTTTCTTTTCTTAATTTAAATGCCAACCACTTACTTGTTTTATTAGCTTGTTCAAAATGTTTTTGTTTTACCATTTTTAATTTTTTCTCTAGTTCATTTAATGCCTCTATCTCAAGTTGTTTCTGTAACATTTTAATCTCTTTCTGAATTAATTTATTATGTGGATATTTTTCCTGTTCTTTTTCTTTCTCCCTTAATTGGTTGTTTAATAGAGTTATTGTTTCTTTCTTTCTCTTTTGCAAATTAATATTTTGCTGAATAAAAAAACCTCTAAAGGCCGCTTTTCCTGCATCCCATACCATAGATGGTTCAATTTCATTGTTTAAATTTTCTTCAAAATAAAATTTTATCACCTGTCTAGTGTCATTGACGATTTTCGTATTTCTTAATAAATCTTCATTTAAATACCAATTAACTTTTTTGTTCGGTTCTTTTAAACTCAATAATATTGGATTATGGTCTGAGATCTCTCTATTAAGAATTTCCATTTTCTGCACTTCTTTAATCAATGTTTTAGATATAAAGAACATATCACTCCTTGATAATGAATTATGTCTTTCAGAAAAGAAAGTGAAGCCTGTTTCCATGTCATACAGATGTCTCCATACCTCTGTTAAGTTCCAATTTTCCATAAGATCAAAAAAGACTTTAGGTAATTTTCCTTGGGTTTCTTTAATTTTATTATTTGAGGTTCTATCTATCTTAGGTCTAATACTCCATTGAAATCTCCTAATAATATTACATTTTCATAATCATATTCTGTTATCTTTCTCTGAATCTTTTTATAGAATTTACTTTTCTTTTCCTGTGGACCGTAAATCCCAATTAGTAAAATTTTTACCCCTTTCCAAATTATTACTACTGCTACATAGAATCCCTCTGTGTCTTTAAAAATCTCTCTAGATTCAATGTGATTCTTCACATATAGTATTACTCCTCTTTTACTTTTCTCAAATGTAGATGCATATTCTTTTCCAATCTTTTTATTTTTAATTAATCTTACATCCTTATTTTTTATATGTGATTCTTGTAAACAAATTATATCAGTGTAGTTTTTTTCTAAATATAGAAACACTCTCTTTTTTGTGGCGAGTTCAGCCCTTTTACGTTCCATGATAATAGTCTCATTTTTCTAAATTAGTAAATCAATAGAAGAGAAATTCAACAGTCCGATTATAAAGAAACTTTATTTGCATTGATAAAACAAATAGAAATAGATTGGACTACATCAGATCTTTTTGATTGACTGGTCGGTTTATGATCCTTAAAAATTAAATATAATAATTAGCTAAAGTTACTTGCAGAGAAGGAAATAGATAGTTAAATAATTATTTATGTTTCAATATTCTTCTTCTTCTTCTCTTTTATCTTTCTCTTTGTCAGTTTTCCCTTTATCTTTCTTCTCTTTGTCTATATTTCTTTGTAGTTCCATTTCAAATCTTCTTGCCTGGTCTACTGTAGTTATTCTGATCTTTTTCTGGTTCCAAAATACTTGCACTCCCTCAACTTCTTCCCTCTTGAATTGGATATTATACTTTCTCAGTTTATCAGTTAGGAAGTGGTAGTCTCTTCGTCATTTCAAAATCTTCCCCGGGATGTCTTTCAAAATTTGAATTTCCTTATCATCTATTATCAATTTAGATTTGTAACTCTGTTGCAAAATTAGATCCCTAGTCTGTTTCCGTACAAAGTATACTACCACATCCCTCAGTAAGCTCCTCATCCTCGCTATCTTGGAATTCAATCTATAAATACGGTCCAATTCCCATGGGAATTGTGCCTCAGATTCATTTATGTATTTAGCGAGTATTGAAACCAATTCACCATAGAGATTCTCGTTTGCCTTTTCTGGAAGCCCGCGTAGCTTCAAACAATTCTCTCTTTGCTTAACTTGTATCTTTAGAATTTGTTCTTGCTCTTCCTGTTGATCTCTCACTACCTTTTCTGTTTGGTTTTCCAGCATTTCAGTTTTCTTCTCTAGTCTTCCTACTTTGCCTTTTATTGCACTCAAATCTTCATCTATCTTATCCAGTCTTGTTCTCACTCCTTCTAATTCAGTTTTCAAATCATGTCTCAAATCTTCCTTTGATTTTTGTATCTCCAGATTTGTTTCAGCATGGAGTCTTCTAATCTCATCTAAGATTGACCCATTATCTTCTTGCATCTTATTTGGGGTCCTACTTGATGTTTCTACAGAGGGTCGTCTTTGTGCTGCTGCAGCCGCTGCTTGTGCCGAAGCTTTCCTTGTTCCCGCTTCCATCTTAAATGATTGGATAAGGGGGGGTATTAATATCACGATATTAAACCAATAAGTTATAAGTTTTAACTAAAAAAAGATTTTTTCTTTCCCCTTCTTTTTCTTCTTTTCTCCCCTCTTCTTTCCCTTTCTTTCCCCCTTCCCTTTCCCCCCTCCCCTCTCCCTTCCTTCACCTCCTTCCTCTTTCCCCCTTACTCCCTACTCCCTACTCCTTACTCTTTCCCCCCTTTCTTCTCTCTCTTTTCCTTTCCTTTCCTCTCCTCCCTCCCCCTCTCTCTCACCTCCCTCTTTCCTTCCCTACCTCCCTTAACCTTTATTATTATTTTTTATTTTTTTATTTATTTATAGATAATTAATCAATGGAGCAATAATACAAATAAAAATTAAAATTCCAAAATAATCAGTAATTAAAACTAATCAATTAAATCTTACAGTCTCTCAAAATCTTACTTCTTATTAAACTATGAGGAAGGAAAAGAAGGAGAGAAAGAAAGAAAGAAGAAATTGTACATATACCTGTATATATATATTGATATTCAATATTAATTCGATATTAAATATTAAATCAATATTAAATACTTTTCAATTGTCAGAGGTACCAAACACAAATTCAGATTAATTATTTGGCTTATTTGGCTTGCTAATAAATAACAGATAGCAAATAGCAATTTCCTCCCACTTCCTATCTCAAACTTTGTTCTCTTTACCCAACGCCATATTCCTCCCCTGTTTTGTGTTCAGGTATATAATCAAATTTTTCCCTTTTCTTTTTCTTTTTTTTCTCTCTCCCCCTTAAATTTCACCAATTGAAAACAGACTTTACCAGAGCTTTTGCTTTAATACTCAATTAATTAACGTCTGAGTCCTTGCCTTCACCACTCCTTCTCTCTTCTCTTCTCTTCTTATCTTCAATTTCTTTATGCTGGTATTCTCTCTCCTTTTCCTTCAACACCACGTTTAAGTTCCAGCTCTGTTTCTTCTTTTCCTCCTCCTCTCCAATCTCCCTTGTAAGCAATCCCTAACTTGGAGATCAAGTTCAGTCCGTTATACCTTATTCCTTCTCAAATCAAAGCAAAATATTGGCCAATTTATATATTAAGTCCAATGTTCAACAAGTACAATGTTCCACAAGCATAGAACAATCTTTCTCTCAACAAATTCGGCAATAGCTCAGCAAAGGCTCAGCAGGGATGCCAACAAAATAAATATAAGTCCAGCCGCTATGCAAGTCTCAAACAGTGACTGGAGATCTCAAGGGCTCTCAGGAAGGCAAAAGGAAAAGATACAAGTACTCCAACAGATCAAATCCCACTTAATTTACAGTCTTTGCAATCCTCAGGGTTACTCAGGGTTGTTCAAATAGCTTGATAAATCCACAAATTTCCAGCAACGCGGTCACAAATAGTCCATCAGAAGCAGAAACGCTTCTTTAAGAACAGCGACAAATGATCAAAACAGATTTAAAAAAAATATGGAGTGTAAGGAGTGCAAGAATGGAACTAATTTCACTCGATGAATTTCCAAATTACTACAAGAAAGTCCTGACAACAGTTAATTTAATTCTCACAGCTTTACTTCTTGTTCTTGTTCTTTTTTCCTTCTCTAACTCCACACTTATAAAATGTCTAGTAGGGCATTTTCCTTCTCTCCACCCACATATCTTGCCTTTCCGCCATCTTTCCTTCTTCTTCCCTTCACCTCCAACACTCCAACACTCAAAATCACCTCCTCACAGGACGGACCTTCACACAGAAAGTAAGTTGAGTGGATAGATAATTCTCTTCCCTCTTCTTGCTTTATAAGGATAAAAAAAAAAAAGTAAAGTGGCAGGAGAAGCCTCTATCAGCAAGCCAAGGCTTGCGATTGCTGCTGCGGGCGTGGTTGCTCTGACCTCTCCCCGGCTCTCCTTCTGTAGCTTTTTATAGCTTTAATTAGCTTTAATTACACCAAGGGAGTGTCTGTTGAGCCCCTCTGCCTCCCCCCTACCTTTGGGGGGATACTTATAGCGATCGGTTCCTTACTCCGATCGCTTCTTCCCACAGCTAGCCGCCCACCATCCGGAGCCTCTCCTGGATGGTGTTACTTCACTCCTCCATGCCACCGGAAGTCCCGGAAAGGGCAAGATTCTGCCCTTCTTCTCCTCTCTTTCCTGTTAAATTAATTAAGTGCAAACTCCTTTTGCACTTTGAACTCATTTTGCTACTGATGTAAGCTGAGGATCAAGGAAGAAACTGAGAGGAAGAGAGAGAAACCAGGACATTTTAAAAGGAGCTGAAAAAGTAGGCATTGGGAATATCCCTGCCAAATTGGGATAGTTGGAGAATATGATACAGGAACAGTATTATGAAATGATTTTAAACCAGGCAAAGTCTATCCACAGAATCCTAGGGTTGATACTTTTGTGTGGAACTTGGTATTCTCTGCTAGAGAGCTCCAGTGTTGTGGTTCAAGAGCGTTGGGTATCGGAATGAGAAGAATATTTGTAATTATTGCTTCTCAGGTTGAAAAAAGGGTTTTGGAATAGCCAGGAAACCCTCCTGGGAAAAATAATAGACCAGTGAGAATCTTGTGTAATTTTCTCCTGCCATTCGATAACATGTAGTGTTGTGGAGGAATTATTCTGCAGAGAAAAACATGTGAATTATTGTGCTAAAAATCTGTTTTCTCTGCAGAAAATAGTTTTCCTGCACAGAAACACACTAACAGGATGTGCAAAGCTCCCATGTGTTTTACTCTGCAGAATTCCTCCACAGCACTTCAGGATGTTCGAATACAGAAAGAATACTACAGAGGAATATTCAATTTCTCTCACAGTATGGAGAGAATTACTGTAATTATTTGTCCTTATATGCAAGGGTCAAGGATTTACGTAACAAATTGATTAGAATAGAGTCAGAAACATTCAAATAGTACAGTAATCTTGCTTTCAAACCCACTACCTTCTCTCATGAAAATAAATAATGACTCATCTCAAGCCTCTCTTAAGGTTAGACTAAAAGATATTGCCATTACATGCTAAGCAAATGTTAACCTGTTCGGAGGTAAAGCTTGGAGAAGTTACCTTTTTGGACTACAACTTCCAGCAACATTTTTTTTAAAAAGTAGCATCCTGAAAAGTAATATTGTCCCCAAAGGAAACATTTCTATGTTCTGAAGATTACCAGAACTTCTTTTAAACTCAGTCCCCAAAATATGTAGATAAAGCTAAATATTTATCCACCAAGTGAATGAGAAATGGTTAGGAGTAAAGCTTTAAAAAGATGCTTCATATGCTGGAGGCTGAAACAGAGAGAGAAGCAGCTTTGGCCATATCTAAACCACCAGCTGTAATTGGAATTAAAAGTCCCAGCATGCAGCATGCTCTGTGAACATCACAGCTACTCATCTTCTAATCCGTCCTGATGCTACTGCACAAGCCAGTTTCTTTCTTTCCTACATAGTGAGTGGCAGTCTGTATGGGGGAATTAGCCGTGGGTGTAGGAGAGGTTTTTTCTCTCTAGCCTGGCACTTGCTTTGGGAAAGGATTTTGCTCTTGGCTGTCTCTTGTGCAGACACAGCTGCTGGGTTGTATTAGCCAACCTGCTTATCTAATATGGACAGGGGAAAAATATCTCTGACCAGTTTTAATTAGGGAACATCATCTACCAGTGGCCAAGAGAAAGCCTCTGAACAGCAAATTAGCCAAGCAAAGATATGTGTCAGTGATAGAATCCAACATTTAAAGATACTGCAACATTGTCAGATGAGAAAGAGTGCAAAAGAGTTGGTTTTTAAATATGGGGGGCGGGGGCAGGGTAGTGGAATTAAATTGAGTATAATATCCAGAACTCACATTTTAATAGTTTACTATTCAAACATTTGGAGTACTTTATTTGTGATGATCATGATGCTTTTGCCTGCTAATGGAAATGATGAGCTACCCTATAGCCTAGTGCTATTAATCTGGTCGAGTTGTCACACTTTCTTCCCAGGAAAACCTGGGAGCTGTAGTTTTGTGAGGTGGGCAACACTGCTTTACAAACCACAGCTCTCAGAATTCTTAGGAGAAACCATGACCTCTAAACCGGTCTCTAATCATGTTTTATAGGCAGGTAGACCTGAAGAAGACAGAGCAAAATAGACATTAATTTCTGAATCAAAAGGTGACCCACATACTAGAAACTTTGGGCCGATGCAGACGGCTAAGAAGGAGTGGCTCTGTGGCCCCAATCCTCCTTTTTGCTGCCCCCAATAGAGCTGCAAAATGCTGCTCCTTTGAGAGGTGGCAAAAGGCCGCCCTTAGAGCCTCCACTGCAGCTGTTTTGCACCCCTTTGGCGTAGTGTGTGCGCATGCTGTGCCAATAGGGCACCCTGATGCCGTACGCCGTGCGAGCGTGCGTGCGTGCGGCATTGGGGCAGAGCAGAGTTGCCCTGTCCCAACTCCACCCCCAGGCCAGCCTAAACTGCCGGTCTGCATCGGCCCTTTCCTTTGTTTCTTTACCAGACCTTGGGAAAGTTACTTTTGGATTAGGGACCCCCCAGCCACCATAGCCAGTTTCCCAAGCATTTCTTTAACTCAGTAACTGTTATCAGCTTTGCCCTTTACTCAGAACAAAATATATCCATATGTCTATGTTCCATAGATGTGAATGGAAATTTGAGCTTTGGAGAAAAAAACCATGGAGGTCAGAAGCCCAGCCCTCATGAACATACTGTAAGAAGAACGTGAACCTGGGGAATTACTAAAGTCCAAGTCTCCAATGGGATCTTTTATCCTATGTTTACGGAGGTGGCTTGGGAATAGACTGATAGAGACAAAGCTTTCCAATGAAATTGTGATTTATTTGGGGATTCAAACACTTTAGCATTCACTCATACACACAAGAACTCAAGAATAAAGTAGTTAGCTTGAATAGGGAACAGAAGGCTTTCTAATGGTGATAATTATTTGACATAGGCTGCCCCAACAATGAATGAAGATGGATAGACTTAACCATTATGAAAGGGAAAAGGACAATGGGTAGAGCCGGAACCCAAGTTAGAGTTCACAGTGGCGCAATGTCACCACGAAATCTTAGCAGACCCAATGTGCCTGAGATTTGGGGGGACCTTTTATACCCTTAAACCTAGCCTGAGTCAAAGAGTTGCTATTGTATATCAATACAATACAATTTCCAACTACTACTCTTTGAAGTAAACAATTTCCAAGGAGAGGAGAAGGGATGTTAATGTTATCTGATCTTCAGCCGGACACATCCTGATTGGTACTCATAAATCTCCTAGGTCTGAATGTCCTGCTTTGCTGCTTCTAAGCCTGGCCCTTTTGATCTGCAAATTGTTGTAGGTGCAGATGTGACCTTTCAGGTGCCTAAGTGCGGTTCTCGGTTTGGATCCATGGTGGTTGGGTTTCTCCAATCTAGGGCCATGGCAGGAGACCCACAAAGAGGGCTTTTATATTAAAACAATTATTGTAACAATGCTAATGTGTTAATTGAAGAATCTTGCTGGTCCTCTTAGAATCACAGCACTCTCCTATGTTTCTTCACCAGACCTTGGGAAAGTTACTTTTCGATTAGGGATCCTCTAGCCATCATAGCCACTTTCCCAAGCATTGCTTTTTACTCAGTAACTGTTATCAGCTTTGTCCTTTACTCAGAACAAAGTCCTACAGAACTCAGTGGTCTGGGTTCCCAAATAAGATTAGAGACCTAGTGAACTATGCAGCCTAATCCTATGTATGTTCATATAGAAATAAGTCCTACTTCATCCAATAAAACTCACTCCTGACTTAGTGCACATAGGATCACACCCTTAGATGCTTTGAAACCAGAATGAAAGCAAAAAGAAAGCAGATTGTATTATGCTTATTGAGTGGATGGCCATCTGGCTCAGTCTTCTGTTCTAAGGATAAAGAAGTGACAATAAATGTGGCACACATAATTAGCTTGTTGGAACAGAGAAACAAAGAAATAACAGATGATGGCTTGTTTCTCTTAGTTCTTCTGGAAAAAGAAAAACGTAGTAAACAGAAATCCGATCATTTTTGGACATGGATATGCTGCCATAACCCTTAAGTGACTTTCATCCACAATATCAACTAATATAGCAGGTCAGAATGCCCCTCCTCCAACATCTACCATAGACCTTAGTTCTATGGGCAGTGGCATTCTGGCATATTTGATAACCAGTGTGGGTAATGTTTTTAACATCTTCGTCCCCCCTCAACAAGAACTCTGGCAACTCACAAAGAAATGGGCTATCAGCAGCAGGTGGTGATGAGGCCACTCCATGTTCCTGCTGCTGCTGCTGCCCGCTGCACCAATGACCCCCAAAGAGATGGCTTATCAGCAGCAGCTGGCAATGGTGGCAGCATCTATGTTTCTGCCACCACCACTGCCTCCTTGATATCTTCCTCTCCTCTGCCTATCATTCTTGCCCACCTGGCAGCCTCTTCCAGGGTTGCTGCCTTGGTAGGAGAAGGTTGAAGAAGTCCATGGCTGCTAAGGCTCAACAGGCAAAGAAGGAGATACTTGATTTGCTTGCTGACAGTCACTGAAAGAAAATGTCTATTTCCTATGCACACTGAGCTGCACCTCACTCCATGCCTTCAACATTTGGGTGCAATGGCATCATCCCAATCAGGTTGTCACGCAGTGCAGCCCGCACCCCCACCTTCTCCTTGTGACACCACTGTCTATAGGTAGACGACAGAGGAAGAGGAACCTTCTTACTAAAGGTTCTTTCACAGTTCAAAATTGTGCCTTAAATATCTCCTATCTGTCCTGACCATTTGTATAGTTTTCAAAGAAGTAGTTGTATTAGCTTTCACAACACAAAAAGAAGGAAGGAAAGGGGAGAAAGAAAAGGAAATGTGGCAGCATCTTTAAAAAATTGGTCCATGCTGCAAGCTTGGATATAGTCAAAACTTTGGAATTGGAGAACCTTTTGATACAGAATTGGTTAAACAGAATATGGGTCATAGCTTTATCTGAAAAATTAACATACAGAGTAAGGTTAAAGAGAGGAGAAATAAAAGAAACTTTATTTGAGGTCATATGGAAACCATTTATCAGTTACACGTGTCAGAGCAATAGCAAATTTAAACTACCAGGTGAGATTTGGGATAAATGACTAGTGGAAGATATGATTAATGTTAATGAAAACAGATAATTAAATAGAGGTAATTTTAAAAGAAGATTGACAGGGAAGTGTTTTGTATAAGTGTATGATTAGGGGAGGGGTGGCAAGGAGGATGAGATTTAAGGAAACTTTTAAATGATTGTTACTGTATTATACTGTATGTATTGTAATTGTAATAAAATAATTTTAAAAATTGAAATTAATAAACCTACTAGTTTTAAAGGTGGTGTTTCATTTCCTTTCCCTCTTCTTCCTTCCTCATTTTTAATATTAATGTTTGTATGTCTTGTTGTAGTACTTCCTATTATCTGCAACCACTGAGGTATGAAAGTGAGCAGGCAAGAGTTAATATGTCCAGTCAATAACAAGTTAGAAATTTAATTCATTTACATTTACATCAGAAATTATCTAATATGTTTATGTTTAATTGTTAAAAGACTGATAAATTAAAAACCTGATAAGTTACTAGAATGAATCTGAAAAATGCTTCTGGTGATTTTACTTAAACTTTCCACACTTGCAAAGGAATCTTGCAGTACCTTTGAGACGAACTGTGTGAAAGAAGTTGTAGTATAAACTTTCATAGACTTGGGGGGGGGAATGCAGACGGCAGCCATGGGCCACCCTGGGAAGCAGAGGATTGGGGCCGAGGCTGCCCCACGCCTTGGCCCCAATCTTCCCTTTTGGTGCCTGGGAAAGGAGCGCCAAAATAGCGCTCCTTTCCCAGGCAGTGAAAAGGGCGCCCAAAGAGCTGCCATGCAGCTCTTTTGCGCCTCTTCTGGTGCAGTGTGTCTGGACGCTGCGCTGGGAGGGTGCCATCAGAGTGCTCACCGTGTGCAATGGCACACGCTCTGATGATGTCCTCAGGAAGGGGTTGAGGTACCCGGCATGTGGCTGACCCTCCCCTTCCCTGGTTCCAAGAGGGTGCTTTACGCCATCTGCAGAGCCCCTTGGTCTACTTCCTCAGATGCCTGGAGTGAAATGATGCCCAGCAATTGATGTAGTTTATGCTATAACTTCTTGCTCACGGTTAGTCTCAAAGGTGCTATAAAATCCCTTTTCATGCTGCTATTCCAGACTAACATGGTATGTCTCTCAGTTCTTTCCACCTTTGTCATTGTTTTAATCTTGAGAGAGAAGGAAATAGCTGCATAATTTTTTGTAAATCTGATTTCTCATCCACCCCACCCGAAATCCTTTTCTTATTTTCCCTTTCTACCTCCCTTATAATCAAATCTCTGGAACCTTCCCTTTTCATTAACTTACTGATTCCCATGTGGATTCCAGCAAAAGCCCCAGGGATAAGAGTTTCAGAATTCAGTTTCTTGGGACAGACAAGAAGCCCTTATGAGGTATTGGGTGTAGAATGCAAAGACGACCAGCCCCTGCCAAGCAACCATTACTATTCTTACATTTAAAATCTTTTGACCTTGGAAATAAACTATCATAGCGTAGACATGAACAAAAATTAAAAAATCCTATAATCATTTGCATTTATTAAAGAACCAACTGTAAAATATAAAATTTGTTGGCTTTTAATAATATTTTCTCATTTAATTAACTAATAACTTAATTATAGAACTAAGTTAATGTTAGCGCAGAGGGAAAATTGAGTCCATATGCTGAAGGCTGCCAGCTAGGAAACAGATGCCACTGCCAAGTCTGGAAAGTCACTCACTACTGCTGGATTCTTCTGAAGAGGCTTTTTAATCTTAGTTGCAGCAAAGTATTTACAAGCACGATACAGCAATATTTACACCAATTGACATAATGTCCACCATCAACCGACATCCACAGCACCACATGATACACTGGAGCATTTCTCCTTATATACACAAACACAGTGAGGATTCTGATCCAACCCCCTGCTAGTGTTTCATCAGCTTCCTGTCATGTGTCCACAGTGACAGTGAAGTTTGGACTTGCTATGACTCATCTCCATGATCAGGTTTCATCAGCTTCCTCTGAGTCAGCATTTCCTCTTCAACCCATTGCATGGGACAAAAAATTCTTACTGACAATCCCCTCCAAAATGTCTTAGGGCCTTTGCAGACTGCCAGAAATAGTGCAAATTAAGTCCACTTTAACTGCCCTGACTCAGTGCTATGGAATCATGGGAACTGTAGTTTATTGTGGCACCAGAGCTCTCTGACAGAGAAGGCTCAATGTCTCAGAAAAAACTACAATTCCCATGATTCCTTAGCACTGAGCCAGGGCAGTTAAAGTGGACTCAATTTGTAATATTTCTAGCAGTCTGCAGAGGCCCATTGTTGACATGCATGATAGACAAACTACATCAGAATACATTTTTACTTATACAGATCCAAGTGTTTTGATTGAGTACACTTCTTTATCCGAAGGCCCAGCCTACCTGTTAGTCTCTTGTGACTTTCTGCAGGTCATACCTTTGTGAGTAAATCTGCAATGTTTTCCTCAGAAAAACAGTATTGCAGTTTTAGAATTCCACGCTGTTTTAACTCACACACATTCTGGTACCTTTCCCCAATGTATTTTGTCCTGCTTTTCAAGTTTTCTGCTTCTGCCATTGCAATACAGGGTTGTAAATCCTCATTGATTATTATTGGTGTATGGCATGGTTCCCCAAGATCCCCCAATAGCTGCCTGAGCCACTGAACTTTGCTAGCCTTTTCTGAAATTGCAGCAAATTCAGCTTCTGTGGTGCTCAAAGCAACACAACTTTGCTTTCTGGACCTCCACACAACAGCAATGTCAGCAAATCTGATGACCAAATCAGAAATTGACATCTTGTCTGATACCTCTCATGCAAAGGAGCTGTCTGCATAGTACTCTAGCTGATGCACACCTCCAGTCACCACCAAACATCTGTCCCTTGTTCCTTTGAGGCATCACATCACACGCTTCAAAGCAGCCCAATCCACTAATCTGGGTTTTGAGGCTCTCATACTCAACAACCCCAGTGCAAAGCTTATATCCAGCCTAGTGTTATTGGTGATGTACAAAAGACTTCCAAGCACCAATTGGAACAATTCAGCCCAGTCCTGCCACCGCCCCCGCTGCCGCACATGCGAGTCGCGCCCATCATTTTGTTTTCCAAAATGGCAGCCATGACTCGCTTGCACATGCACAGTACACTGGAAGTATTGTGCATGCGTGAGCGAGCGTGCATGCACATGCACAGTACTTCCGGCATACTGCACATGCGTGTGCGAGCATGCGCGCTTGTCACCATTTCCCTCCCCCTTGGCCCACGGAAGACCTTGGGACCAGTGGACTGGCTCCAGGTAAGCAAAAGTTGCCTACCACTGATCTAGCATCAAACAGTCACACATTTGACTGATGACCCCAATGCGCCTTTCGGCCAGACCATCCTCCTGTGGAGTGGCAGGATTCATGGTCATATGGCAAATGCCTTTCTGTTTTAGCCAATTTTGAAAATGGGTGCTGAGTAATTTGCCTCCCTGGTCAGTTACCAATACACCAACTTTGTGTGGAAACTCACTCTCAATTGAGTTTACCCGCCGCTTAAATTTTGTAGCTGCTTCATCTCTGGCTTTTAACAAAAAGACATATCCATATCTTGTGTGGCTATCCACAATGACCAACATGTATTTGTTGCTCCCTTCACTGGGTCTATAGGGGCTGGCCAGATCCACATGTACCACCTGAAATGGCCTCTGGGTGGCACAGTTGCTTTCCTTGGGCACAGGGAAAGCTTTCAGCTTTATCTTTTTGCACACTGAACAATCCAAATAGTTATTACAGGGGTTTACCTTTAACTCTGGACAGACCTTTTCCAAATGAGAAAGACTAGAAAAACTTGCATGTCCCATTAGCCTATGCAAGTAATGGGCACAATTCAAATGCAGTGGTACATTAGAAACATTAGCACACTTTGCTTTTGCCACCATGTGGTAAAGCTTATTCCTTTTTACCCCTCTGGCACAGACAGACCCATTTGAATATATTGTGCACCCATCCCCTTGAAATGACACTTGATATCCATCAGATGTTAGTGTGGAAACACTCACTAAACAATTTTCAAGATTGTTTGCACATAGTACATTATTAAATGTCTTTCCAAAACTGGGAATGAAAGCTGTTCCCATTTTCTGAACCTTGCTAGGAGCTCCATGTGCTAAACAAACAGATGACACTGGAGCAGGTCTTAAGTCCTTTAGAAGCTTAGGACTGTTGACCATGTTGTGAGTGGCCCCACTATCCAGCAGCCACACACCTTCTGGAGTGCTTGCTTGGTATGTTATAGCAACACTCCCTTCAGCTTGTGAAGCAATGCCCCTCCTTTCCTGAGGTTTCTTCTTATGGCTGGCTGATGTTCCCTTTCGTGCTACAGAAGACATCCAACACACTCTCTGGAGATGCCCCATCTTCCTGCAGTTAAAACAGTGTTTCTCTCTGCAGACTGCAGCTCTCTCCCCTCCAGACACTGTGGGAGACGTCTTCACTTCATGGATGGTTGGAGTGGCTCTCTTTTGCTGAACTCTGCTGCCTGACCTCAAAATCACACATCTGGACTTACTCCGGAATCTGCACTGATATCAGGTCCAGGGTCAGGTGTCTCTCTCTGTGACGCTCTGCAGGCTGTACATCAGGAAATCCCACTCCTTGGTCAGACTTCCTAGCAAGGTGTACACCTTTTGATCTTCTGGAATGTTTACACCATGAACAGCAACTTGTGTAAATAATTCCTGCATGCTGCTGAGATGTTGCATTACAGATGCGCCCTCTTGCAGCTTGCAGCTGTACAAATGCTTCACCCAAATCATGCGACACAAGGGGCTATTAGAGTGGTGGATGGTGCTCAAAGCATTCCATAGCTAAAAAGCAGTTCTTTTCTCTCTCACATGAATCAACTGAGATGGCTCTAAGGTTAGTAAAATAGTTGCTTTCACCCTCCTGTCCTCCTCTGCCTCTTTGGCCATTGAGCTGGACTGCACAATTCCCATAAAATTTTTCTGATCAGCAAGGCTTTGGTATCAGCTGACCAGGAAGAATAATTCTCAGCTCTGAATTTCTCAAAATGGAGGCTCAACTCCATGTTCTGTTTTTGCTTTGCAACTTGCCAAGGACACAGTCTTTTGGCAGACCTCCAAATCACAGCTCACAGATAAAAACTAGCAAACAGGCACTGAGTATTTAACTATTTCTCTCCAAATTCTCTGGATGCTTGAAAACTTTGGCTTTACCTTCACAACTGGTGAACTTACTCAGAACTCTGAGTGTTGTCCTAGTGGCTAACTGAGCCCATAACCCTTGTTAGCGAAGAGGGAAAATTGAGTCCATATACTGAAGGCTGCCAGCTAGGAAACAGATGCCACTGCCAAGCCTGGGAAATCACTCACTACTACTGGATTCTTCTGCAATCTTCTGCAATCTTAGTTGCAGCAAACTATTTACAAGCACAATACAGCAATATTTACACCAACTGACATAATGGTACCACATGGTACACTGGAGCATTTCTCCTTATATACACAAACACAGCAAGGATTCTGATCCAACCTCCTGCTAGTGTTTCATCAGCTTCCTGTCATGTGTCCATAGTGACAGTGCAGTTTGGACCTGGTATGACTCATCTCCATGTTCAAGTTGCATCAGCTTCCTCTGAGTCAGCATTTCCTCTTTTTAACTGATTGCATGCATCTGAGACATTTTATACAGCCCGGGGCAAAAAATTCTCACTAACATTCCAGCTTAAGTCAATCAATTACATTAAAGATAAATTTAATTAAGTTACCTCTTTTAATTAGAAAATTCTGAGTTCACAACTTAAGTGATTTTAATTAGTGGCTATCGCTAGCACCCAAGGACCAGTTAGAGATGGGGTTCCTATGTGGAATGCTAATGCTAATAATAACTAGTTACAATAGAGTTAAACTGGAATAAATATTAGATCTTTCATTTGAGCATTGATGCTAAATCCCCCATACCTAGAACTTCTTATGAAAAAGACAGCCTGCCAGCCTGCCATAAGAACTACATGAGTGAGCCACTTTTCTCCTTTCCTAGTGGCTGCAAATTTATTTCTGCTTTAAGTTTCATTGCATCCATGGCCAGAGATAAAAAGGCAGATTTTCCCCATTTTTTGGCAGATCCAATGAGTTCTACAAAGTTAAGTCTCCCCAATCATTTCTGCCATTTTGCTGATGGCACTGGTGCCACTAATGATGATAAGGCTCTTTGTCCTCTGCCCAAGAGGGCAGCTAGTTTATTAATAGGATGTTTCAACAGGATATCCTCATTCCACCAGATGCTGCTTTGTCATGGATTCCTGCTCAAGGCTAGTCATGTCAGATGACAGAAGAGATCAAAGTGGCAGGCAACAATTTCTTTGTTATAGCATCTTAACTGGTCAGACAAACAAACTAAAGTGTATGGGGGAAGGCAGAGAGTGAGAAGTTATTTCGAAGAAAAGTGAATAAAATTATATGGGGGTTGGGAAGGGGATTACTTTTTATGTAACTTCTATATTATTGTTTTCTTATTATATTCTTTTATTTTTATGCTTGTAACCTGCTTTGATTCTCTTTAGAAATAGGCGGGCTAGAAATAAATCTTATTATTATTATTATTATTATTATTATTATTATTACACATGGAAGCTGTCCACTGTGAAGCTATAGTATAGGAGGAGGATCCTATGGCTGTGTGCACTACTGCTCTAACAATGTGCTTGAATTATTAGAATTACTATAATTTTTTACTGCAGGAGAGATCACATAGCCACTGGGATGCCAATCCAAATGGTATGATGTCCTATGGGAAAAAATTAGAATTCTATCTTTTTATCCATTGACCTATTTATTTATGATATCTGAGGCAGTGTAAGTGGGTAAAAAGATACATGGAAACATGTATGCTTTGCACTACTGTCACGTATGTATGTATATATGTATGTATGTATTTAATATTCTGCCTTTCTCCTGGGATGTTCATATGTGTAGTGGTTTGAGCATTGGACTATGACTCTGGAGACTTGGGTTTGAACCCCCACTGGGTAACCTTGGGAAAACCTACTGAGTGACCTTGAGCAGTCACATTCTCTCAGCCTCAGAGGAAGGCAAAGACAAACCCCCTCTGAACAAATCTTGCCTAGAAAACACTGTGATAGGATCACCTTAGGGTCACCATAAGTTGGAAACAACTAGAAGGCACACAGCAACAATGGGTTTCCAATGTAAAA
Organism: Phrynosoma blainvillii; assembly: GCA_026167975.1. Lineage (NCBI taxonomy): Eukaryota > Metazoa > Chordata > Lepidosauria > Squamata > Phrynosomatidae > Phrynosoma > Phrynosoma blainvillii. Next base: position 239,520,623 of record JANUYF010000002.1, read on the forward strand.
AGGACCTAGTGGAAATCAATTGGAATTAAAAATACCAATAAATTCGTAATAAAACTGCCCATTCCTTATGGCTATTTGCCCAGAAATAAGTCAATGAGACTTTGTACATATAGCATCAATGCACTTCTAAATAATGAAGGAATCATCAGATAGGAGAACATCTGGTCACTGGCAAAGTCATGTTTTATCAAACTACATATCTCAGGAGAGAAGCAGATAAAGTCTCCTTCATGTAACTGCCTTTTCTGCCTTTGTGGACCCTTTCTCTGTGTGTGCTCTTGAAGTAAGCCCATCTTTTATAATTAGTTTCCACCTCTTGCTGGAGCTCATCCTCCTTAATAATTCTCATTTCACACTTTGCCATTGAGCCCCTCTGCAAACTGGTTAACCCGGGAGGAGAAAGCTGAGAGCTGAGATAAGCCTCCTAATCCACTATCGGTACATGCAATCAGCTTCCCCATCTGCTTGGGAAGGCTATGGAAGCCTGACTGTGCCTGGTCCCTCCCTTAGGGGTCTGCAACATGCCAGCTGTATGTGCGAGAGAACTTACTTTACTCTGTCCCTTCCCTCAACCCAGACCACTGTTAGATTAAGATGAAGTGTCATCCACTTCTTGGTTTTATAGACCAAACGTAAGCCTCCCAGAAGGCACTGCAGGCTGGCTAAATATGAATACATAGCTAAGATGAAAAATGAAGCCCAGGTGGTGCACAGATCCAGGTACCATTTAGCAGCATGCCCAGTCTGGTAAGGTTACAATATTACAACCAGCTCCCTTTTCAGGGGGAAAAGGAAAAGGAAACAGATGCCCTCTGCAGTAGGCATTTCATCTTGTTGATGACAAGTTGCAACTATGTCTCCATTGCACTTGCAGGCCTTTGGGGAGGGCCACTTTACAAACAAAATCATTTGCATCTTGATTTGGAACAGAAGTCACAGTGAGCCATGAGGGGAAAACATATGTGCTAGGATGGGTGCCAAAAAAGTAAAGAAAAAGGCTTGAAACCTGGAGTTCTGTGGAAACACAAGAGCCTTCTGAAACAGCTGGTGTGCTTACCACAAATTTGCAAGGGGCAATTTGAAGCAGACAGAAAGCAGGAGGTGAAAGAGTTAAGCATTTTCCTTCTCCCCTCCCTCACCCACCCACACTTGCCCCTGATCCATTCCAAAACAGCATCTCTGATGCATATTTTCCTGAAATAAGAGCATTGCTCAGAGTTTTGTTATACACATTTGCAAACAACATGTGGTTAGACCCTCAAATACCAGGCTAGTTCTGTGACTAAGTGGGACTGTAACACATGCAATGCAGCAGTCCTTAAGCTGGTGCCCTCAAAAAGTGTAAAAATGCAACTCCCATCCTATAGCCAGCAGGCCCAGGGCTGGAGCCATGATGCTCCCAGATGAGGGGATTGTATTCCTTCAAGAGGACACCAGTTTCAAAAAGAGCAATTTTGATGAAACAACTGATTAATGTTAACCAGTTAAAATAAAAGGTCCTTAAGAAGTGGGATAAGTACAGTTGGCCCTCTGTATCCACAGATTCTTTATCCACAAATTCAACCATCCATGGCTTGAAAATATCTATCTATCTATCTATCTAAATTCCAAAAAGCAAACTTTGATTTTGCCATTTTATATAAGACATACCATTTTATTACACCATTGTATTTAATGGGGTTGCAGCATTCATGGATTTTGGTATCCACAGGGGATCCAAAGCCCAGTGAATACCAAGGGCCCACTGTATTTAGGTACTAGATGCTTTTTTATACTCAATCTCTGTCTCCATCTCCTCTATCACTCACAGAGTGTGAAATTCAACATCCCCTTGGTGTAACATAAAAATCCACATATATAGACATGTTATGTGAGCCCTATGCAACTCCCATGCAGAACAGCAACATTGCCCAACATGTGCCAGTGACTAGGTGCCTTTGCTCAATGTACATATACAACCATGATTCACAGCATACAATTGCAGCGTGCAGTGCACAGTGCATAAATGAAACATGCAATGTGCAACTGCAATATGCAAGGCATAAAGTGAAATCGCTACATGCAAAGACTAGGCCCAGAGGAACATGTTGTCTTCACAACTCCACTTCTGCTGCTATCAGCAGAATATGCCTGTTGTGCAATGGTGACTTTTTGATCTTGCATGCATGACTTATGCATTCATGTACAGTCAGTACTCTGTATCCATGAATTCTTTATCCACAGATTCAACCATCCATGGCTTCAGACTATATATATTCCAAAAAGCATACCTTGATAACGGATACCATTTTACAATGCTATTGTATTTAATAAAACTTGAGCATCCACATAGTTTGGTATCCATCTGAGGTTGTGGTCCTGGAACCAAACCTAGGATTGAGCCATGGCAGTTAAAGTGGTGTCAATCTAGATTATTTCTGCAGTGCAAATGCAGCCTTGGTTATTTCATTTCATATGTTGATATTGCTACTGGGGGGTGGGTGGGTTGCTGAAACATGTTGAACTGCTCTTCTTTTTTTGTGGTGGAGGAACCTACCCCTATTCTCTCCATGTTATTTCTGTCTCTAATATCAGATTGTCTGTTAAAGAAATAATGGCCAGGAACACATCTACTTCATTAACTGAGGTATACCAATGCAAGTGTGTATACAAATGTATGCATTGGAACCATCATTTTAAAAGTGTCATAGGAGGCATCCTCTTAAAAGAGGCATTCCATCCTTTCCCCTTAAAGAGAAGGGAATGCCTCTTCTAAGGGGATGCCTGAAAATGCATTTGCTTACCTTCTGAAAAGAGAGCAAATAATGTGTGCTTTTTGTTGTTTCAGAGCTTTTACTTTTACTCATTTGCAAATTTAATCTATTAATTAATTAGCTAAAATTCATACAGTTAATAAAGATCTAAGACTTCTTTAATTGGAGTGAGTCATAAGCAGTTATTAGTTACCAAATATAAAGATGTGGGAGTAGCTGATGCTGTATGTTTTCAGAGAGGTCATTTAGAAACAAATAGCTGTTAAAGACGAATCTCTTCTGGCAGGCCTTTCCCGACTAGTCTTCCCAGTCATGGAATTGGTTTTTATGTTTCTTTTCCCCCATTCTCAGCCGCTGTATCTGCTGCCGCTGTAATTATTGTAGTTATTGTATTATTATAATTTTAATCTGCAATTTTCGGGCATTTGGCTTATTTTAAAACTGTTAAATCAATGTTGTTTAATAATTTTTAGGGGATGGGGGAGTTAAGGTTGGGCTTGATCTTACTGTATTGTATTATTATGTTGGAAGCCGCCCCGATTGCAATGCAGAGGGGCGGGGTATAAATAAATTATTATTATTATTATTATTATTATTATTATTATTAAACCTTGACTAAAACCTATGAACCTACAACCTGATTCTTGGCTGATTTGTCTAGTTTTAAGGGGTTTTGAGACATCATATGCAGCCAGTGCTTGCATATGTAGACTTTAGTCCAGGACCCTTCAGAGGCCATCAGTTGTAACTGGCATGACCAATGATGGGAATTATGGAAACTGCAGTCCATTTATATCTGGAAAAGATTCCTCATCATTGCTTTAAGACACACACATACTGCCGCCATACACACTTGAGATGTGATCCACATATTATCAGAATTCAGATCACTTGATGACTTGTTACATTGGACTGGAAGAAGTGAATATAGTATTTGAACACTGGATATACTTTTTTTCCTTTCCTTCTCCACCAGATTTGAAGCATTGCTTTCGGTTTCTGGGAGGGACTTTCTACAGGCAGAAGTATGTTTAGCAGAGCAAGGATTACTCTCATTGGGTTGGAGTACACAGAATTTATTTCTCAAAGGATGGAAATTCAAACATAGATCAAATAAAGCACATAATCACATTTGAGTGATGAATCTGGAAAGCTCTTTCTGTGTTAAATCTAACTACATCAATTTGGTTATGTTTTATTACACCATGTAGAAATTCTTTTATATCTGTTACTGTGCAGAAATCAATTTTTTTTTAAAAAATTCTCATTGAAAACTAAAGTATTTTTAAAGTTCTCAACCTGATCTCAAAAATCAACTCACTACTGTGAATATTTCAAAATATGCAAAAAGAGAGCACATCCCAGTCCTTTCCCTCAGCATTCATTCTCAAGTTTGAGGCATTGCCAAGGGGACCATGGGATCACAGCTAAAAAAGTCAAAACCAAGTAAGGTGGTTATGTTTTTTACTTGGCAGAGATAAGTCCTTTATTTGAAGGGCTGCTTCTGACCATGCAATCTACTTACCCAGTTTTCAGGGATTCCCTTTGTCTTCCCTCTGACCCAAAACCTCCCTTACTTAGCCTGGTCCCTGGGAGGAGGAAGCATTTTTGGGACACTGAAGGGACTGCCCTGGGGAAGAAAATTTGCAGTGGTTTGCTTCTTGAGTCTAACTCAACAATGCTACCTTTGTAACTTGTTGTTGTTAACTGCCTTTGAGTTGATCTTGACCCATGGTGACCCTATGGATGAGACATCTCTAAGACCCTCTGTCCTCCACTGCTCTGCTTAATTCCTGCAAACTTATATCTGTGACCTCTTTAATAGATTCCATCAATCTAGCATGCAGACTTTCTCTCTTTCTACTTCCCTCCACCTTTCCTAGTATTATTTTTTCCAATGAATCCTCTCTTCTCATGATGTGTCTAAAGTACAACAGCCTCAATTTGTTCATCTTGGCTTCCAGGGAGATTTCTGGCTTGATCTGCTCTAGGACCTATTCATTTGTCCTTTTGACTGTCCATGGGATCCTCAACACTCTTCTCCAGCACACATCTCAAATGAATTGATTTTCTCCCTATCTTCTTTCTTAATTGTCCAGCTCTCACATCCATACATGGTAATAGGGAATACGATGGCTTGTATGATTCTAACTTTTGTGCTGAGTTGTACATCTTTACATTTTAGAATCTCTTCTAGTTTGTTCATAGCTGCTCTCCCCATTCTTAATCTTCTGATTTCCTGGTTGCAGTCCTTGTTCCAATCAGTGTTTGATCCCAGGTATGAAATTCTTTTACTGTTTCTAATTCATCATTCTCTAGGTTAAAGTTGTGTAATTCTCCATGGTCATTATTTTTGTTTTCTTTATGTTCATCAGTAAGCCTGCCTTTGCACTTTCTTCCTTGATCTTCCTTAGTAGTTGTTCCAGGTCTGTGAGGTTTTCTGTTAGTATTATGGTGACGTCAGCATATCCCAGATAGTTGATATTTCTTCCTCCTATTTTCACTCCTCCCTCTTCTGTGTCCAAGCCTGCTTTTCTTATAATATGTTCTGCATACAAGTTGAACAGATAGGGTGAAAGGATGCAGGCTTGTCTGACTCCCTTGCCAACTGGAAATCATTCTGTTTCTCCATGTTCTGTTCTGACAGTAGCCTCTTGTCCTGAGTATAGATTCCTCATCAGGACTATCAGATATGTTGGCAATCCCATGCCTTTGTAACTACACATATAAATTAACCCATGCCTGTTCTGTGCAAATCTGTGTCCTCCTCCCTCTTCTTTTTAAGAAAGTGAAAATGGATGGCCACCTTTAAGTCAGGTAATGATGGCCTATCAGCAAAGATAGCTCTTGTCATAAATCTATTATGGTCGAAGCAAGTGGCGTACCTAGCATATTTGACATCTGCTGCAGGTCATTTTTAACTCCCCCCTCCCAAAAAAATTATTTTCAGTAATCATCATGAAATGAAACTGCCTCTCTCTTTGGGGCACTGTGTCCCCCAAGAGATGTGCTCTCAGCAATGGTGACAGGTCAACTCTATTAGCAATGACAGCCAACTCCATGTTTCAACGTGGGTCAACTCCTTGTTTCTGATGCTGCTGCCTCCTCACTGCCTCCCCTTCCTTTGACTACCTTTCCAACCCACTTAGCAGTCCATGGCCGCTGAGGCTCAGTGAGCAGAGAAGGAGACACTCAACTTGCTCACCAACAGAGACTTCAAATGAGAGTCTTCCCTCTCCCTGTCTTCAGGTCATGGGAGCTTGGGAGATGGAGAAGGAGTCTGCGCTTGGGGCTGACCTAGGGGTTTACTGGGTTTACTGTCTCTTGTGACTTTGCAACTTTTGCGACTGGGGGGGGGGAGTCTGCCAGCAACCAAGGGATTTGGTTTTGCCCCTGGGGTCTGGTGTTTTGTCCAAGGGAAGGTGTTTTGTCCCAGGGGAGGTTGGTCACAGGTTGACCTGAGTCTTAGCTGGACTAGCATCAGGTTGCTCCCCCTCATTTGCTTGTCTTCAGGTCCAAATGCAGTTAAATAGAATATAGGTCAATAAAGTGGCCATTATTCAACCAATTTAATTGTGTCTGGACCCATTATTTCATGATTTAAAAGCTATAAAATGATCTAGAGTCCAACAGGAATAGCTTATTTTCCCAGCACTGGGAAAAGCTTGACCTTCTAGATTTCTTCTTGTCACGTTCTTATTAAAACGATAGGGCCTCTGTCACATAAACTATGACACCCTGAATTCATCGTAACCTCTTGCTAAAGGGAGAATTAAAAGTCAGATAAATATATACCTAATTGGAAAGGACATGGTGTATGCAACAGCACAGCAACAGGGGGTAAAAGGACTGCAGGTGAGGATGGCCTAGGAAGTCATCTCTGTCAAGAGAAAATGCTCCCCTGCTGGCTTCCAAGCTGCTCAGGAGCTAACAAGATAACTTTCTCAACTGATGGAAAGAAGCTTTCACCTTGGTCTCTCCTGCTGCAACAGTGTACCACTCTAAAAAGTGTGTTTCTCCAACATAAATCACCAAGATGATTCCAGCCCAAAATCTTGACTGAATGTAGGATCGCAAGGATAACATCCTGCTACAGTACTGTGTTCGGACACAGTTTCTACTATTCTCACGAAGACCAAGTTTGATTTTCCATTCGCCATAAATCTCCAATCACTCTGCCTGCTGCAGAAGGCTAGCAGAAAACAGAAACAAGTTACAAGAGCTGATAAAGAACAGAATAATTTAGTAACTCATTTTCCACGGTGTAATTATTATTTCTTTTAAAAACCTTGAATTTGCTGAAAAGTACCTCGGGATTTTTTCATTAGCACTACAGAACAAAGTGTATAATTAGTAAACATTTGGCATGCCTGCAAATAGATTTTTAATTACATAAAAAGGACACTGTTAAGGTGTTTTTAATCACTTTGAACATAATTTTGTTGATGGTCTGCTCCAGAAGAGCTCCCATTTCCCTGGGAGAAGGAGAGCTCCATTAAGTTTGAAGGTTATAGCCTTGCTTTGCCTCTGTTAACGTTTCCTCTACAGTTCTTACAATAAATGAGGCTTGGGGAATTGTGGTCCTCCAAATGTTGCTGGACTGCTAACATAGCCAATAGTGAAAGATTGTGGGAGTCCCGCAATGTCTAATCACAAGTTAGTCACCTCTGCCATGGACTTTGCAGCCTATTTAAATGGAATTAGTTTACAGCTTGAAGGGACTGGGATTTTGGCATTATTCAGTTGTTTTTTTTTTTTTTTTTAGTGTAACTGTGTGAATAATCTCACTTATGCGTTCTGGTTTTGTTGCTCACACTATTTTTTTATTGGAACTGCAGCTCTGCATATCTCTGTGAGTTCTGTTGCTCACATGTATCAGCACTACGAATAAAGATGCAGAAGTGTTTGAAACTCATTCAAGGTATGAGTTTTATCCCAGGTCTTTTCTCATTGGTTATTCACACAGCCGAGAATGTGAATCTTTTAGGAAAACTTGGGAAAAAAACTGGGATTGATTATCTCAGGTTAAGTGGGATTTCTGGCAGGCCCAAACTCAATTGGATGCATTTGAAATGCATGTGAACAACAAAGATTCAACTCACATTCTACCGGGATTATTCTCACCATCTGAATAACACCACTGAGCTCTAGGCGGTGGCTCTTGGCCAGGAAAGCCTAGATCAGTGATCCCCAAACTGTTTTGGGTCACCACCACCTTTCTTCTTGAGTGATAATCCTAGCCTCCCCCCCCATGCCTATTTCTTGATATTAGATGCCACCACCTCTTCCTTTGCCTCAGCCTCTCATGTGTAAATACATCAGTGGCAGTGGCTTAGACATGCTCCTCTCTCACTCTTGCACTGGCCTTACAGCAAAAGGAAGACCAGCTAGCCAGTTGCTCAGATGCTGCCGCCAGTTTAACTGGGTGCAAAAGGAGCCCAATAAAGATATCACTGTTTTGTGGATTTTGGATGTTATTGTACTTTACTGAAATGGGCTTTTTGTTTAAGTTGTCAGTTGTTGTGGCTTTGTCCTGAAAAGTAAAAGGTAAAGGTATTCCCCTTTGACAAGGTTGTCAAGTCATGTCCAACTGTAGCATGTCCAACATGCTTTCAAACTGCTAGGTTTGTAGAAGCTGGGACTAGTGACAGGAGCTCACTCCGTCATGTGATGCTTGGGCCTCAAACTGCCAACCTTGTGACCTTCTGATCATCAGAACTGGTGTCTTAACCACTGCTCCCAGAAAGGAAGCATGTAAATGTCTTTAATAAACAAACAATATGCTATGCAGAGCTGTAGCTTTAATTCTGCCTCCAGCTGCTTTCAGAAGAGTAGAAGTCATGCTACTATGTGTAGTGATGTGTAGGGGCAGTAAAACTGTTAGGCATTTCATTTGTTATTAATTGTATTTTTACTGCCAAGGATAGTGAGAAGTGTCTGCTTCATGTGCCAAAATAACTGGCTTGGATGCTATGTAAACCCCCCAACCCAAACAGGAAAAATCCAATAAAATCTGATGTGAAGGAGGAATGGGGTATCAGGCATATACAAAATTGCATACAAAACTTTAGTTATTATCTAGCTTATATCCTTTTAAAAATTAGCAGTGTATATTTCTCCCTTCCTTTTAGCAGCCCCTGATGAAGGCCAAACCAATATTTCTCAGCCAAAATGTGTTGGGCTATTTCTTGGAATAAAGAAATATTCTCTCTTTTTTTTACATCCCAAGATCTCATTTTTCCTTCATATCAGATTTGGATACCATGCCCATTGACGTGTGTCTGGGGAACACAATTTGCTGTCTCTCTGCCACAGGCAGAAAAATGTTTTGGGCTAGCCATGTAAAACAGTAATGACTCAACTACAGTTAAGAAGCAGACTTTCCCTGATGAGAAAAGAAGTACTTGGACTTTGTTTGTATTTTAGTCCACACTGTTTGCCTATCTTACCTATTATGGCATTTATTCTCTGGAAAAGTGTCACTTTAATGCTTGAGGGAATTAAGATCGCTATCATCAGGATAACTGAAAGGAGATTGTCACAGCAGAGCAATTTGCCATCACTCCCAACCCCTCCAGCATGCATTGCTGATCTTGTCTCAAAGCTGACCCCACCCAAGCATATGGTTTCAAACCTAAATACCAAAGAGAACCAACCTTTGAAACATTTCTGCTATCATTTGAACCTATTTGAATGAGATCAGAAAAAGAGACTCTGGGCCTTTGCAGACTGACAGAAATAATGCAGCTTGAGTCCACTTGAACTGTCCTGGCTCAGTGCTGGGAATCATGGGAATTGTAGCTTTTTCTGAGACATTGAGCTTTCTGTGTCAGAGAGCTCTGGTGCCACAATAAACTACAGTTCCCATCATTCCTAGCACTGAACTAGGGCAGTTCAAGTGGACTCAAGCTGCATTATCTCTGTACTGGATGCTGCAGCTGACAGTCTCTGGAAAGTGGCAACCGAGATTTCCTTTAACTTACATGCACACAAATTGAATCTCTCTCACTCCTATTCATGTTTTTCTCTTCAGGTTTGTGCCCTTACCTGATTTGATTGTAGAGTTTAGATAAAGGAAATAAGGTTTGTTTTTTCTCTCTGGTACTGTCCTAGATATTGTGAGATTTTTAAAAGACATAAACATTTTGGCTTAAATCCAATGGATAGAGCAGAGCCCATTGAATCAAGGTGGTTTATGTAGCTTACTGAGCAATTGATCCCTTGGCTCTGCTCTGGTCGGGACCAGCAAATAGATGCAGTTCTTTATTGTTGCAGCATAACTATTTAGATGTATCACATGACACATTAAGACAAATACAAGGGTTACAGCAATACAGTCTTCCGCACTGCTGCTCAGCTCAGGTAATATGCAGAACTTACAACAAATGGGAGTACTGTAAATGTGCATTGTGGAAGTCACTCTTACCCCACCCACAGTTCATTTTTGTTTTGTAGAACTTAGCTGTGAGTTATTAAATAAGGTTGATCTGGCACTGGAAGCTGTTTTAGTTGGATAAAGATTTATCATTCCATCTACTTCAGAACTGTTTTAGGTTATAATAATATAATAAATAATAAAATTTTATTTATATCCTGCCTTTAGCCGAGGCTATCAAGGTGGCTTACAATTAAAATACAATCCCATACAATTATAGTAGAACATATACCCCACCCCCCTAAAAATATATTAAATCATTATCAACATTAAAATTAGCTTAAAACAAGGCACAAGTCATTACTATTAAATGGCCGGCACTCTGACTATATAGAGGAGTGATCTGATGGTCTGATGGCCGGGGAGAGATTGTGACAATGTCATTCTGGGAATGCCTGCCGGAAGAGATCCGTCTTGATGGCTTTTTAAAAGCCATCTAAGTTGGTTATCTGACGGATCTCATCCGGCAGGACATTCCACAGTCTAGGGACCATGGTAGAAAAAGTCTTCTGGGAGGTTGTCGTCAATCTGGTTCTTATTGGTTGAAGCAACTTTCTCCCAGAGGGCCTTAGGGCACGGGGCGGATTATATGGAGATAGGCGATTCCTTAGGTAAGATGAGCCCAGGCCATGTAGGGCTTTAAAGGTTAAGACCAACACCTTATGCTGTGCCCGGAAACTAACTGGCAGCCAGTGCAAAGATTTCAAGATTGGCATAATATAATCACTTCTTGAAGTCCCAGTGATCAGCCTGGCTAACATGTATTGTACTAATTGCAGTTTCTGAGTTAGGTATAAGGGTAGCCCCATGTAAAGTTCATTACAGAAGTCGGGTTGTGAGGTTACCAGGGCATGTACTAAAGTTTCTAGGTCCTTTACTCCCAGGAAAGGGCGCAGCTGGCGTATCAGCCGAAGCTGATAGCAGGCGCTCCTGACTGTCGCATTCACCTGATTTATCATGTGAAGCGACGGGTCTAGGAGCACCCCCGGACTGTGGACACAGTCCTTGGTGGAGAGCGTGACACCATCCAAGACTGGCGGTCACAGCCCAATCTCTGGTTTGGGGACCCCTACTGTCAGTACCTCTGTTTTGTCTGGATTCAGTTTGAGTCGGTTTTTCCTCATCCAGTCCATTACTGCTTCAAGGCATTGATTGAGGGGAGAACCCGCATCTGTTGTCATAGCAGTTGACTGAGACATGGAGCAGAATATTTGAGTGTCATCAGCATATTGGTAACATCCTGCTCCATGTCTCCTGATGATCTCTCCTAGTGGCTTCATATAAATATTGAATAACATCGGGGACAGAATGGCTCCCTGAGGAACGCCATATTTTAGCTCTGTTCTTGATGAGTAACTGTCCCCGAGTACTACCCTCTGGAACCTGCCCAAGAGAAAAGAGTGGAGCCACTGAAGAACAGTGCCTCCCACTCCCAATTCTCTCAGGCACTCCAAAAGGATGTTGTGATCTATAGTGTCGAAAGCTACTGAGAGATCCAAAAGCACCAACTGGGTTACGCTTCCCCTGTCAGTGCTAAGGTGAAGATCATCTACCAGAGTGACCATGGCTGTCTCCACCCCATATCCAGGCCTGAAGCCGGTTTGAAATGGATCTAGAAAATCGGTTTCATCCAAGATCGCTTGGTGTTGGAAGGCGACAGCTCGCTCGATCACCTTGCTCAAAAATGGTAAGTGTGAGACTGGTCTATAATTTTTCATGTCCAGGGGGTCCAGGGAAGGCTTCTTCAGAAGTGGTCTAACAGCCGCTTCCTTTAGACTAGGTGGAACTATTCCTTCCCTAAGGGATGCATTGATGACGTCCTTAAGGAAGGCCATCAGTGTATCACCCCCCTGGACGACCAGCCAAGAGGGGCAAGGATTGAGAGAGCATGTTGTCTTCCTTACTTTTCCAAGGATCTTGTCCATGTCATCGGTACTCACTAACTCAAACTGATCCAGTTTAATCTCATAAACGGGTTTACTGGACACCTCATCAGTCGCTTCTGTTGTAATCCCGGCATCTAAGTCAGTTTTTATCTGAGATATTTTATCTGTGAAATAGTTGTTAAAAGCGTCACAGCAGGCTGTTGTTGGGTTAAGTAAAGGGTTCTGCACAGGTGGGACCTGTGACAGTTTCCTCACCACCCTAAACAGTTCTGCCGGACGAGATTCCGCAGACACAATATGGGCAGAGGAGAAAGACTTCTTCGCTGCCTGTATTGCCTCTTGATAGGAATGAAGGAATTTCCTGTGATGAGTTCTGTCAGATAAGAGTCGAGTTTTCCACCAGGTACACTCTAGTCGTTGTCCAACCCGCTTCATTTTCCTGAGTTCTTCTGTGAACCAGGGGTGGCGATTTGGAGCGGGTTGGAAAGGACGCTTGGGGGCAATCGTGTTGATAGCTCTGGTGAGATCAATGTTCCAAGTGTTAACCACGACTTCGACAGGGTTGTCGGCTTTACCAACCAAGAAACCCTCCAAGGCTTTCTGGAATCCGATTGGCTCAATTAGCCTACGAGGGTGAACCATTTTAATGGGTCCTCCACCCCCGCTGGGATGAGCAATGGCTCTTAGTTCAACCTTGACCAGGAAATGATCCGTCCATGACAGTGCGGAGGTAGTTTTTACCTTCACCCATGGATATACCTGCTCAGTACTAAAGACCACATCAAGAGTATGACCTGCCGAATGCGTTGGCTCAGAAACCAGTTGGGATAGGCCCATGTCTGTCATGGTATCCATGAACTGCCGAGCCGCTCCTGTTAAGCTGGTCTTGAATGGAATGTTGAAGTTGCCCAGAACTAAAAGTCTGGGCGACTCCAACAGCAACTCCAAGACCAGCTGTGTCACCTCAGATAGGGAGTTTGTTAAGCAACGGGGTGGATGGTAAACCAACAGAATCCCTATATTATCCCTAGTTTTTAAGGTCCGGTGACTAGTAGTGGTTCTTGGGGGTTTCAAGTGACTCTTTCCTAGTTTTCCACAGAGATATTACAATAATTGATTTACTGTAATATATATAAAAAAACCTTTGTGGGTCTCCTGCCATGGCCCTAGACTGGAGAAACCCAACCGCCATGGAATCAAGTTTAGCATGTCTTGTAGGCACCTGAAAGGTCACGTCTGCACCTAAACAATTTGCAGATCAAAAGGGCCAGGCTTAGGAGCTACAAAGCAGGATATTTGTACCTAGTAGATTTGTGAGTACCAGCCAGGATGTGTCCGGCTGAAGATGAGATAACATTAACATCCCTTCTCCTCTCCTTGGAAATTGTTTACTTCAAAGAGTAGTAGTCGGAAATTCTTTGATATACAATAGCAACTGTTTGCCTCAGGCTAGGTTTAAGGGTATAAAAAGATCCACAAAATTTCAGGCACATTGGTTCAGGTTAGGTTTCATGGTGACACTGTACCACTGTGAACTCTGACTTGGGTCCCAGCTCTTCCCATTGTCCTTTTTCCTTTCATAATGGTTGAGTCTATCCACCTTAATTCATTATTGGAGCAGCCTCCTTTGGTAATTATCACCATTAGAAAGCCTTCTGTTTCTTCTCCAAGTTAACTACTATATTCCTGAGTTCTTGTGTGTATGATTGAATGCTAGAGTGTCTTTGTATGTCTGAATCCCCAAATAAATCACAGGTTCATTGGAAAGCTTTGTCTCTATCAGTCTATTCCCTATCCACCTCTGTAAACATAGGATAAAAGATCCCATTGGAGACTTGGACTTTAGTAATTCCCCAGCTTCAAGTGCTTCTTACAGAGATGTTGGGGAATTATCCTGGAACTTTTTATATTCAGATAATATATGCTCTGCTAGTAAGCAATGGTTCTTTAAGGAGAATGTAAACTCAACCTCTGTAATGGCATGGGGGACTTATATGTCACATGGACTTGCCCTGAACTAGCCTGAAATTCTGCAGCACAGTGACTTGTATCCTGTAGAAGCAAAACAAACAAATGGAAAAAAAACCCAGAAAAAAAGGCCCAAATGCAAACCCAAACCAAACCAGATTCATTCCATCTGCATAAAGGTACATATACTTGCATGAAATATTTAATGAATTTATTATCCAAATTTATATGCCACAACTTTGGCCCATGTAGGCCATCAGGGTGCCTTGCAAATCAGTCGAAAGTTAAAATCATCAGCACCAACACTGTAAAAAGTCAAATAACCAAGCTTTCAAAACAATAAAATATTAAGAAAGCACCAGCATTGATATCAAAGTAATGAGAGTGCAGTGAAAATGTAAACTAAATTTATTCTGACAACACAAGTTGTAGGTTTGGAGTTGTTGCAATCCGAGGGTACTGAAGCCCTTTTATCTGTCAGAACTTGGAAGTAACTATGTATAAACAAGAAGTTACTTGTAATCCATTATCTCCCCCAGTAATTTAAAACATTTTAAAGCAAAACAGAGCATGGAAAGAAATACAACCACCTGATAAAAAAAGAACTGTCATAGCGGGAAGCATTAAAAAAACAGTGAAGACAAAAATGGTTAAAATCAGCAGGTGATGTTGTTCATCTTAGTACAGAGTGCAACTCTTTTCTGCTGTAGATTAAACTCTTCTCTTCAATGGACAGCTACAGAGGCTGCTTCAAAAGTTGGCAACCTTAGACTGCACCATCTGTTAAGTCACACATTGCATCCTCCTCCCAGTTTCACACTTCTCCTCAACAGCAGTGCTTGCCTGGAATAATAAAAGAGAATGTCTGTGCCTGTGCCTGTGGCAGCCACAACTCATTGGACCATTGTGCTAGACATCACAAAATATACAGTGCATTTGTTGTTGTTGTTGTCATCCAAGTTGCAGGGCTCAGTTTCATGTTGAAAGATTGAAATTCTAATGGGTTGGGCCTTCATAGAAAAGAGCATCTTAAGCCTTTCCCCCCTATGCACCAGGGACTAGTACCATATTTGTGCTCATTGGCTACAATTCTTTCTTTCCTTCCTAGAAGTTCTACAGGGATTGAGATTGGTCCATGGACCATCATATTGAGTAGCACTGTGTCCTAGAAAAAGAAAAAGGGGCTGCCATTGAGATAACTCTCACAATAACTAGAATGCAGGCCCGTGACTACCATCATCATCCCCTCCCCGTATTATTTTAACAGAGAGCCAGCATGGCATAGTAGTTTGGGGGTTGGACTACAACTCAGGAGACCAGTGTTTGATTCCCAGGTCGTCCATGAAACCCACTGGGTGACCTTGGGTGAATCACACACTCTCAGCTTCAGGGGAAGGCCATGGCAACCCTCCTCTGAACAAATCTTGACAAGAAAACCCCATGATAGGTTCGCCTTAGCGTTGCCATAAGTCAGAAACGACTTGAAGGTACACAGCAACAACAACAATTATTTTTAACACCTTTGTCTGGTGAAGAATCCAGTGGAGCTTTGAAAGCTTGCAGTATACATTATGTTCATTTTGGTTGGCCCAATAAAAGTATCACAGTCTTGTGGATTTGGGATGCTATTGGAAATAACTAGGATGGTACCCAAATCTTAGAGTGTTTTTGCTTGTTGCCCAAGTTGCAGCGATCCCTTTCAAGTTAAAAGTTCCAAATGGGAGTCTTCATAGAAGGAAAAAAAATGAGGGGATCTGCCACAAGGCATCAGGAAATGATTTTTTAAAGGGATAGAAAATAGGAGTGGGCTCTCTAAGGCACTGTTGCAATTATTCCTGAGGTTTAAAAAAGAATAACAGTAAGCCTGCCTCTGCACTTTCTTCTTTGATCTTCCTTAGTAGTTGTTCTAGGTCTGTGAGGTTCTCTGCTAGTATTATGGTGTCATCAGCATATCTCACATTGTTGGCAAGAGTGCTGTCTGAGGTACTGGTGTTAAGAATCATGAGGTTAAAGAAGGGGATAGAGGGAAAACAAGAAGCGCCTTCGACACCTTTTGAGATATTATAGATGGTCCTTAGCAATGTCAGGTATATGTTAGCGAGCAGTGAATAATGCTTAAAGGTGAGCAGAAATTGATTTTTGCTGAATATCCATGGCATCAACAGTGAACTGCCTGGGTTCAGATGCCCCCTTGTTCTCTGCTTCCTTTTCTTTCACTTCTGCCAATTTATTCTCAATGTTGTATTCCTCAGCACAGTTCTGTTTCTGCAGTTAGGATGTTTTGCTTCTGGGGAACTGGGCAACACACTAGTGGGGCACATTAGGCAAAAAAGGTGACCAGCACAAGTGACAGGTGTTGGGTGCAAGGAGCAATGGCAAGGTTTTAGAGGATAGAGGTATATGTGCTGGGGCCCTATAATTAGCACACTGAGCTATGGGGCAGTGGAGCAAATGCCCTATTTACCAAGATCTTTTTTGAGTTAGGTCTCTATGGTCCAAAACACACTGCATAAATAATCCAGTTTGAGACCCCTGTAACTGCCCTGACTTAATGCTGGGGAAATTGGGTAACTGTAGTTTTGTGACATTTAGCCTTCTCTTTCAGAGAGCTCTGGTGCCACACAATAAACTACAATTCCCAGGATTCCTTAGCACTGAGCCAGGGCAGTTAAAGCAGTTTCAAACTGAATTATTTCTGCAGTGTAGTTTGGACCTATGATGACATGCTGTGTTAAGCATTCCAGGAACTCAAGCTTCATTGTCCTCCCCACTCTCACCCCAGTTATTTAGTTGGCTTTTGAAAGAATGAGTTCTCCCTATATATCTCCTAAGTTATATTTTTTTAGTGCTGTAGTGCATTAGATGGGGTGGATAACTTCCAGAAGTCTTGGGGCCACACTAGAGAACCTTTTACAAAAAGTCAGATTAAAAAAAAAACAATTTATTATTTACATTGAAAAGGAATCTGGATTACATGCAATAATGCTCATGGGCAAATACAAATACATGCAGGGAAATAAAAATACAAAAGGGAGAAAACAACATT
Organism: Phrynosoma blainvillii; assembly: GCA_026167975.1. Taxonomy (NCBI): domain Eukaryota; kingdom Metazoa; phylum Chordata; class Lepidosauria; order Squamata; family Phrynosomatidae; genus Phrynosoma; species Phrynosoma blainvillii. The sequence goes on from JANUYF010000002.1 coordinate 239,537,711, forward strand.
AGTCATAAATTTCTATATAAGGTGACCAAATGTCTAAATATAAGTCAATTTGTAACTGTTGTATATATTTCAATCATTGCAAGCATTGTTAGATATTCTATCCATTGGATCAAAGGTGGAGAAAAGTAATGAAGTATCATTCTTTTAGCAGTCAAAAAGGCACACAAAATCCACTTCTGTTGGCTATTCGTTAGTTTCCAAGAAACAGTTGAAACATTCAAAAGAACATGCACAATCCTGAAGTCCCAGAACTTTCCAAAAGCAAGTTTACTTATGTGATTACTTCCTCCCAAAATGTAGCTGTTTTTAACAATTCCAAAACATATGTGCCAAGGGAGCATTACCAGTATTGTACCTCCAACAATTTGCTATTTAGAAAGCACTTTATTGAATAGATGCGGTGGCAACCAAAATACATGAAAGAACAATTTCTGCTGTACAAGATGTAGTTGGAGATCTATAGCTATACTAGTTATAGATGTTAAAACTATGGCCATTGATTAGTCAGAATTGGATATTATAATTCTCTATTCCATTTTTGCTATAAACGTGTCATGTCACATTTATTTATAGATAACAGAAATATGTGTGTGAATGTGTATGTGTACATAAGTTGTTGGTCTGGGTACTTGGCCTCAATATTTCTAATATTAAGGGAACCTCAGATGCACTTAAAGCTACAGAGCCAAATCTGGATTGTAGCAAATGTTTCAGTTGTAGATATTGCCATTTAACTGATAGAAGTAGCTTAAATTGCTCTTGTAAAATTGAAAAGGGCAAAAAGTCATCACCATCACCAAGTATCTGATTTAAGGTAACAATCATTGTTGGCCCATACCGTCCATAAAAATGGTTCCCTGTGATAGGGTCACCATAGGATTCCATAATGACTTGAAAGCACACAACAACAACCAAAACCAACCAATTTTCAAGCCTGGATTCCCCTATAAAGTCAATTTGACATAAGCATATGAGTCAAATTACAATTGGCAAGATAATATTTTGCCACACAGTTCTAACTCCTGAAATTTTTGGCAAAACACTGTCCTTCAAATAAAATAAATAAAAATAAAATAAAATGAGAACCAAGTACTTTCTATTTGAACAAAGGTGCCAGAAATGAAGACTCCAAGGCTGACCATGGTGGATTATTTACCTTAAATGGATATGTCTAGAAACTAATACAAGATAAAAGATATGCATGATGGTAAGTAAGAAGATCTGGAAGGCTGGGCGCTCCCTCTTTGAAAGGAATTTGATTCCTTTTCATTGAAATTCTAGGAAGGGATAAGCCTCCCTCCCAATCTCCTAAATAGTACATTTGGTTTTGAAAATACGTGCAAGATATAAGTAGAGGAATTCCACAAATAACAAAAAAGAATTCTAGGTATAACATTCATTTTAATTGTGTTTACTTTACCCAAGGTGTTTATCTTGTTGTTGTTAACTGTCTTTGAGTAGACATCGACTCATGGTGACACTGTGGATGAGGCATCTCCAAGCACCCCTCCACTGTTCTGCTTAGGTCTTATAGATTCAGGCCGTGATCTCCCTAACCCAAAGTGCATGTAATATTTGGATTAATCTCATACTCCAGCATGTTTGCAAAGCAAGACTATGTCACATGTCCATGATTTTGAAAACAGAACTCATAAATTCCTTTTGGAAGGAGTTACATTTCAAATATGCCACTATAATGCAGCGAACAGAATACAGAAAGACAAAAAGGAAATCAGGAGAGTCCTCCCATTGCATTTCCATTTTACTGTTGGAGATCTTAATAATAACAATAATAATGGGCCTGTTGCCATCACTAAGCATAGTCTACTATGCAGGGTGAGGGTAAAATTGGTGGGGAAGGAACATTGGATAAGATCCTACATCACACACTGTCAGAACGTAAAAGCTCTTTTACAGTTATAGTGCTATGATTCCAATTTAACTGCTGTATTGCTCATCCTATGGAAACCTGGGATTGGCAGGCACCAGAGGAGCTCCCTGGTTGAGGATTATAAAGGTTCCTCTCTCCACTGCCAGTCCCAGGATGGAACCATAGAATGCAGCCATGTCAGATAAAATGGAATGAGAGTGCTGTAACTGTGTAGTGTGAAAAAAACCCACAGGTTCAGAAAAGGCAGAAATTCTACTATAATTGTGCAGTGTGTAAGGGCCCAGGAGTAAGAGGGCCACAATCCCAATGCTGCCTTGCATCCCTATTTTCTTTCTCTCAGCCCACATTTAGGTGGTGGTGGTGGTGGTGGGGACAGTTCTACCATCTTCCCTTCAAGATATTTTAGGCTCAAGAGGGGCCTTTCTAAAGCATGAATCACTTCCAGTTTTGAAAAAAAACCCACTGGGTTTGAGTGGAATACTAAAATCTCATGCACAACCCTAGAGCAACGGTGGGCAACTGTAAGCTGGACAGGGGCCATTTTTCCTTCCTATGCCTGCTTGGCAGAACACAGCAGTGCATTCTAGTGTGCCTGAAGTGATATGATGTCACTTTTGGCCACTATTTTGGTCAATTTTTGGCTATTTTGTCTTTTTTATGTTTTGGGAGATGGAGGAAATAATAATAATAATAATAATAATAATAATAATAATAATAATATGTATCCTGCCCCTCTGCAGATGCAATAAGAACGGCTTACAACAGTAAAAACATCATAAATATACAGGGGAAAGGGGATTAAGGGGGGGGGATGTTGCTTTTCTAGATAGTTTTGGGAGATTTGGGGGAAACCCTCCCCAGTTCAAAATCAGTCTGAAAAAAATTAGGGGGGGTTGTGGGCTTTGAGGTGCCTTGGCATGAGGGATCCCATGGGCAAAACTTATGGATTCCAAGGGCCACATGCAGCCTACAAGCCACACATTGCCCACCCCTTATTATCTGAGTTTGCTGGTGAAAGCATGCTTGATCCCAACCTTCCTTGTCTTCTCGGCCAGGACCTTTGACTATCGGACTGCCTAGCCATCTTGACTTTTTGGAACCCCTGACCTTGGACTGCCTGATCCTCTTGCCTTGCTGGAACCCTTGACCTTGGACTGCTTGACTACTCTATGATTTGCACCTTGGACTTTGCTTTGTATCTTCTTTGCTTTAAACTGCCCAAAGCTCCGTGAGCAGTTTCCTTTCTATTTTGTTTGGATTCTGGCTATCAGCATTCTTGGCCACTTTCCTGGACAGGTCTTAACTCTGGATTAACAAAACAGTGATTGGATATGGGGCAACCCCAAGATAGATGGATAGGAAAGTTGGTTGGGAACACAGCAGGGGGGAGGTAGGAGATATGGTCTTACTTGCCTTAGTCCAATGGGATCACCTATGTCTCCAGTGCAAGAGGATATGCAGAAAGCCTGGGGGAGGATGAAGTAAATAGCAAATCCATTTAACCTTTATCTTGGTATTACCTAGATCAGGGGTAGGCAACCTTTCCCCTTTAAGGGCCGAGGAACTTCAGCTCCCAGAATCCCAGGAGCTATTGGCCAACATGGGACTATTGGCCAATATGGCTGAGGCTTCTGGGAGCTGAAGTCCCTCGGCCCTTAAAGGGGAAAGGTTGCCTAGCCCTGACCTAGATCCTTCACATGTCTTCAGGTCAATGTACCTTTCCCATGAGAAACTTCCTAGTGGTCCATCATGACTTCTTAAAACATGCCTGGCTCTAGATAAGAAAATATGAAACCCCATATACAGCACAGAGAGTGAAAGCCATGCTAACACAGGAAAGTATATTTTGACTGAACATTAGAAGGAACTTCTTGACAGTGAGAACAGTTTGGCATTGGAACCAATTGGTTAGAGTAGTGGTGGGGTCTCCTCTGGACATCTTCAAAAGGAGTCTGGACAGCTATCTGCTGAAGATGCTCTAGCTGGAGATCCTGCACTTAGCAGTGGGGGGACTCAATGGCCCACGAGGCCCCCTCCATCTCTGTTAGTCTATTACTCTACTTGCAGGTTGTATCCACCAGCTGCAAAGATAATTCCAAAGCTTTCTAAAAGAATTCTTGATGGGCAAGACCCCTGTTTCTCAGTGATGAGGCATACAATTCATATCTGGGTAGAGGAGGTACTGAATTCCACACTTCAGGTAAGCTAGGTTTGGTTGAGTCTCATGTTACTGTCAGAATGTTCTATACCTTTCTTCTGCCCCGTATGGCTACCAGGCATGTACATACAGATGGCTGGTAAATGATAAATGGGACACATGGGGAGAAGCATCCACCTGCATCAAGTGCTGTTTGTTTTTCTTTTACTAGCCAGGAGTTTGATTTCCTGCTTTCCCTCTTTGGGAAGACTCCATAATTGAAATATATGGATTTACTGGAAATGATCGAGAAAGGTGTTGTTGGAGTTGTTGAGCAAAATAAGCTGCCTATAAAATAAATGATGTCCTAAGAACTTAGGGCATGATTGGCATGAGGTTAGTTCATGCAATCTGTCTGACCAGAAGGAGTTGTCATTTTTTCAGAATTCAAGCTACTATCTTCACCTGGACACTGGTGTACATTTTGTATGTAAAAGAGAGCTTTTCTGGGCCATAAATCTATGCATAAAGTCAGGTTGGATTCTTTGTGTGTTTAATAGAAGCCTAGTAGCCAGATGCTCAACTGAGCAAGCCTTCTGCAGCAGTACATCTCCCTGTTGACACACTTGACTTGTTGGAATTTTGCCTGTTGAGCAGTTGTTGTCATCAATTCTGCTTGGCATCTGGAATCTGACTTCTGGAACCCACAATATGAAGGACATTCTAATGAATGCATTCTGAAAACCAAAAAAATCTGTTTTCCAGTGTTTGTAAAAGAGGCTGCACTGTGCTTGAGGTCTCTTCACTGGGTCTCTGTAGAGGTATCTGCATTGGACTGAAGCCTGCTAATCAGGGCTGGACTAAATATTTTGCTTGGGGTGGAACAGCAAACAAACCTTACTCGCACCCACCAATCCAAATGATGGCATATAGTATTCAGAGCCAGACACATTATTCTAGCATCTGAAGCAGAAACTCCCACAAGCATCTGATGACACCACTGGCAACAAAAACACATCAACAGCTAATTAAACAGATAAAAAATTGCTGGACTTTTGTGGTAGCCCAATTTTGTTGCCTGGGCTAGTTGCTTTTCTATTTCTAACAGTAAGGCTGTGCATACTTATACAGTTCAGATGGAACAGTTAATGAGACAAGCAACTGCTTTAGGTTGTGAAGTTGTGTCGCCATTAAGACTAGAAGACTGGGGCCTTTCACACTACACAATTATAGCACATGTATTATGCTTTAAGTGCCATGGCAACATCCTATGGAATCTTGAGATTTTCTGTTTAGGGAGTGATCTTAAAAATTCTCAGCCTTTGGTGCTTCTGACCAAACTATAAATCCCATGATTCCATAGGATGTTGACATGGCAGTTAAAGTGGAATCCTAGGGCTATAACTGTGTAGTGTGTAGTGTGAAAAGGTGCCAGAAGAAACCATCATCCAGGACAGTCCTGGAATCTTAGGGCTATTCAGCCGTGGGATCTTTAACCAATGTATATGAAGATCAGAGACAATAGAAGCCACAGAGGCACAGCCTCAATACAAGTTTTATTTAAAAGGGGAAATCAACACATACATGCACATGCACACACACAAACAACTAAGAAATAGAGATGTTAGATCAAGATATATCAGGGATAGTGAACCTGAAGGATTGCAGCCTTGGTTGCTGAGGGTCCTGGGAAATAAAGGACTCGATGGCTCTCACTGGACGGGAGGGTTGGGCAAGCCATCGAGGAGTGTGGCCACACAGACTGGGCAGATTTCTGCCTGATAAAAGACCAAGCTGGAGGACAAAGGAAAGGCTCCTACATATTTTTTTCCCCACACCAGATGACTACCAACCTTAGTGACACCACTGACTGTAGGTAAACAGAGGCAGGGAAATTGTACTTATCCCCTACAGACAATAATAATGTCATGCCCCAGGCCTCAATGCCACTGACCTTAGTCTAGCTGCTCCTAAAATTTAGTTCCCAATATACGTCCTGGAGGAACAATTCTACTTTCCTTCATTTCACTTGTAACAATGAACACCAAAAGCAGAATGTGATGGGTGGATTGTATTAAGATGAGTGTTTCTACACAGGGTGTCATAATCTTTAATAAAATTTTAATCAAAGACAAAAGAAAGAAAAGAAAGGCTCCTATATTTAAAGGAAATGTGTGCCCTGGGGCAAAATCCATGGGATTGACATGCCCAAATGGTCTAAATCTTTTAGGTGCATACATGACATTTTGAAGTTGGGTCTTCCAAAAAGCTAGCATGGAGGTGTAAATGTTTGGCAACAGGAAGGCTCAGCATCTCTGGGAGATAGTGATGTTTACTCCAACTGGAGCCATCCCATTTTTTTTATGGCAGGGCTTTTCCTCACCTCCTCCTGACATGTCCGGAACATAAATCTGCTTTGGCGACTCCTAAGCTAGTTTATTTGATCTCCTCGCCTGCACCTCATGGCGTCCACTTTAGGATCATAGAATTTATAACAACTCTGATATCAAATAAGGAGGGGTAGGTTCAAAGCCCCTTGGATGGTAACAGCACCTATTAGTAAAAAGGTTGAAATGTTAGATCTGGGACTGGCTGATCATTCCCATGTTCTATGCTGCATCCACACTGTAGAAATAATCCAGGTTGATATCATTTTAACTGCTATCGCTCAATGCTATGGAATTCTGGGAATTGTAGTTTTGGCCTTCTCTGTCAGAGAGCTCTGGTGCCACAACAAAACACAATCCCCAGAATTACAGTATTTTCTGGTGTATAAGACTACTTTTTAACCCAGGAAAATCTTCTCCAAAGTCAGGGGTCGTCTTATATGGCGGGTGGCAGAGGAGGAGGAAGAAGGTATGGTGCGGCGGGAGGCGGGAGGAGGAGGAAGAGAGGAAGTCCAGGTCAGAGGAGGAGGAGGAGGAGGAGGGGGGAGGAAGGGGTGGCGTGGTGTGGCGTGAGGCAGGAGGAGGAAGCAGCAGCGGATAAGAGGTGAACCCCTATCCTGGGGTTTTCTTGGCAAGACTGGTTCAGAGGAGGTTTACCATTGCCCTCCCCTGAGGCTGAGAGTGTGTGACTTGTCCAAGTTCACCCAGTGGGTTTCATGGCAGAGTGGGGAATCAAACTCAGGTCTCCAGAGTGGTAGCCCAACACTCAAACCACTACACCATGCTGGCTCCTATTCTCATGTACTACCTATGAAACAATTGCAGACTTTTTTGTTCTTCTTGTGTGTCTTCAAGTCCTTTCCGACTTATGGCAACCCTAAGGCAATCTTATCATGGGATTTTCTTGCCATGTTTCTTCAAATGGGGGTTGCCATTACCATCCTCTGAGGCTGAGAGTGTGTGACATGCCCAGGGTCACTTACCTGGCCACAAATTGTACATACCCCAGAATGCATCACCTAGTATATTGGCAGTCTTTTCCCCCCAACACTTTCTCATTTTCTCCCGTTGGAAGAGGGGTCGTCTTATACAGTGAGTATATCCCAAACTCTATATTTTAACTGGGAAAGTTGGGGGTCGTCTTATACGCCCAGTTGTCTTATATGCCGGAAAATGGTACATAGGATGAAGCCATGGAATTTAAAGTGGAATCAACCTGGATTATTTCTGTAGTGAGGATGCAGCCTGAGAGAAATTTTACCATGAGGAACAAGACTGCTTTTAGCTCCTGAGTTAGAAGGCTCTTCTCAAAATTGAGGATTGAATGGTTTAGATCAGGGGTAGGCAACCTTTCCCCTTTAAGAGCTGAGGGACTTCAGCTCCCAGAATCCCAGGAGCTATTGGCCAACATGGGACTATTGGCCAACATGGCTGAGGCTTCTGGGAGCTGAAGTCCCTCGGCCCTTAAAGGGGAAAGGTTGCCTACCCCTGGTTTAGATAAACCCTAAATCCCCAATTAAGTATTTTCAATAAAGATATTAGTATGACATGGAAATTTAAAGTTGTGCTTTTTCCTTTTTGTAGAAAAATATGGTTATGGCTAAATGTGAACAAAGTTGACAGCTTTTGACATATGATTATGAAAGCATAATTGAACATGATGACTAATCTCAGGCTATCTGAATATGACCACTGGTAAACTTTCATTAATTCTTTATTCCATGTGCCAAAATGATCACATAACAATATACTTTATACAAACCACCAATAAACCTATCAGCTAATGAAATAAGTTTTTTCTGGCTCTTTTTGTTCTTTCCTGTCATTCCTGCCATCCTGATTTGTGAGGATGCATTCTAAATGGGTAGTTTAAAAAAAGAATTGAAAGAAATAGGGAATATATGTTATATAATGAAATGGTGGCCTTCCTAGTTACTTTGTCAATGTGAGCTATGATCAACAACCAAAATTCAGACGTCTAAGTGAATACATCCCATTTCTCATGGTAAAACAATCTGTTCATTTCATAGGAAAAATAGACTTGTATCTGAAGAGCTACATGCTTGACAACTTTTGTAAAATAATGCAGTGGAAGGGACTGTGAGGTCTGGGCTTTTGTTTTTGAAGGAGTGGGCCATCAGAAATTTACAGGCCTCTTCTTGTCTCTCTGGGTCCTGGACTAATGTACTGGTTGATTTGTTGTTGTTGTTGTTGTTGTTGTTGTTGTTGTTGTTGTGTGCCTTCAAGTTATTTCCAACTTATGGCAACCTTAAAGCAAACTTATCATGGGGTTTCCTTGGCAAGTTTCTTCAGAAGCGCTTTGCCATTACCTTTCTCTGAGGCTGAGAGTGTGTGATTTGCCCAAAGTCATCCAGTGGGTTTCCATGGCTAAATCAAGATTCGAACCCTGGTCTCCAGAATCATATTTCAACACTCAAACTGCTACATCATGCTGTCTGACCCCCCCATCTGATAGGCCCTGTCCCAAGCCAAAGGAGATGGACATGTTCCCCCTTTGCTCCGATACTTGCTGAATAGTGAATATCACTACTTGAAGCTTGTGCACGTATGCTGTTTGTGCAACTGCACTTGGCTTAATATGTGGAATATTGGGCTTTGTACATACTGTAGTTCCTGTAGTCTAAATATCTTGCCTATGAATATTGATATGAAATGTTAGAGAGTTTGCTGTATTGTTTTACCTTGCCTGTTCATAATACACTTCCTCAAAAGATTCCTGCATAAATATGTGCCTCCCCATCCTTGTAAATATATTCTATCTCCTTCAATTTGGCGGGGCGACGACAGTTTATTCATGTATTTCATGGCAAAATGGTCATCCACTACCATTCTGACATTGGGTATAAGGTTCTGGTTGAATTTGGCCTTTGATACTCAGAATCCTAGCTCAGTTTGGAGTAGGTTTGAACTCCCCTCGTGCCAGTCTGAATTCTGGACTGGTGACAGATGGCCATTTTGGAGCTTGCTTTGGCTCTGCATGATGGAGCATTGACGAAAGCATCAGTTGTGGAGGGTGGAACTGTCATCAGATTGCCCCCCCTCATTGTAAACGGTTTTGGGATTTTAAGAATAGAAAGTGCTATACAAATATATTAAAGAGATAAACCAAAGTACTGAAGATCAACTCAGTATATATGCTATATATTCATTCGATCTGATTTGTATCACCATATTTTTTTAACATTTCAGGTTTGTAATCAATCTACATGAAAAAACAACAACCCAGTAATAGACACAAGTAACTGGAGTGTCTTGAAAACATTCCTTGCTTGTATGTACCCCTGATAGCCATCTGGCCTTTTTGTTGGGGCTTGACTGGCGTATTAGCCCCAATAGCTTTTCGTTTGTTTGCTTGTAGCTGGGCAACAATGCTAGGCAACCATTTAGGAATGTATAAACATTTCTAAAAGCTCTTGGTTTTACAAGTGAACAATGCAGGCAGGAAAAGACATGGAAATCATACCAATTCTATCCAGGGCTGTCCAAATCAAAATAGTACATAAGCAAAATGCCAGAAGCAAGGAAAACTCAAAGGCTTTAGCCCACATATTTAAACTTTTAACAGCGAATAATCCCCACAGTTCACAGTGGAATTTAACAAACATGCACAGAACAAGTTTATGCCTTGCGGCATGTGAATTAGGGGATTGTCATCATATTCTATGGGGCCAAGAGTTCTAGAGTAGCTAAGAACCAAATCTTTTAACAGCAAGAAAAACCTTCTCTGAGCCTTGATGACAACAGATCGAGGCCATCACGTCTACAAGCTGAAGCAGACAGGTAAAGCAAGTTTGGTTATGCATCTTCATACCCCCTTCTTAAAGGAAGAAATGTAAATAATAATCACAACAAAGGTATTCAATGGCAAACGCAGCCTGGATCTTTGTTTCCAAGGAGACAGAGGTTCATATAAATGTAGAGCACAGCAGGTGAGCAGTATCTTCACCCCCCCCCCCATCCCACATTAAAAGGAGAGGAATGGCTGCAATAAAAGCATGGAAGATCACATATTCTGATGTTAAAGTGATGTGCTGACCTAGCATCTCTCCCACAGAGTTGGGCACTTCTGTGCTCTGCAATGCTTTCATAAGGCCTAAGCAGACTGCCAGAAATAGTGCACATTAAATTGAGGCACTGCCCTGGCTTAGTGCTAGGGAATCATGGGAACTGTATTTTTTTCTGGGACATTGAGCCTTCTCTGTCAGAGAGCTCTGGTGCCACAATAAATTACAGTTCCCATGATTCCCTAGCACTGAGCCAGGGCAGTGCCTCAATTTAATGTGCACTATTTCTGGCAGTCTGCTTAGGCCTATAGATAATGCAATGCAGCACAGAGGCTTGGATCGGAAAGATTCATCCTCTGCTATTGTGGAATGGGACAGCTGAACATGACAAGAAGCAAAACAGTTGGTTCTTGTAGCCACACCTTCATCTAGTACATCCCCTCAGCTGGTGAGGCAGAAGGCAAGGTCATCACAGGCCACGTCAACTAGATCTAAGTTTTCCTCAACTCTAATTCTTATAGAGACTTGCAAGCATTTTTCTTTTGCTTTGGCTTTGAACTCACACTGTGGCACATGTTATTTTTTTCCTTTAATATTAATGGAGGCATTACTTTCAAGGAAGACAACACTTTTGGAGAGAGGCAGCATAGTGAAGTGCTTTGAGTTTTGGTCAGGGTGACCAGATATCATAACCACAAAGGAGGACAAGGCAGCACAAAATGTAGGACACTCAAGAAAAATGTAAGACATTACACAATAAAAGCTAACCCCCCCCCACTAATATAAATATAAATTAATTTCATATGGTTTATATACAGCTATATTACATATACCATATTTTATTATGTACTCAACCATATTTTGATGATAGACTTATCTTTGTTAAAATTACCCCTCCCCATCCCTGGCTTTCTTTTTTGGGGGGGAGTGGAGGTGTTAAAAAAATGATCCACACCAGGTGTCAAACATGCTCAAAATGGATGACATTTTAGAACTCCTCCTGGAGAGAAGGTTGAAATATAGGGCATATACTGGAAAAGGAGGACATCTGGTCACTCTGGTGTTGGACTAGGACTCTGTAAGACCAGAGTTCCAATCCCTGGGTGACCTTGGGCAAGTTCCACTCTCTCAGCCTTAGAGACAAAGACCAATGGCAGAGACTCTCTGAATATATCGTTTCAAGAAAAGTCTAGTTGCCACAAGTCTTAGTCAATGTGAAGGCACATAACAACAACAACAACAACAACAACAACAACATATTTGAAATCTATCCCCTTCTGCTTGCTTTCTTTGTCTACATGGACTACCTGCCTCTCATCTTTTGGAAAACCCCATGATTGCCATTTCTGGCTTAATCAGTGCATTGCTTCATATTTAATTCAAATATGCCCAGAATATTCTAGATGTATTGATTAGTAATTTCCATTCTTGAAACATTAGATATTGTTGGGCCATAATTGCCAGAATCCCTGACTGCTGGCCAAGATGGCTGGAGCTTCTATTCAACCCCCCCTGGGGACTCAGGTTTGGGAGCTATTGAGCTAGACAGTATTCTTCTTTCCTTTATAGTCTTTGTCTCAGACAAACACCTTGTTCCAGACAGGCAACACTCTTGTGTGGGAGGATGTGTGTTTAAGTTGTAGTCACAGCTTTGATGCTATCTTGAGAGTTTGTGTTTATAATTCTCTTTTGATTCCCTTGAAGTGCCAGCTCCTCTTATTTTTAAACACTAATTTTACAGTTTTGGGGAAGGAGGAGTTCTAAGGAGTGTGATGAATTTTGCATTTGGATTGATTTACGAGTCTCAGTATTTCCAGTTACTAAAATGCGAAGGAGAATAACTGTTATGCCAGCAATGCCAAGACCCTGTCATGATGCGAATTCCCTGAGGAGGACAGATTTTTTTTTTTTTTTTTAGTGCTGCCAACTATGATCTTATTACTTTAGATTATTTAGGGTTAAACAGAAACACATTATAGGGTCCGCTTCCTGTGGCCTCTGCCTCTGAGTTTTTGACTGGCATGTGCTCCCTTACCTCCTGCAAATTCCTCAGCATGAAAGCCTCTTGATTTTTCTTCCAGAGCTAAAGCAATCCCCGGAAGCCTAGTATAGTAGGTAATGTTGCTACTAGTCTGTAGACTATGCCAAAATATTTTGGTAGATTGTGTGGTCCAGTTTTCACTCATTTATTTGGGATCAAGCTTCAGTCACACACTCACAACTTCAGGGGAAAGCAATGGCCAACCACCTCTGAACAAAAATCCTGTGATAGGGTCACCATAAATCAGAAATGACTTGAAGACACACAACAACAACAACAACTTCAAATCCTGGAGGGATATCAGAATGATCCATCTCTCTAACTCCCATGTGCTTTGAATTTCATTTCCTGTCTAAAATGAATCCATATTAGTTAATTAGGCAATCCCAGGCCTGCCCAACATCTTCTAGGATGGATCCTGTCACTGGCATATTATCTTCATTAAGTGTTCACATGATCTCATGTTGACAAGGTATGGCAAATGCTGAGCACAACCATAAATATTTGCCTTCCCTTCTTAATTAGAGATTAAGACAAGGGGGATTCACTCCAACAACTCCTTTGAAAACTGGAATGGGTCTCCATCTGATGGCAGGTACAGTCCATTCACCTTCCAACTTATACAACAAAGCAGTTCTTAAATGCATGATCAGTTGTTCTTTTGGGGTGGTGGGATTCAGCCTGTGACATTACAAAGGGGCCTTCTTGGAGAAGTTTGTGTCTCTGTAGCACTGCTTGAGCTTCTACTGCAGACCACAAAGAAGTCACTTTGTCCTTGCTTTCACCCAGAGAAACATTGCAAACCCATCGCCTCAGAAAGACAGATGGTTGCTGACAGCCACTGGTGAATTTGACAGATTTTAAAATGCAGTAAAACATATTCCATTTCTCCTCCTCTTCATCTTTGCACAACTTCAGAAGGCAGGAGGATCTATCCATGGGATGGTATCTAATCAAAAGTGGCCAAGGCATGAGCTTTTTACATTTCATCTATAAAACATGACCACAGGCTAAAGTTTACATGAATTATTTATGCTCACCAGCAGATGAATTCTCTTTCTAGTAATTATCCATGGACTCCTGGAGTTCATTTCATTCACCTGCAGGACATAGGTGACTACTCTGGGCACAAAGAAGCTGAGGAGCACCTGGCTATTTTTTCTGACATCTTGTTTATACCCCATAACCACCCTCCTCCACTTGAAGATTTTGTTCCATTCTTCTTAGAAATATTCCCATTTCAGCATACTATGTTAAGACTGCTAACAAAAAGTGCTCACAATTGTACTGGTTTGTGAGTGGAGCTATTGAGTTTAAAGAAATCACCCATTGATGAGTTCTTGTGTCCAAAGCACATATGCAGACATGGATCTCAGTGCATCACAGGCAAATAAATGGACAACCACACAACTGTGTTGTCATCCAGTAGCTTCCATGTTTTCCATTGATGAGGTCAGTTTTCTTCTTCATAACTCAGTCCATGGGCTGCAATGCAAGTTAGATTGATGTGCAGGGCAAAGAGGAGAGGGTTTTTAGCTGGCTTTCCCATGAGGTGGCTAAGTTACAGACTGAGATCCAGGCAGCCCCTGCAAGTGCTGACTGGCAGCTGGATGAGTCCCTGCTATCTCTGATCAAAGACTAGAGATAACCCCAAAGACAGATTTGGGAGGATGGTAGGTAGTCATTGGAGGGAGCATCTAGTGGTCCAGACTTGAATCCTGAGAGGGCCCATTTAGGCCCATGGACTGGGGTTTTCTGCCCTTCCTCTGCCTTATAACTGCATATTATTCCACTGTCTCCCTCTTAATCCACTTCTGCAACAGGATTTATTTTAAACTTTTTGTCCTATTGGACAACCATCTTGAAATATGGGAAATTTTGAAACAATCAGTATAGTGTATGATATCTGGCACAATCATGAAGGATTTCATTTTGTGCTGGCATTTAAATGTAATTGTTGTATACCACCACAAACTTGTTGTTTTCAGAGTTCAGTAGAAGTTAATGTAAATGTTATTTTTACTAGTCAGGTAGTTAGTTTCAACGCTGTTGTTGTTGTGTGCCTTCATGTTGTTTCTGACTTATGGTGACCCTAAGGCAAAGCTATCATGGGGCTTTCTGGGGCTGAGAGTATATGACTTGCCCAAGTGAGTTTCCATGGCTAGGTTGGGAAAAGAACCCTGATCTCCAGTGTTGTAGTTTAATGTTCAAATGATTACACCACACTGGCTTCCCATTGGTTTGTTATTGTTAGTTTGTTGTTGTTATTAGTTATTTTTAGTCAATAATATACTATTAATATAAGTTTATGAAGACTGAAAAGTAACAATAGCAATTTTTATTTTCAGTTTTTTAAATCTTATTCTCAGGTCCCCATCCTCCCCAGAAAAAAAAAAAAAAAACATTGTTCAAAATTAAAGCCCATATGGTCAACTGCATAAAATCTTATTTCCTCTTGCACATTTTATTTTCCTACTTCACAAAATGTGTTCAGCTGCACATTAGAATGATGCCTGTGGGTTCCCTGATGAGATAGGAACACTGAGCATTAGTGGAATTAAATGGAAAAATATATATCCTATTGTGTTCTGTGGTTTGAGATCTTGGTCTTAGGGAATGCAGCTTATCCTGGCTTTCTCTTATGGCTTTCGTAAACCGAAAGGAGCAAAACCCTAGGTAGGGTTGCCATGTGTTCTCTTATATACTATGCCAGGACAATCCTTCCTTCCCCTCCACTTTTTTAAAAGGGATGTCCAGTCTATGAATATTTACAGACTGGAGGCTCCTATAGCTCACAGTCAAAAGACATAGCAAACCTTTTAAAATTTTTTCCCCTTTCTTACTTAACAGAATGTATCTAGTAAGAAAAATGACAGCATGGGAAATCACAGGAGGGGTGCCAATTGAAGAGGTAGTTTTCTGAACCTCCCATATATATATCGAAGAATGTGGTTGCATAGTAAAAGACTAATATGGATACACTCTAAGAGTGTTTCCAGATGGACAGCTCTTAGTGCAAGGCTGGGCAGCTGACAGGGCAATTGCAGAATAAATGCCTCATATATAAACACCAAGATTTTCTTTAAAGATAAAGAACCAGAAGAATAGAGAGGAGCAGGGACTTTGAAATCATCCTTTGATCATTGTAGGCAAGCTGGACAACAGACAGAGTAGCATAGGACATGTGGGGCTGAGCAAACAGGCCAGGATAGCATGGGCTTAGTCTATGCTATCCTGGTCCTGGTGCTGACCCAGGTTGGTCCTTAGTCAGCACTGGAATGAGCAGGTGTACACACCCAACCCTGCCCTATCCTGGGACCTGCCAGCAGCACACACTCCTTACCTTGCCGTGTTGTCACTGGTACTCAGAAGCTATAATTTTATATTTTAACTTGTTATATTAATGTGATATTTTTAATTGTGTTTTTAAAATTGTTCTGTTTTTAAGCATCCTTTGTGACGTGCCTTGGGTCCAGTTTAGGAAAAGGTTGGCATATAAATACAATACAATAAAATAAAATTTCCATTTCAGTCTGTCTTCAGACCTGGCTGTGGGATAGAGACAGCTTTGGACACCTTGGTGGATGACTTACACAGGGAACTGGATAGGGGAAGTGTGTCACTGTTGGTCCTGCTGAACCTCTTTCGATACCGTCAATCATGGTATCCTTCTGGGTTGCTCTCTGGGATGAGATTTAGGGACACTGTTATGCACTGGTTCCAATCTTTCTTGGAGAGGTGAACTCAGAAGTGGTGTTGGGGGATGCCTGTTTGATTCCTTGGCTGTTGGCCTGTGGAGTCACACAGGGTTCTGTTTTGTCCCCCATGTTATTTAACATTTACATGAAAATGCTGTGAGAGGTCATCGGGAGTTTTGGGGTGTGGTGTCACCAGTATGTGGATGACACTCAACTCTCTCTCCTTTCTATCTGATTCCTAGGGAGCTGTTTCTGGACTGAACCAATGTCTGATGTCAGTAATGGACTGGATGAGGCAAACAAATTGAAACTTAATCCGAACAAGACAGAAGTGCTCCTGGTTAGTTGTAAGGTGGATCAGGAAATAGGGACTTTGCCTGTGCTGGATGGGGTTACACTCCCCTGAAATCTCAGACTTGCAGATTGGGTGTGCTCCTGGACTCCGCTCTGAGCCTGGATGCCCAGGCCTAGAGTGCATTTGCACAGTTAAAACTACTGTGCCAGCTGTGCCCGTTCCTTGAGATGTCAGGTCTGGATACAGCGACACATGCCTTGATTACATCCTGTTTGGACTACTGTAACACATTTTACATGGGGCTGCCTTTGGAAACTGCTTGGAAACTACAGCAAGTTCAAAATGGTGCAGCCAGAATGCTGACTGGGGCCAGTTTTAGGGAGTATATAACCCTCTTGTTGAAACAGCTTCACTGGCTTTGTTCCTGGGCACAATTCAAAGTGCTGGTTATGACCTATAAAACCCTACATAGCTTAGGTCCAGACTATTTGAGAGATCATATCTCCCCATACAAACCTGCTAGAGCCCTAAGATCATCAGGTGAAGGCTTTCTCTCAGTCCCACCACCATCACAGGCTCACTTGGTGAGGACAAGAGAGAGAGCCTTCTTGGTGGCTGCTCCCAACCTCTGGAACTCCCTTCCATGGGAGGTTAGGCTAGCCCTCCCTGCTTGCCTTCCTCTGGCAAGCAAAAATGTTTTTATTCAGGGAGATTTTTAAAAATAATGACATGGTGGCTTTTATATGGGGTGTGTGTTTTAGTTATGTTTTTAACTTTTGTATGTTTTTATGTTAATTTTATACTGTTCTAACTGGATTATTTTAATTATTTTTAAATTTTTATCATAAAATGTTTAAAATGGTTTTATCCTGTAAGCTGCCTTGGGCCCCTTCTGGGAGAATGGCGTCATAAAAATGAAATGAATAAATATTAATAAATAAAATGAAAAATAAATTGCCAGTGTTAAAGTACAACTCAGTGCCTCAGTTGGCTTCTGTGTGTGGATTTCGGAAGGGGGTACCTTTGCTTCTTGAGATGGTCCTGTAAGAACCTCATTAGAGCTCCCATCAGACCTCAAATACAAAATTTTAAAAGGAGATCAACCTTTAAAAACGCACCATCCCCCCCCCAACACAAACACATTTCCTAAGACTTCTTTCCTCAGCTGAGGGTGGGGGAAAACATTTTTGTCCTGTTGTGACACTCTCATGAAAAATATTGGGATGTTTCTGCAACTCTGCTGAGTTGTAGAGGGTCCCTATCTTTAATCTTAGTGCCCTACAGTCAAAGGGAACTATCTGGGAACTCCTTGGAGCCAGAGTGTGGGATGGATCAGGCCCACAGGCTGGATCTTCCCTATGGCTCCTTTAAAGTTTCCCCCAGTAGACAAAATAAAGGCAGTACCCTTGCCCTTCACCTCCATCTTTGTAACAGCAAAATCTCTATTAATAATGGCTCTAGACATCATCATCTGCAATGAGTAGTAGTAAGATTTCCCACCCTGCATGTTGTTTTCTAGCTGAAATGATTGTTTTCAAATAACAAATTCTATGTGGATTAATTAAAATGAAAAATGGCAAAAAAGGTTCTTTTGAATTATTTACCAGCATCTTGCAGATAGAACAATAATTGCAGATGTCTAACTGTAGATACTAGGAAGGAAAAGAGCAAAATGCAGCACATTATTTACTCTGAGCCAGACAAATGGGCTGGAAGGAGATCTCATTAGTCAGTCATGCATTTCAGGGGAGAAATTATTTTATTCTTTAGTCCAGGGTTAGCCAAAGTGTGGCTCTCCTGAGGTTGTTGCAACTCCCAGCATTCCTCAACATTGGCGATGCTGACTGTGGCTGATGGGAGCTCTAGTTCAAGAACACCTGGAAGGTCACACCTCAGTGACAGCTGGTGGTGGTTCCCATTTTTGTAGAGAATTGAATCTATTCCAGTCTGTATTGCAAAATTGCTATCCAAGGTGCTGAACACCATTTGTAATGACCCTTGCAAGACCACTGGGGCTAAATTAAAGGAAAAGTTAACTGACAGGTCTTAAGCAAAGGGAGAAAGGTTGCATCCACACTGGAGCAATAACCTGTTTTGACACTGCTTTAACTTCGCTGTCTCAATGTTATGGAATTCTGGGAATTGGAGTTTGTTATGTTTCCAGAGTGGAGCTGGAGATACTACCTTGTTTCTCCAGGAAACATAAGGGAGAGGATGTTGATCCCTTACATCCTCAGGAATCTGCAGAAGGAAAGGAGGATTAAAAAGGAGGAGGCAGTCTGGGTAGAGCCCAGCCACATACAGGGCCCCTTTTTGCCACATCATCCCCTGAATAGATTTACCACCTTAGATAGTTTCTCTGAAGTATTTCCCTCCACCCCAAAAAAACACAACTCAATAGTAGCAGCAATATCTTTTTAATAGTTTAAAACATATACATAGCTATTTATTCAGAAGTAGTATGGGTAACGAGGGGTGCATCCAAACTGGACCACTGTTGATATATAAAAAAGCTGCTCAATTAAGATTTTAAAATGCTAACTTGCAACAAATCATCAAGTAATTACATTGCCTCCCTCTCTCATTTTTATTGCCTTATTTCTCAAGCTGATACCCTCCAGACATGCTGGACTACAGTTCCCATTGCTACTAAAGCTATTCCCACTGCCATTTTCTTAGCAGGATTTAAAACCTGAATAACAAGCTATATTAATACTGATTGATAGAGTTAGTTTATGAAGTTGCCTTTAATGAGTGTTTGTAGCATGTAGAAAAATAATGAGAGGGATTTTCACTTATGATGTCTTATAAGGTAAAGATTGGTTTAACAACTAGCCATAAAATCATTTGTGGGGGGAGGGGAACAAATTTTCTTTAAACTAAAGTAGAGCTGCACTGAAAAGAACATTATAATTCCACCAGAAACTAAAGCTAGCATGCAGATATGGCCAGAAATAAGACTACAGAGAGTTGAAAACAGCACCCTATTCCAAGACACTCTCCTGTTACTTCTCTCATTTTTTCCTACTAAGAGTTAAAGCAAAGGGGTCTAGGGTAAGCCAGAGACACCTGGGTCCCAGAGATCCTGTAGTGCAGTGACAGAGGAAAGAAAAGAGGTATAGTCACTTTGTGAGAGAGCTAGTGTGGAATAGTAGTTTGAGCATTGGACTACAACTCTAGAGAACAGGTTCAAATCCCCACTCAGTCATGGAAACCCACTGGATGACCTTGGGTAAGTGAAACTTTCTCAGCCTCAGAGGAAGGCAAAGGCAAATCTCCTCTGAACAAATCTTGTCAAGAAAACCCCGTGACAGGTTTGCCTTAGAGTCGCTTTAAGTTGGAAATGACTTGACAGCACACAACAATAATTGTGACTCATCCATCATTAGTGATTATAGATAAGCCACCTTGAACCCCATTTTGGGAGGAAGGTGGAATATAACTCTAATAAATAAAATAATAAATCAACACATTCTGATGTCTGTTGTATATTACTATATGAATAAACAAAACTGGATATTATTATTTAGAGTGAGCTGCAGTGGACCCCTTTGCTATGTTTTAGTGTGTATACTATTGTTCCCCTAGTGCCAGACATTTAGATAATTAAATGAAAAGTTTTCCTTACAAAATATTACCTTCTATCTTGTCCCTCCCCTCTGATTCTCTATCCCTCCCTTTCTGTTTTACACCTACTCTCTTCTTCAGTGGGCCAGGTACCCTGACAAATTTAGTTAGCGCTATTAAGTTCATATTTCTTAGATGACTGTGGTTGAGGGAGAGTTTAGGGCGCAGCCACAAAGGACCAACAAGATGAGGCCTCCTGATTAGATCTTTGGGGTGTTTTAACAATCTCATATATCAGTCAGTTCAATTCCTTCCTGAACCATTATTACCAACCTTTCCTGTGTGTAAAGTGGAGCACAGACAGAGAACAAAATTAAGTGCAACCGTCTCTTTATTTCATTATCCTTACAGTATGAGATTAAGATTTAAACAAAAAATAAATAAATAAAATAAGGTAAGATGCTTTCAGAGCAGAGTGAGCTTGTTAGATAAATGCTCTTTAAATCTGGAAATGCCACGAATTGAATCTGGAATGCTTGACACATACATACAAAACATATACTCTACCACTGACCTATGCAGGTCACACTTCTTGACTGGGAGTGGAGACAGAGTGAGGCTAAACAGTTGTGTAATGCTCAGAGGTACTAAAAATATTCCAGGCTAAGAATTCTCTGTGAATTCTTGATTTATGGACTATATTTGTAGCCAGCCTCTTATTGTTGCATTTCCAGTGGATCAGGGCCCTCTAGTTGAAAAACACACATAATTCCTAATTAATATTTAATATCACTCCTTATTAACCTTTTAAACAGTCAAAGCATTTAAAGACTAAGGGAATGGTATACTTGTTGGCAATGGTGATAAATGAGAGATGCAAACCAGCAGCAAAACTTAACTGATCAGATTGCAAGATCCTAGGTCAGATTTTCACAATCAAATGTTTTTCAGACATTCTCCCATCATCCCCAGATAACAAAAGCATTATTGGTTTTCTAGTCTGGAAAAAGAAATCCTGGTTAGGAGAAAGTAACTTTAAAATCATTTTTAAAAATCCCAACAACACTCTTGAAGGTTCCAATAACAAAACATGCCCCTACAGGCCAGTGGTGACATTGTCCATGCCATTCTCTGTAAATCTCATGGTCTATTTTGTTAATGTTAGTAGCAATGAGGTAATGTCCTCATCAAGCTCTGACTCAGACTGACACAAAAAACACTAGGTGCACATAATTGGACCTTTCCTTAGCTTAGTTACATAAAACACATGTTATTTTAAACACAACTGACTACACCTATGTGATTCCAAATTATTCACTCCAGAAATATGCCTACAGAAGTGCTAAAGATGTGATTGCATACTGGTTTCTTCACAGATGCTTTTGTCTTGCTTATTTTAATAGAGGTGCTTTCATTTGGCATATTTTAAGTGAACGAGACCAACAGAAGTCTGATTACATACATTTTCTCAAGTTCCTGTGGCAGGGAGATTGCTATTGTAAAACATTCAGATCTACTGCATTTGAATCAGCTAAAAAGAACATTTTATATATTGGATTGCATACAGATTTAGTCCTGCTTCAAGAAGACCTACTGAAATCAATGCAAATTTAGTTAGTCTTGACCAATTTAGGTCCTGTATATTTCCATGGGTCTGACATAAGTATGATTAAATCTAGATCCAACTTTTAATTCCCTGAATTTGGCTCTCCAGATGTTGTTGGATGTCAACTCACAGATGAATGGCTAATGTGCAGGGATTCTGGGTTCTCCAACAGTATCTGGGGATCCAAAAGTTGGGAGACACTGATGTAAAGTTGGGAGCCCTGGATCCCTCGCACCAATCCACAAGCATTGGCTGCCAGTCAGTGTAGAATTCCCAAAAAAGAAAGAAACAGTTACATCCAGGGGCACAAATATGGTTCCAGCCCATGGCACTTTAGGAAAAAAAATGTGATTCCCCCATATCAGATAACTTGAGAGTTACTGTTGTCAGGCAAGGCCTACTCTTTTTTAGGTCTGGTTAATGAAGAGACATGATCCTACAGGTGCACACTGGTGCCATATTCTAGCCACAGTTAATAACTTATTAATATAGCAAACCACCCTACTTAAAACATCTGTCTTCATAGGCATGTAGCATCATGGTGCTTGGTAATATTAAAGCGTTTGTATACTGTTATCCTAAACCTTATGACTGGTACTGGCAATACTCCTTCATGATTAGTTCCCACTCCTGTTTTTGAAAATGTGCATTAGTATTTGCTTTTATTTTGCAGACTGGAGACAGAATTCCCGATAAAGCTTCAAACCCCTCTGTATTCTAATCAGGTTCTCAAAAGCGCTTTTATCCCCCTGGAGCCTCTGTGTCATCTCTAAATTTGATAAGTAGGTGCTTTCCCCTCTTTGATCCAAGTCAGTAATGAAAACACTGAGTAACCCTCTGGGGGCCTTGTCCAGCTATCTCCTTCCCAATCTGACATTGATCCACTAACTCTGAGTAATATGTCTTAGCAAGTTGTTCATGCCCAGCTGCCTGGGACTTCCGTCAAGATACATTTCAAGTTATTCACAGGGCTGTCATCATGGATTCCCATCAAGGGCCTTCCCAGAATCAAGAGGCATGACTGTCCAGAGGCAAAGTAGGGTGTTCAAACCATGCCATGGACAAAGGGCCTCATTGAAATGGATGGGGGATAGTGCATTGAAATGAGACATTTAAGGGCTGGCTCTTAGGGCTATTACCCAGTCAATGGAATTTAAGCTGGCATGGTGATGCTGAACTTTTTTTTTTTTTATTACTGTGAATTCTTTTAATTATATGATGCAGCTGTGTACTAGGTATTTCAAATACCCTGAAAGGACCAGCTCTTGCCTGATCTTGGAAACAAAGCAGGATCAGGCCCTGTTAGTACTTGGACAGGGGACTACCAAGGAATACAGGTGCTGTAGGCCAGTGCTACTCAAAGTGGCCAACGGATGCCAGTCCTTGAGCCATTGGTTGCCAGTCCCTGGCAACTTTCCAGGAAAGAAAGAAACAATAGTGGTCAACAGGCACAAATTTAGTGCCAGACCATAGCACATTGGAAAACAATTATCCCCCCCCCACTCCCAAGAACCACTGGTGTAAGCCATATTCAGAGGAAGAAAGTGGCAAATCACCTTTCAATATTTTTGGCCCAAGAAGAACCTATGAAATCATGAAATCATCAAAAGTTGACAGATGACTTGAAGGCACATATACACACACAGATGAGCAATAATTCACCAAGGCTTCTACCTTTGTGTATTTACTGTGGTAGATTCTATAACTACATCCGTTGTGTTCTTTATTACTGATGGCCTTAGGGCAAGATCTACCATTGGGCAGAGTGAGGGAGACAGCCCAGGCAGCAGATATTGAGTGTCATAAAATTGTTAGCTATTTAAACACACACACACACATTAAAAATAGCTATTTAAAATTTTAGTTTTATAGACTATATGGCTAATGGAGCACACCAGGGAATTCCAAAAGAAAATTAGCATGTGCTTTATAGACTATAGCAAAGCCTTTGACTGCATAGACAGCTATAGAATGCCCTTAAAGACATGGGAGTGCCAACACATCTGATAGTCCTGATGAGGAATCTGTACTTAGGACAAGAGGCTACTGTCAGGGCAGAAGACAGAGAAACAGAATGGCTCCCAATTGGCAAAGGGGTCAGACAAGGCTGCCTCCTTTCACCCTATCTGTTCAACTTGCATGCAGAACATATTATAAGAAAAGCAGACTTGGACACAGAAGAAGAAGGAGTGAAAACAGCAGGAAGGAATATCAACAATCTAAGATATGCAGATGACACCATAGTACTAGCAGAAAACCTCACAGACCTGGAACACCTACTAAGGAAGATCAAAGAAGAAAGCGCAAAGGCAGGCTTAATGTTGAACATTAATAAAACAAAAATAATGACCACCGAGGACCTTCACAAGTTCAACCTAGACAATGAAATAGAAATAGTAAAAGAATTCCCATACCTAGGATCAAACATTGATAGAAATGGGGACTGCAGTCAGGAAACCAGAAGAAGACTAAGAATGGGGAGGGTGGCTCTGAAAGAACTAGAAAAGATTCTAAAATGCAAAGACATATGATTCAGAACAAAAGTTAGAATCATACAAGTCATTGTATTCTCTATTCCCATGTATGGATGTGAGAGCTGGACAGTTAAGAAAGATGATAGGAAGAAAATCAATGCCTTTGAGATGTGGTGATGGGGAAGAGTGCTGAGGATCCCATGGACAGCCAAAAGGACAAACAAGAGGGTCCTAGAGCAGATCAAGCTGGAAATCTCCCTTGAAGCCAGGATGACCAAACTGAGACTGTTGTACTTTGGGCACATCATGAGAAGGGAGGACTCATTGGAAAAAACTAATGCTGGGAAAGGTGGAGGGAAGTATTGAAGCCACATGCTCAATGGATGGTCTCTTTTAAGGAGATCACAGGTATTAAGGGGTTGCAGGAATTAAGCAGAGCAGTGGAGGACAGAGGGTCTTGGAGATGTCTCATCCATAGGGCTGCCATGAGTCAAGATTGACTTGAGGTCAGTTAACAGCAAAACAAACAACAAATTAAAAATTGTTAGCTATTTGAGTGAATTGTTACTATTTAATTTCCTCCTCTTCCTCCTCCCTCTGTTTTTAATAACAGGGATGGCCACATATTGAGAAGGCACAAAGCATTGGGGAAACCCCCCCAATAATGCTAGGAAAGGTAGAAGGAAGTAGAAGGAGAGGAAGGCCACATGCTAGATGGAAGAACTCCATTAAAGAGATCATGAGTATGAGTTTGCAGGAATTGGGCATAGCAGTGGAGAACAGAGTGTCTTAGAGATGTCTCATCAGCAGGATTGCCATGGGTCAAGATCGATGTGAGGGCAGTTAACAACAAATGGGAAGTTGTTGCTACTGTAATTTCTAAGTTATGTACCCTGATTTGGGTGGGTAGGAAATGTTGTTTGTCTCTTAAGGCAGCAATATCTTGGACCAGCCTGGGAAAGTTCCATCCACTTACTCAACAACATGCTTGGGGGAATATACAATATGTTCTTAGCCTTGTTGCAACAGATGCAGATGTGGAGGGTGTGGGGTCAGATTGCATACAAGACTCCAAAGGATCAGAATGAATGCCCCATCTCCAAGTAAGCAGAGAAGAGCAATATAGGAGGAACTTCCAACCAACAGTCCATGGAACTAAAGGGGCCAGCCCAAAACCTCCGAGGACTCAGCTTGACAACAGAGAAAGGGTAGAGGTTGGGGAATGTTACTTTTTGGATTCAAAATCCCAGAATCCCAAAGACAGCACAGCCATGGCCAAAGCAGCTGAGGGATTCTGGGAGTTGTATTTAAAAAGTAATATTTATCAGCTGTGACCCAAACCTCCCATTAATCTCTTCTTCCTTTATGTGCTTTATTTGACTGTCAAGAGAATACAAAGCAATGAGGAAATATTAATTTATTTAAAGTCAGAATGTGGCTTCCTTAAGAGACTGATTCTTTACCGAAGGAGCAGGGCTTGAGGTAGGCTTCAGGGTTTGCATCATAATCTAGGGTTCACTGGTGATCAGGAGGATATTGCAACAAATTCCTGGAAAGTTGTTCAAAACCCATGGAGAACATCGATGAGTTTTGCCTTGCTTTGCTCTGGCACAGAGTCCTGTCTTCTTTTAGTTTTGCTTCTGTGGCTTGTCTTCTATCTAGAGGCTATTTTTAGTCAAGAAAGAAGCCAATGCTTTAGACTTCAGGGCCACTTTTAACAGGCATCTGCAACAAGGTCCAACCTTTCACTTCTATATTTTTTAATTCTTCATTGTGCTTCACATGAGGTTATAGGTAAGAATACTAAACTGAGACTTTTGAACTTTGGGCATATCATGAAAAGACATGAAAGGGTAGTAATGCTTGGTAAGATAGAAGATAGCAGAAAAAGAGAAAGATCACATTCCAGATGGATAGACTCAATCAAGGAAGCCATGGCCCTGAGTCTGCAAGACCTGAGCAGGGCTGTTGATGACAGGGTGACTTGAAGGGCTCTAATTCATAGGGTTGCCATAAGTCAAATTCAACTTGACTGGCGTTAACAACAAGACATTGTTGTTGTTGTTGTTGAAGCTGTTGTTTCCCTTCAAATCATTTCAAAGTTATGGTGACCCTTAATGCAAAACTATAGCAGGGTTTTCATGGCAAGGTTTTGTCAGAGGGGTTTCACCATTGCCTTCTGTTTAAGCTGAGAGAGTGTGACTTCCCCAAGGTTGCTCAGTTGGTTTCCATGGATGAGCAGGGATACAGATTCTGGTCTCCAGAGTTGTAATCCAGTGCTCAAACCACTACACTATAGTGCCTCTCTTAATTACAATTACAGTTAGTTAATTAGTGAAAACGATGTCTGTATATTGAGACAGAGTGCCTGGTCATGCCACAGGTTGTTGTTCTCTATGCCTCTGTATTATATTTTTGCTATGGATAATTGTGAAAGATATTCAAAGATATTTGTTAAATATGTTCAGTGGCAATCACATTACACATACAAATGAACAGAGCCAAGCTAAACAGAAGTAACTTTCCCACTTCCATAAAAGAGATTTCATACTACTTTCAGAAAGCAGAGTATTCTGTTCTAAAGGCAGACTTATTGAATGGTGTATCATAATGAATTGTGGGACTGTTTATCAACCCTGCAGCCCACAGAAGAGTTTTCATATCTTTATTGATTCTTCGCCTTTGGGAAGGGGAAAGGAGAGCAAGCAGGTGGGTGATGGAAGACGGAGTTGCCGTGGACACAGCAAAATAATCTGTTTAGCATTTGATTCAGAAAGCATCTTCTTGCAAATTATGATGTTATTGACCAGCAAATGCTTCATGTTGGATAAAAGACTTTTGGAGTGGGGGAACCATATTGATTGATTCAGCAGAGTACTCAGCACCCTGGACAGCTCCAGAATGCTTTGGCTTGCTTGGATAAAGCTTTACAGTGAAGAGGCCTTGATGAATGAGATCTTGGGGCATGAAGACATAGGAAAAAAGGGGAAAGCCCAGTGTTACAGCTTAAGCTTTTGGGCTACTTACGGTGGGGATGCTCTTGTAATGATACAAGGCTATATGGGATCTCTGTTTGACTTAAATAATTTCCAAGTGCAATTCATTTCCAGAACTGATGTACACCTTTCTTGTCTTAACTAACAACTTATTGGTTACTTGCATCTTTGCTCAGAGTTCAGCCTGCCAGATGATTAGTGTCAGGATGTTTTTGGAATCCATCTTGGTAGAAGACCAAGCAGACCAATGGTACATCAATCAAGTAGGCAGCTCTGGGCAACGGCAGGTAGTGGTAGTGGTGGGGGGAATAAGATAGATTAAAAGGTGAGCAGAAAAATCAGGCAGACACTGGAGAAATACAAAGAGCCATGAAAAACCTTTAAGCCAAAACTGAGGGCCACTAACTCTAAGGGGCATGGCACATCCTAAAAACAGATCAGCTCACCTCACTTCCTTATTGTTTTTGGCTATGGAAGCCTTTTTGTTGTTGTTGTTAACTGCCCTCAAGTCTTATAGTAATGAATTAACTGCAGGTTTATAGAGAAAGGGAGACTTTTATGACAATTTTAGGACAACTAAAGACAAATACAATTCCAACATAACTCTTTACAGAGTTTGAAGACATTAAAGATGCAGTTTCCCAGTAAGAAGACATGGTATAGACTTAATTAAGTGGTTAATGTATCTGGTCATTGGTTGTTTGGTGGAGGAAAAAATGCAAGTTCAAGAAGTACCCAACTGAAAAGCCAAGGGGTTTTTGTCTGCAAGGGAGTTTTAAAAATTGGAGGAGAGAGAGAAGAAAAGAGCAAGTGAATCACATGATGGTAGGATAGAGAAGGGAAGAGGGCATCAAATAAATATAGGAAGGGTGAGAGAAAATATCGAAGTCATTACAAGTTCGTTCATGTTGAAACCTACAGAGACAACGCAGATGGAAAGGAAGTGATTGCTTTGAAAAGTAGCCTTTCAGAAAGGTTTTCTTGTCAGATAAAAAAAGACAGATTGAAAACAAAATCACAGTTCAGATATGACTGTGGTCCAATTTCTTCTTTATCTTATCAAAGCAAAGCCACACAACCTGGCTGAAAAATGGGCACCAGCCTTTAACAGTCCCCAAGGGGCTCTCCCCAACTTTCAGTCCTTTTCATGAAGGCCAGTTCTGCTACTAAGTAGCACGGGGAAAGAGAACAACCTGCTTCAAGGAAGAGGCATTGGGGAAAAGACGAAGGCAGAAATTAGTGCTGGAATGCAGCAGAAGGCATTTATTTTCATGGGGAAGTGACTCCATTTCAGGCAATGAAGGCTTGGATTGGTCCTACTTTTTTGGAGGGGGAGGGCTCAAGTAGTACAATAGACTTCCTTTATTATTACAGTAAGCCTTGAAACCTGTCCTTTTTACGGTCGTCAATTTGTTGAAGTTCTGTTTCCCTTGTTATTGTTAGAGCATACATCTTTGTAAGTTTGCAAAGGGTGTTGAACAAGCATTGTTAGCAAAGAGCTGTAGTTTAGGTCCAAAACACACTGCAGAAATAATGCAGTTGGAGGCCACTTTAACTGCCCTGCCTTAATGCTGGGGAATTCTGGGAACTGTAGTTTTGTGAGACATTTATCCTTCTCTATCAGAGAGCTCTGGTGCCACAATAAACTACAATTCTGAGGATTCCCTTAGCACTGAGATAGGGCAGTTAAAGTGGTTTCAAACTAGATTATTTCAGCAGTGTGTTTTGGACCTTTGTGGAAGAGTGTGTGCTTTGCATGCATAAAACCACAGCTTCAGTCCTTGTCCTTTTCAGGAGGGACTCTGGAGAACTGCTGCCAGTCTGCACAGGCAATGTGGAGTGAGATGACTTGGTATTGTCAGTTTTCAAATTGCTATGGAGTTTGTGAGACCTGATCAGGGCTGCTGATGACATGATGACTTGGAGGTCTTTCATTCATTGGGTTGCCATAATCTGAAGTCAACCACCACAGTTAACAACATAGAAGTGGAGATCCTTTCTAACTTGATAGATCTAGATTGCTGTTAGAGAGGTTGGGCCTGAAAGCTACCAGGCAGATTTTATCCAAGAACATCCAGTTTTTAGAGGGTCAAATGGCATTTCCCCAGACTTGCAAATTGAGTTCATGTTTACCTTTAAGTGACCAATCACAAAATAAAGCATGCTAAATGCAAAATTCATAGGTGAGAAAAATCATGTGCTAGAACTAACAGATGTCTTTTTGCCACTTAGGGGCACTTCTGCAAAAAAGAGGAACACATGTACAGTTTAATTTAAGCTTTAGGTGATAGCTTACCATAGATAGTAACAGTTAGACCATCTTCCTTTGGATAAGCAGGAAATCCAGAGAAGAAACCTCTGCTGGAAACAGGCATATCTTCCTTCCCACTCCTTTGCCTACTGTTGAGGCTACAGGTAGTGTGTGTGCTTGCATATTTATCAAAGCAAAAAAGAAAAAAAGTGAGGAGGGAAGAGGTGCCAAAGTACAGGATAGGAAAGCTTATAGCATGCTGTTTTGTGAATGGTCACTGGAAGGCAAACCGAGACCTAATTTGCAAGTCTGCTTGTCCATTGAAAGCCCACTGTGAAAGGCAAAATGGATTGCCCTTTGAAAATTACCTACTGTCTAGTTTGACCCTGTGTGTGTCAATGGGGTGGAGAGGGAAGGGAAAGGAGAATGAGGGAAAGCAGAGTGACAGTGAATTACAGCTGAGAATAAAGTCTTCCAGAATGTGGAATAAAGTCTTCCAGAATGTGGCCACATAGCCAGGGAAACCCTATGGACCCTGGCAGTGAAAGCCTTCGACTTCACAAAGCTGAGATCAGTTATCCCACCCCATTCTGAAATTTATTGAGAAGCCACAGCCTATGGAGTGTTAAATGGCAAGTCTCCACCTACAGTCACCTTGCATATTTGTTAACAAAATCATTGCAAAATGCTATTAATCCTCTAGTGGTTTCATTCCAAAGGAAACTACACCTAGTGTAACCACTGCACTCCTGGAGATTCTTACAAACCTGGAGAATTGTGTCATGCACAATAATATGGTTTGGAATGTTTGAGAAAGTTCTCTGCAGAACAATAACCTCCAGAAATCATCTCACAAAAATGATTTCTAGAGTGCTTACCCCAATGGATAGCCACCCTTGAAATATGTACACTTCTTAAGTACCTATTCTATACTGCAGTGGTTTGTAAGGATTTTGATAGATAGGAGGTAGCAATTGGAGAATAGAAGGAAAATATTTCAAGTGCAGAACCTTTGGATATTTCACAATACAACATAACAGGGTACCCGCCTTCTATTTATAGCTTCTCTCTTGTGTGTGTGTGTGTGTGTATGTGCCTTCAAATTGCCTGTTGACTTATGGTAACTCCATGAATTTCATAGGGCTTTCTTAGGCAAGGAATACTCATAGGTTTTTTTTTTTGCCAGTTCCTTCCTCTGAAATATAGCCTATCCCTCTTTACAAATGAGGAAAGAGCCCTTCCAATGTAAGCATAATAGACAATGGTACAGAGATGGTACAGAGATGCTGTTACTGCTCCCTCTTTGGAAATTACCCCTCCTCTAGGAAGCTCAGTGGTGTATATGGGGACAGGGAATCAATTGATCTCGTTTTATCTTCACAATTAACATGTGAGGTGTTGGGGAATGTTAGAGATAATACTGTACTGGATTTCATATGTAGAGTAATTGGCAAGGCAGAAGCTGGACAACTACCAGTCCCTTGCCCACGCACCCACCCAAGGTCTAACAAAGTTGATCTTCTTCATAAAACATATAAAAGTAACTTGACTTACAAGTTACTAGTTGTTCATAATCAAATATAGGATGTAACAGAGGAATGAGAGGAAAGAAAAAAATGGCTGCAGATAAGAGTGACATAGGAAGAAAGAGGCTGTGTAAGAGCAAATGAAAAAGATTTCAGCAAAAATATAAACAAGTGATTAGTACAGGCATGTAAAAGTTACTAACTCCAGTATGAAATAGGAGAGTAAGGCTGAGAATGTGACTGGAACAAGGTCACCCACAGTAAATTTCAGAGCTGAGCATAAATGTGAGTCTAGGCTCCCTCATCTGACACTCTTGATCACTAATCCACTGGTTCATTATGGGAGTGAAAGGAATAGGGAAAGAGAAATGGAGGACTGAGTTGAAGGAGTTAGTATGAAGCCACATCTTGTATCCTGCTGGAAGGGCACAGCCACAAGCACCCTGGGATCAAAGATGGCTGGTGCATTTTAGGCTGGGCTGAAATAGATGTAACCAATGAATGACATTTGATGTAATATCACCCTAGTAGAGAGCCAGCCTATCATTGGGCAGGCTGAGAGGGTTGCATGGCACAGAAGGTTTCTGATGTCATGAAAAGGTACCAACTATGTTTGAAAGGGTGGTTATTCTTTTATTCTTACTGCATTATTCTGTCTATACTGCCAGGACTTGGGAGTAGTGCTTGAGGGATTTTCTGCCTCAGGTAACAATATAATTTGGCTGGTCTAGGAGATACGCACCATGAATACATGGTTAGGGCAGAAGAATCAGCTGCAGGGAGCAAGGTATCTTGAGCCATCAGTTTGGTATGGAATAATGGAGTTAAGACAGAAGAAAACATTCATATTCAGAAGAACAAACAGATCCATGGAGGCAATGATGACTTGCAGCTGGTGTGAGCATACTCTGGTATGAATGCCAAGTGTTCTTTACAAGTTTGAAAAGAAAAGAAGAATTATTAAACAGCATATGCTAGATATCTGTTGACAAAATGGGCCACGTGGAGTAAGTCATACTAGGCTCTTTGGGGTTATTCTTTCAGACAATGTCATTACACTCATGTCCACAACAAAGTTTACCCTCCCTGATTTCGTCCACTTGAGCCTGGGAGGAACTGGATTTACTTAGACTGTTGAGAAATGTATGCTAAAGAACCCTGGTTGCACTTCCATTCCTGCAATTCCTAGGATTTATTCAAGAGACAAAGTAACTTAAGGCACTGGCTGAAGTCTCAGGGAATCACTATGCCTTCTTGGATTTCCAGATGGGGAGCCATATCTCAGTCCATGTGGCGCTGGAAGAGGGAAAATCTGATTTTTTTCACATGAGGTGGTTTTAAAGCTTTCCATCTCCATTCACGTTAAGCTGAGCTTTTTGGCTCAGAGTGAAGCTGTTTTTATGTGTGCTGCTTTTGTTCAATATTGTTACACACAAAAGCCAGGAGCAAGGGGAGGTGGCTGGAGAAGAGATGTTGAGAGTGTGCACTTGGGCACATTATACCATTTAGACCAGCGATTCCCAAACTTTTTTGGGCTACTACCGAATTTTTCGGCATATAAGACGCTCCGGCATATAAGACGCACCCAATTTTAAAGGAGGAAAATCTAGGAAAAAAAGATTCTTAATAAAATACAGTCAGAGGACGCCTCCGACCCAGGCATCCGCCCAAGGAAAGCAACCAGGCTTTCCTTGGAGGGATCCTGGGGTTTGAGGCGTCCTCCGACCCACAGAGGATGCCTCAGACCCACGGCATCCACCCAGGGAAAGCAACCAGGCTTTCCTTGGAGGGACCCTGGGGTCTGAGGCATCCTCCAACCCACGGAGGACTCCTCAGACCCTAGGATCCCTGCAAGGAAAGCAACCAGGCTTTCCTTGGAGGGACCTTGGGGTCTGAGGCGTCCTCCAACCCACGGAGGACACCTCAGATCCTAGGATCCCTCCAGGGAAAGCAACCAGGCTTTCCTTGGAGGGACCCTGGGGTCTGAGGCGTCCTCCAACCCACGGAGGACACCTCAGACCCTAGGATCCCTGCAAGGAAAGCAACCAGGCTTTCCTTGGAGGGACCTTGGGGTCTGAGGCGTCCTCCAACCCACGGAGGACACCTCAGATCCTAGGATCCCTCCAGGGAAAGCAACCAGGCTTTCCTTGGAGGGACCCTGGGGTCTGAGGCATCCTCCGACCCACGGAGGACGCCTCAGACCCACGGCATCCACCCAGGGAAAGCAAGCAGGCTTTCCTTGGAGGGACCCTGGGGTCTGAGGCGTCCTCCGACCCACGGAGGATGCCTCAGACCCTAGGATCCCTCCAGGGAAAGCAACCAGGCTTTCCTTGGAGGGACCCTGGGGTCTGAGGCGTCCTCCGGCCCACGGAGGACGACTCAGACCCTAGGATCCCTGCAGGGAAAGCAACCAGGCTTTCCTTGGAGGGACCCTGGGGTCTGAGGCGTCCTCCGACCCACGGAGGATGCCTCAGACCCTAGGATCCCTGCAAGGAAAGCAACCAGGCTTTCCTTGGAGGGAACCTGGGGTCTGAGGCGTCCTCCGACCCACGGAGGACGTCTCAGACCCTAGGATCCCTGCAGGGAAAGCAACCAGGCTTTCCTTGGAGGGACCCTGGGGTCTGAGGCGTCCTCCGGCCCACGGAGGACGACTCAGACCCTAGGATCCCTGCAGGGAAAGCAACCAGGCTTTCCTTGGAGGGACCCTGGGGTCTGAGGCGTCCTCCGACCCACGGAGGACGCCTCAGACCCTAGGATCCCTGCAAGGAAAGCAGGCAGGCTTTCCTTGGAGGGACCCTGGGGTCTGAGGCGTCCTCCGGCCCACGGAGGACGCCTCAGACCCTAGGATCCCTGCAGGGAAAGCAACCACATTTTCCTTGGAGGGACCTTGGGGTCTGAGGCGTCCTCCGACCCACGGAGGACGCCTCAGACCCTAGGATCCCTGCAAGGAAAGCAGCCAGGCTTTCCTTGGAGGGACCCTGGGGTCTGAGGCGTCCTCCGGCTCACGGAGGACGACTCAGACCCTAGGATCCCTGCAGGGAAAGCAGCCAGGCTTTCCTTGGAGGGACCCTGGGGTCTGAGGCATCCTCCGGCCCACGGAGGACGACTCAGACCCTAGGATCCCTGCAGGGAAAGCAACCAGGCTTTCCTTGGAGGGACCCTGGGGTCTGAGGCATCCTCCGACCCACGGAGGATGACTCAGACCCTAGGATCCCTCCAGGGAAAGCCTGGTTGCTTTCCTTGGGTGGATGCCTGGGTCGGAGGCATCCTCCGACCCAAGCATCCGCCCAAGGAAAGCAACGTTGCTTTC
Organism: Phrynosoma blainvillii; assembly: GCA_026167975.1. Lineage (NCBI taxonomy): Eukaryota > Metazoa > Chordata > Lepidosauria > Squamata > Phrynosomatidae > Phrynosoma > Phrynosoma blainvillii. Next base: position 239,571,915 of record JANUYF010000002.1, read on the forward strand.
CTTGGGGCAATGCTGGGGTTGGAAGCGCCCTCTGACCCCAGGATCGCCCCAAGGAAGCTTTCCACAGGGCGATGCTGGAGTCAGAGGCATCCTCCGACTCCAGCATTGCCCCATGGAAAGCAACTTTTTTTCCTTGGGGTGATCCTGGGGTCGGAGGAGTGCTCCGACCCCAGGATCGCCCCAAGGAAGCTTTCCACTGGGCGATGCTGGAGTCAGAGGCGTCCTCCGACTCCAGCATTGCCCCATGGAAAGCAACGTTTTTTTCCTTGGGGTGATCCTGGGGTCGGAGGAGTCCTCCGACCCCAGGATCGCCCCAAGGAAGCTTTCCACGGGGCGATGCTGGAGTCAGAGGCGTCCTCCGACTCCAGCATTGCCCCATGGAAAGCAACGTTTTTTTCCTTGGGGTGATCCTGGGGTCGGAGGAGTCCTCCGACCCCAGCATGGTCCCAGGGAAAGCAACGCTCCTTCCCCCTGCGTCCTCGGTGGTTCAATGGGCTGCTCGGCCTCCGATCCCAGGAGCAGCCCATTGAACCACCGAGGATGCGCGGCGGCCTCGGAGGGAAGCTACATTCGGCCTATTAGACGCACCAACTTCCCCACCGCCATTTTGGGGAAAAAATGTGCATCTAATATGCCGAAAAATATGGTATATCGTTTCTTCTTGGGTAACAACCCTAGTGGTCCCCAATATCCATTTCTTGATATTAGGCCTACTGTTTGTGCAGCAGCCAGCCGCATCTACCTCAGTTGCACCCAGCTCACCACTGCCTCCTTCTCCTCAGCCTTTCACATGTGAATACAGTAGCAGCAGTGGCCCAGGCCTGCTCCTGCCTCTCACCTACACTGGCCTTAAAGCAAAAGGAAGGCTGGCTGGGCAGCTGCTTGCTTGCTGCTCCTAGGATGACCAGGTGCAAATGGAGCAGCCAGTTGAGCAGTGACCAAGCAGCTGGTCATCTTTGGAGCATCAACTGAGCAGATGACTGAGCAGTGACTGAGAAGCCTCTTGCTCATTGTGGCCTTGCGGCAAAAGCCAGTGCAGGTGAGGGGCTTCTCAGTCATTGCTCAGGCAGCTGCTTGGTCATTGCTTCCTTTGCACCCAGTCACCCTTGGAACAGCAACCAAGCATGGGTGAGAGGATTCTTGGTTGCTGCTTGACTGGATGCTTGAGTGCAGCTCTCAAGGTGATCAGATGCAGAGGGAGAAGCTTCTCCCTGACAAGGAAGTATTCTTAATCATTCTTTGCTGGTGTGGGGAGGGACACAGCCATTTCCCCAAATTTCTCCCCAGTGAGTAAGGACTCTCAGCCTGAGAGAGGCAAAGGACTCTTTTGAAGAATGAACCCTGGCTACTCCTTCCTCTCCTTCCTCAGAGACATGCATTCCTCACACAGCTTCAATCCTCCTCCCACCCCCCACCCCCCACCCCCACAAACATCGTTTCTGCTGCTGCCTCTTATCATAACCTGTGTGATGAAAGAACACAGCAGCAGCAGCACAGCTCAAATGTGCCAGCCAAGTCCTAGCAAAGTTCTCAAAGCTTAAGCAGGGTTCCAAATGCTTCTGCCCTGCCGCCATGTGCTCTAACTCCTTATGCCCACCATGGTCCTAATGGCTGCTGATTCCCCTTGCCATTTTTGCATGCCAGTACTTTGACTGAAGCCCCCCTGCCTTCCCCCTTTCCCTCACTGCCCCCTGGATTTTTCCATTGCATGGGTGGTGGTGGATACCAGCCACTTTAGGAATCACTGTTTTGGATTAAGGGCTGGAAGTGGAGTGACAGCTTTGAATCTTATGAACCTTCTTGTTAAACAAACCCTAGCAACCCTATATAGGGCCTGGAAAAACTTGGATTTGACTGAGGATGCTCTCCTGACAGGACTAGTTAATGCAATTTCTCTGTACATCCATTATAATATTATTATTTATTATAATTTATGGCTCAATGCGATAAAATTCTGGGGTTTATTGTTTGGTGAGATATTTTATCTTCTCTGTCAGAGAGCTCTGGTGCAAAAACAAACTACAAATCTCAAGATTCAATAGGATGGAGCTGTGACAGTTAAAGTGGTGTCAAACTGCTTTACTTCTGCAGTGTGGCAGCAGCCTATGTTCCTGACAGGTATGCAAGACAGTATTATTTTGCATGACATTTGCTCCTTAAAACTAGGGGAGTTGACTATGGGGACTGTTCTGATTGTGTTTATGTTTTATAAAGCACTCTCATTAATTTTTGAAGAATGTTTTTATTTGTTGTCCATTGTCTTTGTGACCTGGTGGATCTAGAGATGATAAACAAATATTTCAATAGAATTAAGAAAGTAAGTAAAGAAACAACAACTTCCTTCTCAGCAGAAAGTGGGGGAAGATTATGATTTATGGAACACTGAAGAAAAGTTCCCATCATGAATAGGCAGGGTACCAATTTTTCAAGGTGTTTTATATTTACTGTGTGCCCTATCAGATATACATTAGCACAAATAGTGTCAGCCAAACTAGGGGACTAGGATGGCTTGTAATTGGGGTAAAAGGCAGCATACTTGCTCAAAATTTGTACTTCAGCATGGAATTGATATTCAGTCACAGTATAGATTCTGGCATCTCTCCCTGTCTCCCTTTGTTACTTGCACTAAAAGGTGGAACAATTGTCAATAGTAACTATGTGAAAAGGCACATTCTTGCTATCCATCACTATTCCCTTGACAGAGGTTGATTTAGCTGCCAAGCTGGTGTCATCATAGTATATTTATAATGCTTCAAGTTATTGGAAAATCATATGTGCATGCAATAAAATAATACTGCCATGGGGTGGGTGCCTGACACAATGTGTACTGCAGCCAATGCATTTAATTCAAGCTGTCTCCTTGCATGCAGTGTAAGGAGCAACTAGGCACCAGTTTGCTATAGATACTTATATAGTCAGTGGGTTATGACCGCAAAGGACTATGTATGTGGCTTAGCTCCAGCTTATCTGAAAGCCTGCATCTCCCCATATGAGACTGCCCAGCCTCTAGGATTCACTGGAGGGCTTTTTCTCTGTCCCACCATGCTATAGGTTCTTCTAGTGAGGACATGGGAGAGACTCATCTGAGCCCCTGTCTGCATGAGCCAAATAAAACATCCTCCCCCTTGTCATCCTGGTGAGCAGTCTAGATGACACAGGGCCCAGACCCCAGTTCTGGTGTAAACTAGATGGTGTCCAGACAATTCAGCACTGAACTCAAGGTATACCTCCCTTAAAACATTTTAAAATAAATCACGTTTTGCTCTAGATCTTCCTGGAAGACAAGGAGTCCTCTGTTACAAAGCTGGGCAACTGTTTACAATGCATTTTGCTGTGCTGCCTGCAGCTGTATGGTGCTTACTCTGAGAGCAGAACAAGGTGCCTAACCATGTGATTAATGCTGGGCACCTTGTTCAACCATGCCTGGCAACAGAGGTGGTGCTGGGTGGCATGAACAGCCACCTGGCATCACAACAAAGAGCTCTGGGATGCCCAAGTAATGAGGGGACTCTTAGGTCAGAATAGCCTGGGCTGCTCCTGGAGTATTCTGGCCCATGCAGACACCACCTCAATGGTTGTGCTCAAACTATGGAACTCCTTCCCAGTGGAGGCTCAGTTTATTTCCTCTCTTTTCTCTGGCAAGGACTTTATTTAAACAGCCATTCAGCTTTTAGCTGTTTGAAGCAGAAGCTTGTGCTGTATTTTTAAAATATGTAATATCTATTGAACGAGCGTCAGCATGGTGTAGTATTTTGAGTGTTAGACTACAACTCTGAAAACCAAAGTTTGATTCCCAGCTTGGTCATGAAACACATTGGATGACCTTGGGCAAGTCACATGCTTTCAGCCTCAGGCGAAGACAATGGCAAACCTCTTCTGAACAAATCCTGCCAATCAAAGCCTATGATAGATTTGCATTGGGATTGCCATAAGTTGGAAATGACTTGAAGGCACACAACAAGAACAATGTGTTGAGTGTGTTTTTGTTTTAAATTAATGTTTTAATTTGGGTTGATTGTTTAATGCTTTTTGTAAGCCACTTTGGGTCCCATATTGGGGGAAAGGTGGGATAAAAATATGTAAATACACTCCTAAATGATCATCCCCACAGGGTCATTTCAGCTGCCCAGCCACAAGGGAGCTCTTGTGGAAAATAGATTTCCATAGGGTTGTCAGAATGCTTAAATCAGAGGTGGACAATGTTGGAAGGCCAATGTTAGTGATGTGAAGTGGGTGGAATCATATTAAAAACTGAGGAGAAATTACACCTTCTCTTCTTTCACTGAACCAGTAGGTGCAGAGAAATGTGGAGGAGAGATTTCTTCTCTCTCCTCCCATTAATAGAAATTGCCTAGGTTGACAGGCAACTTGAAGGCACATCCACAGAGACACACATCAGCAAAAGCTATGTAGGGGATTTGGGGTACTGTAGTCCCCTGCTGCCACTTCTTGAGACACTGGAAAGCCCAATCTCTCTGTAACTGTATGAACACAGAGGAGGCTCATGGACAGGAGTGACACAAAAACTCACAACCATCTTTCAGGCATCAGATGCTCCTAAATTATTTAAGGGGAACAGCATAGCTGTGGGGTGGCACCATGGCACCATTGTATTGCTGTGCCTGAGCAGGCATTTTTATTTCTTAATTTCACTATTACCTGACACATTGTGACTTCTCTATTCATTTCTAATTTGCTTCCCTCCCTCCTCCCTCCTCCCATTAATAGAAATAGCTTTGTTGTTCAACTTAATTTCACTCTTGAATGGGCTGAAAAAGGCTTATTGTCTATGCAGCCCAAATGCAAAAGAATGATGCAATAATAATTTTTTGAATACAATCAAAAGCCATTCCTCAAGAGATACGAAATGAAGTCATTTCATTCTTTAAAAACAGAGAAATGACTGAGATCTTGAAAAACAGATGGCTGTAATTGAGTCCTGATGCTTCTGTTTCTTCCCCAGCTCTTTTTTGTAATAATAATAATAATAATAATAATAATAATAATAATAATGGCCCACTTTCCATTAAAGCTAATTGGTAAGGATAGAAACCAATATTTTACAAAATTACTGAAAAACAAAACCAAACACATAACAAACAACCTAAGCATAAAACAACTAAAGCACACAGCAGAATCCATAATAAAATGCTGGTAGGGGAGAAATTATTCAAAGATCTGGATAATGAATGAGTTGCTTGAGTGAATTATAGGTGTGTGGAGAGAGACCAGATGAAGAACCAAATGTGAGTTGGCCTGTGGTCAGGGACTGACATCCAGTCACTGCCAAGGTTGTGAGTTGCATCAAAACTACTTCTCTGTGAAGTGTCAGGAAATGCTGATCATTGCCTCATGTAGCATGTTGAACCACTTCAGCTTCTTAATGATAAACTTTCTAGACTGATGGCACCCAGGCTGGCCATTAGCTCCTCCTAGGCACGAAGGATGAAGTATAAAGTAACTCACTGGAACACAGCTTGATCTCTCCACGCTCTGTTGTGCTTCTGTGTTTTCTCTAGTCCTAATTACTGATTTGGCTTTGGATCCTGATTACTCTTTAGTACAGCCTAGTTCTTGGCTTTCATTGAGTGCTGTCCATAATCTGAACAACTTTCTTTAAAAGCTGCTACATACACTCCTGTGTTTTGCCTAGTCAGGCTGACTTCTTGTAAGCCCTACAAGTCTCTGTTGATTAATGTGAGCTTGTTCTAGGACGACCGGCACAATTAGACCTCCCAAGCCAGATTCAGCAGTGCTCAAGCCGTATACTGCAGCTCTTGCTTGGTTTTGCAGGAACAGTTAGGCAACACAAAGAAAAGGGTTTTTTTTTAGCTTCTGTTGAGCTCCCAAAGATTGCTGGGAGGTTCAGGGAGTAGTACTGCAGAGAATTTTCTGAATTTTCTAGTGCATCAAACTGGGGTTGATATTTTGAATATTTATATTCATAAGCAGATATTCTGAGGGATGCAGGGAGGAAGCAATGACAGTTTGGTGAACTGCCCAACATAGCTTCCAATTGTGGGTTTTTTTCCTCCCATAAATTGCTACTGTCTTCTTGTGAGGGTTAAGGAGAAAGAATAATATAATTTATTAAAAGATGAAGAGTTGCTTGCCTTGTCTTTTTTTCTGTTGCATGCTTTAGTTGAGGTTCATTGTTTTAATAATGTTATGTGAGCTCTGCCTGGAAAGTAGTATATAAATATCTTAAACAGAATAAATAATAATAAATTGCTGATGTGTGAACTCGCAGATAGATTAAACACTGTGCACAAACAGTTGATAGACTTCATTTGTGTACTGTATGGTTGATAACATATGAGCTGCTGAATACTAAATACCCTTCCCTGTCAATATCAGTGCCATGAGTAGCAATCCTTCCACATACATCAGCTATCAAAATGGTGCTAAAATCTCAGCTACTGTGGCCTCTATTGACTTTCCAGTTCTGCCAGCTGGCAAATATTAAATATCAAATCTTAAAGGCATGTTTTCACATCAGGGTGCCTCATGGAAAAATATCTTATTTTCCATTTAATTTATCCAGATATATGGCTTGGGGATGAAATGGAAACCGGAAGTGAAAATATCTCCTGTCCTCTGATGAAGCTTCAGTAGAGTATAATCCCAATTTTTATTTCTTGGCTGCTTTGCTTGCAGTCATATATTCCTATCTTCTGCACTGAAGCATACTACTTCACTTGCAAGGAGACCTACAAATCAACTTGTGTACAAATATACAAATACAGTCAGCTCTTCATATCCATGAATTCTGCATCCATGGATTCAACCATCCATGGCTTGAAAATATTTTTTTTGGGAAAAAATCTAAAAAAACCCCCCAAACCTTGCTTTTTCCATTTTATATAAGGGGCACCATTTTACTATGCCATTGCATTTAATAGAACTTGAGCACTCACAGATTTTGGTGTCCACAGCGGGGTCCTGGAACCAAATCTCAGCAGATACCAATGGCCCACTGTATTTCTAGTGTTACTGTAAGTTCAGGAGAATAGAGATTCTGCTGTATATCCAAAAAGCAGATTTTTGAAGTTATATTCATTAGTATACACATCTGGAGTATATCCTGAAGACAGCCATCTTTTTGTATTTAAAAATGGAAAGATATCATTGGTTTCTTTTCATTCTAGTATGGGGAGCTGGGGATGGGAAGCACAAAACCTAAGCCATAGATTCATCCAATCTGCCATCTTGAGACTGAGTTTAAACTCTAGACCCCAAATGGCCATAACAATCCACCTAATTTGGGGGCTTCTTCTATTTCTATTTCTTCCCCATCCCCCTCTTTGTTTGTATCACCTAGCCTGCTGAACAGTTCTAGGAAATTCAAAGGCTTCTACCCTTTTGTTTCATTTTGTTTTGTACTTAATAAAGGCTTTATCTAATAAAGGTATGACCATAACTGTGGACTGTAGGTAGCTGCAGCACTGTCATTAGCAGTCCTTTCACACTATAGCACTACAATTCCACTTTAACTGGAACATTTTGAACAGTTACATAGCAGAAGATATGTGAATGGCAGGTTCAAAATCTGAATAATCATTTTGAACATGAATACATACCTCTGGATTTGAAATGTGAGTGCTTTAGAGTTGCTGGCGTCTAGGTTGTTTGGAAGGAAAAAACATTGCATAAGCTGTGCTATCAAATGCTATTGTGTTTCAGCTATTGAATGTTGTTTATATATGAAATACCACTGTCAGCCATGAAATGTGTCAAATATTGAGTAGCTCTTTGTGTAAATACAGCAGAATACTAAACAGGATTACATGTCAACTCTCAGTTACAGCAATTGTCAGAGTGGTAGTCATGTTAGTTTATTGCCGTAACAACAGTGAAAACTTTTCCTGGGTCTTATGGGTTGGGAAATTTATGATAGCATCAGCTTTTAGGGACCCAGTCTTCTTTCACTTGATGTAGATGCCTAAGAGACCACAAGTTTCTTAACTGTTTTCCACAGTCACACTAGGTGATACATTAAATGTATATCATCTTGAGACGATATCATTTCTTTTTTTTTTAAATTATAGGAGAAGGAAAGCAATGAACTATCCTTCTGCCAGCTTTTAAAACAAAATAAAGTTCCCCCTCAAGCATTGCTTTTGTTGTTGTTGGGTGCCTTCAAGTCATTTCTGACTTATGGTGACCCTAAGCCAAACCTATCATGGGGTGTTCTTGGCAAGATTCATTCAGAGGAGGTTTGCCATTGCCTTACCCTGAGGCTGAGAGCATGCGACTTGCCGAAGGTCATTCAATGGGTTTCATGGCCAAGCGAGGAATCAAACTTTGGTCTCCAGAGTTCAACATTCAAATCACTATGCCAAATGACTGACACCAGTGAGGTTCCCTCCCTTTTTTTCTCTTCAAAGAAAGAGAAGTATGGGGTGCTGAATTAAGAACTGACTGTGGGGGAGATTTAACTCTCTCATACCCATTCACAGTCATTCCAATCCAGATTGATGCCCTGCACATATACTTATGAATAAAAATTGAATTATAGCTTAGTTATCCATGTCAGATTTCCCAGATAGACATGAAACATATCTACTTTGACCCTCAGTTATGGCAACAGTTTGCCATGCCCTGCTTCCACATGGACATAGACTCTAACTCAGAGACTTAAGCAGTAGACCTGCTTGGGCCTGCTGCTGGACCAGAGGAGGAGGAGCCTGTGTTTCTGATCTCTGCGCTTGAGCTGGACTGTGTGTGTTGATTCTGGATGCTGTGTACCTGACTTGGGCTGTGTTTGTTGACTCTAGATGCCATTTTACTTGACTTGGATATTGCTGACCTCTGTTTGGGATTTAAGGCTTGTACTTGCTAAAGCAAAGTAAGTGCTGAACTGTAAGCTGCTCTGTGACTTTGCTTGCCCATTAACTGCTGGTTATCAATCAGCCTTTGGCTTGTTGCCTGGACTGTATCTGAGACACATTTCAATGTTTGCATGTTGTCATTCTATGCAGAAAGCAAAATGCAGAAATTCATCAAGCATGGGATATCTGGGAATACTAAATGTCAAAATTTGCAAATGGTATTCTTTTTTCTTTGGGGAATGTTTGGATTCACATCCACTGCACCTCTAACCTATGTTCATGCAATAATAGAATCATTGAATCACAGAGTTGGAAGGGGTCTCAAGTCCAACCCCAATTCTAATGCAGGATCTCTAACTTAAGCATTCTCAGTAGGTAGCTGTCCAGCCTCTTTTTGAAGGCATCGAGAGAAAAAGACCCTGCCACCTCTTTAAGCAATTGGTTCCATTGCTGAACCACTGTAGATGTCCAGATGTTCCTTCTAATGTTCAATAAAACTCTACCTCCTGTAACTTCAAGTCATTAGACTCAGCAGAGAACAAGCCGGCACCCTCCTCTTTGTGGCAGCCCTTGAGGTATTTAAAGAGTGTGATCATATCATTCCTCAGACTTCTTTTCACCAAGCTGAACACACCCAGCTCCTTCAACCCTTCTTCATATCTTTTGTTCTCTATTCCTCTTATTCCCATTGCCCTTTCTGAATTTCCAACTTGTCTATATCCTTCTGAAAATGAGGTTGCCAAAACGGAACACAATACTCCATATGACTAAGACTATTACTTCCCTTGATTGGGAAACAATGCTTCTATTAATGCAAGTGAAGATAGAATTTGCCTTCTTTGATGCAGCAGCACACTGCTAGCTCATGTTGAATTTATAATCAACAATAACCTCAAGATCATTTGGTTTTTGAGGCTGAAATGTAGAATTTTGTATTTCTCTGTTGTTTTCATTTTATTCATTTCAGACCAGTTTTCTAGTTTATTAAGGTCCTTTTCAATTCCTATCTTCCTAGGTACGCAAAGGAATCTGTAGCACCTTTGAGGCTACCTCTGCAAAAGAAGTTGTAGCATAAGCATTCATAGACTTGGTCTGCTTTTTCAGATGCATGGAGTGAAGTGTTTGCACATGAATACTGATATTCCAGACTAACATGGGTATGTCTCTGAATTCTATCTTCCAATGTGTTGGCTACCCCTCTCACAATTTTGTACCATTTGCACCCCATCTTCTAAATCATGAAGAAACATATTGAAGAATGTTGAGCCCAGGACAGAACCCTGTGGCACTCCATTTGAGACTACCTTTCAATTTGAAGCAATGCCACTGATAACAACTCTTTGAGCACAATTTTATAAGCAATTATGAATCTATCCTCTCATTCTTTCTTCCACCTTTTAAAAGAGGAAATTATCTGTAAGACACATCAGAAATTTGTTAGAAAACCTATACATATCAGAGCTTGTCTCCCCAGCAGACATCAGGATAACTGAAGTCCCCCTTAACTACCAGTCCTTGCTACTTGGACATTTCTGAGATTTGTTTCAGAAAAGCATAATCTACCACCTTGTCTTGATTTTGGTGGCTTGTAGTAAACTCCTACCTACCTCAATGATGTTTTGGTTTTTGATTCATTTATTTTTACCCAAAAAATTCTCCGTTGGTCCTGTTTGATTACTTCCATGGATTTCTGCACAAGTGAATTTGTCTTCGGCACATAATACTACTCTTCCTCTTTTTCTTTCCTATCTGTTCTCTTTGAACAGATTATACCCCCTCAATTGTTATAGTACAGTCATGGGAGTCATCCCACAAAGCTCTATTGTAAACATATTCACCTTCCTGCGCTAGGACTTCAAGCTCAACTTGTTTGTTTCCAAGTCATGTGCATTGATATATACACATTTAAAGTGTTGTTTATTCTCATCTTTTTCCCTACTGTGAGTTTTACTGGGACTCCCATTCTCTCCCTCAGCTTCTCCTTTTGAATTCACATCCTTGTGTTTAGAACTTACTTTTGGACTGATTAAGCTATCATTTCCACACACCCCAGATTTAGTTTAAAATCCACTTGATCTGATTCATCATTCTTCCACCAAATTATTATTTATTATTTATTTTATTTCTATCCTGTCTTTCTCCCAAAAAGGGACCCAAGGCGGCTCACAATATGAAACATATTAAAACAACATGTTTAAAAAACAATTAAAATGACCTAATTAAAACAGTAGAAGGCTAAAATCTAAAACGTACAAAAGTTAAAACATAATCTACCTCCCCCACATAAAACCAGACTTGCATGATTTTAAAAAGCTTGCTTGAATAAAAATGTTTTTGCATCCTGGTGAAAGGCCAGCAGGGAGGGGGCAGCCTAGCCTCCCATGGAAGGGAGTTTCACAGGGTGGGAGCAGCTACCGAGAAGGCTACCTCTTGTGTCCTCACCAAGCAAGCCTGTGATGGTGGCAGAACCAAGGGAAAGCCTTCTCCTGAGGATCTTAGGGCTCTAGCTGGTTCTTATGGGGAGATACAGTTTCTCAAATAGTCTGGACCTAAACCATGTATGGCTTTATAGGGCATGACCAGCACTTTGAACTGTGCTCATAAATAATAATAATAATAATAATAATAATAATAATAATAATAATACTTTATTTATACCCCGCCTTTAGCCGAGGCTGTCAAGACAGCTTACAGTTTAAAAGAATGCACCCATACAATCAACAACAAATAACCCCCCTTAAAAATATATTAAATTGTTATACAGATTAAAATCCGATTTACAATAGTACATAAATATCTAACATAAATGGACAGCGGCACTGTAGATATCTTGGAAGGAGCTATCTAGTGGCGGCGGCGGGGGGGGGAGAATGTGTCATTCCGGGAATGCCTGCCGGAAGAGATCCATCTTGATGGCTTTTTAAAAGCCATCTAAGTTGGCTATTTGGTAGATCTCCTCCAGCAGGGCATTCCATAATCTGGGGGCCGTGGCAGAAGAGGTCCTCTGGGAGGTCGTCGCCAGCCTAGTTCTTATTGGTTGAAGCAACTTCCTCCCAGAGGACCTGAGGGCGCGGGGCGGATTATATGGAGAGAGGCGATTCCCTAGGTAAGATGGGCCCAGGCCATGTAGGGCTTTAAAGGTCAATACCAACACCTTATACTGTGCCCGGAAACTAACTGGCAGCCAGTGCAATGATTTGAAGATGGGAGTAATATGATCACCTTTTGATGTTCTGGTGATCAGTCTGGCTGCCATGTTTTGCACTAATTGCAGTTTCCGAGTTAGATACAAGGGTAGCCCCATGTAGAGTGCATTACAGAAGTCGAGTCGTGAGGTCACCAGTGCGTGTACTACGGTTTCCAGGTCCCTTACTTCAAGGAAAGGGTGCAGCTGGCGTATCAGCCGAAGCTGATAGCAGGCACTCCTGACTGCCACGTTCACCTAATCAGTCATGTGAAGTGACGAGTCCAGGAGCACCCCCAGACTGCGGACACAGTCCTTGATGGAGAGTGTGACCCCATCCAAGACTGGCAGTCGCAACCCAATCTCTAGTTTGGGGGCCCCTACCGTAAGTACTTCCGTTTTGTCTGGATTCAATTTGAGCCAGTTTTTCCTCATCCAGTCCATTACTGCTTTGAGACATTGATTGAGGGAAGAACTGTCATCTGCCGTCATGGCATCTGACTGAGACATGGAGCAGAATATTTGAGTATCATCTGCATATTGATAACATCCTGCTCCATGTCTCCTGATAATCTCTCCAAGCGCCTTCATGTAAATATTGAATAACACCGTGGACAGAATGGCTCCTTGAGGAATGCCATATTTTAGCTTGGTTTTTAATGAGCAACTGTCCCCGAGTACCACCCTCTGGAATCTGCCCAAGAGAAAAGAGTGGAACCACTAAAAAGCAGTGCCTCCCACTCCTAATTCTCTCAGGCATTCCAGTAGGATGTCATGATCTATAGTGTCGAAGGCCGCTGAGAGGTCCAGAAGCACCAACTGGGTCACGCTTCCCCCGTCAGTGCTCTGGTGAAGGTCATCTACCAGAGTGACCATGGCTGTCTCCACCCCATATCCAGGTCTGAAGACGGTTTGAAATGGATCTAGAAAATTGGTTTCATCCAAGATCGCTTGGAGTTGGAAGGCGATGGCTCGCTTGATCACCTTGCTCAAGAATGGTAAATGTGAAACTGGTCTATAATTCTTCATATCCATGGGGTCCAGGGAAGGTTTCTTCAGGAGTGGTCTAACGACCGCCTCCTTTAGATTTGATGGTACAGTACCTTCCCTAAGGGATGCATTGATGACCCTCTTGAGAAAGGCCATCAAGGCATCACCCCCCTGGATGACCAGCCAGGATGGGCAAGGATCAAGGGAGCACATCGTCTTCCTAACTTTACCAAGGATCTTGTCCACGTCATCGGTACTCACTGACTCAAAATGAACCTGTAGCCAGTGAAGCTGTTTCAATACAGGAGTTATATGCTCCTTATAACTGGCTCTGGTCAGCACTCTGGCTGTGACATTTTGAACCTGTTGACATTTCTGAACAGTTTCCAAAGGTAGCCCCATGTAGAGTGCGTTGCAGTAGTCCAAATGGGATGTAATCAAGGCATGTGTTACTGTAGCCAGATCTGATGTCTCCAGGAATGGATGCAGCTGGTGCACTAGTTTTAACTGTGCAAATGCACTCTTGGCCACCACTGAAACCTGGGCATCCAGGCTCAGGGTGGAGTCCAGGAGGACACTCAAGCTGTGACTCTGAGATTTCAGGGGGAGTGTAATCCCATTCAGCAAAGGCAAAGCCCCAATTCCTTGATCTGCCTTATGATTCACCAGGAGCACCTTTGTCTTGTCTGGATTAAGCTTCAATTTGTTTGCCCTCATTCAGCACAGAGGCAGCTTCCTTGGAGTCAGATAGAAAGGAGAGATAGAGTTGGGTGTCATCTGCATATTAATGACATTGCACTCCAAAACTCTGGATGGGACTTCAGCTTCCAGAAGCCTCCAAAACCACTTTCCCTGTGGTTTCATATAGATATTAAATAACATGGGGGACAACACAGAACTCTGTGGGACCCCACAGGCCAGTGGCCAAGGAGTCAAACAGGAGTCCTCCAACACTACCTTCTGGGTCTGCCCCTCCAGGAAAGGTCATCCACCAAGGCAACCAAAGCTTCTCTGTGCCATAGCCAGGTCTGAAGCCAGATTGAAATGGATCTAGATAATCGGTTTCATTCATAAACCACTGAAGCTGGGAGGCCAACACTTGCTCCAGAACCTTGTTCAAGAATGGAATGTTTGAGACTGGTCAATAGTTGTCCAGAATGGTGGGATCCAGGGAGGTCTTTTTCAGTAATGGCCTCACCACAGCCTCCTTTAGGCAGGATGGAAAGTTGCATTGCTGCAGTGAAGCATTCACCCCTCCGTTTACCCACTCTGCCAGTCCCACTCTAGCTGATTTCAGAAGCCAGGAAGGGCAAGGATGCAGTAAGCACCTGGTGGCCCTCACTTCTTCAAAGATCCTGTCCACATCCTCAGGGTGCACAAATTGAAACTTAACCAATAATAAGGGACAAGCAGGTGCTAAGATTACATCCACTGGACCTGTCTCAACTACAGCATCCAAGTCAGAGCAAAACCAAAAACATTCTTCCTGGTCTTCATAAGGTGAAGCCCATCTGTAGCCAGTAGTTCTTTGTTTAGGATATGAGGACAATGGTCCCAGAAGCCAAACCTCTCCTGTCAACATCATTTGCATAGCCAGTTGTTCACTTGAAGTCTCTTCCTATCCCTGTGTGGTCAGCTATCTTTCACTGGTAGAATTTTTGAGAATATCACTTGTTCCTCTAAACCAGTGATTCCTAAACTCTGGCTTTCCAGGTGTTTTGGACTTCAAATCTCAGAATTCCAGACCATTGGGCATGATGGCTGAGGCTTCTGGAAGCTCTTTGATGACCGGAGTTTGGGAATCACTGCTCTAAATCCTTCACTTTCCTGCCCTGGGCTTCATAATCCAAGGTGATCTGCTCAAAGGTGTTATTTGCAGTGTTGTTGGTGTCACATGAATCTGAAGAAAGGAGTACTGCTCTGTGTTCTTGATGAGCTTTGACAGTTTGTCAGTGACATCCTGGATACAGGAACCAGGAAGATAACACACTTTCTGATTCATCTTGTCTGGATGGCACACAGTTCCCTCTATACCCCAGAGCAGTCATGGCAAACCTTTTAGAGACCAAGTGCCCAAACCTAAGGGTGTTCTGCCACTGGGTGTTACCTGGTGCCAGGGAGGGAAGGACTTCCAGGGTGGGACTTCCACCTTCCAGGGGGCGGGACTGCCTCTTCCCCACCATCCCGGGCCTTCAGCTGTCTCCAGGGAGGCAGCTAAGGCCTGGGAGCGGGGGGGGGGGGGGGCGGGGAGAGGAGGAACAGACATATGCCTGTTCCTCCTCTTCCCCACCATCCTGTGCCTTTAACTGTTTCTGGATAGGCAGTTGAAATGATGGGAGGGTGGGGGAAGAAAAGGAGCAGGCATGTGCCTTTTCATCCTCTTCCCCCACTCTCCCATCTCTCTGTGTGCCCTCCAAAATGGCTTCGCATGCCAGAGATGGCTCTTGTGCCATTGGTTTGCCAATACAATCCCAGAGCAATGAATCTCCTACTATAAGCACCTTTCTTTTCTTCTTGCTGCAATTGGTAGTTAGGTTGACTCCTTCCCTGGCATAAAACATCTCTTGCTGCTGGTTTCCTATTTGTGCTTCTTCACCAGCAATATCCTCAGAAAGACATTGGAAGCAATTGCTTACATGGAGCAGTTCCAAATCCCTTGTGCATGGTCTGCTCCTGATGTTGATTGTCCTCCAGGATGTTCCCTTAGTGTTACAGCCCTCTTTGTTTTCATTAGCTCTGTAGGATCAATTTTCTCTCTGTTCTATCCTGGAAGTCCTCATGTTCTCTGATGTGTTGAAGAGTTTCAACACATAGCTACAGTGCATTGATCTTCTTTTCCAAGAGAGCTACCAGTTTGCACTTGCTGCAAGTGTAGTCAGTGAGGACCCCTGGCAAGAAGACAAACTTTGCACATACATTCCATTAGACAATGACAGATCCTTCTTCCTCCATTTCTGCAGTTATTTTTTCCACCCTTTTCAGATTGTATTACTACTTATTGATATGACTGCATGTGCTTCAAGGCATGCACCACCGTGCCTCAGAGATTGAGCTCCAAAGACTGAAACAATAGTTATATAGAGCTAATGGTTCTTATATAATTATTATTGCAGGATTAATGCAGGATCAGTATTGTGCAGCCACAAGCTTGGAGAACAGTGACCCAGCAGAATCTGTGCCCCCTTTGATCACGTGCTCAGGGAGAGCAAAAATCAAACAAAAGCCCACACACAAGACTTCAAAAAAACCACAGTCAAAGAGGCAAGGATGACCCTCAAAACACAACTCACCTTCTCTTCTCTCCTCACAGACTCAACATCAAAAGAAATTTTGGATGCCCTGGGCATGTCCTAGCCATGTTTTACTGGGAATTTTCCAGCAAGGTGAAGCCAGATTTTCATAAAATGGACTCTTTGCTCTATGAGATATTTCAGATAAGGGAGTTCTTGTATCTTGGAGGTGGAGACACATGGATGTTCTACTTATGTGTCATGAACAGAATAAGCAACTAGTGTGTGGGTGTGGGTGTGAGGAGAAGGACACTATACAGAGTGTTGGCCAAAGTGTTGTTCTTAACACAGTAGTTGAAGGGGGTGAGGAGAAGAGAAGAAGCAAACAGAAGAGGGATTTATGATATGGTCTCATCTTTCCATATCTCCCAGAGGCAAAACAAATCTCAAGCCAAAGGAAGCGGTGATACATTACCTGTGTTAGGCACATAAAAACTGAGGAAGCAGAACTGAATAATCATGACATGAAATAAAGATATATGGCATCCTCTGAATGATGATGCATGGCTTTATTCTAATGGCCTTCACTTTGAGTGTATGCTTGGATATATCAAAGGACTGAATGGAAAAGGGCTCTTCAGGAAACACAGAGGCTGAGTTTGGCAGCCAAAAGCTTGATCACTAGAGCTAAACTTGGCACAGGACCTTAGGAATCAAGCTGAGGGAGAAGGCCCAGCTTATACTGGAGCATCTCAATGATGATCTATGCAGTGAGATCAGACAAGTGCAGCAAGTAGAAGTTTCTGTGCTCCTGTACAGCTCCACTCTGAGTGTATAAAGTCCCTTTCCAAGCTTTCCCCAATACTGCTGCCACTCAGCCTCCTTTTGAGTCCAGGGCTGTATTTGTATGTGTATGTGTCCAGAGGAAGGCGAGTAAAATGGTGAAGGGTCTGGAAATCATGCCCTATGAGAAACGACTTAGGGAACTGGGTATGTTTAGCCTGGAGAAGAGATGGTTAAGAGAGGATATGATAGCCCTCTTTAAATAGTTGAAGGGATGTCATATTGAGGAGGGAGCTAGCTTGTTTTCTGCTGCTCCAGAGAATAGGACTTGGAACAATGGATGCAAGCTACAGGAAAAGAGATTCCACCTCAACATTAGGAGGAACTTCCTGACAGTGAGAGCTGTTCGACAGTGGAACACACTCCATCAGAGAGTGGTGGAGTCCTTCTTTGAAGGTCTTTAAACAGAGGCTGGATGGCCATCTGTCGGGGATGCTTTGAGTTTGAGTTCCTGCATGGCAGGGAGTTGGACTGGATGGCCTTTGTGGTCTCTTCCAGCTGTATGATTCTATGATTCTATATGCACCTTCGAGTTGGTTGTTGATGTATGGCAACCCTATGCATTTTAGAGGGGTTTTAAAGCAAACAATACTCAGAGATTATTTTTCCACTGCCTTCCTCTGAAATTTAGCCTACAGCACTTGGCATTCTCTGGTGGCCTCCAATCCAAGTCCTAACCAGGCCTTACGCTGCATAGCTGGCACAACCATTAATCAGAGAGAGGTGAACATCTCAGGCAGCAAAGGCCTGGGGGTATGTTTGTGTGTTGTGGAAGCCTTCCAATTGGTCCTCCTGAACTCTGTCTTTCTCCAAGCTTGCCACCTCAGGTATGGTGGAAGATGCTATGCCCTTGGCAGTGTAGAAAAATGTTCAGCTGCCAGTTGAACCAGCTCCTGTATATGGACCAGAAAGGGGCTGTTATATTTTCCTTTGCCTCAGGCAATGAAATATCTTGGGCTGGCCTTGTCTACGGCTTTCTTTAGCCTTTCTCAGGCAGCATTTATTGGAACTACTTCTTGGAAGAGCAGAAAACAACAAAGAAGTCAGTGTCACAATTCCATCATCATCATCGCCATCATCACCACCACAGTGTTCACCATGACCTGAAGCAGTCCCACTTTGGATCCCCACAGTCTCCCTATAGGAAGCACATATATATTTCCCCAGAGGACTATTACCTGGGGACTATTATTAAGATCTCCTTTGGATCCACTTCCACTAAATTTGTACGTAGTTGATCTTAACACTGAGTACAGTGACCAGTGGCAGGCATGGGTATGCTAAATAATAAATATAATTTTATGAAATAGTGCTTA
The DNA here is from genome assembly GCA_026167975.1 of Phrynosoma blainvillii. Taxonomy (NCBI): domain Eukaryota; kingdom Metazoa; phylum Chordata; class Lepidosauria; order Squamata; family Phrynosomatidae; genus Phrynosoma; species Phrynosoma blainvillii. The sequence continues at coordinate 239,590,309 of JANUYF010000002.1, forward strand.
AGATGTTATTTCACTATTCACTCTCCATCAGATAAATACTTTTAATGGCAGTTTTCCTGTATTTTACTGCACTGCTAACAAGCTAGTCTTAACACTTGTATCACACGTTCTCTGCCCTCTCTCTTTGCCTTCCTTCAAAATTTAATTCTCACGCTTTCTTTTTCTCATTCTCACCCCCATCTTTCCAACTGCAACTCTCATTTTCTCCACCAATCATCATCCACATACAATTTCACTCTACCCAAAATTCTACACCTGCCACTCTGTCTTCATACAGGCTTAGATGGGCTTACCATCCAATACTACAATACAGAATGTGAACCACTTCCTCCAAATTATGTACCATCACAGGTATTGCAACTTCATTTCTCTTTGCTACTCAGGAAGAATCGAGGCTGCATCTACATAGCAGAATTAATTCAGTTTGAAACATCTCTAAATGTCATGCCTTAATGCTATGGAATTCTGGGATTTGTAGTTTTGTGAGACAGTTAGCCTTTTCTGTCAGAGCACTCTAGTGCACAACAAACTACAAATCCCAGGATTCTATAGGATGGAGCCATGACAGTTAAAGTGGCGTCAAACTGTATTAATTTTGCAATGTGGCAGCCACCCCAGACTTAATATCAAAAGGGAGGAGGAGCAAGAGGCAACTGGAGAGAGAACAATGGCAATGGAAGGGAGGCTTTCTATAGATGGCTGCAATAGCTCCCAGAACTGCTCATTGCTGCAGACCCTTGGAGGCTTCTCACCATTTGGATTCTTGTAGGTGGGCTCTTGTGCAAGCTAGGGCTTGTTTATCTTCATTGATGTGGTCTGTGGCTCTTCATGTTGTCTTTTAAATGTAGTCCAAGCAGTTTCCATGTGGCAATTCTGCACTCTGTGTTGATTCTAGCCTAGTATGACATGTTAATCCTCAATCACACAGAATATTTCGTATGGCAGCAGCACCAGATCACTCCATGAACACCAAATACTGGCAGGGACACTCTCCTTGTAGTTAGGAGGCTCTGTTCTTCAGGTGATGTTAAAGATGATAGCCATGAAATAAAGAATGACTTTATGAAAATGGGATCACATGAGAAGCAAAAGAGAACATACAGACAGGCATTGAGAACATATCCTATCAGAAATTTGGAAAAACGGGATACTACTGATAGAGTTCTGAAAGTGCTCAAATTCAATTGCTCTTGCATGAGGAAGGACATCATGAGACCTAGGTGTTGGATTAATTAATGTTAAGTATCTGTAGAACATACCTCTGCAATCTGCTCTTTATGTGAGTTGCCACCTATATCATAGGAGTTTTAGCATTGTGGAAACTCAAGTTTACTGTTGGTGCCTCCGTAGTTCTGCTCAGGTGGCCAAACATTAACTGCAAATGATGTGAGCATGACTTGTGTACAGTGGGCCCTTGGTATTTGCTGAGTTTGGGTTCCTAGACCCCTGTGGATGCCAAAATCCATGGATGCTTAAGTCCCATTAAATACAATGGCATAGTAAAATGGTGTCCTTTATATAAAATGGTAAAATCAAGGTGTGCTATTTGGAATTTATATTTTAAAAAATAATATTTTCAATCCATGGTTATGGAGGGCTGGTTGCTCTTCTTCTCCCTCAAATGTCCTTCCATTCCAAACAAAGGTGAATTTGTCAGTGACTGGAGACAATTGGCCTTTGCAGACTGCTAGAAATAGTGCAAATTGAGTCCACTTTAACTGCTCTGGCTCAGTGCTAGGGAATCATGGGAAATGTATTTTTTTCTGAGACATTGAGCCTTCTCTGCCAGAGAGCTCTGGTGCCACAATAAACTACAGTTCCTATGATTAGCTAGCACTGAGTCAGGGCAGTTAAAGTGGACTCAATTTGCACTATTTCTGGCAGTCTGCAAAGGCCCAATGTCTTCCTCTGTTCCTAAGTAGGCACATTGTGCTGCCTTGTGCTTCCTAATGTGAGGCCCTGTTAAACTGGGCAGAGCTAAAAAGAAACTGTTTGCACAGTCAGTTTCCCTACTCACCCTAGCAGACTTTCTCAGAGTGTCTGGCTTCTGTTTTCTCCTAAGGGACGTTTTCACACTGGGCAAAAGGAGGACGCTAGCCGGCCTCCCGCCGGCCTCGCTCCGGCGCCATTTCCCGTGTGTTCACACACACGCGGCGGCAAACCCCGCCCCTTCCGGTGTCATCCCTGCGTCCGGCCGGCTTTTGGCTCCGTGTGTTCAAACACACGGAGCCCTAAGTCCGGCGTCACTCCGGACGAACCAAAGATAACTCCGGCTGAAGCGGCATAAAGGTAATTCCGGCTGTCCAACCGGAATTAGCCTTTCGGCGGCGGAGCCATTCCGGAATCGGCGGCACGACCCGTTCCGGAATGGCTCCAGCCGGCTTTAGGAGGACAATGTGAAAACGTCCCAGGTCTCATTACTTCTGCTTCACTGTGGCAAGAATTGAGGCTTGAAGCCATGGTTGGCACAAGGCTGAGCCAGAATGTCTGCTCCTCTTTGTAGATATGCTTCGTAGTATGTGATATGCAGGGAGCAAATTGGCAGTAAACTATCAGTTTCTCAGCAGCAAATGGACATGTCCAGAAAACCAATTAAGGATAAAAAACCAAACCACACCACAGCCTCTGTGCTTCACTGGTTTCCTTACCATGTCTCTTGGCAAACTCTGTGGACTGAGGAACAAGCCAGTGGGCTTCTAGTGAAATGAAAAACACTTCCCCCACATATATATATATATATATATATATATATATATATATATTTAGCCCAAGGTATTATTAGAAAGACTTTTGTCCTTGCTGAACATGTTCATTATCATGTTTCTGGGGAGAAAAACCTGGATCTATTTAACCTGAGCACTGCTTCTGTCATTACTAATACCACTTTGATGGGAACGTAACAGCATTTCATGCAGTCAGTTGTATTTGACAATGCTGGCTCCCTCAGCTTAGTAATACAGATGAGCACTACCCCCTACAGTCAGACATGACTAGACAATCTTGTCAAAGGAGAAACCTTTACCTTTAGGGGCAGAGTGCTGGTGCTGTGAAGCTGCACTGTAATGGGATGAAGGGACGAGCAAGGAGGGCATGAGCAACGAGCATGAAGGGATGAGCAAGGAGGTATTGAATACCTCCTTGCTCAACATACTTAAATACACATTCCTGTAACCCCATGAGTGCATATTGCCCTGGTGGCATAGTGGTTAAATGCTGGTATTGCAGCCACTCACTCACAAATCACAAGGTTGTGAATTCAATCCCAGCCAAGGGCTCTGCGTTGACTCAGCTTGGCATCCTTCCAAGGTCGCTAAAATGAGTACCCAGCTTACTGGGGGCAACTAGCTTACACATTGTACTGCAATGATAAGCAGAATAGAAATGTGCTTGCTATTGCTATATTACCAACATGAGCACATATTACCAGCAGGATTCTAGCCATTATATCAGACTTTCCCAGTCTGGTGTCCTTTAGATATGTTGGACTACAATTCCCAGTCCAGCATATGCACACTGCACAATTATAAGTTTTTATAGCTCTTCAATGGCTAGGGTTCCATCCTGTGAAATCCTGGAATTTGTAGTTTGGTGAAGTAATTAGAATCCTTTAGTTCACTCCCTTGAACTACAGCTGTAGAGGTTTCTAACAATGAATTTTAAGTACCTCACCAAAGTACAAATTCCAGGATGAAGCCATAGCCGGTGAAGTGGTAGCAAATTGTGCATGGTAGATGTGGAAGAGGAACAAACTGGGGAAGGCTGCTATATAATGCTAAATGTACTTACAGATATCTATGTCAGGTTGCATGGGTTTCACTCTGTGCTTTCCCCCCTACCTCTGGTATAAATACAGCATTTTAGGTTTAGGAGAAATACTGAGGCTATATGCCATCTAGCAAAAGAAAAATCTGCATTGCTTAACAGAGGCTTATGTCTGATCAACTTAGATGCTCCCATCTTCATTCCAAAAAGATTCATAAAACTAACTAGAGCAAGCAGCCATGAAGCCCTTGTTCTGCTAGTCAGACTGAAAAAAAAATCAAGAAGAACGAGGTTGGTGGATTATGCTAGCTAAAGACTTCCTATTCATTCATTTATGCTTTTGTGAATGGATCAATAATCAATAAATACAGTACAAAGCAATACCATAAAACAACAATAATTCACAGTTTAATACTGAATCATCAATGATTACTTAGAACCAAGATACAGTCAATATGATAATCCCACCTCAATAAATCAGAGCTTAACATGATATCAAAATGATGCTAATGTTAGTGCCAAGTGGTCCTCTGGTGAGAAGACATCCCATATTTGGAGCACCATGGTCCACTGAATGTTCTTCCTTGCCTCTCCACAAAATAAGTTGCTTCCAACAGTGTGATGCAGAGGAAAGTCCCTGCAACAACTGTAATAACAGTTACGGTAATAGCAGTACACTGGTTTTACTGATTTGGGAGGAAAAGCTCCCTCAGGTACTAACTCTTTGCAGGACCTTACAGACTGAAGATTTAAAAATGGACAATTAATCACAGTAACTCCAAGTGAGAATGAAGCAGAAGCTGATTTTGCAGGAGAAGCAATTGTTTCTTTATTAAAATGACAAAAAGATAGCAATAGAAACTGTTTCTCAAAGTAGTCAGCCCTCTATATCCATGGATTCTTTGCTCATGAATTCAGCCATCCACAGCTTGAAAATATTTTTTAAAAATACATAAATTCCAGGAAGCGAACACTGATTTTGCCATTTTATATAAGGACACAATTTTACAGTGCCATTGTGTTTAATGGGACTTGAGTATTCACAGATTTTGGTAAGGCACAGGGGGTTCTAGAACCAAACCCCAGCAGATACCAAAGACTCATTGTAAAAAAAAAAGGGGGGGGGAAATGGCATGGGAGCTAATCCTAACCAATCTAAGGCAGGGTTTAGAGGGGTGCATCTAAGCTTAAGGGACTACACACTAAAGCACACAAATAGATTTTCTCACCCTCCGACATGAAGAAGATGACTGGAGACTGGAGAGCAGAGAGGATCTCAGAGGCAGAAACAGATCTCTCTCTCTCTTTGTTTCTATTTTTAAACTCTTCCTAACTTGGGAGTTGTCTTCTAAATGTGAAGGGAAAACCTCTGGGTGGGGCAAAACATGACCTCAGTGTTGTTCTATGGTGGGTTCAAAACACAAAAAACATATGCTTGTAAAAGTCAGAGGTTAAAGTACTCTTCAGGCACTGATAATGACTCTAAAATGGTTTGGTCAATAGAAAACAATGGGCTGTGTATACCAGACAGAGCCAATTAAATGTAGAGATGTACCCTCTTTCAAATCCAGATTGTTGCTTAACCTCTGTGGAAGCTGCACAATATTTCACAATCTGAGTCTGTTTGGCAGGTCTCCATTCAGTGGAGGTAGATAAGACAGTTAAGCATTGATTGCTCTCAACAATGAAACCATTTCATTGTCAGCAGGAAGAGGGAGTTGGAGAGAATTTCAAGTTTGCATTTAGAATAAGGCTTGACTTTCCCCCCAAGAAGATCAAGAGTCCAGGCCAGCAATAGCCCTATCTGTCCAATATGAATTCTTAACAATACCTGGAGACTCTGCCAACAGACAGCTTTCCTGTCTTATGCATCAAAGTCTAATATTCATATTTATTGAGCATAACTCAAAACACATATATGCAGAGGGAATAACCAGACCAATGCAGTGGTGACCCTAGGGTTGGTGTCACCCGGTGCGGTCACTGATTGGACTTAAGGGGGCAGGACTTCTGGTGTGCAACTTCCAGTGCACTTCCGATGTGTGTGGGAGCACAAGCGTGCGGCTGTAGAAGCCCCGCGTGCCCTTGGGGAAAGGCTGTGGAGGGCTGGAGAAGCCCTGTGCCACCCCCAAGGAGCAGGCCTGCCACTTCAGGGAACTTGTAAACCACACCTGCAGCCGTGGGGAGGCCCTGCAGGGGCGGGGTACCAACTGGGCATCACCCCCTCTTCTGGGGTGTAACCTGGTGTGGTCTGCACCCCCTGCACCCCCTAGTAATGCTACTGGACCAATGACTGACAGGGCTTTATGTATTTCATCGACCCTATACCTTAAAAATAAAAAGAAGCAAATGGAGACCAACTTAAGAGATGTTTACTATACCTTAAGATTGCCATTGCTTCAGGATTTGGTTCAAACTCTGGGGCTTCAATATTGTTCCACAACAACTAATCAGCCTAACAAAATCCAAAATTTTCTATTAATTCTGATGCACTGAATCCAGGAAATGTTCAAGTGTTGTTTACAATTCACAAGAAAGTAGTGGGCATTCTGTGGTCTAACAGCTTGTTGTGATATTGTTTTTTTTTTTTTTTTACAGGAACTTCATTTTATATAAATGTACAAAAACAGTGATGTACTACACAAAGAGTGTTCACAAAAATAGTGATACATTGTGTAAAAAACACCTGAGATCTTTTCCTGAGTGGGCACTTAAGTATAGGAAAAGTGTGTCAGAGCAAACAGATTTCAGACTTGAAAGACAGCATTTTTCCTTCAATATTATTTTAATTTTAAAACATAAAAGTGCAGGTGAAACCTACCATATTTCAGGCAGGTAAGCACATGGGTTTCTTTAAATTTTGTACCTTTTTAAAAAGAGAACTTTCAGTGATAGCTCATGGACTCCCCTCCTCAACCTTTCCTTTCCTTGTTACTAAAGTACTTATGTTTAACTCTCATGTTTCACCTAGAAATGTATGGTGATGACAACAATGATAAGAGTTTCTTTCTTTATATCCTGCCTTTCCCCCAAGAACCAAGACTCAAGGTGGCGTACATATTAGAACAGATGTGGGCCTACATTCTACTGTTAGTCTGGATTAGCACAGAGCAATTGAATCTGTTGAATTTAATAATAATAACAATAATAATAAAAATTATTTATACCCCGCCCCTTTGAGATCAATCGAATTTACCTATATGTAGACTCAGTATTCCATGCCTAAGTCAACTTTATCTGGGACCATCCAATAGGACTTCAGGCATGATACAGATAATACAGGTCCTGTGGGTAGAAGTATCTTCATGGGTTTTACACAACTTTGTCTATCATTCAAAGACAGAATAGGCATGGATCTTATTTTGTCTTTTATGGGCAATGCATCTGTGACAATATTTTGCCATATGGATCTCTCTTTCTCTCAAAAATAGTGGGTTTTGTACATTCTTTGTTTATCACCAAGTTAAGATTTAATCTTGGCTTCATTCCTGAGCAACAGGAAGTTTTAAAGTTGCAAAGTTTTACATGTTTTGACATATACTAATTTCAAGGATCCAAATACCTCCACAATGGGTAATCAGTGTTGCGTGGTCATTTCCCAGGCTCTCAGTCATGGCCATTCCTTTTTGTATTTTACCACTCTAAGGGGCTCTTTTCAATAGCCAAGTAACAGCTGTTTTAATTTTTTGGGAGCTCTTCTCAAATCCTGCCACAACACAGAGCAACATTATGCCCTAGGAATGTCAATTTTTAAAAGCCATGCACTGCTTATTGAGTCAGTGTAATTCAATCCTGTTGCTTCCCTTGTGAAAGCAAATGATGTTTTCATGATAATACTGTGAGGAGAAAAGGTTTTGATTCTGAAAATTGGCAACATGCATGAAGAAAGGAACAGAGATGAACAGAGTGGTTAGGAAATGGATATAAATCTGATGGTGCAGCAGAAAGCTGGGAGAAAAGGATTATAATGAGAGATGAATACTGAACTGTCTTTGTGTGTAATTTCTTTTATTTGTTTAATATGGTGGTTAGCCAGTGGTATATATTAAATTTGCATCAGTGTCTTTGACTAAGGAGGACTGAATAGAGTTGCATATAGTGCCAGCAACGTTGGATTTCATTTGTGAAGAGATACCACATCCTTTTAGAAGCATAACCTAACTTTATGGATCTCTGAGGTCTCAGTTGTTTACACAATCAGCAGAATAAAATAAGAAAGCTTTTCCTGGATTATACAACCAGGGTGATGTGGTGTGAGGGGAACTAGTCTGTTGTAATGTTTCTCCACAGCACAGTGCCCATGTCCATAGGAAGACAGTATGCTGTGGAGGGTTGGGAGACCTTCCAGAGCAGCTTGGCAGGTGCAGAGGGGAAGAAAGGAGGGGACGGTTTTGTGGTGGGAAGGGAAATATATATACTGTTGATAGGGTCTGACCCCTTGAAAAGGTAGAGGGTATATTCTGGATACTTGAAGTGAATTCTGCATATCTCTAGACACCCTATCTCCCAGTAAATCCCATATGAACTGGAAACAGATAGATTCAAGGAAAATGTTTCACACAAGCTAGTACAATTTAGAGACTCCCTTGTGTTAACAGTCTAGTTCATACTAGTTGCTAAAAGGTTTATTGACACATCCGGGGAATGTGGGAAGCGTCTCTGGCACGAGAAAAACAAGTGGGCATGCTTGTTCAGGGACTGGAGGTCAAACTAGATGTTAAAGGGATGACCTATTCCCAGTGATTAGCCAATTTTCACCTTCTTCAATTGGATTTCCTTGTAGTTGCAAGCTTCTAAAAACACCAGACCCACATTCACTTTCTACTGACCCATCACAGAACAAAATAATCTGGAATGCAAGATACAGCAGTGAGAGAAAACATGAGCTAGAACAAACAGACATCTTTATAGAGCACAAATTCTAATAATATGCTAAGTTTATGAATTAGTTTGACCCTGAGTTTCTAGAGGAACATGGACTACTCATATTACTCTTCACATTTTCTTACTTTGTATCTCACTACTAACATAATGCAACTTTTTCATGAACTGAATTTTTGAACTGCACAGGGAGTATTAATGATTATTTTAAATGAAACACTCTGCAAGAAGTGGGAGAAGCATTCTTTTTGAATTGCACATTTCTGCCTAAAATTTCACATGTGTGCCTGGTGGTTTCATGTCAAAACAAAACAAAACAAAACTTTACACTAATGCCAGTTTGAATGCAGTTCTACCTTTCATGCAAATCTGGTTGATTGGTTTCCAACAAACATAATAATAATAATAATAATAATAATAATAATAATAATAATAATATAATAGCTAACCATTGAGACTGTTTTCAGCTTTTGCTTCTGCTATAAATGATAGCCATCCATAAAAATGAAAACCTGTCCATGTTTGGTGACATTGCATTACATTTCTAGGAGGTTCTTCTTGATCACTTTGAAGGAAGAAAGACAGGGATCAGCCTTCCATCAAATCAGACCATTGTCTGTTTAGCTCAGTATTCTTTTCTGCACCAATTGTCAGTGGGTCTCTATGTTACTAGGCAGGAGGTCTTTCTCAGTCCCATCTGGAGGTGTCAAAGACCAAATCTGGGATCTTCTGCATGCAAAGTATTTCATCCCTGTGGGAATTTTATTCAGAATTTTTTGATGGTCTCTATCCCTTTCCTTTTATTTTATTATATTAAAAACATTAAATGACACATACCTTACATATACACAATACACACAATATAGACATACCTTACATATAAACAATATAGACATACATGTCTTACATATACCAAACATCAACAATAAACATCAAAGATAGAACATAACAACAACAACAACAACAACAGCTTCCTGAACTTCAACTAAGTCATAATCTTTCACTAAACTCAACCATTTCCTTTCTTCAGGTTACAGGAGAATTTTTTTTTTTACATCTCTACTTAAAATTATATACACATGTTTACATTCCTTAACCTATCTATGCCTTAACCACAATCCTCTTTATCACCCTTTACCCCTTCTTATTTACATACCAATACAAGAGTTCCCATATTCCTTTATATTTCTCCCAATCTTGGCCTCTTATAAAACAAGTGAGCTTATCGATATGTACCAAATCCATTAACTTGATCAACCAATTCTCTACTTTCAGGCATTCTGATGTTTTCAATTTGCTGGCGTAAACAATCCTTGCACTTGTTGTCATATAGAATAACAATTTACCATGTTTACATTCTAATTCCTCATTTTCACACATGCTTAATAAAGTCTTGGATCTATTCTCATTCTACATTGAAGTATTTCTGTAACAGTCCCATGAATTGCTTTCCAGTAGTTCTCTGCCAACCTGAAAATAAATTCCTTTGAATGTTACCTGCAATTTCCCCCCTACTATCTTCCTAAAATATATTGGGAGGGGGGGGAAGGAACCCTTTGCTCACTTGTCATTTGTCTAGAAAATGTCTCCAGACTTCCTGGTGCACAGATTCCTATTCTATGTAGGTATGCTCAGGTTATAAACAATGTAAACACGTAATAATGATTTTATTTATGTAGTACGATATTATGCATTTACTTGTTGTCTTTTTCTAGTGATGTAGACTCAAGTCAATTGACTCAGACTCATGTTGAACTCAAGGTGCTTCAATGATTCGACTTGGACTTGAATTGGCAATAAATGACAAACTGATTCGGCTCGATTTGTGACTTGTATATTTTTAGCAACTGACTTGTTGGCCTAACTTCATCCAGAAATGTTATGGAACGGAAAGTGATTTTCCTCCTTTGCACAACGCTTTCACTGCTTTTTGTCTGCTGGTCCTCTGATAGAAGTTGTACTTTACATTTGCCATGCAGGAAGTACCCGCTTTCTGTAGACCTCCACCTCAAGCCCATTGTATTGCCTGTTCCTCTTTAAGAAACTCACCCTGCCTCCTTTTTTTCTGTTAAAGTTGGCTCCCAGACTTGAATCTCAGCTTGAGACTTGACTTGAAAGTATCTTGCAAGGACTTGAGAGTCAGCTTGAGACTTGAAGGTAGAGACTTGAGTTGAAACTTGGAGTAAAAAACTTGAATACATCACTGCCATTTTCCAATTTATATAGCCCCTTGAAGAAGGCCTTAAGAGTACATATAGGCTGAAACTGTTATGCCTTTCTACCAATAAACTACTGTTTTTTGAGCATCCTCAAACACATCTCTTGGTTCTTCTAAAGTTTATGCTCCACCACTGAGTGAAAGCCCTTCCTCAGTGGAGAGGACAGTGGTGCTGTTCACCAGTTTGTCGCTAACAGTAAAATTCTCTCTGAAATTTTCATTAATCGTCTTCATTCTCATTGTTCTAGAAAATGGCTATTGAAATACTGACAGGTGGTTAATGACTGAGTTCAGTTCCTTGAAGATCAAGGACACTCTACTAATTAAATCAGGATGGAATGAGCTCCTAGAAATGATTAACTGTATGTCACAGTCTGAGGAAACCATGCATGCCGACTACCTTATTCCAGTCTGCCTAGTCTTCTTGGGTCAGCAAGAGGCAGTTTTACATCTGGAATAATGTGGCATCAAGCACAAAGGTAGATACATTTAATCAAAGTGTACTTTCACATATTATTATACCAGCCAGATAGAATTAACATTTGGTATTAGTAAGGAGGGAGGAATTTAAATGATAATATGTCCCTGGGGACACATTCTTCAGGGCCATAGGACTGATTAGACAGCACTGAGGTATTAGATCAGTGGTTCTCACCCTTTGGTCCTCTACATGTCTGGGACTTCAGCTCCTGGAATTCCTGATCATTGGTCATGCTGGCTGGGAATTCACAAACTTGATGTCAAAAACCTCTGGAGAACCAAAGGTTGAGAACTACTGTCTTAGATAACACTTGGAACATGGAGGGAGATTGCCAGTCATGAAGTCCTGCAGCACTCCCTGCTACCACAGCCAGTTTCTACAGGGACTCCTTCCATGAAGTCAGAACACTGATGTGCTCTCTCTCTCTCTGTGTGCTTGCACACACAGGGGAGAGAGAGGCATGTGCAGGGTATGTAGCAGGGATGGGGAAGAAAGGGACAGGCATCCACTGGATCTACAATGTCATCACTCCCCACTCCTGTTTTAGTGATGCTAGCTAAGGATTCATTTGCATGATCCCTTTCTTGAAGTAGTTATGCTATTAAAAATAAAATGGGGATATACTGCTTTCAAGGCAGCCATCATTACACCTTATCTCAGGGTTAGGCAACCTTTCCCCTTTAAGGGCCGAGGGACTTCAACTCCCAGAATCCCAGGAGCTATTGGCCAACATGGGACTATTGGCCAACATGGCTGAGGCTTCTGGGAGCTGAAGTCCCTCGGCCCTTAAAGGGGAAAGGTTGCCTACCCCTGCCTTATCTCCTTCATGTGACCAGGGCTGCTTAACCCTGCCTCCCTGCTTATGCCCAACCCAGCATGTCTTTAAGGTTTTTTTTTAAAAAAATCCCCTCACTTTTTTCATGTACTTCTGGAGCTCTTCATGATTGAAGTTGAAAGAAAGACAGAAAGAAAGAGATTTTCTTTATAAAGGTACCAAAGGTAATCTGGAATAGTGAAGGGGAGAGGGGACAGGGGAGGAGAGGTCACTGAAACCAAGTGACTGACAATTGTGCAACAACCCTAGAGATATTTCACATCTGGAAACTTGCACACTTGCCAGGTCATTTATGGGTTCCCACCAACAATGAAAAGGGATGGTTCGGGGATGGTGAAGCTATGGGTCAGACATGTTGTCGTGTGACCAGTATGGCCAGTGCTGCTTCTTTCTTGATGTAATTATGGTTTAAAAGCTATGTGTAGTAATGTCCTAAGGCTGATGGGAGTTGCAGTCCAACAACATCTGGAGGGCCATGTTGCTCACTTCTGCTTTAGAGCTCTGATTGTCCTTGTTGTTTCTATTCCCCCCCCCCCTTTCCAAGGTAGATAATAATGTACATAAAAACACAATTGGGTTGTTTTTAATTTTCCATGCCTTGAGAGGGTTTTACTCTTAACAGAGGTCTAAAAATAATTTTAAATAAATAAATATGAGTAAACATAAATAAGGTCTGGTTCAATGTGTGCAGGATCCTGACAATAGGAATAAAGGCTGAAGCTACATGAACTTGAGTCTTGTTTTGCTACAGTGATTTTATTACATGCAGACATATTTCTGTCTCCTGGGCTTAGTAGGCCAGATGGGGGGGGGGGAAGGAGTGGTACGGAGTCTTTTTCTATCAGATATTTGAAGGAAGACTAGCCATCTGTGTTGATGACAAGAATAGTTAGAGCAAGTTAGGAGAAAGACTAGAATAGACTGTTGGCTGTTAAAATGTGTGGCATACCATCTGCCAGAGGAGGTTTGCTACATATCAGTCTAGTAACTATACTATACTCTCCCATCTGCTGAGAGAATCTTCCAAGCATTTCACATCAGGTAAGTATTTGGTCCACCAAATATGCAGGCTTAGTTGCCCACTTGGAAGAAAGAATGATAACTACTGTTCTATTCCTAGACTCCAAGGTGTCATAGCTCAAGAGTTACCTATGGATCCCAGATAGAGATTGGGTAAGTTACTTCTTTAGACTCCCCCAACTCACACAGTTCCTGATCATGCTGACTAGGGAATATTAGGAGTTGTAGTCCAAAACTTATCCATGCTTTGAATTCCCACACAGGAATCTTGATAATGAAAAGTTATATTCTGGTGCTACAGCAGACTTCACCAGCCTTTTAACCTTCCAGGGCAGGTCAGAGGTGACTCCGAGGTGGAGCAGAGCCCACTTAGCAGCTCAGGGCCATCTTCTAACTGGCATATTAGACATGATATTCAATGTGTCTTTGCAGGGAATGTGCAGAGTTTTTTCTTTTTTAAACAAGTAAATAGTATAGGCTGGGAGGATTAATCATTTTTGTGGTAATGAAAAGCCATGCACTCAAGGAGTCTGCCAGTAATGGTTGGGGCAACACAATCTATTTGGAGCAAAACATGTAATCTCACAGCAACTTAAATATACAAAGCAGTCTGATGGGAACATCTCCCTCTTCATTTCTTACCACCACTAAGGTAGCTGCTGGAGATAATCATCTGTTACTATAATGGCAGTGGCAAATCACCTCTGCAGAAACTTGCCAAGAAAACCCTGTGATAGGTTTGCCTTAGGGTCACCATGAATCGGAAATGATTTGAAGGTACAAAACAGCAACAAACCATGGAGAATTCCTGCCTATGTGGGACTCCACTCATTGGCTGAAGAGATGAAAGCTGACCCACAAATTCACTTCAACCCAGGCCTCCTAGATGTCTGGTGAAGGGTCCCATCTTAGGACAGGGTCTTGATCATCTGGAATGAAAGAGAGTTTCTTCTTCAGAAGTGCTGACAGAAGGGGTAGGGCAAGGGTGCTCTCCTTCTCACATGTTTATTTTGGCTGGATCACTGAGTGCCAGAACAGGGCTTTGAAGAAAAGTCAGTGGCGCTATGGATGCCCCCTTGAGTGGTACAGATACAACACTGCATGAAATTAAGTCACATAATATCTCACTTCAGTATCCCAAAGTGGGAGGAGTGGCTTCAGTCTGCACTAGTAGACAATATACAGCGCTTTCATACTAGAGAGTTATAGCACTACAATTTCACTTGTGCCAACTGCCATGGCAACATTCTATGAAATCTTGGGTTTTTAAGTTCGGTTGAGACACTAGAGGACCTTTTTGACAGAGAATTCTAAATATCCCTCTAGGACTCTGTGGGAGGGAATCAGTACAGTTAATGTGGAATCATAGTGCTACATTTGTGTAATGTGATACGGTCCTCCCTTGTAATTACACTGTCACTTTAGCAGTTATCAGTAGTCATTACATACAGGAATGAGAAAAGTTTTTTTCCCCCCAGAGAAACTACAACATGGAGCTCTGAAGGTGCAGTGGTTAAATACCAGTACTGAAGCCAAAATGTTGTGAGTTTGATCTGCAAGGCTCCAGGGTTGACTCAGCCTTCCATCCTTTTGTAGGTTGGTAAAATGAGTACCCAGCTTGTTGGGGGCAATTGGCTTACACATTGTAAATCACTTAGAGAGTGCTTAGCATTATAAAGCAGTACAGAAATGTAAGTGCTATTGCTATTAAACCCAAGGCTAAGTATTTAACAGGCCCTGCAGGACCAAAGCAATTTTTTTTCTTGAAATCACAAGCAGATTTTTCAATTAGGCAGCCATGGACTGCCCAAGTCATTTTGTTGCCTGAAGTACGGTATAAAACAAGCTTTTCCACTTATGTCAAGGTATACAGTACTCAAAACCAGCCAATGAATTTTGAGAAATGAAGGAGAAAAATCCAACAGGTGCCATCCTCCATCCTTGGCAGTAAAACAACTGCAACTACAGTGCAATTGAGTATCTGCAGATGGCAAGCCTGCGTTGTCTCCAATGGTGGCATATGCACATGGCACCTGTTGGACTTGAATGGCAGGCCAAAGAAGGCCACCCTCGAGACAGCCAGCCACACTTGCTTGTCCAGCCAGAAGGTCCATGGGAAATGAAGCAGGATCCTGGCATCAGCCCTAAGCTCCAACCCACCTGGGGGCTGAACCTGTCCCCAATGCCAACCTCCTCCTCCTCTTCCTTCAGGACTGAGTGTAGTGTCATCTTGGGCAGGGGGCCGAACCTGTCCCCAATGCCAACCTCCTCCTCCTCTTCCTTCAGGACTGAGTGTAGTGTCATCTTGGGCAGGCCCGGATGCCTCTCGAGGTGGCTGAGTGCCATGGCCCTCTACATCTTTCCTCCCTTTCTTCCTTTGGCTCAGCTGGCTGAGTCAGTGTTCCCCCAGCTTCCCAAAGCCCACCCCACTGCTCTTACTGCCAGCAGATGGCAGGAGACCTCTACCTCCTTCACTTTAAGTCCCATTGTCCCTAATGGTGGTGCAGCTAAGTGCATGCACCACCATTGGGGATGACGGAATTTGAGCATCCGCAAATGTTGATATCCACTGGGGGAGGGGGCGGAGGTCTGGAATGGATCCCATGGATCCCGAGGTCCCATTGTAATTTGCTAACTAGCATTTTACTGCTTTTTCAGGATACCCTCACCTGAGGATCTAACCCACTCTGCCTTTTCTGTTGCTGAAGGGAATTCTCATGCTATGATTGACTCCTAGTTCTCTGTTTCTATTCATTGGGAGGCCAATTAACAATATTTGCATAAGAATCCTGCTTTATAGTCCTCTGGTGAGCAGCCTTCAATGATTGCCTCATTCTTGTTAACCTCATTCTCTTTAGCCTTCTTTTGCCTTTCTCTAGCAGCCACTCTCCTTTGTTGTTTGTTCTCTTTGAATAGGATCCTTTTCTAATCACCACCTCTGACTCATGATCGGCCTATTTCTTCAGCACATGCCTTTTCAGTGGGTCCTTAGAGCCTGAGTCTTTGGTGGGCTTGGAAAAATGCCAGCTGCACAAACTCAACCATGCAAAATTGCACTACACCAGTGTAATGGGACATTTTGCTGATGTAGTGTACCAACTGGATTCTGGCCATTGGCTAGAATCTGATAATTTGATGTCCAACTATCTAGCCAGTTTTATATTCAGATAGCTTTGTACTAGAGGTCTCAGGGAAACAGATGTTATGGTGTGATTTTGGCTCAGAGTATTGGACACTTGTGAAACACAGCCAAACCCATTATCTTTCATTGATCTTTATGCCAGAACCTAAATGCTTGACACCCACTAGCATCCAACTGTGATTTGCTCAGCTGAGCTAATATAGCAAATTGTTAGCTTTTTCTCTCTACAGTGGACTAATATGGAAAGAGGTAAAGAACAATCCTTTTTCCCTTGTGTGATATCACTGATGCCGGAGTTAGGATTCTCTAAAGTCAGGTTTGTTTGTTTCTGTGATGTTCAGAAAGCTTGAAATCTTTTTTGGAAAATCTGTACAAACAAATTAGTTATAGATAAACTGGATTTGTACTGGGATATAGAACTGCAGGAAAGAAACCTCCAAAAAATTATCCACTTTGAAAGTTTTATTTTCAGCTATCATAATAGTAATATAGTCCCTTGAAAGGGGAAGGGCACAAAGCTTATTGGCTTTGTAATCTGCAAAAACTATATACAGGTAAAATGATGAATTTGCATGTTTTTCTAGGCATAGACATCATGATTGGCTAATCTGATCCTAATCTAATTTTCAAGACATTCAGTTTACAGCAAACAAAGTTTCTGTCCAAAAATTATTTGCATAAAATATTTTGAAATTGGAATGGGGGTATGATATCACAGGCAAACTAGTTAGTAAGCCATAAATCAATTTTGTCAAGTAGAACATATATCTGTGGTCATCCTGTTCATTCAGCTGCATAATTCAGCCATTTTACCTTTGGTTATTGATAAAAATATGATTAAGAATGGAGAATCATAGTCTCTTTGTTGTTGCTGTATGCCTTCATGTAGTTTCTGACTTATGGTGACCCTAAGGAAATCTATCACATGGGTTTTTTGGGTCTCAGAGTGTGTGACTTGCCCAAGGTCACCCACTGGGTTTTCATGGCAGAGTAGGGAACTGAACCCTGATATCCAGAGTTGTAGTCCAATGTAGTATCCTTTATATGCCCATAATTACATATGTTCTACATACAAAAATACATGTCTATTGTGCAGTAGAACATAAGAGCATTAATAAACACATTAGTAACAACAACAACAAATAATAATAATAATAATAAATAATGAATAATGAATTAGTAAAATAATGAATGAATTTCATTATTAGTAAAATTATGAATGAATTGGTAACAACAAATAATTAATGAATGATGATTAAATTAGTAATAACTAATAAAATAAACACTCTCAGAAAGATAAACCCCATCAGATGCAGCACCACACATAAAATAGGGACATGGAATGTGAGAAGCATGAGCCAAGGGAAGCTAGACATTGTGAAAATGGAAATGCAACGCATGAACTGTACTGAGGATGAGTGAATTAAAATGGACCTTTGAATCTACTCAGGGAATGAAAAGACAAGAAGAAATGGGGTGGCTTTCATACTAAGAAAAGATATTGCAAAAACAGTTAGAGGATACAATGCAAAATCAGACCATATCATCTCAAAAAGGCTCCATATGAAACCTATGAATATCTCCATAATTCAAGTATATGCATCAACCATTGAGGCAGAACAAGAAGAAATTGATAGATTTTATGAAGGAGTACAGGAAGAAATTGACAACATGCCAACACAGGATGTCAAGCTGATCATTGGAGATTGGAACACAAAGGTTGGAAGTAAAGAAGAATAAAAAATGGTAGGAAGATTCGGATTAGGCAAAAGGAATGAAGCATCTAATATATTTTTGGGAAGTCAACAACCTATTAATTGCAAACACATTTTTCATATGGCCAGAGAAAAGGTTATACACATGGACACCACCAGATGGCCAACACAAAAACCAAATAGATTGCATAGTTGGAAGTAAAAAAAGGCAAAGTTCTATACTGGTGGCCAAGACTAGACCAGGTGCTGATTATGGCACAGATCACGAACTACTCATTTCAAAAATAAAAGTAAAACCCAAGAAGAGAACAAAACCAGTCATCATACCAAAATGCGATTTAAACAACATTTCCACAGAATTGATTGACAAACAGATTCGCAATACTACATATAATAGATCGTGAACCGGAAGAGTTTTGGTCTGAAGCCAAGGACATAATAAAAGAAGAACACATAAAGACACTTCTAACAGACAAATAGAAAGTGAAGAAACCATGGATGACAGATAAAACACTACAAACAATAAAGGAAAGAAGAGAAACAAAACAAAAAAGGGATAGCAATAAACTGAGAAACATGAACACAACAGTACAATGGCTAGTGTGCAAAGACAAGGAAAATTACTACAACAACAAATGTAGAGAAATAAAAGACAACAATAAAAAGGGAAGAACGAGAGACCAATTCCACAAGATTCGAAAAATCAAGGGAAAGTTCAAGCCAAGGACCGGGCGCTCTACAACAATAAAAATAACATAATTCAAGACCAGGAAAGAATAAAAAGACATTGGATGCAATACATAGAAGAACTATACAAAAGAGATGACAAAATGAAGGACACATGAAGCGAAAAACCATATGAAGATGAACCCCAGATTCTAAAAACTGAGGTGTAAGCTGCAATAAAAGAAATGGCAAAAAACAAGACTTTAGGGACAGATAACATACCAATATAACTGTTGCAATCCAGACTGAGAGAGTCAACTCTAGTGCTAACCAACATATGTCAACAGATATGGAAAACAAATCAATGGCCAACAGATTGGAAACAATCAATATACATCTCCATCCACAAGAAAGGAGACACAAGAGACTGCAGCAACTATAGAACTATAGCACTAATCTCCCATGCAAGCAAAATTATGCTCAAAATAGTGCAACAGACTCAAACCATACATGGAGAGATAAATCCCAGAGGTCCAAGCAGGGTTCAGGAAAGGAAGAGGCACCAGGGATCACATTGCAAATATACGATGGCTAATGGAGCATAGCAAGGAGCTCCAAAAGAAAAGCAGTATGTGCTTTATAGACTACAGCAAAGCCTTTAACTGCATAGATCATGAAAGGCTATGGAATGCCCTTAAAGACATGGGAGTGCCAACACATCTGAGAGTCCTGATGAGAAATCTGTGCTCAGGACAAGAAATTACTGTCATAACAGAACATGGAACACGGAGAAACAGAATGGTTCCCAATTGGCAATGGCTGTTGGGGCATAGAAAGATGCGCTGTGTCCTCCACGACCACATGCAGAGTTGTTCCACGTTGACAGGATGCCAGGAGAAGAATTCCAAAGAGTTGTCTGCAAAAGGACTTCTGGCAGAGAAGGATAAATTCGTTCACAGCAGCACACGGCCTTGAGCTCTGGCTTTCTTCCAAATAAAAACAGCAGCATAGCCAGCCTTCATTCAACACGAGGGCTTTAATCTTTAGTTGCACTATGTACAATATATACATACAGAGTATTGGACAGCCGTCTCAAATACTCACAACTATGCAACACTCCAACAAACTGCTTCACTAACCACCATACACAACAAACCCACACTGGAGATAATTCCTATCTCCTTTTTATAGGCAGTTAACTATGCCTGTTGCATCAGGCATCTCAGGTGTGTATATTTCCAAGTGCTGACTCATGCACACCTGCCACTGGAGCTTAACTACTTTCATTACTAAGCTTACAGCTCCATCTTGTGGTCACATCATGTCATTTCCTAACATTCCCCTCCAAATGACATGTGGTGTGTCCCATGTGTCATTTACACTTGTTTTTATATGCTGTGACCTTAACCTTTGATACCTCTAGAGTTTGATACTCCGTTCCCATCATTTACAATGCCACAGTGTTTTCTTAGACTTTGATAGCCCATGCTACTGATCCACCCGGCTCTGGCTTCCCTGGTGCTATCATTCTTCAATTTCCTTTTACTTACAGGCCTGATCAACCCACCAAACATATCCTGGCTGCACTCTGCCACATACATCAGAGCTTTGGTTTTCTTCCACCCCTCCTGCTTAGTGCAAGTCCTCCTGGCCCTTTGTGGAGTGTTTTCAGTTCTTTTTATTGCTGCAACAGAAGAGGCTTGTCCCTGCTTTACTACAAAGAACTTTCCTTTCTGAGCCCTCATGGGAATTAGGAATGTGCCTTGGCCGCCCTCAGTGTCACTGCCACTAACACTGGCCTGAGTGTCATGCCCATGAGTCTCAACTGGTTCTTGTTTAACTCTGGTTTTGGTTTTGGTTGTAAGTCTAAAGGTGCTAGGTTCTTCTGGAGTACAAGGCACCTTCAAAATGCCCTGTTGACTCGAAATTCCAGGCTGTTGTGAAACACTTGGTTTCTCATCTAAGAGATCCCTGGGTGCATGTACCCCTCCATTTCCATTGCTCTTATCTACCACACTGGCTTTCTGTTTTACAACAACATTTTGGTCAGGGTACACTTTCTTCCACCCAGCATGTGTCTCAAAATTAGCACTCCTGGAATACAAGATCCTATTCCCATCCATCAGGAACCTGTACTTGTTTCCCTCATAACCTACAAAACGTAACCTTTGGCTTTTGAGCTCATTCTTCTTCCTAAATTGAGGAGGAATATAGACTGAGGCAAATTGACCAAACACCCTTAAATACCTCAGGTTTGGTGCTCTCCCATACAACAAATAATATGGCGTTTGATTTATCACACTGCACCATGACCTGTTTACAATATGACAAGCGGTTCTTGTTGCTTCACCCCACAAATTAGCTGGCACTCCAGAATCCTCTAACATACAATCTCTTATCTGATTTATCATCCCCATCCTACGTTCAACCAAACCATCTTCCGCAGGACATCTGGGATTCATAGTTTTGTGTTGGATCCCTTTCTGCCCAAACCACTGCTGCAAATTACTACATAAGAATTCCCCACCTCTGTCTGTCACAAAAGTTCCAACCTTGTAGGGGAACTCTCTTTCAACAGAATTAACCCATCTTTTGATCATATCAGCAGCCTCACTTTTGGTTTTGAGCATCGCCACATATGTAAATTGGGTATGCCTGTCTACAATCAGTAGGGTAAACCTGCTTCCACCTATACTTTTTACTTGATGTGGCCCTGATAAGTCTGCATGTACCACCTGAAAAGGCCTTTGGGTAATGCATTTGCTCACCTTCACCACAGAATAAGCCTTGACTTTTACCTTTTTGCATACAGCACAGTCAAGGTAACTTTTACAGTTCTCTACCCTGAACTCTGGACAAATCTTCTCTAGATTTTTTAACCCTTTAAAACTTATGTGGCCCATGACTCTATGGAAGTAATGAGCACACCCAACATGCAGTGGCTTGTTTGTTACTGTTCCACACTGCGCCTGTGCCACCATATGATAAATGTGATTTTTCTTTATGGCTTTACCACATACTATTCCCTCCTTGGACACAATCCCCTCATCTCCTTTGAAAAGGATTTCACATCCATTACTGGTTAGGGATGCCACACTTACAAGGCTATTTTGCGGTTTTGGTGCATACAGAACATTATGGAATACCTTGTTCAAACCAGGGATTAATACAGACCCTTAAACCTCTACACTACCAGATTCACCATCTGCAAATACCACAGTGTCCACTGGTGCTGGCTTTGGGCTCTGTAATTTTTCCCTATCAGGGGTCATATGGTGAGAACACCCACTGTCCAAAATCCAGACAGACTGGTCTTTGTTCTCATTTACAACTCCCTCTACAGTAGTAGCAAACCACCTCCCATCATGGGGCTTATCTTTCCTTTTTCTTTGTGAGTTTTGTCCTTTCTTTGCTGCAGAGACCTTCGGACAGTTTTTCATCAAATGTCCAGTCTCCCCACAGGAAAAACATCTCCGTGTCCTGCAGACAGCACCATTCCCTTCCTCAGACAAGGACGTTGCTTGGTTGGTTGGTTGTTGCCTCCAGCTGGTTGCACCCTTGAAGCTCTCCTCTGAGTCTCTTCTCTGTACCTCTTCCAGTATTCTGGATGCCACAAGGTCCACTTTTAAATCAGCTTCGGCTACTCCCTGGAGATTGTACATCAGAAATTCCCACTCACTGTTTAGAGTGCTCAGGAATATAAAGGCTTTTTGGGTTTCTTCTGTTTGGATGCCACGTTCGCTGCATTCTGTGAAATTATCCTGCATCCTTTTTAAATGCACAAGCACGGATTCACCTTCCTGCTGTTTACAACAATACAGCTTTCTGCTGCACAGCATTTTTGACAAGGCTCCAGCTGGTTGGTTGACATTCTCAAGAGCATTCCAGACTTCAAACGCTGACCTCTTATCTCTGATGTTGTTCAGTTGGTTCGGCTCTAAAGCCAAAACAATTGTTGCTCTGGCTTTTTCGTCACGTACTAATTGTTCCTCATTAGTAGAGTCTGGTTGGTTCTTTACATAGTCCCATAAGTCCTGCTTTATCAGTAAAGCCTGCATATATAACTTCCAGGAAGCATAGTTCTTCTCAGACAGCTTTTTAAACCTGACTGCCATTTCCATGTTTGCACTGAGTCTGCGACTTAAACAGATGCAAACAAACACACTGATAACAGTCCGAGCAGCCTGCCAAAAATAATTAGCTTTCAAAGCAAACAGATAAGAGCAGAGTCTGTGAGTAGACACACTTAACTCACTCCTCTCCAGGAATTTTTTCTTCAGCCCTCCACGAAGACAAAACAGCTCACCAATTGCAGAACTATCCCACAGCTTTTCAAGCATTGTCCATGCAGACACTGGGCCCATAACCCGTGTTGGGGCATAGAAAGATGTGCTGTGTCCTCCACGACCATGTGCAGAGTTGTTCCACATTGACAGGATGCCAGGAGAAGGATTCCAAAGAGTTGTCTGCAAAAGGACTTCTGGCAGAGAAGGATAAATTCGTTCACAGCAGCACACGGCCTTGAGCTCTGGCTTTCTTCCAAATAAAGACAGCAGCAAAGCCAGCCTTCACTCAACACGAGGACTTTAATCTTTAGTTGCACTATGTACAATATATACATACAGAGTATTGGACAGCCGTCTCAAATACTCACAACTATGCAACACTCCAACAAACTGCTTCACTAACCACCATACACAACAAACCCACACTGGAGATAATTCCTATCTCCTTTTTATAGGCATTAAGAGAAGGATTAAGAGAAGAGGAAAAATAAGAAAGAGAAAGAAAGAGTTATTAGAAAAAGGGGAGAGGAAGAGAACATAAGAAGGAAATGGGAAGTATAACATCCACCCTACTCTGAATATTTACCCGTTATACCATATCTAAGTAAGCTCTCCTATTATTACTTTTATCATAATACTATCCTTGTTATAATATAATTGATAACAATGGAATTACCAAAACTGGGAATATGTCATACTAACATACAAAAGACAAATTATGTAAATAAATGTAAAATAATATATTATACATTATACAAGAAGAAGAATAAGGGAAGAAGAAAAAAGAAGGAAATGGACCAAGAAGAAGAATGTATTGTGGAAAAGAGGGGGAAAAAGGACATTAAATACAATAAGAAAGAAGAAAAGAGATGGGTGTACAATTTGATACCAGGAATGTGCAAGAATGGTTTATTATGTAAGCAAAGCAGCTTATTTATATACCGCTTCATATCGTGCTATGGGATGTCTAAGCGGTTTACAACTGTGAGCTGATTGCCCCCCAACAAGCTGGGTACTCATTTTAGTGACCTCGGAAGGATGCAGGCCTGAGTCGAGCCTCAGCCCTGGCTGGTATTGAACTCGCAACCTTGTGGTCTATGAGTGAGTGGCTGCAGTACAGGCATTTAACCACTGATTATGTACATATCAGTTTCGCTTTCTGTTTTGGTCCTTGTTTCTTGGATTTGTTTAGAATGGAAAAAAATAAAATAAAATAAAATAACTAGAAAAGGTCCTAAAATGCAAAGACATACAACTCAGCACAAAATTCAGAATCATACAAGCCATCGTATTCCCTATTACCATGTTTGAATGTGAGAACTGGACAGTCAAGAAAGAAGATAGGAGGAAAATCAACACATTTGAGACATGGTGATGGAGGAGAGTGCTAAGGATTCCATGGACAGCCAAAAGGACAAACAAATGGGTCCTAGAGCAGATCAAGCCAAAGATATCCCTAGAAGTCAAGATGAAAAGACAGACTGTTGTACTTTGGACACATCATGAGAAGGCACGAATCATTGGAAAAGACAATAATGTTAGGAAAGGTGGCGGGAAGTAGAAAGAGAGGAAGTCCATGTGTTAGATGGATGGACTTTATTAAAGAGACCACAAATATGAGTTTGCAGGCGCTGGGCAGAACAGTAGAGGACAGAGGGGCCTGGAGATGTCTCATCCATAGGGTCACCATGGGTCGAGACCAACATGAAGGCAATTAACAACAAAAATAAAAAATAAAATAGACCACATTTAGTGCTGTGGAATAGCCAGACAATTTTGTACCTTTTCAGAAAAGCACCAACTCTAAACCATCTGTGAACTTCACATATTGATCATTTTCAGATACTGAGGTGTGTGGGATTGCACATAGGTGTACATGTGCCACCATTTGCACATGATGTAAAACAGAATAGCTTAAATCCTATTGTTAGTCCTACCTAAGTAGACCCACTAAATCAATTAGATTTACCCCTGTGTTGAGCCACCATTCAATGGGTCTGCTTCAGCTAGGGCTAGCCAACAGGATTTCAGCCAGTGATGGAGAAGACCACAGTTTGTACAATCATTAACCAACTAGGATATCTTTTGACTGTGAGAAATATAGTTTACAATTCTGAAGGGGTAAAAGTGCATAATGTTGATGTAGCTTTATTTTAAGGGAAAAGTTTGATGAAATTGGAAAGAACTGGTACAAGAAAATGGTCTAATTAGTTTGCAGATTTTTGAGGAGACAGGAGGTGGAGTGGAGCACTTGATCTCTCTGTAACAAGTACAAGTTGAGTCTCCCTTATCTGGAATTCCAAAATCCAAAATATTCCAAAATCCAAAATCCAACAATTATCCATATGGGTGGCTGAAATACTGACACCTTTGCCTTCTGTATTGTATTGGTTGTCAGGGATGATGGGAGTTGTAGCTCTTCACCTCTGGCTCTAACTCACCACCTTGTTATGCAGCAGAGCTGACCAGCTTTGATCAGTGGTTGATGCTTCTTTCCCAAGCAGCAGAGTTTCAGAGAATAGGCTGAAGACCCTGACAAACTCTCCAAGCCTTCTCACTCTTCTTCCTGAGATGTCTCCAAACTTCTCCAGGATTCTTCTGGTTCTTGTATCTTCCCTCAAGACACCAGACAACTCAGTAGTCTTATATAAAAGATCTACTTTATTCTACTATATATAAATACTATATTCCCTACAAATCACAATCTCTACACTTCACAATATCTCCAAAACTACTCCACAATATGCATTGGCAAACATTGCACTTATAGCCATTGTTAGTCACCACCCACTAGTCAGTTTCCACCCAGTGGGCGTGTACATTCATTTTGATTGGTTTACATGGATCATCCCATACTTAAGACCAACCCAAGTATTTCATCATTTTACCTTGACTACTTAATGAATCTCAGGTGTTTGCAATCTATAACAGGTGTTTTCAATATACACTCTATAACTTTGTCCTTGGCTCTCAAGGCTTCCAAATTACATTATCCTTTTCACCTGTGTAGCTTCATGATTGCTCCTGCTTAATCACTGTGACTTTCACATACACATTTTATTTCTATTACTGTAAGTCCCATGTTGCATTTTCCTTAACATTGGTTTGTTTTGTTTTAACATGTAAGCCGCTCTGATTACTATTATAGTAGAAAAGCGGGATACAAATAAAAGTTTTATTTTATTTATTTATTTTATTCTGATAGTTCAATGTCCATTAAACTTTGTTTAATGGAAAAATATTTAAAATATGGTGTATAAAATTACCTTCAGGTTATGTTTATAAGGTGCATACAAAACATAAATGAATTTCATTGTAAGAATTGGGTTCCCTCTCCAGTTTATCTCATTATGTATATGCAAATATTTCAAAATTAAAAAAACACCTTCAAAATCCAAAACACTTCTGGTCCCTAATATTTTGGATAAGGGAGACTCAACCATATCATAAATAACGATGATCTAAAAAAAATCATAAAATGATAAAGAAAGGTGAGTTATACATAATTCCAAATGACACAAACAATAAAAGGACTCATATTCCTCCCTGCTTGCTGGTGATTTACACAGCAAAGCACCCCATAACATAGTACTGATAAAATGCTATAGTCCTGCAACTGAAATGTTTACCTTGATTACCAGACATTTCACTTCTCTCTGAGAAATTACTGTAGTAGCAGCTGAATGGTTATTGGGAGAAAATAAATAAGAGTTTGGGAGAGAGCAACTTGCAGCTGAGGCCTTGGAGAAGAGCAAACTGGCTAGAAGGATGTGTGTAATGTTGTATATATTTCATGTCATGCCTTCCAGGGTTTTGTGCTGTCTCTCTGTGTTAGGCCAAAACAAGGCAAACAAGCAATATGACTGCTTAGTAAAGAAACAGCTACTACAGTCTTATCTTGGAATTATGCAATACACAAGATTTTATAGTATCATTACATAATGGCAAATGAGCTCTGGCATATGGGCATCCATCTACATGAGGGCGAGAGCCATTTGGAGAAAAGAAAGAAAACCCCATTTAATTCCCATCTGGGCATTCTTCTCTCACATGATTAATATGGCATGGAAAACAGGGTGGCACTGCTGGTTCACTCCTGTTGCCACTTAGACTTGGAACAAAGAAGCCTGATAATGATGCAGGATTTCACATCACAGGGAATGCCTGTAGTATTATTGATTTCAGCCCTTAAACACCAGGGCCATCCCTAACATTAGGCAGAGAGTGTCAATCATCTCAGGTAGCAAATTTTGTGTATCACAAAAGGGCAGCAGATATTTTGTTAGTTGATTTGTAGCTTATGTAATTTTTTGGGATACAAGGAACAATATTTGTGGAGCTTGTTGCTTCATGTGCCCATGCTCTGTGCCTTATAAATTTTAGAACAGACACAATACAATCTACTGATTGCGATATCTTACTCCATATTGTCCTATTGATCCTAAGCCACTGACACCTGAACAATGTCTTGAAAGGTTTGTGCAGAGTGCAATGTTAAAAATCAAAATCTGGGGGGCAAGGAATGGAAATGTACAATTCCAGAGAATGTGATTCTGAAATCATGAGCACAAAAGAAGCTTTGTGGTTCAAATTCAAGCATGTCTACCATAGCAGTTTGTGCACTAGAGGCTTGTTCAATTTAGGTCACAAATGAACCAGTTCACACAACTACTTCTGAAAATCTGCTTGTAGAGTTGAGCATTCAGTTAAGAATCTGTCCTTCTAAATAAATAAATTGTAGAGTGCTGGCAAATAACATAGCCTGAATGTGATTTTTAATACACAAAGTGCTTATACAAATCATTTGTAAAAAAAAGCAAACCCCTTCAGATTAGTAAAATCATCCTCGATTTACAGCAGTTTAAAGAGAGGAAGCAGACTTACTTTTATCCATGGGGATGAATGTTGTCTTGCATTGTACAAATAATGAGGAATCTTTGACTGAAAGATTCAAGTTAAAACTGCATCTGTGGATAAAGAACCTTTCTATATAGGGCTACAGCAGCAAAGTATAGCCTGGAGGTGTATGCATGGAGGGGTTGCTGGAATTACATGCAAGAATGTACTTTGGGCCTCGTAGCTATCACACAATCCAATTCTATTTCCTGACTCAAGGTCAACAATATATGGAAAGACATTTCTCAGAAAAGCAGCCAGTACTGTCTTATTGCATATTGTTTTGATGTACCCTTCCATTACTTGTTCTGGGAGCATGCAGTAAATATTCTTTGGAAGAGGGCTTCGGAACTGAATGTGCATGCACATACCTCCATTTTCCATTCACTTTCAGAAACAGCAATACATCTGGGTATCTTAACCTGTATCCTAAGCCAATAAAGTCTCTGTTCTCTTGGGCTGTAATGATCATAAAAATGTGAGCAAACGTTGCAAAGGCCAGATGGCTGAGAGACAGATATTCCTGAACTCAACACTGGCTTAGTGTTGGAGGATCTAGCTCTGAAGGAGCAGTAAACATGATGAACCCTGAAATCCAATGTCATTTGCACAGATTTGATCCCAAAGGTACTTACTTGACTCATGTCTTACTGCATTGACTTATCAGACTTGGAATCCCAATTTGGAAAACAATCCTTATTGTCATGGACCAGATTTTGTAACTAGTTATCACATTGAAGATCCTACTCAGATTCCCTTACATTACAGGTAGGTATCAGATGGCCCTCAGATAACGTTGGTGTGCAGCTCACAGTATTCCTCACCATTGCCTATGCTGTCTAAGGCTAACTCTAAACCTTCAACAACAGGAGGGTGATGGACATATTAGTATGATGACTGTTTTTGTTTTCTTTTTCAGCTTTATTCTAATTTTTGATATAAGCAGTCTACGATCTGTACCACAGTCAGTGCCTGGTCCAGTTTTGGCCACAAGAACAGAGCTTCTCCATCTTCTGCTTCCAATTATATAGTCTATCTGTTGTTGTTTTTTACCATCTGGTGATGTCCATGTATAAAGTTCCCTCTCTGGTTGTCTGAAGAAGGTATTTGTTGTGAATAGATTGTTGGCCAATCTCTTGCTTGCTTCATTGCTTTTGCAGTTGCTCTCTTGCTTCATTTGTTGTATCTAGTCCAAATCTTCCTACTGTCCATACCTAGCAATCCCTATCTTCTCACACCTCACCTGCCTAAAGTCACTTGGTGTTACTAAAAGGCTCTTGGAGTCTGTGCTGGCCTTTCTCATCCAGGTTAGAAATTGGGACCCTCTTGGATAGGAAAAGTTATAAGAGGATTTCAAGATGTAATTTAACCTTGCTTAAGCAACAAGGTTCTCCTGAGCTTTGACATACTCTATATTTTTTGGATGTCTTTCTCATGGTTTGGTCCTGAGGTCTGGCCTATTTCATGCATATTGTTTGTGGAACATCCCATCTTTGACCCTGCTGGGATTGCTAGAATGTCCTGGCATAAGTATAGATAGTAGGTGCCAAGTTTTCTGACTCAGAAAGTATTACAGAATAGTAAAGTCTTCATCTTCTAGGCTTGGGGTGAAATTTGAATTTTTAACTTTCTAGAGTCAGTAGTAGTTTGAGCATTGGAGTATGACTCACTCTGGAGACCAGGGTCTGAATCTTGGCTCAGCCAAAAAAAAAAAAAAAAAAAAAAACCCATTGAGAGACCCTGAGCAAGTCACACCCTCTCAGAAGATGGCAATGGCAAACCCACTCTAGAAGAAACTTACCAAGAAAACCCCATGATATTAGGGGTTAGGGCAGGGGTAGGCAACCTAAGGCCTGGGGGCCGGATGCGCCCCCCCGAGGCCTTTGGACTGGCCCCAGGTCGGTCCTGCCGCCATCGCCGCTGCCGCCCCCCACCGCTGCCGCCCGCCATGATGATATTGATTATTGTTGTTATTACTTGCTGTTGGGGTTTCCTTGGCAAAATCTCCACAGGGGGTTTGCCATGGCTTTTCTGGGGCTGAGAGAGTGTGCATGCATTTTTTTTATCTTTTTTATTATTTATTTATTTATTTATTTATTTATTTATTTATTTATTTTTGGTGCTTCGCCCCCCCCCCCCCAATTGTCTGAGGGACAGCAACCCGGCCCCCGGCTCAAAAAGGTTGCCTACCCCTGGGTTAGGGTCACCATAAGTCAGAAATGACTTGAAGGCACACAACAACAACCAAAGCCTTCATCTTCTAGGCTTGGGGTGAAATTTGAATTTTTAACTTAACAGAGGCCTAGGCCTTCTGGACCAGTTTCATACATTTTTAGTTAAAAAGTCAGGAGGCCTTTTATTATGCTCTCATTGCTGTTGGGTGTGCAGCCTAAAGTGTTTTACAACTTCAGGCTTTCAAAAAACATAGGTTGATTTGCAGTGACATGTAAACCCTACAGAACAACTGAAACCTCTGTATCTGCAACTCTGTGCTCTGCACTGATTTAAGTCTTCCCTAGCACAAAAATAGATGCCATTCTGCACACTTAACTTCCCTAGAAAACCAAGGTATTTTCCTCCCTTCTCTTCCAAGTCAGATAATGAAGGAAGACAGCTTAAGCACTGACACCACTGAATTTGTAACAACAATGAGATATCTATAAATTCCAAAGTATTGATTTTCAAGGCCATCGCTTTGCCTCCTTCCTTTGGAAGGAGATGATAGATTACTTTATTACCCTGCTTGGGTTTTATATCTATCAAATTAAATAGGCAGTGAAGTGGTCGTTAATTAAGATTATGCTTTGTCAGGTAGTGCAAGAAGATGGGAATGTGACTGCACAGCCGCCCGCTGCTTCAGAATTTCTCATGCTCTGAGGGCTAACCCTTATGTAGCTCAAATGGCAGTCTCTCTATACAAGAGTATGCAAAGGGATAACAGAAAGAGAGAAGATGGTAGCACAGGCTTTTGTAGACTTGAGTCTACTCCCTCAGATGCATTTGGTGGAGTGGAAAGTCCAGGGACAGATCTATATAAACAGCCTCTGTGTGGACATGCCCACAGGAATGCAAACAGTGGCTGCACCAAACACTGCAGAATTAATCCACTTTAGCTGCCATGGCTGAATGCTCTAAAAATTTGGGAACTGAAATTTTGTTAGACATTTAACCTTCTCTGTTAGAAAGCACTGGTGTCTCAACAAACTACAATTCCCAGAATTCAATAGCATTGAGCCATGGCAGTTAAAGTAGTCTCAAAATGGAGTATTTCTGCAGTGCAGATACAGCCTGTGTGGAGTCTTAGTGTGGAGAGGAGGTGACAAGTTCAGTTTTAACAATGGTCATTGGGGGACAAGGCAGGAAGAAGGATGCAAAGCCTAGGTTAGTAGATAACCATTAGATGAGTACATGAATGAATACTGGGATGTAATGTGGAGGTCAAAAAGAAGATGTGATGAACTGGCCAAGAGAACCCCCATGAGGCTGGGGGATTAGCTAGTGTTATAATGCGTGTAGCATACAAGAAGGAAACAGCCACAGAAACTGAGGGACACAAAGGTCTGCAGCAGGACTAAACACTCTGGTAATGGGAAGATGGGGTACCAGACCACTCAGCAAGGACTGGGCAAGTTGAAAGCTTGTCTGCATGATTTAAATTATCCTCATAAAATTCAAATAGAATGTGATCCGGCTACCCTGTGATTTGAAGGAATTCAGGCTTTTTGCTCCATGAAAACCTCCATAAATTCCACTGAAAAAGGATTTGTAGTTTTTACTGGAGTATCCTCAAGGATGCGCATTATTGAACATGTGGCTGTTTGTTTGTTTCACATGCATTTGAATGGCTGTAGATCTTTGGCAGATGGGGGGCGAATAGATGTGAATAGATGCAAATTTGTGCAGGAAGGCAAAGACAATTAAGTGTTGATATGAATATGTGAAAATCCACAGCAATTTGCATAATACATTTACGTGTAGACTAGCCCTCAGTGGTCACAGGATGCTGAATATCTGTGTGAGTGTGTGGAGTTAAATCTGGGAATGGAGAATCAGGTGGAATAGTATGAATAAAGGCTGAACCCTGAAAAGAAAGCAGAACAGCACTACACCAAGGAAAAAACAATGGAGAAAACTTCAGGTGCTGAGGAAAACACACACACAAAATTCAGTATGTTCCAGGTACTATTTCTTCTTCAAGGACACTATATGTGAACACATATAGACAAGAATGGGATTTAAAATGTACAAACGTAGGAGTTTAAATACTTT
This sequence comes from Phrynosoma blainvillii, assembly GCA_026167975.1. NCBI lineage: Eukaryota > Metazoa > Chordata > Lepidosauria > Squamata > Phrynosomatidae > Phrynosoma > Phrynosoma blainvillii. Next base: position 239,622,480 of record JANUYF010000002.1, read on the forward strand.
GAATGTATTAAAATTGCATTATAAGGCATTAAAATATCCATAGACTATTTGGGGATAATATAAAACAAGCAGAAATATTAATAAAACTTCAGCTGTCCACCATGCTTAAATAACCAATTAGGTTTCATAAAGACAGATAAATAGCTCACCTGGCAAGTATGACAATAATACTCGATGCTTTTCACACTGCAACGTTATGTTGCAGGTCTGTATGGTTCTTGCAGTAGTTTGTCATTATGGGGATGGTGTTGGGACTTGGATAAGATAATGAGGCAGAATGTTAATTTCCCTGTCTTCAGGAAAAAACTCCAGGCTTTAAATAAGGACAGCATATGAGCTTCTATTTCCTATCAGTTGTGCTCATTGTTATCAGCAGATTTGGACTAATAATGTGTTTCTTCTTGCCTCCGATCAAGGATGGAAACCATACAGCCCTCCGGAAGTTATTAGGCTACAGCCATAGCCAGCACAGCCAATGGTGAGGAAAGGAGCTGTAGTCCAAATACATCTGGAAGTTGGGACAACTTCCTTCCCTGACCTAATGGTTCCAGTTTCCAGTGATGTAAACTTGAGTCAATTGACTTGGACTTAAGTCACTTCATTGACTTGACTTGGGCTTGACTTGGCAAAAATGACACACTGACTCGACTTGGCTTGAGACTTGTATATGTTTAGTGACTGACTTGCTGGTGCCATTCACATAGAGCAGCAGCCCAGACTTGTCCCCAGAGTGTGGGATGCATTTCTTGGAGGGAAGCAGCAAATACATTAGACAATGGGCCTGAGACAGAGGGATCCTTCTAAAGCTTTTGGAAAGCTTTAAAAGGCACCTCTAATGTTCAGGGACAGGCTGCCGAGCAGACCTGAACCCTCACCTCAAGCCCATTGCCTAATACATTTGTCGTTCTTCTCTGGAAGTGCACCCTGAGTTAAGAGTTGACTCCCAGACTTGAAAATATCTTGCAAGTACTTGAGACTTGACTTGAGACTTGAAGGTGGAGTCTTGAAATGACTTGAGACTTGGATTAAATGACTTGAATACATGACTGCCAGTTTCTAGGGGTCATCCACATTTGGCGCCACTTACGGCAACCCTAAGGCAAAACTATCATGGAGTTTCCTTGGGATAAGAGTGTATGCCTTGCCCAAAGTCACCTAGTGGGGGTAGGTAGCTTATGAAATTACACATCCTAGGATTCTGTAGGATGGAGACATGGCAGTTGAAGTGGTGCCAAACTGCATTATTTTTACAGATGCCTCTTTAATCTCAGGTAGAGTTCTGGATATTTTCTTCCCTCTATGCCACCTTGAATAAAGTAAGGTGCCTCCAGAGTTCTTGAGGTTGGAGAGTCTGGGATCAGGGTGCTAGAAGCAAAGGACATTGTTGGTGTGGAAGCAAAGGACACTACTGTATTTCAGTGCTACCACTTAACCTGGACAGATGGTGGAACTGGGGCTCCTAGTGGGTAGGATTCAGTCAGGGGAAGAGAAAATAGAGTATTATCTGGCCCTATAATGCTGCTGATGCTGTCTTGGCTCCTCAGTCTGAATACTGAACTTTCAGGTCTGCAGACTGAGCTTCTCAGCCACCTGCAGGATTGCTAGCCTGACCATCTGCCAAACTGTCTGCGTGTCTCCAGGCTGTGAGTCCTGATGAATTTTTAATAATGCAGAGCCCACAACATAGTGAAATTCTGCTGTATTTTTGCATCTCTGAGGAATAAAGGAAATAACTGTACTTACCTGTTCTTGATTTTAGTTGCAGCTTCAGCCACCTCTTCCAGAGGTTAGAAATGTTACTTTCTTGGACTACAACTTTCAATCTGTCAGCCAGAGAAGTCATTGACTACTAATCTCAGGGCTTATGTGATCCTGGTTGGGGGATTTGGGTTCATGGTGATCCTGGTTGGGGGATTTGGGAGTTGTAGTCCAAGAGGTAACATTTCAAAATCTTTCACCTTATGCAAACAACCAGTCCCATTACTGAAATACTTTTAATGAGGAGAATGCTCTTCTGCTGCATTTCCAGTCTTGTTTCTGAGGATTGGTGCAGACTTGCAGATTATTTGTGGTTTCCCCAGCTTTAAATCACAGCATTACAGGGAATGTGGTCTATTACTACTACTACTACTACTACTACTACTACTGTATTTGGTGTTGGCTTTCTCCTCCCACAGGCTCCTCTTCTAAGGCAGTGCACCTTAGGAATGAGCTTATTTATGATTTTGAAATCAGCTTATATGTTGCTGTGAGCTTGTCAGCAAGGAAGAATTCATTAACTGATGAGGCTGATCAGAAGTCTGCTTAATGGTGAGGGCATGCCTTCAGTGTTTGTCAAATCAAGTTGATGCCAAGTATATTTTGTCTCCTTGGCTGCTCAGTTTTGCTTAAATATTGCGGATGGCTTGGAATATTTTGGTTTTACTCTTTGCTTTGTTTATTTAATAGAGGGGTGGCAACTGTTACTTTCTTGGACTACCACTTCAAAATCAACCCCTCACTCCCAGGGTGGCAGACTGGAAACTGGAGAGGGTTCCTGTACTTTTAATGGTGGTGTAGGAGAAAGAATTTCAGCAGGAGTTGCTGGTCACCCAACAAGGTAACAAGCAACACCTGCTGAAATTCCTTCAAAGGTACAAGAGCCCTGATCATGGTGTCTCCCCTGCCAGGTAAGTAAGAACATCCCTATAATTGATAATGAGAAAATTCTCAAATCATGGAATAAGGATATATTAAATTTTATTTGGAAAAATAAAAGACATAGAATAAAAGCTATAGATTTACAAGATACAGTAAACAGGGGAGGCTTGGCCGTACCAAATTGTCTCTGGTATTACGAAGCGTGCGTTTTGGATTGGCTTCAAGAATGGTTATTGTTGAAAAATCCAAGAACCCTTGAATTAGAAGGGGGAGACTTATTGTATGGTTTTCACTCTTACTTGTTTTATGACAGGTGCAAGGGGGACGCAAGGTTTAAAGATCACTATATTCGTAAATCGTGTTTAAAAATCTGGCTGAAATATAAGACAAAATGGTGTGTAAAAGTACCATTCTGGGCCTCCCCTGCAGAATCTATTTTGATGAAAACAGTTTATAAAGATGATAAATGGCCCCAATACAAAGATTTAATGGAGGGTGAAGGTACTGAAAGTAGGTTTAAAACAAGGGAAGAATTAAGGCAATTAGGATGAGATATGAATTGGTTTACATATATGCAAATATATGAACAATTTAAATCGGATGTAAAAGTAGGTAGGATTGGCTCAGCAGATAAAAATTTTGAGAATGTGCTATTTGGAGAAAATAAGAAGATAATTACAAAATATTATAATCTAATTAGAAATTGGGAAACTGAAGAGAATACAGTTAAAATTTATATGGTGAATTGGGCGAAAGACTTAAATCAGAATGTAAATTTGGATGACTGGGCAAAAAGCTGGGAAAATGTTAAAAAATGGGCAATTAATATAGATCAAAGAGAAAATGCTTATAAAGTAATGAGCAGATGGTACCTCACTCCATATATGTTATCTAAATTATACAAAGGATGTAACCCCACATGTTGGAAATGTGGTGAAGAGATAGGCTTTTATTTCCATGCTTGGTGGAAATGCAGGGTCTCTCAAAAATATTGGAGCATGATTAATAAAGAAATCATGGAAATAGTTAAAATAAATATACGATTAGATCCAAAAATATATCTATTAAATATTTGGGAGAAAAAAATTGAGAAAGAAGGAGGACACCTACTTTTCTTATTAATCACTACGGCAAGAATTCTCTTTGCTAAGTATTGGAGAAAAAGTGAGATTCCTAAGTTGGAAGAGTGGAGAAACAAAATGTACGAAACACATGAATTAGAAAAATTGACGTGGTTAGTACAAGATAAACCACTAAAGGAATTTCATACTGATTGGAAACTATGGTATAGTTATGAGAAAGAAAAGATGAAAGATACGAGCCAGTTTCAAATAGATTAAAAGAATATATATGTACCACATAGGATCGATAGATTATATATATAGGGAGTTAAATTATACGGGGATTAGGTAGGGGAAAATGGTAATAAGGTAAATAGAGTGTCAATTGAAACTGAAATGTATAATATAGTTCACCGTAGAATGAGAAAATTATTATAGTAATGAAAGTAATGTATGATTATTGTTATTTGTACTAGAAGAGTAGAGTTTTAGGCGGAGTTTATGGATGTTTATAGATGCTATAAATAAATATTGGTAGAAAAAGATAATGATGAACCTTCTGCAAACAGGGTATAAGGAAATAAATAAATAAAGCACTGAAGAGTGAATATAGACTAAGATATAGTGTTAATAATGAAATATATACAGTAAGAGGTCTAGATAAGAAGGAATTATGTGATCCTTAGCAAAGTCATGGAAGTGATATGTGTATATGTTAGTATGTTTTAATATTTGTAGTTAATGTTTTGTTATGTCGTTTGGTTTTTTTCTTTTGTGCTTATGTTTTCTTTTTTGTTTGTTGTATTGTATAGTATGTCTTTTTAAATATTTCTAATAAAGTTTAAAAAATTTTAAAATAATAAAAAAAGGTACAAGAGCCCTCTCCAGGTTTTGCTCTGGCAACAATACCTGTAGGAGACCTTGGAGATCTACATTGTTCATTGCACCCTCTGCAAAGGTGTTTTGCCACAGTGTTTTTGGTCCTCTGGTCCATTTTAGACTCAGGAAAGTTTTTTTTTAAATTTTACAACAGGAAGTCACCCAAAACAAGAATGGGTTGCCTCCCTGAATGGTAAAAATACCCCCATGTCCTCCAGAGGACATTTGCAGAAAACATTTTTTAAATTGACTCTTGCAGGCTGCACGCAGTCTGTGGCCTGTACTTTGCCCACCCATGTTTTAACAGGACATATTATTTTGGACAACAGCTGACACTTTCATATTCAGAAGTGGTTATAGCTTTTATTTTAGAATTTGGAATAGGCAAAGGAATGAAATGAGAGATCCATGAAGTGGCAAACCATGTCAGGTAGAGAGCATCTTTGAATCCTTTCCTACATCATGTGAAAATGAGCACAGCAAGGAGTGGCCTCTCACAACTTGCACATTTCTGCGCAAGGAATTTTTTTAACTTGCCGTTGTCTTTTTTTCACATGGAATAGCCCACAAATAAACAAACAAACAATCCCAGCAACTTCCCCATCTGCCGCCTGAAATGAAATGACCCATCTGACCATGTCATTTGTACATTCAGTGGACCTTCAGTAGAAGTGGGTACAAGATGGCTTCCCCTTTTGAAATTCCAGGCTCTATAAATCAGCTTGTGGGAACACTGTGACATCTTTTCTTGGAAGACAACAGCCATACATTGGCATCCAAAGACAATAACAGTAATCAAAGCCCTTCTGTATCAACAGATACTCAGAAGGATAAATCTTGTGTTCTGTCTTGTTAAAAGGAAAACAAGCTTTCTGCATCCAGTTTTCGTGGACTGTTCTAAAAACAAGTAATATTTCTCTTCACATGAAATAAATGTGAACACAAATATTTCCCCTCTATTTCAGTATGGCATAAAGGAGACTTTTTAGCACAAAGCATCAAAAATAGATGGGTATGGGGAGCCAGGGTCCAATGTCACTATGAAGATGCCACCACAGTTTTACGTTGTCCATTTTGTATAGGTGTTTCTGGTCTCTGCATGCTATCAGCAAATGCTATTATAACATTACAAATGCTTCAGCACACTTGCATGAGATAATAGGCCATTGCCTCTAATATGCTGTCTGCAATTGCTTTAGAAAACCATATTAAATAGTGGCATAAAATATACAAGATTCAACCCCAATTGCTATTATGTAGGAGAAGACTCTGATTCAGGCCACAGAGATCAATATGTCGTCTTATGTCCTCTAACAAAGGAAACAATTGCAGAGGGGGGAGGAATCATAGCACTATGAAAGAATGCCTGCTTTACACATGGGGGAGTTATACATGATAATTTGGAAGACCTTAGAGAATCAGTGCCAGTCAGAATGGGCAACACTTAGATAAAACTTGGAGAAGTTATTTTTGGAATCTAATTATCAAAATCCTCCAGCCAATGTGAACACTGGGATTCTAAGAGCTATAGTCCACAAAACTAACTTTTCTAAGCTCTGAAATAGTCTGAATTAGCATACAGCACCTTAAAGTTTAAAGAAACCCTTTAAAGTTCATGAATGTTAGGAGATTGAAGGTTGTCTTAACAGAAGTACAGTGTCCAGATTCCAGGAAGAAATGGCACCACTCTATTGTGTCTGGTATCATAGAGTTGGAAGGGCCATCCCTTCCAAGGGCCCTTCCAAGGGAGTGTGTGTTCCACTGTGGAACAGCTCTTACTGTTATGAAGTTCCTCTTAATGATGAAGTGGAATCTCTTTTTAATTTGCATCCATTGTTCCAGGTCCTATTCTCTGGAGCAGCAGAAAACAAGTTTGCTCCATCCTCAATATGACATACCTTCAGATATTTAAGCAAGCTATCGTATCACTTCTTAGCCTTCTCTTCTCCAGGCTAAACATACCCAGCTCCCAAGTCTCTCCTCATAGGGCTTCATGGCTTCCAGACCCTTCACCATTTTGGTTGCCCTCCTTTGGACACACTCCAGCTTCTCAACATTCTTTTTGAATTGTGTGCCCAGAACTGGACACAGTATTCCAGGTGAGGCCTGACCAAAGCAAAATAGAGTGACACTATTAGGAAATGAGCTTTCCTTTGTTTCTTTGCCTGAACCAGTTCTGCTTCTTTTTCCCCAAGGAGAACTAAACACATTCATTAGGTCTGAACTTGGAAATCTGGCAGTGAGGAAGAGCATCAGGAGGGAATGCTTTCTCTCATTGCCATGTATGGCAATAAATCACCTCTTTCCCACTGGAATGCCTCCAAAGGGAGTAGGGTGGATGTCGCAGCGATGCTCATGTGGATTTGGGATAGTTCCTTCATTGAGCTCCCATTGGATTTGACATTGCCCCCAGTGGATTGCCAGAGCTCAAAGATGTACCTTTCAGTAATGTTTTACCAATCTTGTAAGTAATATAATAAAAACAACAATGGTGCAGATAGTATTTTGTTTTCCAGTAATTACATGCTATAGTAATATAGCTTATAGTTTCTGGGAGATGGTATGATTAGTCACTTTTACTCACTTGTCCAAACATGTTTTAGGGTCATGGAACTTGTATTTGCCTTTTTTTTTCTATTTAAGAGATATGTTTAAAATGTAACTACAGAGATTATTGCAGTGCTAATTAAAGTGGCTTACCTGAGCCAGCTTAAAATTTAAAACGGGCGGCATCCTGATGTTATCACAAGGATTTTGCTGCTGAAATTGCCACCTGGTGCAGCCCTGGTCCATCCTCGCTCCCAGAGTTGCTCTGGCGGCCATTTCCTTAAGCTGAAAAACTCCCAGCTTCAAAAAAAGCTGTTCTGAGTGACCCTGTGAGTGGGGATGGACCTGGGCTGCACCCGGGTGGTGATTTCAGTGGTAAAATCCTTGTGATAACATCAGGATGCCACCCATTTTAAACTTTAAGCCAGCTCAAGTAAGATGCTTTAATTAGCACTGCGATAATCTCCTACAATAAATCGCCATTAGTAAATAACAGATTAGTGCAGATTTGGACAGGCCAGGTAATGTTAACATGTTCTAAAAGACATGAACTTGTAATAACAAATATTAACATGCTAGCTGTACCCAAAAGTCTAGTTAGGGGAATTTTAATTAGCTCAATATTAAGAGGGGATCAGCTACAAGGACCCTCGAGATTGTTTCCCACCTGTATACCAAGAGAAAGGAAGTCCAAAGAGATTGTGCTGAGGCAGAGTTCTTGAGTTAAAGTATATTTTCATTAAAGGGAAAATCGCACAGCAATTCATTACCTCTCACTCATTCATTCAAGGCTCAGGAAATCAGGGCTTAGATTGGTATAGTTCGAGGCAGTACTGTGATACTTACACAAGATGAGTCTTCTCTCCAGAGTCCAATTGGTTGAAGTGGCATGGGACACAGCCGTTCTAGTAAGCGTTGGGTGAACAGAAGTGCCAGAGCTAGTTAGATTCACAGCGACAGAGTGTCCCCATGGATACCATCTAGCACACAAGGGGAAGTCTATGGGGGTCTTTTATAGTCTAAAACTAGCCACCAGGCAAAGGAATATACATCAAATTGTATGGGATGAGGTAATATGGTCTGGCAACATTCAAGGTGGATTTATTATTATTGGATTTATCAGGTGTGACTAAATGATAATGTCTCCCATTTGCAATTCCCAAGTCTGTCTGTTAGGCTATCTCAGGGTGGTGCAGACATGACCCCTCGCCTTGGAGATTATGTCAGACTGCATGGCAGTTGGGGCCATGTGAGGGTCATACACACACCCAAAATTCAGAGAAATGCATTTTTGGTAACATAGCCATTTAAAGGAATATTTTCAAGCTCTGGTGTTGTGGGGCTGAGACTTACTCCCTTTGCAGATGGTGCTTTGCGCCATCTTGGAGGCAAGGAAGGGGAGGGGGCAGCCTCACGCTGGGTGCCCCAACCCCTTCCTGAGGACGTAATTGGAGCGCCCATCATTACACATGACGGGCGCTCCAATTACGTCCTTCCGGCTCAGCATCCAGACACGCTGAGCTGAAAGAGATGCTGAAGAGGCACATGACACCTCTTGCGGCGGCCTTTCTGTGCCTTGTGGAAGGAGTGCTATTTTAGTGCTCCTTCCAGGGCCCGAAAAGAGTGGATCGGGGTTGAGGAGTGTGGCAGCCTTGCCCCCAATTCACAGCTTCTCGGGGCGGCCCATGGCCACCCATCTGCAGAGGCCCTAAAGCTATCTTGCTTCCCTCTGTTTCTTTTACAAGTTCTCTGAGTAATGTGTTTTTGCTGTACCAGTGAAATGGATAAGTGTGTTTTAGGATCAAATTCAAGTCGTCATTGGTGCAATTATGATTTATGTCAAGCAACTGTTTGAAAGTTGCCTTTTGTTCTCCTTAAAACTTTGGTTTATTTCCATTTTAAATAATGAACAAATTACCGCAAAATGGAAAACTTGCTTCTTTTCAGTTTTTCACTAGACTCTGGTGTCCAGCCTCTGCAGGCATCAGCCATTGGAACGGTCTTTTGCAGGTGCCTAGGAAAGCTGACACAAAACACAGAAATTCTTACTAATCTCTTTTTTCACCTCCAATTTATTTTGCAAGAGGAATTTTAATAGCAAGAAATCCACACACACCTAAGACCATCCCCCCAGCATACAGATTCCCCCCATGAAGACACACCCAACTAAAGGTGGTGGCAGGTTCAGGTGTGCAACGCCGGTGAGATCAAACACTTTCATCCCAAAAAGGCTCTGATGCTGAATATACAGTTCGAAAAGGGGGAAAGTTTATTTTAAAGAACAAAGTTAAAGGGTTTTCTCCTCCCCAGCCCAAGATAGCTTGAAATAAAAAAAATACTTTACAGTTTGAGTTTCAGCAATCTTCAGGTTGTCATCTTTCTGGGTTTGATCTTGATTTGATCTCTTCACTCAATGGAGCTGGTGCAGGGTTTTTCAGCTCCTGATTCCTTTGGCTTACTTGTTGTTGGTAACTAATTTGGCTAAGTTGTTTCTTGTAATTAAGTTGGCTAATGTGTAAGAAATGCCTTTCCCAACTGTCTGGGCCTGTTTGCCACCAAAAGGACAGCTCTCTGCAAGTTCACAGCAAAAAACTGACCAAAAACTAAGAACCTTCTAGCTCAGGGGTAGGCAATCTAAGGCCCGGGGGCTGGATGCAGCCCCCCGAGGCCTTTGGACCGGCCCCAGGCCAGTCCTGCTTCCGCTGCCGCCACCGGCCCCCGCCACCGCCGCCCACCATGATGATATTGATTATTGTTGTTATTACTTGTTATTACTTCTCCACAGGGGGTTTGCCATGACTTTTTTGGGGCTGAGAAAGTGTGCATGCATATTTTTAATTTTTTTTATTTTTTTTTTTAATTTTTAATTTTTTATATTTATTTATTTATTTATTTATTTATTTATTTTTGGTGCTTCGGCCCACCAATTGTCTGAGGGACAACAACCCAGCCCCCGGTTCAAAAAGGTTGCCTACCCCTGTTCTAGCTAGAACAGAGCTTGCTGGGCCGGGCAAACCAAACTTGGAAAAAAGCAGGGGATTCCTTCAGCTCCTCCCACAACTAATACAATGAAACATTTCCTATACTAAAACACACTAAGGCAGGGGTAGGCAACTTTTCTCCATTAAGGGCCGAGGGACTTCAGCTCCCAGAATCCCAGGAGCTATTGGCCAACATGGGACTATTGGCCAACATGGTTGAGGCTTCTGGGAGCTGAAGTCCCTCGGCCCTTAAAGGGGAAAGGTTGCCTACCCCTGCACTAAAGCCTGAACTAATATGAAGGAAAATGCAGGGGGAGATTCAAACAGTCCTGGCTGGACATCACACACCCCTTCTGGTTTATTCTGACTGAATGTCACCATCTTAGCTCTTTAGCCCAGTGGTTGTGGTTGTGGTTGTTGGGTGCCTTCAAGTCATTTTAGACTTATGACAACCCTAAGGAGAACCTATCATGGGGTTTCCTTGGTAAATTTCTTCGGGGTGGTGGTGTTTACATACTCAAACTTTTTGGCCTTGTGACCCCCCCCCCCCTTTACATCTACATGTGTCACCACCCCTGGTATAGTATATGAATAAAAATATTTTATTTAGTGTGTGTATTTTCACTTGCATTCACTTTTTACTCATATATTCATTTTATAAGGAAATAGCATCATTCAAATTAGAAACATTTTATTTAAGCAAATTCAATATTTATCTCAAAGCATGTGTATGTAAATTTTACACATTAAAAAGTTTGGGAAGGGGAGGAGGAGGGATCAGGGCCTCCAAGTCTTGTGCCCCCTTGAGCAACTCTCTCTCCCCCCCCCCCCATTTGAGAATCACTGCTCTAGACTATTAGAAATTTCAAAGTTCAAGGTAGACTTGAACTGGGTGAGAAGAAGAACAAAATAGTTTTTAAATTTCAATACTTTCACAACTCCCCAAGCAATAAGGAGGCAAAGTATAGTACCAGAGCAATCTGCTAGCTGACACTGTGGGAACACAGGAGAATAGATAGAAAATATTGTGATGCCAGAGACAAAGGGGGGATGCAGATGGGGTGCCCTGGCAAGCAGAGGATTGGGGCCGCTGCTACCACATGCAGCGGCCCCGATTCTCCCATTTGCCAGCCCAGAAAAGAGCAGCAAAATGCAACTCCTTTCAGAGCTGGCAAAAGGACACCCTAAGATCTGCTGCGTGGCTCTTTAGTGCTCCTTCTGGTGCAGTGCGTCAGGATGCTACGGCAGAAGGATGTCTTCACATTGCGTGCCGCGCGTAACAGTGTGCGGCGTCACAACTTCCTCGGTGTGGGGTTGGGGCACCCAGCGTGCAGCTGTCCCTTCCCATCCCTGCCTCTGTAGAGGCTCAAAGTCTACTTTCTTGCATAATCGCTTCTGTAAAAAAAAAAAAAAAAAAAAAAAAGGTCCAACAGCTATATGCAACCATTTCTGTTGTAAGTTTAGAATGAGAATACACAAGTACTGATACTGAGAAACTCTTCAGCAACTTCATGTATCAGTATATGCCTTGAAGCAGTGTGGACTCAACAGATAATGTAGCCACACACTGCCTTTAACAATGAATTAACTTTGCTAGTAGCTCATATGTTGTTTGCAGTGATGCTACAATGTAAGATCCTCTAGTTAGTCATTATATTTAACAATAGCTTCTGAGCAAGAAGCTTGCTAGACTAGTTCCTCATGCTAGAGACAGAATAATATATGGAAATCATTTTTTGTAAATAGTAAACACTTGTTTTCTTATTGCTAACAGAAAGATTCTAAAAATATATCAGTGAGTGGATGCAACCACAACCTATTCATTGCAAACACATTTTACATACAGCCAGAGAACATGGACATCACCAGGTGGCCAACACAAAAACCAAATAGATTACAGAATTGGAAGCAAAAGATGGCAAAGCTCCATACTGGTGGCCAAGGCAAGACCAGATCCTGATTGTGTTGCTTTATGGTGGTGTAACTGAGATCCTGTGCCGGAATGCCAGGCATCCATTCATCAGCTATCCTTGTCTCTGGGTCAGAGCTGAGCTGAGCTCACTATCCTGGAATGCAGCTCTCTGCAATTTCCAGCAGCTTGCCATGAAAACACAGCTCAGAGATTCTTCAAAGAAAGGCTTTATTCTTGGGTGTAAAGTAAATAGAACTTCAACTATATACATCCATCATGCAGGTAGAGAGAGAGAGAGTATGAACACAGGAACACAACAGTTTTAAAGTTAGAACAAAGAAGGCTCTATGCCAAACCCCAAACTCCACCTCTGGGTGGAAACGTGCATAGACATTTGCTGAACAACTCTAACCCAGACTACTTGCTGTGTGTCATGTGTCATGTGATCCTGGTTCCTACACAACATGATAATCTCAGCAGCTTTCAACGCTATAGATCACAACATCCTTTTGGAGCGCCTGAGAGAATTGGGAGTGGGAGGCACTGCTTTTCAGTGGTTCCGCTCTTTTCTCTCGGGCAGGTTCCAGAGGGTGGTACTTGGGGACAGTTGCTCATCAAAAACAGAGCTAAAATACAGCATTCCTCAGGGAGCCATCCTGTCCCCAATGTTATTCAATATTTATATGAAGCCGCTGGGAGAGATCATCAGGAGACATGGAGCAGGATGTTACCAATATGCTGATGACACTCAAATATTCTGCTCCATGTCTCGGTCAACTGCTATGATGACAGATGGCAGTTCTCCCCTCAATCAATGCCTTGGATGAGGAAAAACTGACTCAAACTGAATCCAGACAAAATGGAGATACTTACAGTAGGGATCCCCAAACCAGAGATTGGGCTGCAAGCGCCAGTCTTGGATGGGGTCACACTCTCCACCAAGGACTGTGTTCACAGTCAGGGGGTGCTCCTAGACCCGTCGCTTCACATGATAAATCAGGTGAATGTGACAGTCAGGAGCGCCTGTTATCAGCTTCGGCTAATATGCCAGCTGCACCCTTTCCTGGAAATAAAGGACCTAGAAACTGTAGTACATGCCCTGGTAACCTCACAACTCGACTTCTGTAACACACTCTACATGGGGCTACCCTTATACCTAACTCGGAAACTGCAATTAGTACAAAATATGGCAGCCAGGCTGATCACTGGGACTCCAAGATGTGATCATATTACTCCGATCTTGAAATCTTTGCACTGGCTGCCAGTTAGTTTCCGGGCACAGTATAAGGTGTTGGTGTCAACCTTTAAAGCCCTACATGGCCTGGGCCCATCTTACTTAAGGAATCGCCTATCTCCATATAATCTGCCCCATACCCTCAGGTCCTCTGGGTGGAAGTTGCTTCAACCAATAAGAACCAGATTGACGACAACCTCCCAGAGGACTGCCGGAGGAGATCTATCAGATAACCAACTTAGATGGCTTTTAAAAAGCCATCAAGACGGATCTCTTCTGGCAGGCATCCCAGAATGACATTCTCACAATCTCTCCCTCGCCATCAGGCCATTAGATCACTCCTCTATATATTCAAAGTGCCAGATATCTAATTGTATTAGATTCATAGCTTTGTTTTAAGTTAATTTTTAATGTCAATAATGATTTAATATATTTTTAAGGGGGGGTTATATGTCTACTACAATTATATGGGATTGTATTTAAATTGTAAGCCGCCTTGATAGCCTCGACTAAAGGTGGGATATAAATAAAATTTTATTATTATTATTTATTTATTATCTCATTGTTTATGTTTTAGTTTCCTCTGTTCCCAGAACACTGTGAGCTTGCTGTGTTGCGTGTGTGTATTGTTTACATAAAATCCACCTGCAGGCTCAAAAACTTCTCAGCTAACAATCTTACACACATCAATGCATTTTTTTCCTCTCAGACTACAATTCCCACAGATTGTGGCACAGATCATGAACTACTCATTTCAAAAATAAAAGTAAAACCCAAGAAGAGAACAAAACCAGTCATCATACCAAAATACGATTTAAACAACATTTCCACAGAATTCATTGACAATATAAGGAACAGATTTGCAATGCTAAGTATAATAGATCGTGAACCAGAACAGCTTTGGTCTGAAGCCAGGGACATAATAAAAGAAGAATGCATAAAGACGCTTCCAACAGACAAACAAAAAGTGAATAAAACATGGACGACAGATAAAATGCTATAAGCAATAAAAGAAAGAAGAGAAACAAAACAAAAAGGAGATAGGAATAAACTAAGAACCATGAACAGTACACTGTCTAGTACACAAAAATAAGGAAAATTACTACAACAACAAATGTAGAGAAATAGAAGACAACAACAAAAAAGGAAGAATGAGAGACCTATTCCACAAGATTTGAGAAATCAAGGAAAAGTTCAAACCAAGGACTGGGACATTCTGTGACAATAAAAATAATATAATTCCAGACCAGGAAGGAATAAAAAGATGTTGGATGCAATACACAGAAAAACACATGGAGCGAAGAGCCATATGAAGATGAACTCCAAATTTTAAAAACTGAGGTGGAAGCTGCAATAAAAAAAGGCAGAAAACAAGACTCCAGGAACAGATGATATACCAATAGAACTGTTGCAATCCACAATGACAGAGCCAACTCTAGTGCTAATCAATATATGTCAACAGATATGGGTAAAACAAAAACAAAACAATGGCCAACAAATTGGAAGTGATCAATATACATCCCAATCCACAAAAAAGGAGACACAAGAGACTGCAACAACTATAGAACTATAGCACTAATCTCCTATGCAAGCAAAAATATGCTCAAAATACTGCAACATAGATTCCAACCACACATGGAGAGATAAATCCCAGAAGTCCAAACAGGGTTCAGGAAAAGAAGAGGCACATTGTAAATATACGATGGCTGATGGAGTGTAGCAGGGAGTTCCAAAAGCCTTTGATTGCATAGATCATGAAAGGCTATGGAATGCCCTTAAAGACATGGGAGTGCAAACACATCTGATAGTCCTAATGAGGAATCTGTACTCAGTACAAGAGGCTACTGTCAGGACAGAACATGGAGAAAGAGAATGGTTCCCAATTGGCAAAGTGGTCAGAGAAGACTGCATCTTATCACCCTACCCATTCAGCTTATATGCAGAACATATTGTAAGGAAAGCAGGCTTGGACATGGAAGAGGGAGGAGTGAAAATAGAAGGAAGAAATATCAACAACCTGAGATATGCTGATGACACCATAATACCAGCAGAAAACCTCACAGACCTGGAACACCTACTAAGGAAGATCAAAGAAGAAAGTCCAAAGGCATGATTGCTGTTGAACAGAAAGAGAACAATAATAATGACTACAGAGAACTTAAAATCATAGAGATGGAAGAGACCACAAGGGCCATCCAGTCCAATCTCCTGCCATACAGGAAGCCAAAATCAAAGCATCCCTGACAGATGGCCATCCAGCCTCTGTTTAAAGTCCTCCAAAGAAGGAGACTCCACCACACTCCGAGGGAGTGTGTTCCACTGTAGAACAACTCTCACTGTCAGGAAGTTCCTCCTAATGTCCAGGTGGAATCTCTTTTCCTGTAGCTTGCATCCGTTGTTCCGGGTCCTATTTTTTGAAGCAGCAGAAAACAAGCTAGCTCCCTCCTCAATATGACATCCCTTCAAATATTTAATCAGGGCTATCATATCACCTCTTAACCTTGTCCTCTCCAGACTAAACATACCCAGTTCCCTAAGTTGTCCCTCATAGGGCATGTTTTCCAGACCTTCACCATTTCTGGACACGTTCCAGTTTTTCAACATCCTTTTTGAATTGTGGTGCCCAGAACTGGACACAGTATTCGGGGCCTGACCAAAACAGAATACAGTGGCATTATTACTTCTTCTTCGTGGTCTCTGCGAATCACACAAATGGGTTTTGTCTGCGCATGAGCAGCCAGCTCGGAACCTTCTGGAATCACTAGGCAGAAGTTGGATTGCAACTTTTTGGCGGTAGCCCCGCCCACCTCTATATAGGCTCCGCGTTCCTGCTCGCTCCTCAGTTCCTTTCGTCCGCCGCCTTTGCAGCTTGCAAGGAACCTACGAAAACTCGACGCTTTGACCAATTTCTGAACCGGACTTCTAGACCTCGTGTTTGCCTCATCCTCCAAACTATGACGACATGGCCTCCTTTAAACATTGCGTGTCTTACAACTCCAAGTTGCCGACTTCTGATCAGCACGATGAGTGCATTTTCTGCCTGGGAGAATCCCATAACCCTACTACCTACAAGATGTGCAGGAAAATGACACCACAGGCCTTGAAGAACCGCATGGTGAAACTCAAGGCGGCTCTCTGGGAAAAGGCCTTACAAGCCAACTCACGAACTTCTGCTTTGGCTTCCGTGGCCATAAGAAAACCTTCCTCGGACCCCCCTCAGCGGGGCAGATCCAGGGAGAGATCTAAAAGGTCCTCAAAGACCTCGGAGAGCGTGAGTCCTAAGGGCTTGGAGAGGGGTGGAAAAAGGTCTTCCAAACGCAAGCACTTGGAGACTATCATTGAGGCCCCCTCGTCCTCTAAGAAAGCCCGTTCACTATCTCCCCGGCATTCTACTGATGGGGAGCAACGCGAGTCCTCTCACAGCAAGTCACGGTCCGGAGAAACCTGTACGGGCCCGACTTTATCACGCTCCACACCTCTGACAGCGGCCCTATCCATCCCGGGCCGGACAGGCCTATCGGGTTTGAAACCCTCGTCTCCGATGAAGCTCAGCCCCCGTTTACCACTCCACGTGCGGCTGTAGCTCCAACCGTCTCTCCATCCTCAGCCCGCAGCATCGGGCTCGAACCATCCTCGGCCTGCAACATCGGGCTCGAACCTGACCCGTCATCTTTACCAGCCCCGGTCCAGGTGTGACAACAACCTCCGGTTTTCTCGACCTCGGATTCGTGGCTTTCTAGATTTCCTCAACTACTGTACAACGAGGCCTCCAACAGTCACATGCTCCTGGTTCAGCCTGAACAGCTGCTCCTCTTGGAAGAACAGAGACGTCATCTTCAACCCTTTTCTGCTACTCAGCAGCCCTTGTCCATCCCGTCCCAGAGACCTTGTTCCAGTCCTGCTTTACAGCAGCCCCTTCCGTCCCCGGTACCGTCATCTCATCGTCTTCCACCAGGCCAGCAGCTTCCTCCTTCTCCACCACGTCGTTCATCTCCGTCTCCATCTCCCGGTCCATCTGGGCATCACCTCTCCTGTGATTCCTGTTGTCACTCATCACCTCGACACTGGTCGTCAGTTTCACGTCGTCCGTCCTCGTTTCATCACTCCAAACGCCGTTCTTCTTCGGCCACTTCTTCTCCAGTTAGGAGCCAATGTCCA
Source organism: Phrynosoma blainvillii (assembly GCA_026167975.1). Taxonomy (NCBI): domain Eukaryota; kingdom Metazoa; phylum Chordata; class Lepidosauria; order Squamata; family Phrynosomatidae; genus Phrynosoma; species Phrynosoma blainvillii. The sequence goes on from JANUYF010000002.1 coordinate 239,639,892, forward strand.
GCTAGAAGCCAACGTCGAAGTGGTGAGCCTAAAAATCCATGCCACCCTTCATCTCCAGATTCCACCCCGTCATACCGTTCCCTCTCACTGAGTTCGTCTTCTCATTCTGCCAGCGACCTTGACTGGTCTCCTTCTCACTCCAAACCTCCTTTAAATACACAATCTTCGTCTCCCTCTGATGATGTGCGAGAATTCACGGACCAGATCCTTCGGATGGCACGAGCCTTTGATTTCCCGGTCTCTGAACCCGATGACAACGAGCCCTCTGATCAACTTGAAAAAAGAGCCCAACGCAGACTTATTGAAAGGCCAGCCATCCCCTACATGCCCTACCTGGCCAAGATACTCAAGAGGTCTTGGGAGCTACCAACTTCTGCTTCACATGTCTCAAAGCGAATGGACAACTTCTATCGCATTGCAGACCCCAAACCGGCTTGGATGGTAGATCACCCTCCCCAGAACTCTGATATAGTTGAGGGAGTGCAACATATCTCTACCTCAAAGTCATCCACCTCTCCAGCCGATAAAGAGGGGAAGAAAATTGACTTTTTAGCAAAAAAGTCTTACTCTCACTCCGTTCTGGCCCTTATAGTGGTGAACTATGTTGGATGTCTTGGCGCGTATACTCATTACCTCATGGAAAAGCTTGCGCCAATCCTTGAGTACCTTCCAGATGAGCACAAGCCCTATGCCCTGGCTCTGCAGCAGGAGACACACGCAGTGGGCACCCAACAAATTGTTACAGCCCGCAATCTTACTGAGTGTTCCTCTAAAACACTCCTTAACACCATCCTACTCCGTAGACATGCATGGTTATGAGCAGCTGATTTAACAACGCAGGCTAAATCCACCATCGAGGATTTACCATTCGACCAATCTGGCCTCTTTCACAAGGACACTGACGAAAAACTTAATAAAAAGTACAAAATGAAGACTGCTGCACGCAAACATGCTGTCCAGCCATCACAACCCTTTCGCAGAAGGTTCGGATACTACCAACCAAGACCGTGGTACCCGACCTCTCAATGCCAACTTCAACAAGACATTTCACAGGGGAAAGACCAGTCAAGACACAGGCAGACTTCACGTCCCCCTTCTTCTGGCCGGCGCCAACAACCACCCAAGCAGGCCTTTTGGAGAAAGCCTTTCGAATCTAGAAAAAAGCTATGATGTGTTGCAGCGCACTCCGTCAACACCACTGACAACAAATTAAGACCCTTCATGACAACTCTCTCTTCTATCTTGCCTCTCTTGCAGAAAGATCACTGGTTCCTCACCATCGATCTCAAGGACGCTTATTTTCACATAAGCATTCGAGAAGACCATCGCAGATTCCTGGTCTTCACAGTAGGGACCGACTGCTATCAATACAGGGTCCTACCGTTCGGACTGTCTTCGGCACCGAGAGTCTTCACCAAGTGCATGGCCCCGGTCGCCGCCTTTCTCCATCGCGAAGGGATAACAGTCTTCCCCTATCTCAACGACTGGCTCCTGACAGCTCCAACCCGAGAAAAGCTCCTCATTGACATCCGCTTCACTCTTGGCCTTCTCAATTCACTGGGACTCAACTTCGAGAAGTCCTCTCTCCTTCCCATCCAGAAGGTGAGGTTCATCGGAGCGATCCTGGACTCGAACCTACAAAGGGCCTTCCTTCCAGAAGACAGATTTGCAGCCCTAACAGCCTCTATCACATTCTGCTTCAACCTCACCACAGTTCAGGCTCATCATATCCAGACACTGATGGGCCACTTGGCCTCAACAACCTTCGTGATGCCATGGGCAAGACTTTGCCTTCAACCCATTCAGTCCTGGTTCCTGTCCTCGTTCGATGCCACATGCGACTCCCCCTCAAAGTGGCTCACCATCCCACCTCAAGTGCTGACATCACTCCGCTGGTGGCTCCAACCCAACAATGTCTGTTCCAGGATGCCGTTCCTTCCGCCTCAACCAGAGGTGACCCTCACCACGGATGCGTCAGAGGAAGGTTGGGGAGCACACTCCAGAGGCCTAACAATAAAAGGCTCATGGTCCACCCCCGAGCGACAACTTCAGATCAACGCCTTAGAGATGCTAGCTGTGGAGAAGGCTCTCAAGGCTTTTCAACTTCACTTGTCCAACAAAGTCGTCCTGCTCATGACGGACAACACCACCGTCATGTATTACCTGAACAAGCAAGGGGGGGACCAAATTCAGGACTTTGCTCACCATCACACTCCGCATATGGGACTGGTGCATCGATCACAACATCTTCCTCCAGTCCATTCACCTCCCGGGTCAGGAGAACGAACTTGCCGACAGTCTCAGTCAATCCTCCAACCCGTGTCACGAATGGCGTCTCCATCCCGAGACAGTCTCGCACCTATTCTCCCTCTGGGGGACCAGAGACATTGACTTGTTTGCCACGGAGGACAACACTCACTGCAGAGAGTTTTGCTCCAGGACGATGACCCCATCTTCTCTAGGCGATGCCTTCCAGTTTGTGTGGTACAGAAGGAAGTTCTACGCTTTTCCTCCATTTCCACTCATAACCAGAGTACTCGCCAAGATGCGGACCGAGAAGTCAGATGCCATCTTGATCACTCCGTGGTGGCCGAGACAACCCTGGTTCGCTCCACTTCTCCATCTCTCCCAGCACACCTATCTCCGCCTACATTACCGTTCGGACCTCCTCACAATGTACGTAGGAAGAGACCGCCATCCAGATTTGGACACTCTACCCCTGGTGGCATGGAGACTCCAACCCTAGACTCACTCTCCCCTCGTCTCCAGATGGTGATTAAAGCAGCCCAAAAGCCTTCAACCAGGAGGTCCTATTCCTATAAATGGAAGACGTTCACTGACTTCCTCTCATCCAGAGGGCTATCTCCATCTCGTGTCTCGATAACGACGGTACTCGAGTTTCTTCTCTCCCTCTCTGAATCGGGACTTTGCCTTGCTTCCATTAAATGCTACCTCTCGGCCATCTGTTCTCACTACCAGCTGGAAGGCAGGCCGTCCTTCTTCTTGGACCCCTTAGTCAAGAGATTTCTTAAGGGATTGAATATCCTACACCCCTCATCCTCGGTACTGACACCAGCTTGGAGTCTTGACGTCGTCCTGTCCTACCTCTCTGCTAAACCTTTCGAGCCCATGGCTACTACTGACATTAGGCTCTTAACATGGAAAACTGCTTTCCTTGTAGCCCTGACTTCGGCTCGTCGAGCTGGTGAACTTTGTGCTCTCCGGATGGACCAGCCCTACCTTCGATTTCATAAAGACAAGGTGGTCCTCCGTACCGACATCACCTTCCTACTGAAAGTAGTGTCTGCCTTCCACATCAACCAGGACATCGTGCTACCCACCCTGGCCCCGAACCCGACCACTGAGGTCAAACAAAGACTGCACACCTTGGACATTCGCAGAGCTTTGTCTTTCTACCTTGACCGCACCTCGGTTTCAAGGCGTTCAGAGAGACTTTTTGTATGTTACTCTGAACACAAAAAGGGACTCCCGGTCACTCCACAAAGACTGTCTAAGTGGGTGACCTCTACAATTCATTTATGCTACGAACTAGCAGGCAAGACCCCGCTGGGCTGGGTGCGTGCACACTCTGCAAGGGTGGTAGCTTCATCGTCTGCTTTCCTATTTGGCATCCCTTTGGAGGATGTGTGCAAAGCAGCTGTCTGGTCCCAACCGCTGACTTTTATCAAACACTACAGGTTGGACACACGGGCCAGACAGGAGGCTGCATTTGGGAAAGCAGTACTATTGTCTGGACTTCATTAATGTTGTACATGTTTGCATTACTCTGTTATGCTCTTATTGATTGATTGATCATCTATTGATGCTGATTTCTATCGCACACGTTTACATGGTACTGTGCTACTATGCTTCTATTGGGTTCATAAATAACCAATACGGGTACTTATTGATTACCTCTAAGTTTATGCAACTGCTGTTGTCATTGTATAGTACTTCTGACCACATATTTATTGGGTTATGATCAGTTCCTGACATACTTGAATTTTATGCTATTAAGGCTTAGGTCACTTGTTGACTATGTTGTGCCAATAAACTTCGGTTTGCACTTTGAACATTGTGTCAGGACACTCCCTCCTCCAGGGACTTTAGCTTGCTAGTCTGAATAACCCATTTGTGTGATTTGCAGAGACCACAAAGAAGAAGGACAGGTTGCACCCCTGTAACAGTATTTCTTCGAGTGGTCATCTGCGAATTCACACAAACCCCGTCCAACCTCCCCTCTGTCGTGTCCTGCTCTAGTTGATAACCTTGCTGTCGCTTCTTAGCAGCGTACTTGGAACCGAGGAGTGAGCGGGAACGCGGAGCCTATATAGAGGTGGGTGGGGCTACCACTAAAAAGTTGCAATCCAACTTCTGCCTAGTGATTCCAGAAGATTCCGAGCTGGCTGCGCATGCGCAGACAAAACCCATTTGTGTGAATTCGCAGATGACCACTCGAAGAAATACTGTTACAGGTGTGCAACCTGTCCTTCCCTTGATCCAGATACTATACTTCTATTTTTTATTTTTTTTATTAATGTATAAAAAGCAAAAAAACCAACAAAAACATACTTATTCGCACACAAATCACACTAGTCACAAATATTACACAACATAAAACAAAAAATATTCATTCTAACATATTATATATATACTTCCTAAGATGTACATAGGAAGGATAAAATTTACCTTGTGTTTAACTTCCATAACTCTTATAACATCCACTTCTCCATCTATAGAAACTTACTTATCTGTTAACTTTTTCTTCTAGGACATCTTAATCCATCTGTAGACTTGAAATGAAGCCTCAATCTGATAGCATTGGATCTATCACATGGCCTTTTTAGCTGCCGCATCACACTGTTGACTCCTGCTCAACTTATGGTCTACTAGGACTCCTAGATCCCTTTCACATGTAGTCTCATTAAGCCAAGTATCCCTCATCTTATATCTATGCTTTTCATTTTTTTGCCCTAAGTGCAGTACCTTACACTTCTCTATGTTGAAATTCATTTTGTTAGCTTTGGCCCAGCTTTCTAATCTATTAAGGTCATTTTGAATTTTCATCCTGTCTTCTGGGGTATTAGCTATTCCTCCTAATTTGGTGTCATCTGCAAATTCTTTCATCCAAGTCATTGATAAAGATGTTGAATAGCACTGGGCCCAAGACAGAACCGTGTGACACCCCACTGGTCACTTCTCTCCAGGATGAAGAGTAGCCATTTCTGAGCACCCTTTGAGTTTGGTCAGTCAACAAATTACTAATCTCTCTAACAGTTGTATTGTCTAGCCCATATTTTATTATCTTGTTTACAAGAATATCATGGGGGACCTTGTCAAAAGCCTTACTGAAATCAAGATATGCTATGTCTACCGCATTCCTTTCATCTACTATGCTGGTAATATTACATATACAAAAAAAAGAGATCAGATTAGTCTGGCATGACTTGTTTTTGAGAAACCCATGTTGACTTTTTGTGATTATGGCATTCCTTTCTAAATGTTCACAGACTCTCTGTTTAATGAACTGTTCTAGAATCTTTCCCGGTATTGATGTCAGACTAACTGGACGATAGTTGTTGGAATCCTCTTCTTTCCCCTTTTTGAAGATTGGGGACAATGTTTGCTCTCCTCCAGTCTGCTGGAACTTCTCCTATTCTCCAGGAGTTCTCAAAGATTATTGCCAGTGGCTCTGAGATTACATTTGCCAATTCTTTTAATATCCTTGGATGTAGTTCATCTGGTCCTGGAGACTTAAATTCATTTAGATTAACCAGGTATTCCTCTACTACCTCTTTACTTATTTTGTGCTGCATTTCCCCTATTGTATCATCTGCTCTGCTTTCCTCAGGTTGAGCACCCTTTTGCTTTTGTGAGAAAACTAGGCAAAGTAGATGTTGAGTCTGCCTTTTCTCTGTCCCCTGTTAGAATGTCTCCATCTTCACTGTGCAGTGATCCTACCATTTCCTTCTTTCTTTTGCCACTGACATACCCAAAAAAGGCCTTTTTATTGTTCTTAACCCTCTAGCAAGCCTGAGCAAATTCTGTGCCTTGGCTTTCCTGACTTTACCCCCTGCATGTGCGAGCTATTTGTTTGAATTCCTCTTTAGTGATTTCACCCTTTTTTCATTTCTTATACGTCTCCCGTTTAAAACTTAGTTCAGTTGAAAGTTCTTTTGTCATCCAACCTGGTTTCTTGAGACACCTCCCATTTTTCCTTCTAATTAGAACAGTTTGAGATTGTACCTTCAGTATCTCCCTTTTGAGAAACTCCCATCCATCCTGAACTCCCTTTTCCTTTAGTATTCTTGACCATGGGATCACTCCCAGTGTTTTCCTAAGTTTATTGAAATCAGCTCTCCTAAAGTCTAGAATGAGTGTCTGACTATGCCTAGCTTCTCCTTTCCACTGTATATGAAACTCCAGGAGAACATGATCACTCCCATCTAAGGATCCCCCACTTGCACTCCATTTATCAGGTCATCTCTGTTGGTTAGGATCAGATCTAAAATAGCTGATCCCCCTTTTTGCCTCTTCCACCTTTTGGACAATGAAATTGTCTTTGAGGCAAGTCAGGAATTTGCTAGACCTTGAAGTATTGGCTGAGTTTGACTTCCAGCAAATATCAGGATAGTTGAAATAATCCATCACTACTACATCTCTCCTTTCTGAGTGTGTGGTCATTTGTTCTAGAAAGGCATCATCCAATTCCTCAGTCTGACTTGGGGGTCTGTAGTAGACTCCCACAACAACATTCCTGTTGTTTCATTCCCCTTTAATTTTTATCCAGATGCTCTCCACCTGATTTTCAGGATTTAAGTCCTGGATCTCTTCACAGGTTTAAACATCCCTGACATATAATGCTATTCCTCCTCCTTTCCTGTTTGGCCTATTTCTCTTAAAAAGGTTATACCCTTCTATTTCTACCTTCCAATTATGAGACCCTTCCCACCAGGTTTCAGTGATGCCTATTATATCGTATTTGCTTTGTTGTGCTAGGAGTTCAAGTTCATCTTGTTTATTTCCCATGCTCTGTGCATTAGTGTAGAGCAGGGGTAGGCAACCTTTCCCTTTTAAGGGCCGAGGAACTTCAACTCCCAGAATCCCAGGAGCTATTGGCCAACATGAGACTATTGGCCAACATGGCTGAGGCTTCTGGGAGCTGAAGTCCCTCGGCCCTTAAAGGGCAAAGGTTGCCTACCCCTGGTGCAGAGACATCTAAGAGCATGGATCCTCCCCACTTGTTTCCTGTGTGAGGTTTTTTGCCTCCCATTGTTAGGCCCTTGCAACATTTGCCTTGTTCCCTCTATAACATTTTAACTATTATCTCCAGCCCATGAGGTACTCATTCCTTCCAAAATACTGTTTCCCTCCCCCACATGACTCAGTTTAAAGCCCTCCTGATCAAATGTGTGAGGCTATTGGAAAAAATGTTTCTGCCAACCAGTGTGAGATCCAGCCCATCTCTTGCTAGAAATTCACCTACATCGAACCGCAGCCCATGATCCAAGAATCTAAATCGTTCTTGGTGGCACCATCTACGGAGACAGTTATTCACATCTTCTATTTTCCTCTCCCTTCCTGGACCATGCCCTTCAACTGGGAGAAGAGATGAGATAACAACCTGTGCGTCCAGCTTTTTCAGCTTTCTACCCAAAGCCTCATAATCCCTTCTGATATTCTGAAAGCTATGCCTTGCAGTATCATTTGTTCCCCCATGGACCGAGAGGAAGGGGTAATGGTCAGTAGGCTTGAAAAGTCTTGTCAGCCTGACTGTCACATCATGGATTTTTGCCCCAGGGAGACAACACACCTCTCTGTACATCTTGTCAGGCCCATGAATCACTACTTCTGTACCCCACAACAAGGAGTCTCCCACCACCACCACATGCCTCTTCTGAGGCTTAGCAATGGCTGTTCCCTGCGGTGGTATTCTCAGTGTCCCCTGCACTGTCTATGAGGACTGTCCCTGCTGGTCTTCCTCTTCATCCTTGAAAAGGGAGAGAGCTTCAAATCGATTCTGTAGCTTCAAGTTCCCAGAACAATCTCTGGTTTCCCTACTTCTGTGTGTGACATTTCTCCAGCTGTTTACCTCCTGTGTGTGTGAAGTGAACTCCTTCTGAACAATATCCTGTGTGTGGTCCCTGTCCAAGACTGTTCATTCTGTTCTGTCCAGGAACACCTCTTGCTCCCTAATATGATGAAGTGTAGCTACCCAGGCCTCAAGCTGCTGAACTTTCTCTTCCAGGAGGGCTACCAACTTGCACTCAGAAGTTTCCCACATCTCTAGACAAGAAGACAAACATCCCACAAGTGTTGAAAGTGACTGCAGCAGCTCCCTCAGTGTCCATATTGAGACTTCTTAAGTAAGCAGTGAAACAGGACTGTGGGCTTCTCCCTCAAAAAGTCCCTCGGCAAAGACCCATGAAAAGGTTCCTGTTGGCTTGGCCTTTTCACCAGGCTCTGTCAGCAAGCTCAACCAACTGGGTTTATAACTCTCTATAGAGCTCCTGGATGCTACCTTATTCTGGAGGCAAATCTCTGACTCTCTTCCTCTGAGCAAAACTCCCCAAAAGCCCTTTAATTTTTTAATTTTTTAAAAGGAGAACCTCTAAAACAGGGGTAGGCAACCTTTTTGAGCCCGGGGCCACTCCACCAAAGTTGTCCCTCCCGCTGGGCTGAGGGGGGGGGAATGGCGGCGCATGCGCTCATGCACGCGTGCACACCCTGCCGCCATACATGACCCCCCCGCGTGCTGCCGCCGCCACTGGCACCACCGCTGCGCACGCCGCCGCCACTGCACGTGCCGCAACCTCCATTTTGATTTCCAAAATGGCGGCCGCGATGCGTTTCCACATGCACAGTACTCCTGCGCATGCACAAACGTGTCATGGCCGCCATTTTGGAAATAAAAATGGCGGTTGCAGTGCGTGCGGCCGCACGGCGGCCAAAACCCACGGCGGCAGTGGCAGGGATCCGCCTGGGCCAGTAAGTGTGGCGACCTGGGCTGGAACCGACCCGAGGGACGTAGGTTGCCAGCCCCTGCTCTAAAACAAAGTTCCTAGACACCCTTCTACCTGTGCTATGCTTTCCCTTGTCTTGTGAAAAATTCGTGCACTGTTAGGCATGCGCCTCTGGAAGGAGTTATATAGAGCTAGGTGGCTAGCTCCACCCCCTAGTGACTCACCGATGTGACTCACTGAAGCCCCACCCCCTCAGCAACAAACACACTCTCCCAAGTGTTTTTTTTTTAATTAAACACTCACCCACTCAAAATGGCTGCCCAGAAACTGCTTTTCTTCTTCTTCCTGGCAGGGACTGGCCTGGAAAGCCTCTAAGAGGAGTTATATAGAGCTAGGTGGCTAGCTCCACCCCTCCACCTAACTTACATAAATTCAAACTACACAATGAGGCAATAGACATAGTAAAAGAGTTCTCATATCTGGGATCAAACATTGATTGGAATGGGGACTGCAGCCAGGAAAACAAAAGAAGATTAAGAATGGGGAGGATGGCTATGAAAGAACTAGAAATGATCCTAAAATGCAAAGACATACAACTTAGCACAAAAGTCAGAATCATACAAGCCTTCGTATTCCCTATTACCATGTATGGATGTGAGAGCTGGACAGTCAAGAAAGAAGATAGGAGGAAAATCAATGCATTTGAGATGTGGTGCTGGAGAAGAGTGCTGAGGATTCCATGGACAACCAAAAGACAAACAAATGGGTCTTAGAACAGATTAAGTCAGAGATATCCCTAAAAGCCAAGATGACAAGACTTAGGGCCTTTGCAGAAATAGTGCGAATTGAGTCCACTTTAAGGGTTAGGGTTAGTGCTAGGGAATCATGGGAATTGTTTTTTTTCCCTGAGACATTGAGCCTTCTCTGTCAGAGAGCTCTGGTGCCACAATAAAATACAGTTCCTATGATTCCCTAACCCTAACCCTTAAAATGGACTCAATTTGAACTATTTCTGGCAGTCTGCCAAGGCCCTTAGACTGTCGTACTTTGAACACATCATGAGAAGGCATGAATCATTGGAAAAGACAATAATGTTAGGAAAGGTGGCGGGAAGTAGAAAGAGAGGAAGGTCACATGCTAGATGGATGAACTTTATTAAAGAGACCATGAAGATGAATTTACAGGAGCTGGGCAGAACAGTAGAGGATGGGGGCCCTGGAGATGTCTCATCCATAGGGTCACCAGGGGTTGAGATCAAGGCAAAGACAGTTAACATCAACAAAAAAGTGGATGCAGCAGTTTGTTGAGTTAGACCATCTATTCCAATATTCTATTTCTAACAGCAGCTGATCGGAAGACTCTATTGAAATCACTTCATCTGATAAAGCTTTTGGACCTTCATTTGACAGTTGACATCAATGCTGGATATGGAGGCATTCCACCTCTGAACAAGAAGCTTCCCTTAGTTGGTATGGCTATCAATCAACAGGCTTACTACCTAAATCATTTTCCTGTGGATTTTTTGAATGCCAGAATTTTTCCCTATCCTTTTTAGGTACTATAGCTCATTGAACAGCAAAAGTGGGTATAAATTGATAATTAAATTAAATTAAATTAAATTAAAAATAAACAAATTAAAATGGACTTTAAAATGAAATCAGTAATATACTTGTTTTGCTTTCAAAACTACCACCTACAATTAAATTTGATCATAATGTTGGCACATTTTTGACCTGAAATCTAGACAATGAAGCTTGTGCACCAAGAATACATACCACAGAAAGCTCTGTTGTACAGGTCCATGCAGGCTGGAGAAATCATTCTCCCACACACAGAAGCTGCAGACATGACACTGAGTACTTTCAAGGAGGCTTTTAATCTTTGTTCCAATATTTACAATATTTCACACTGACTGACTAAATGCTCCACTCACTATATACATCAACACCACCACACAGGGTATTGGAGCTCCTCCCTTATAGACACATTCATTGCTGGAGCTTCTAGTCCAGGGGTTGGCAACCTATGGCCCGACCTCTGCCGCCGCCGCCACTGCCACCGCCCGTTTTGGTTGCCGTGTGCCCGCGTGCATCACGACCGCCATTTTGTTCTCCAAAATGGTGCCCGCGACTTGTTTGTGCATGCGCAGTAGTCCTGCGCATGTGCATGCGCAAACGCGTCACAGCTGCCATTTTGGAGAACAAAATGGCGGCGGGCAACATGTGCGGTGGTGGTGGGGTCACATGCGCGTGCCACCATTCCCCCCCTGGCCCACCGGAAGGGATGACTTCGAGGGACCGGTCCCCGGCTCAAAAAGGTTGTCTACCCCTGTTCTAGTCCAACCCCTTACTGGTGTGCAACAGTTTCCTGTTCCCCATGTGGCATGACTTTGCAGTACTGATGCCATGTTCTGCCTGTTTGTCATCATCTTTCTGTGACACAGCATCTTTCCAACTGCTTGCTCATCATGGCTGCCACATGACCTATAGCAGGGGTAGGCAACTTTTACCTACCTCGGGCCGGTATGCTGGTCCGGAGCTCTTCTGCGGGCCGAGGGGGGAGGAAAATGGTGCCGCATGAGCAAGTTTTCCAAAATGGCGGCTGTGACTTGTTTGCACATGCGCAGTATTCTGGCGCATGCGTGAATGAGTCACGGCCTGCATTTTGGAAAACAAAATGGCAGCTGTGACTTGCGCGGTGGCAGCGGCGGCAGGACCAGGCTGGGGCCGGTCCAAAGGCCTTGCAGGCCATAGGTTGCCAACCCCTGACCTATAGTAACCTTTTGCCTTTGTCCTATATTGCTTCATCTAAGACATTTTCCTCTGGATGCATTCATCCTGACACGTGAGCATGCTAAAAGTAGAGATACTGTCTCATAAAAATGAATTAATGGCTTATTAATGAATTAAGGGTGGCCTCCTGGCTCCAGGGGTTTCTGAATGAGGTTGCCTTGGTGGATAACCTATACCAGGAATTGGAAAAGGGGAGTGTGTTCTTGTTGGTTCTGCTGGATTTCTCAGAGGCGTTCAGTACCATCAACTGTGGTATCCTTTGGGCCACCTCTCTGGAATGGGACGTAAAGGCACTGTTTTGCAGTGTCCCTGTTCCTTCCTGAAAGAGTGAACCCAGGTGGTGGTGCTGGAGGGGATTTCTGTTCAATTCCTTTGTTGTTGGTCTGTGGGATCCCACGGGGCTCTGTTTTGTCCTTCGTGGTATTTAACATATACATGTTAAGCTGCTGGGAGAGGTTGTACAGAGTATTGGGGTCAGGTGTCACCAGTATACTGATGATACCCAGCTCTGCTTCTCCTTTCCACCTCAATCCAAGAAAATACTTCACTTAGAGGACTCAATTCTGGGCACTGCAATTTAAAATGAAGATTAGCAAACTGGAGAATATCTAAGGGGGGTTATGAAGATGCTGAGGAAAGTGAAAACCAAGTTCTTTGAAGAATTGCTGAAGGAACAGGATAAATTTAGCCTGGGGAAAAGAAGCAGTACAATTGACAGACCTTCAAATGCTTGTAGATGGAAGACAGATGTTGGAGCAGATGTTTTTACAAGAACACAACCTGAACCAATGGCTTCAAATTACAAGAAAGAGGATTTAAATATGTAGAAAAACATCCTGATATAGGGTTTGTCATAGGGCCTTTGCAAACTGCCAGAAAGAGTGCACTTTAACTGCCCTGACTCAGTGCTAGGGAATCCTGTTAGTGTGGTGATGCAGCGCGTGGGAACCACGTAACGTGAAGCACCAGGATCCAGACTGTCTTCGATGAAGCAGGCAACGTTGTCAGTTATAGGAAAACTTCTTTCCCCTCCAGACAGAACAGAGAGAGACTCAGCAGATGTCTCACTAAGAGGCTTTTAATCTTCAGACGTTCTATATACAAAGGCTATGTACAATGATACACCAACGCACTCTCCAACAATCTCCACCTTCCACTATCAACCCACACGTGTGTCCAGAGGCTTGTCCCTTATATAGCCAGTGCTCCACATGGCTTTCTAGGCCTGCCTCTTCCTTTTGGACACCTGTCAATCATAAGCATGACTCAACATGTTTGCAGCCCTTTTGCAGCACTTACTGTGCTTTACAGCACCAGGTGACTCCCTGTCATTATGTCACCTCCTGTTTCATCAGCCTTGATGCTGCATGACTCAGCAGTGGCCAAATGCTTAGTCATCATGGCTGCTGCCATTCACCACATTGTGCATTTTCCCTGGAACATTATTCCAACATTCCCCTCCAAAATGAACAATGTGTGCACAAATCTTATTTTTATACTTTTTATGTAGTGTGTTCTTCTTAATCATGGAGTGTTTACCTGTGGCTCCCCTTTCTGATTCCCTTTTGTGACATATCCCACCAGCCTGACATTTCTAATGTCCTCTTGCTGTGTTTCAGTGCTCTGGCCTCTGTGCCACTGTCAAACCTGACCTGTGTAAGCCCCAGACTTTAGAACCCCGTTCTAGATCTCCGAGCTCCGGTCTAGATCCATGAACCTCGTTCTTTTCCTCCAGCAGCACTCTCTTGATATGCACTTCACTGGAAACTGTCCACCACTCCAGGCACATTTCTTCATCTGGTGCAACCGCACCCTGGCCTAGATCTACCTGCCATCCTGGCCTAGACGACCTTATCACTCTGCCACTTTCTAGGCTGCACCTACCGCTCTCCAGAGCCCTGAGCTTCCGCTGCTGCTCCTGGTGTCAAACCTAGCTCCAAGGCCAACCGCTCATGCCTCTCCACCTGCAGAGCCTTCGTGAGGATGTCAGTTACATTGTCCTCTGAACAAATGTACTCAAGTCTCAGAACGCCATTCTGGACCAACTCCCTCACATTCATATACCTGACACCTATATACTTTGTTCGGTTTTTCAGGTTCTCCGCCTCTGACATGGCAATGCAGGCCTGTAAGTCCTCATGCATGACCGTCGGTCCTGTGCATGCCTCACCTAGATCTTCCAGCAGCTGTCTTATCCATTGCACCTCTCCTGCCATCTCGGACAAAGCTGCAAACTCAGCTTCCGAGGTACTCAGTGCCACACAGCTCTGTTTCCTGCTTCTCCAAACCACTGGACTGTCTGCGTACCTAATCAGCAAACCTGTCACTGATTTCCTATCGTGCAGCTCAGATGCAAAGGAGCTATCTACAAAACAATCCAGCTGTGCTCCAGATCCCTGTAGCACAAGCTTCTGCTCCTTGCTGCCCTTCAGGTACCTCAATACCCTTTTCACCACAGTCCAGTCCTCTACCTTGGGATTGCTCACTCTACGGCTCAGCACGCCAACAGTAAAGGCTATATCTGGCCGTGTGTTATTGGCTATAAATATTAAACTGCCAATAACCGACCTGTACAGATCAGGATGCTCGAACACCTTGTCAGACTCTGTGCTACTTGTGAACCCTGGTGTTATGGGACTCCTAACCACCTTTGCACCTTCTAGTCCACATTTCTCCAGCAACCTCTGAATCTTCTTTGTCTGACTCAGCATCAATCTGCCATCTGCTGTTCTCTCCACTTCTATCCCAAGATAGGACTTGAGGTTCCCTAGATCTTTCAGGACAAATTTCCTTGCCAGCTCATCCTGCACGGCCTTCACCTCCTGCTCCATCTGAGCAGCCACACAGAGGTCATCTACATAAATGACTAAAGTGACCCCTCCTCTCCTATACACACATGCATCTGCCACACTCCATGTGTATCCAAGCTGTACCAGTTCCTCATGGATGCACCTATTCCAGCAGTGCGCACTCTGCTTTAGGCCATAGAGGGCTTTCTTGAGTCTGTAGACCCTGCCCTCCTTGCCATCATCAAACCCAGGTGCTGTTCCATATACACCTCCTCCTCAAGCTTGGCATTGAGGTAGGCGGTCTCAAAGTCAAAATGTCTCACTATCTGCCCTTTCCTGGCAGCCACTGCAAGCACTAATCTGAGACTTTCTGGTTTGGCTGTGGGAGAGAATGTCCTGTCATAACTCTCAAATCGCTGTTGTGAGAAACCTCTTGCTACTAGCCTGGCCTTGTACTTCTGGGTCCCATCAGGCATCTCCTTCCTTTTGTAGACCCACCTGCAACCTACAACCTTCCGGTCTCCTGGCCTGGCTACCTCCTCGAAAACCTCTCTCTTTACTAGTGAGTCAAACTCACTCTCCATGGCCTGGAACCACTTCTCTTGTTCCTCTCTGGGAAAAGTGAGAAGCTCCTGGAAACTCTCAGGTTCCTCTGCCACTGCAGCACACACCCTAGCGTTCTGTACTACAAAATGCTCTGGAGGCCTTCTCACCCTTTGTGTCCATCTGGGGATGACCACTCTTGTCTTACCCCTCTCATTCTCACTGTCAGTGCTGCTCTCTACACCCCTGTCTGTGGCTGTGGGTGTTGACACCTCACTCTCGGGTGTTGTGACAGTGGGAGCTTGGGTGCCTGTGGGCTGCCTGGAAGTGCTGGGCTGACTCTCTGTAGTGTCTTTTGGTGTTTCCACCCCTCCATTCCCAGTACTGTCACCACCCTGTTGTCCTAGTCTGATGAAGACTTCATGATTTGAGTGGATTCTCTCCCACCCAGAGTGCCTTTCAAAGTTCGCACTCCTGAACAACATGATGCACCCACCTCCCAGATGGAACCTATAGCTGTTCCCCTCATACCCCACAAACCTCAGTCTTTTCCATTTGGGGTCGCCCTTCTTCCAGAACCTCTGGGGAACCAACACATTGGCAAATTGCCCAAATACCCTCAGGTATTTCAGATTGGGTGGCCTCCCATACAGCATGTAGTATGGGGTTTGCTGCACCTTGGAATGCCACAGTCGGTTGCTTATGTGGCATGCCGCCAAGACTGCCTCCCCCCAAACACCTTCTGGAGCTTCAGCATCCAATAGCATAGTCTTTGATTTGGGTCAGCACGCCTATCTTCCTCTTGGCCAGTCCATCCTCCTGGGGCGTCGCAGGGTTGGTGGTGTTGTGGCAGATGCCCCTCTGCTTCAACCAGGTCTGTAGGCTGGAAGAAAGAAACTCAAAACCTCGGTCTGTAACAAGAGAGCCCACCTTGAAATCAAACTCCCTTTCCACTCTCTCCACCCAGGCCTTGAATGTGGGAGCTGCCTGATTTTTCTCCTTCAGAGTAAAGGCATATGTGTACCTCGTATGGCGATCCACGATTACCATAAGGTACCTATTCTCACCTATAGACTTGCTATAAGGGCCTGCTATGTCCACATGCACTACCTGGAATGGCCTCTGGGTGGCGCACTTGCTCCTTTTTGCAACAGGGAAGGCTTTCAGCTTAATCCTGCTGCATATAGAGCATTCCAGGCGGTTACTGCAATCCCTGGAACATTATTCCAACAAATCCTGGGAACTGTAGTTTATTGTGGCACCAGAGCTCTCTGACAGAGAAGGCTCAATGTCTCAGAAAAAAAAAAATACAATTCCCATGATTCCCTAGCACTGAGCCAGGACAGTTAAAGTGGACTTCAACTTCTTGAATCTCCCAGCCAGAAGCTTTTGTTGAGTATGAATGGTTAAAGGGGAATAAATCACCTTAGGAGAGGGTGGGCATTTCTTTGCTACAAATTTTAAAGCAAAGTTTGGATGGTTAGCTATCTGGGATACTCCACCAAACAGTGATACCTGTATTGGGCCAATCAATATGCACAATGTACATGTTGCAAGCTTTTGAAGCACCTCTGGCTGCTTCATCAGGCAAGGTGTTAAAAAACATACAGGAGGGGAAAAAATTGACTAAAATCTATGACTAACATTTTCAATCCCCCCCCCCCCCCGGTATGGTTTTTAACGCCTTGCCTGATGAGGAAGCCAGTGGAACTTCAAACATTTGCAACATGTTCATTGTGCATTTTAGTTGGTCCAATAAAGGTATTACTGTTTGGTGGATTTTGATGCTATTGTATGGCCAACATGGCTACCTCTGTATGTACCTGGAATACTGTGGTACAAAAGTTCCTAAATCAGCAGTAGGTCAGAAAAAATGACTTGTGTCCTCCTACTTTGTGATTCTGTCTAACCTTGTTTTTTCTCTAGATAGAAGAAAACCAGGGAAATGTTTTACATAATAGCCTTTGCATCATATAGTTTGACCAGGTCAAACCTCTTAAGGAACAGAAGGCACTATGCTTGTAGAGACTGCTTTTCCTAGTATATAACATGTTGCTTTGCTGGAAAAGAACAGAGGGCCTTTGCAGACTGCTAGAAATAGTGCAAAGTGAGTCCACTTTAACGGTTATGATTAGGGTTAGGGAATCATGGGAACTGTATTTTATTGTGGCACCAGAGCTCTCTGACAGAGAAGGCTCAATGTCTCAGGAAAAAAACAACAACAATTCCCATGATTCCCTAGCACTAACCCTAACCCTTAAAGTGGACTCAATTTGCACTATTTCTGGCAGTCTGCAAAGGCCCAGAGTTTGAACTGAGCAGAGATATGCAAGTACATTTCCTTGGCTATGATCTCTGTGACACAAAATTTATGTTGTTGTGTTTGTATTTTATATAGGCCTTAGTTTGAAGGAAGATAACATCTTTGGACTCTGTCTCCTCCTGGCTTCTTTCTTTGCCTGAGTGACCAATCTGATTTTGAGGGAAATTAATATTGCCTTCATTCATTTAATTTAAAGAAATTATAATCATAAGCAAGGGAACATGTAAGAGAGAGTGACCATCACCATTTGCCTAGTTAGTGTTGATGGGAGTTACAGTTGAGCCAACTGTGGGAGGTTGACAGTCTCCTCATCCCTGTTATACACTATGCTTTCCTCCCAAAAAGGGATTTCCAGTGCTGTATACATAAAGATCAAATAATCGGTACAGTAAAAACAACATAAAATCCAAACATCAATACAATAATATTGTGATAACTAAACACAATTTTCACCAGCACAAGCACATGCTCACACTTCAAAATCTATGTTTATGGACACATGAGTGATGGGTTTTTCTGTTTTTCTCAATCTGTCTTAAGGCTGTACTTTTGTTATGGCCAAACATGATGTGACTGTGGCAGATGCATGCCTCCTTCCCCTACTTTTCCCAGATTCATGCCTCATGTCTCGAATTGAAGCAAGAAATGTAGAGAAAGCAAGAGACTGTGGGGAGATGGGTGAGACCTGGGCCCTTGTGTTCATCTTGTTGTCATGATCAGACCTCCTCCCTCCTCTGCTGTTTATATTTGAATTGAGCAGACATGAAAATAGTGTTGTCCAATTTGGCTTTATAAAGCCTTCCCATTTGCACATTACTGACCATGATTGGGTAATACATATTCTCAGTGTTGAAGTAAAAAAGATACTGCTTTGGATGCCATCTCATAGTTCTCCAGTTCTGCTCAGGTGGAATAGGAGATGTTGGAGGAGTTAAGGTGTGATTTAAAAAAAGGAACAAGTCCAATTAACGTAGGCAGAGGCTCTGAAGAAATATAGTTGATTGTTGAGCTGCACAGTTCAAAAAGGATGTTGAAAAGCTAGAGCATGTCCAGAGGAGGGCAACCAAAATGGTGAAGGGTCTGGAAACCATGCCGTATGAGGAACAACTTAGGGAACTGGGTATGTTTAGCCTGGAGAAGAGATGGTTAAGAGGGGATATGTTAGCCCTGTTTAAGTATTTGAAATAGTTTCATTTTGAGGAGGGAGCAGGATTTTTTTCTGGTGGTTCAGAGAACAGGACTTGCAGCAATGAATGCAAGCTACAGGAAAAGAGATTCCACTTCAACATTAAGAGGAACTTCATGACAGTAAGAGCTGTTCAACAGTGATACACACACTCCCTCAGAGGGTGGTGGAGTCTCCTTCTTTGGAGGTCTTTAAACAGAGGCTGGATGGCTATCTGTCAGGAGTGCTTTGATTGTGAGTTCCTGCATGGCAGAATGGGGTTGGACTGGATGGCCCTTGTGGTCTCTTCCAGCTCTATGATTGTATGATTGGAAAGGGACAAAAGTATATTTTAAAAACCAACAACTTTCTCTTCAAGGAGGAGACCAAGGGAAAGTTTGGCCCAAACAGGATATTATTTTTCCTTCTTTCAGTGGTGCTTCTGTGGTTCACAACCATCTCCACTTATACTCATATAGTGTATATATCATATAGATATATATCTACTGAAAGGTAAACCCTATTGAATTAATTGAGACTTTTCCCCGGGTATTTTTTTTTTTTACTGGATTTCAGCCTTGCAATGTTCTTGGCTGAAGACAGATAACTTTCTCACACAGAATAGGAAGGATTTTATTGCCTCATGTGTGAAATTTTTGAGCAGTCCTAAAGGTTTGGTCCAGAGCAAGAAGAGCTACAATGGTTAGAACTGCTAATTTTCAAGGATGGATGCCTTATTCTTGCTTCTAGCCCCTTCATAGCAGTGAGGATTCAGTCCTCTCTGGCATGAAGGAGGAGGGATATCCTGGCATGCCCAGTTCCCAGAAAGGGGCGTTGGGGGGAGAGAGGGAGATGCTCACTATCACCAACCCAGAATGATCCTTCCCAGCAAGGCTACCAAATGTCTCCATTAATACATTCCTCATCTTTTCTTGCCCTTCAGCTGCTGCTCTAGGGAACTCTTTAATGAGTGTTTTGATTCTTTATGTCGTGTGAAAGCAGGGAGGCCAATTTTCACAGATATTTGAAAAGAACTGGAGATAAGGGCATATGTGCTGCAAAATGGGCCAATGGCATCTCCCTCCTTTGCTCAAGCTCTGCAGAAATGGCCTAGTCCTCTAATACAATTTTTATCAACCAGGTTTCCCTTCGTACCTCACAAATGGGTACCCTTAGGGAAAGAGATTTTCAAACCCTCCGTGAAAGTTAGTCCTATGCTTATGAAAAACAGTGAAAGATTCTGGAAATGTGCTCAACATTCTGCATCAACCATTTATTGTCCTTTTTTGTTGTTAATGGTTCCTATAAAGCTAACATGAAATCAGAAGAAGATATCCGTATCACCCATTATTAATGAGTGATAACATCTTTTTCTGATTTTACAGATTAGAGGGGGGAAAGTACCTGTGCATGAGAAGTAGAAGGATGAATGCTGACTATGTGAGGATAATGTATGGGAGAGCAGCTGGGGAAAGAAGCAAAACACCTCTAACAAAATATGATCTGTACAGCTTCTGTCAACATTTCAGGTAAAAAATGAGGTGAAGCATTTCAACCTCTTATTCTGTAGTAATCCAAGCTGCACAGTAAGCCAACCATAATGCCAAAATGCAACCTAAAGAATGTCCCTGTAGAATTTAAAGATATTTTAAAATATAGATAGGCAATATTAAGCCTAACTGACCATGAGCCAGAAGTACTCTGGACTGAAGCCAGGGATATCGGCAGGGAGGAATGCAAAAAGACATTTTGTGCAGCTAAAAAAGAGAAGCCTGAGTGGATGACAGATTAAACTCTTCAAGCCGTTTAGGACAAAAGAGAAATAAAAGTAGAAGGCGAGAGAAATAGGGTCAGAAGAATCCTGAATGCAACTGTTAAGCGACGTGTGTGCAGGGACAAAGAGAACTACTATAATAATTGATGCAGAAAAATAGAAGAATGGCAACAATAACAAAAAAGAAATAACAAGAAACTCCTTCCACAAGATCTGAGAAATCAAAGGGAAATTTAAACCAACAGTGGGGATGCTATACAATCAGTTGGGGAACACATTGAATTACCAAGTACAAATAAAAAGCTGATGGAAGTAATAAATTGAAGAACTATGTAAAAGAGATGAAAGGATGGCAGATTAATTGGAGGAGGAAGAACCATTTGAAGATGAACCTACAATTTTAGACAGTGCAGTGGAAACTGTTCACAAGGCACTTGGGAGAAATAAATCACCAGGAACTGAAGGCATGCCAATAGAATTGCCTCAATCTACAGAGACAGACTACTTTGGTTCTAACATCTGTCCACAAATATGGAAAACAAAAGAATATCCCACAGACTGGAAATGCTCAATATACATTCCAGCCCTGACAAAGGGGAATCAGAGAGTGCAGTAACAACAGGACTAATTTCCCATACAAACAAAGTAATGCTAAAAATTCTACAGCAAAGACTTTTACCATATATGGAGTGAGAAATGCCAGATGTCCTGGGTTCAGGAAAGAAAAAGAATACTACAAACCTATGTGGGTAATGGAGTGCACCAAAGAATTTCAGAATACAATCAGACTGCGCCTTATAGATTATAGCAGTTTTTGATTGTATATATCATGAAAAACTATAGATCTCTCTTAAAGAAATGGGTGTGCAACAACATTTAATTGTCCTGATGTGTAACTTCTACTCAGGACAAGAGGCTACTGTTAGGACAGAATATAGAGAAATGGAAAGGTTTCCAACTGGCAAGGGATCAGAGAGCCTATATTTTATCTCCCTATCTTTGAAATAGCTAAAGAATTTCCATACTTTTCCTCAGGCTGCATCTGCACTGTCAAAATAAAGCCATTTGACATCACTTTAGTTGCCATGGCTCAGTGCTATGGAATCCTGGAATATGTAGTTTGTGTGGCACCACAGCTCTTTGACAGAAAGGGCTAAATATCTCACAAAATTACAAATCCCAGAATTCCGTTATGTGGATACTGTGGCAAATAAATGGGTCCTAGGGCAAATCCAGCCTGAATTCTTCCTAGAAGCCAAGAGGACTAAACTGGGACTGTCATATTTTAGCCGTATCATTAGAAGAATAATACACTAGAAAATAACTAGAAAAGACAATAATGGTACCTATCGCATTACAGATGGAACAACTTAGTCAAGAAAGCCAAAGCCTGCAGCCCTGAGTTTAAAAGACTTGAGAAGAGCTGTTAATGATAAGGTGACCTGGGGGTCTCTCATTGATTGGGTGGCCATAAGTGGATGTCAACTTGATTGCAGTTAACAACAACCTTTCCTAAAAATCAGTGCTAGCTGTTGGCTCCAGTGGCAGTGGAGCTATCCAGAGTGCTGAGTCCTATGCACAAATTAAGTCAATCATTCTGGAGAACTTGGACTCAGACCTGGAGCTCTTTCCTACTACTCAGTCATAGTGATGTGATTCCACTTTAACTGTCATAGAAACATCCTTTGAAATCCTGGGATCTGCAGTTTAAGGAGGGGAATTAAGAAATATCTTCCATTGTGGTCTAATGTGTTCCCAAACTACAAGCACCGCCAATTCATAGGATGGAATCATGGCAGTTAAAGTAGAATTATAGTGCAATAATTATGTAGGGTGATGGGAACACTGAAGTGAGTTAACTGCCCTACTGAGATGAGAGCCACCAGGCACCAATAGTATGAATTATTTTTCTTCAGGTGACTTGAAAGTGAATTGGGCCAAGGTTTCAACAAGTGTATAAGTTACTATGTGGTGTGGAGATGATTTCAAACTGCATTTTTCCACTTCCACCTTTGCACAACTGCCCAGCAATAATTCCCAAGTATATCCTCCAGTTTTACAATAGCATATGCAACTGAGGACAACAACAACACCACATCAGATTTATTCCAAAATCTCAACTAATTGTAAATAAGAAGTGTGCTTAACAACAAAAACAATAACAATAACAAAATTGAAGTTGAAATATTTATTGTTACAATTCATTGGGAACACCCAGAGTAAAAAAAAAAAATGGTTTGGAGCTACTTTCTCCTGGTGCAACTTTTAAATTATTTATTTCTTAGGTTTATAGCTTGTTTTTCCTACAAAGAGTCAAAGGTGGAATATGTGGACCTCTTTTCCCTTTTCTAAAATCCTCACAATTCTGTGAGGTTGGCTAGGTTGAAGGCAGGATTGGTCCAGTGAAACTCAGCCCATGAGTGTCATGGATGAACCTGGTTCTCCCCAGTCCTACTCCAAAAGTATAATGACTATGGGCCTTTGCAGACTGCCAAAAATAGTGCAAATTGAGTCCACTTTAACTGCCCTGACTCAGTGCTAGGGAATCATGGGGACTGCAGTTTATTGTGGCACCAGAGCTCTCTGACAGAGAAGGCTCAATGTCTCAGAAAAAATACAATTCCCATGATTCCCTAGCACTGAGCCAGGGCAGTTAAAGTGGACTCAATTTGCACTATTTCTAGCAGTCTGCAAAGGCCCTATGTTGCACAGGATCTGAACATTTCTTTTGTTGAGCAGCTCATCTAGGCAGTGCATTGTTCTGGGCTCTGGGGGGATTAAGCAGGCTTAACCATCCGTGCAGGCTTTTACCACAAAAAAATGAAACTCTTTGTTTATGTTCACACATATGGCTATCTCATGCTGGAACTGTTGGCTGGCCTGTTACACAGGCAGTATGTAACATCTATTTTTTCCTTGAAGGACTGAAGTCAGAATTCATAGTGGCACAGTGTCACCATGAAATCTAACCAGACCCAATGTGCCTGAGATATGGGGGACCTTTTATATCATTAAACCTAGACTGAGGTGAAGATTTGTTACTGTATATCAAAGGATTTCAGATAGATGCTCTTTGAAGGAAACAATTTCCAAAGAGGGGAGATGGGGTGTTGATGTTATCTCATCCTCAGCTGAACACATCCTGGCTGGTACTCATAAATCTCCTAGGTGTGAATGTCCTGTTTTGCAGCTCCTAACCCTGGCCTTTTGATCTGTTAATGAATTGTTGAGGCAGACATGACCACTCAGGTATCTACGTGATGTCCTTGCTTCGGGTCCATGGTGGTTCGGGCTTTTCTGGTTTGGGGCCATGACAGGAGACCCACAAAGGGGTTTTTATATTAAAACAATGCTTGTAACAGTCAGAAGCACCAGAAGAGATCTTTGGCTGAAAATTTTAAATGCCCCTTCCTCAGCGGCCAATACCAGAATTTCAGGGGATGGAAGAGAGAGCATGGTGGGCACACTGGATAGCAGGCAGTGGCAGTATGTAGAAGCGGGCAAGCAGGCAAGCTGAAAGCTACTGCTTCAAATAAATCTAGCAAAAGAGCACTAGCTCCCATTATCTCCCCAAGCACTCTGATTGGAAGGTGCTGGTAAGATTCCTATTGTGAAATGGAAACTAGAGTTCTCAAAGGGCACTCCCATCATGGCATTTTTCTCATATGGTATTGTTGGAAGTGCACTGCATGGTTTAAAACAAACAAACTTGATTTTATTTATCTAAACTGAACAAGCTGGAACACTTTGGACTAGGGTAGATCTAAACTGAGCTCATCCATCTTTATCTGAATTCCCAAAATGAAATGGTCTAAATCAGCCCAGTTCAATTCAGAATGAGGAACTTGACCAAGGCAGCTGCCACAGTCCTTTTTGTCACTGTTGTGAGCCTACAAGTTGTTTCCAATTTATGTTGACCCTAAGGTGAACCTATCATGGGGTTTTCTTGGCATGTTTGGTTCAGAGGAGATTTGCCATAGTCTTCCCCAAAGCTGAAAGTATGTGACTTGCCCAAGGTCACCTAGCGGGTTTCATGCCTCAGCTGGGACTCAAACCCTGGTCTTCAGAGTTGTAGTTGAACACTCAAACCACTACCCACATTGCAAAATTTCAAAACAACACAATTCTATTGTGAAATACACAGACATCTCTAGGCTTATGACCAGTGAACATTTTCAGGATCTATACAAATCCATTTCCACTTGCCACTTGTGTTGAATAAGTCAAGGGCCTGCTTCACACAGACCAGCAAACCATAGCTTATTGATCCATTGCACAAGCTGGTGTGAACCATCCATACACCCCTTCATGTGCAAGAGGAGGAGGTTTACAATGTCTATTCCAGTTTGTTGTTATGTCTAAACTAAGCAAATGTTTTTTTGAACTGCATTTTGTTGGCAAGCTGGGATACCCTGATTTGATATCTGAGCTTGCTAATAAACTGGAGTTTGAACAACCCACCATTTGCTCAGGTTAGACATAGCAACAAATTGGAAGGTTTAAATTATTTCCCCTCATGTACCAAGTGTGAGACCTAGGGTAGAACATCCTGAAATAAGTAAAAAACTTGAGGAAGTAGCTGATCTTTGTAGGATGAGCACAGGGATATGTATGTCATGCATATTGTGATGACAAGGTTGTATCAACAAGAGAAAAGCACACCAGCTTCGAATATTGTATGTCTACATTCATATATGCATGCACATTTTTGGTATACTGTATTTTCTGGCGTATAAGATGACTTTTTAACCCTGGAAAAGGGTCTCAAAAGTTGGGGGTCGTCTTATACACTGGGTAGAGGAGGAGGAGGAGGAAGGGAGAAGGAGAAGGGAGCCAGGCGGAGGACGAAGGGAGAAGGGGAAGGGAGCCAGTTCTATAGTATAGATGCAGCTTGAATCTGCACTGCAGAAATAATGCAGTTTGACACTGCTTTAACTGCCATGGCTCCATCCTATCGACTCCTAGGATCTGCAGTTTGCTTTGTGGTACCAGAGCTCTCTGACAGAAAAGGCTAACTATCTCACAAAACTGCAAATCCCAGAATTCCATAGCCTTGAGCCAGGGCAGTTAAAATGGTATCAAACTACTATAATAAATTTCTTCAGTGCAGATGCAGCCAAAGTTGATGTGTTGCTTGGGCATGGCTTCTTTAACAAATAATTCTGCATAATGAGAGAGAGAGAGAGAGAGAGAGAGAGAGAACCCTTGAAGATTTATCTAAAGAAGAACCAAGTTCCTTACTTGGAGGTTATATGTGTATTTTGTGTGCCTTCAAATTGTTCCTGACTTAATGGTGATGATGGGGTTTTCTTGGCAAGATTCTCTCAAGAAGAGCTTTGCCATTGCCTTCCCCTGAGGCTGAGAGTGTGTGACTTGTCCATGTTCACCCAGTGGGTTTCATGGCAGAGTGGGGAATCAAACCCAGGTCTCCAGAGTGGTAGTCCAACACTCAAACCACTACACCATGCTGGCCCCTATTCCCATGTACTACCTACGAAACAATTGCAGACTTTTATGTTGTTCTTGTGTGTCTTCAAGTCCTTTCCGACTTATGGCGACCCTAAGGCAACCTTATCATGAGGTTTTCTTGGCATGTTTCTTAAAATGGGGGTTGCCATTACCATCCTCTGAGGCTGAGAGTGTGTGACATGCCCAGGGTCACTTATTTGGCTGCAAATTATACATACCCCAGAATGCATCACCTAGTATATTGGCAGTCCATCTCTATAAGTACAGATGGGGAAACAGGGTGAAGAAAGCCGGTGAATGCAGGTAAACTTGTTTTCATGGCATCCCAGGTGGGAAAGAGGCTGAACAACTACCTGCTGGGGATTCTTTAGCTGGAGATCCTGCAATGAGCAGAGTTTTGGACTCCATGGCCCAAAAGGCCCCTTCCAATACTATGGTTCTATGATCATATGAATGGACCTTATCATACCTAGTGTGGGAATGACAGGGCCAGTGCTGCATCTTCCCATTTCTGGATTCAAGGAAAGGCACGTATGGTATACAAATGCATTTCTATATTGTCATATGAGTATGTTGGGGAAGGGAATTGCAACTTGTGGGCTGCATGAGCCCCCCAAGCCTCAATTTGCATAATTTCCAGTTAATTATTTTTTAATGATTTAATTT
This sequence comes from Phrynosoma blainvillii, assembly GCA_026167975.1. Lineage (NCBI taxonomy): Eukaryota > Metazoa > Chordata > Lepidosauria > Squamata > Phrynosomatidae > Phrynosoma > Phrynosoma blainvillii. The sequence continues at coordinate 239,666,376 of JANUYF010000002.1, forward strand.
TTTAATGTTGCATTTTGTTGCCAATGGGGAGGCCAGCTCACCACCACAAAATATATGTTACCCCTTCTTTGTCCCCCTCCCTAACATGTTTTTGCAGTGCAGCCATGGAAAGGTAAGACCAGCCTACAGGATCATTCTGCACCAAAGTTTCCTCCTTAGATCTGGTGTGAAGCTTATTGACATCCTTGATCTCTTTGGAATCACCATCAGAAATCAAGTACCTCCGATAAAACTCTTACCCTGCACCTTTCTTCAGGGGAATCACTCTACACATTCAGTAGTCAGTCTTCCAGTTATCTGAATGGTTTTGTGAGTTACAGCTCTTCTTCCTTGCTCAGGATAGCTGAAAGGAGCAAAAGGAAGGACCTGAAACAGAGATTGGGGGAACCCACCTATCTTCCTTTAAAGATATGAAATGTGTGTGTATAAGAGAGAATGAAGGTGAGGGTGAATAAAGAGGGTGAAATGTGTGGTGTAGTATGATGGCATATTTTGAAATTTTGAAGTGTGGCAAATGCACACCATAAGCTTTCCAAGGAGAAGCTCAGAATGCAAGCAACCATGTCGACCTAGGTGAACATGCCAGGTCTAGCAGTTTTCCTTCCCAGCAGGAGGTCTTTTGTAAAGACTTTGGAAACATCTTAATTCAGGAGAAAACCACTCTGAAATTTCTTGCATCTGAGCAAGGGTGCCTCACAACAATAGATTTTTGCTGACTCCTTCCCTCCTGCCTCAGCTAAGTTAAACAACAGGAAAACCCATATGTGTGTTGGGTGTGTGTGTGCAGATGAATGATATCATTGTTTTGATGGAGCTTCAAATCTACAAGCCCTGGCTCCACTACACCCTGGTGAAGACTGGACATCTACCTCTGTCAATATTCCTGAATAATACTGGAGCCTATAGAATTGTGCTGCTGTGGGCAGGCATGTGTACCACTTGAAGGAGTAGATTGACCCAGAGGTATAGTTATGGGGGAGGACCCTTGCCCCCTACATAGGACTTCTGACCCCCACCCATGAAATTTCCCTTCAGCCCCCATATTTCCAACATTGCAGGGAGTGAAACCTTGATCATTGTTCATGCCTAAGACTCTTACATTTATTCTCTTCACATTCCCTTGATGTCTTTGCCTGCCATTTTTTTTAATGTCTAAACTTTGTTACTAAATGCTCAGCTGAGGTTTAAGTTACCATAGTGCTAGAAAGAACATTTCAGGCAATGCCCTCTTTTTGCCCTTCCAATAGCTGCACCTCTGGGTAGACTGTGCCAGTGCTTTGGACACAGTCTGAGAGACACTGTTCATGCCAAAGCTCCAGACAACACAGTGGAAGGTACCAAAGTCTTCTCACAGGCATTCCCATGTTGTCATTACACTCTGGTGGTGATGGCACCATGCATTGCAAATGACTATGGTCTAATTTGCACTGCAGAAATAATGTAGTTTGTCACCGCTTTAACTGCCATGGCTCCATCCTATGGAATTCTGGGATTTGTAGTTTGTTGTGGCACCAGAGCTCTCTGACAGAAAAGGCAACATATCCCACAAAACTATAAATCCCAGGATTCTATAGCATTGAGCCATGGCAGTTAAAGCGATATCAAATTGCATTATTTCTGCATTGCATATTAGACCTATATCTCAGTCCTTCAAGTGGCCTTTCTCATTGTGTGATGGGTTATAGCATAAATGCAGAAGCATTTGAGTAGCTGGATAGGCTTCTCTTACTAGTAGGAAAAATAGAGACCAAGGGTTGACTATTGTAGTATTAAGGCAGGGATGGGACACATGTGCCCTTGCAGATGCTGTTGGACTTCACCGTGTTGGTCAACCTATGGCACACATGCCAGAGAAGGCACGCAAAGCCATTTTCCCTGCCATGCAGGATGGGGAAGAAGAAAAGGCACACTCCTGTTTGTCCTGGCCACCCCAGGCCTTCAGCTGCCTCCAGAGAGGCAGCTGGAGACCAGGGAAAGGGCTGAGGGGAAGCAGTCCCACCTCAGAAGTCATAGCCCCATAGGGCAGACCTACTGCCCCAAAAGTCCTGGCTCCAGCACGGGGTAACACTTGGTGCCAGAAGGCCATTTAATTTGGGCACTCAGTGTTTCCATCACTGGACTACAGCTTCCAGTGTTCTTCAACATGTACTAGGGCAAGGCTATGTAAGGCAAGGGGATAGCATCCAGGCATGCTCTGCTTCCCAGCTCCTCATTTGCAGCACTGAAAGCTCAATGCAACAGATGATCCCAACTGTTGTCACTAGATGGCATCCAATTCATATTGCACCAAGCAGCTCTTGATGCTGCTTCTCCTCTTTCTTCCAGTCCTGACTCTAAGCAGAGCATCCTTCCCAGATGGAAACAATGCAGCCTATTTGCAAGGTTAAAGCAGAATATTTCGGATGGCCAGGATGATCCAAGACAGCTGTCAGGCTGGGACGGTGGAGCTGGTCCCTTTAACCATTGCCTCACCAACTGTGACTGGGAGTTGGTTCTCAAATAGGAATCAAGCCCTGGAAATGGCATCTACCTGGAAGTGCTGAAGCTTGCTTGGGAGAAAGAAAAGAGCCAACCTTTGCTGTGAGGTTTTCATTCAGGTACATGCTGAGAGAGAAGGGAGTAACTGGCTGTGATGAAGGATCGCCTCAGTAGAAGAGTGTCTGGGTCCAGGTGTTTTTTCACCTGAGCGGTGGATTTAATACTTGAAGAAAAGGGTGTTGTGTTTGCCTCAATTTGCTCCCAAAATGTGACTAAAATCACCACTACACCATTCAGTCTTCTTCTGTCTGTTTTCATACCTGTTCCTGCTAAAGCTGGCATCCCTTAAGAGAAAGCACAGAAACAGAGTACCTAAGGAGGAAAACGAAGCTCTAATTTGCTTTATTTGTGTGGATATTTATTGGATCAATTCAGTATCCCTTTGCTTCACGTGTCGTCGGAGAGCCTCTAACCATGCACTCTTTGCAATAACCGTGGTCAGACTGATCAAATACTGGCGGTATTTTTAATTTTTTTCCAAAAAAAAAAAAATTACAAAGTTTGAACAATGATTACAGTGAATTCAGATGGGAAGATAATGATCAGAAGATGTCTCGTCACTCTAAGGCCTTTTAGGTAAAGTTCTATTTTGCTTCATGGTGGTGTAAAGTTTGGGAGGAAATGGGGGACTTCCTAACTGTGTGATATGCCAATCCTTTTGTTGCCTAAGGGGAGAGTCCAGCAGAGGTTAAAGTCTACAAAAGAATCAAGTTTGACTTCACCTGAATGCAGGTGGTCGGATGCCTTGCCATAGTGGTGTCATGCTGGAATTGATGCTGGCTGATTTTTTGGGAGTGAATAGTTACACATAAATGATGTGTTGTTGAGAGTTGTAGACAAGAGGGCTATATAATTTTAAACTTCATTAACTGTTTGTTGTTGCCGTCATCATTGTGTGCCTTCAAGTCGTTTCTGACTTATGGACACCTAAGGTGAACCTATCATGGAGTTTTCTTGGCAAGAGTTGTTTAGAGAACGTTTGCTATTGCCTTTCCTTGAGGCTGAGAGCGTGTGACTTGTCCAAGGTCACCCAGTGGGTTTCATGGCTGAGCTGGGAATTGAACCCTGGTCTCCAGGGTCATAGTCCAACAAATCACTATGCCATGCTGGCTCTGTACCTTAGATATATTATTCTAAGGGTACATCTATGTTGTAAAATAATACGGTTGACACCACTTTAAGTGCTGTAGCTTCATTCTATAAAATCATGGGATTTGTAGTTTTACAAGGTGTGCTGGCACCTCACAAAACTACAAATCACAGTATTCTGTAGGATGGAGCCGTGGCAGTTAAAGTAGTGTCAACTACATTATTTCTACAGCGTAGAAATCTAAGTTAGCTGGTCTCTGTGAGATTAGTCCAGGACTGTGCAGTTTCTGCTCTCAGTGAATTCCAGGAATTTCAATTTCTCCTTGCTATTGTGTTAAAAAAGTATATATTTTTTAAATGGATGGCATTACACTTGGTCTCCACCAAGCCAAGACAGATTCTTGTGTTTGTTTGGTGGCTGCTGTCAACTCTTTGCTCTGTGTACCGCTTCACCTTCCTTTTCTCCTAAAATGATATGAGGGAATTTAGCGTATTTGACAACTGCATTCAAAAGGCACTGTCTTTGGTTTGTGTTATGTAAGGAGCAAATAATTCAAAAGACTGCAATATTAAGTAAGAGTGTGGATTTCTTTTCTTTTTTTTTAATGGTAACAAGAAATATGGCCAGAACCTGTTGTTCTATGGTGGCCTGTTCTTTCTAGACAGCTAAGTTTAGAATGCTGATTGTTGATCACTCAAATTTGCCAAAATTGGGAGACTGGTCCATTCCATTCAGTAGCTGGTTGCCCCACCTGGTGGGATGAAGTGAACTTTTTGAAGGAGCTGCATCTTATTTAAAAACCAAGGCTGGGCTAGAAAAGGGACATAAGAGAGATGAAGTTACTCTGAAGTCCCATGACTCATTAAATGTCCCCTGATGTTCAAATATTTCTGGGATGGGTAATGTTTGGCCTTCCAGGTATTGTTGGACTGCATTCTCATCTTGCCGCCTACTTGACTCATGCTAATGGGAGTTGCAGTCTAACAGCATCTCGAGGCCCAGACTTTGCTCACTCTTATATCAGTAGCTGCCCCCCCATGACTGTTTGCAGTTTAAATTTGAAGTCTGTGTATGCTCTTGGGGGAAGAAGTGAGATGATGGGTGCATCTACACTGCAGAAATAATGCACCTTGACACCATTTTAACTGTCATGGCTCCATCTGACAGAATCCTGGGACTTGTAGTTTTGCAAAGCACCTGCACTCTTTGGCAGAGGAGGCTAAAGACTCTGTAAAACTACAAATCCCAGGATTCCATAGGAAGGAGCTACAGCTCTTAAAGCAGTGTCAAACTGCACTATTTATACAGTGTAGATGCACTCTAAGGTGGTACGCATAGTGAAAGGCTATGTTGGTGAGACAGCTACACAGACCACTCAGATTGTCCTCATGATAAAACTGCTGTTGATGTTACCTTGCAAACAGATACCAAGAAAACAGCTTCCAAGAGATGAAGATGACTGAAAGTGGATCAATGATGATTTTATGGCTATTCATCAGTTTATAATACTTTAGTCTTCTACACCAGCAATAAGTGGGTTCCTGGATTAAAAAAATCATCATAGTAAATAAAAATGCAAATAGGAGATTATGATTTCCAATAAATCTTGGAAAAGCTACTACTGTATTTTGAACTACAGCTCTCAAAGGGGGGTTGCAGACTACCAGAAATAGTGTGAATTCAGTCCACTTTTAGGGTTAGGGTTAGTGCTAGGGAATCATGGGAACTGTTATTTTTCTGAGACATTGAGCCTTCTCTGTCAGACAACTCTGATGCCACAATAAAATACAGTTCCCATGGTTCCCTAACTCTAACCCTAACCCTAAAAGTGGACTGAATTCACACTATTTCTGGCAGTCTGCAACCCCCCAAAGTTTCCCAGACAGTATGGCCACTGACTATTTTATCATGGGTATGTGTGTTTCTGATAGTTATAGTCCAAAAAATGTAACGATTTCAATAGCTTGATCTTACCAATGTCTTTCTCCTTTGGAGGTTTTTAAACAGAGGCTGAATGGCCCCCTGTTGAGGGTGCTTTTATTGTGAGTTCCTGCATGGCAGGGAGTTGGACTGGATGGCCTTTTTGGTCTTTTCCAACTCTATGATTCTTGGAAGTTTCACTAGACCCATATTTGTTGATGCATTGATAGCATTCAAGACCTGCTTTATACCTGGAGTTTATAGTGAGAGCCAGCATGGCATAATGATTGTGTGTTGGACTCTGACTCTGGAGTCCAGAGTTCAATTCCTGGATTGGCCATGAAACCCACTAGGTGACCTTGGGCAAGATGCATGCTCTCTCAGCCTCAGGGGAAGGCAATGGCAAACCTCCTCTAAACAAATCTTGCCAAGAAAATCCCACAATAGATTTGCCTTGGGGTTGACATAAGTCGGAAATGTCTTGAAGGCACACAACAACAACGTGGCTCCAATGTTCAGGATTTCTGTTTGTGAAAACAACAGCAAGTAGTTTCATGGTGGTGGGGAGATGACACTGAGGGAGGGGGATGTTTCATGCTTTTCCGCTACACGGTTTCCCCCATCAAAGCTTGCCCTCTTGGAGCTACTCAGCAGGGAAAACTGTATGGGCGTTTTCACACGGGGCTTTAGGCGGACGCAATCCTACCTCCCTCCGGCCCCAGTCCGGCTCCTTTTCCAGTGTGTTCACACTCACGTCGCAGCAAGTCCGGCCTCACTCCGGCCGATCCAGCGCTAACTCCGGCATCAGCCCCGGCAAGGTAATTCCTTTTTCAAAAAGGAATTAAGTTGCTGCCGCCGGAGCCATTCCGGAATGAGCGGCACGGTCGGCTCCAGGCGGCTTTGGTGGGTCTAGTGTGAAAACGTCCTACAAGGGATCTGTGCCTGAGCTGGTGCTAAACCAAATATTTTTAATTCAGGATGCTTGCCTTAGAGTCCTTATAAGTCAGAAATGACTTGAAGGTACACAACAAGAAAAACAAGTTATTAGGATTGGATGTACCTAGAGGTGTGCCAGTGTTTTATTGTTGATCTATATAATTTTAAACTTCATAACTTCATAACTCATTGTTGTTGTGTGCCTTCAAGTCATTTTCAGCTTACAGCAACCATAAGGTGAACCTTTAATGGGGTTTTCTTGTCAAGGTTTGTTCAGAGGAGATTTACCATTGCTTTCCCTGAGGCTGAGAGCAGGCAAGGTCCCAGTGGCTGTCATGGCTAATCTGGGAATTGAACCTTGGTCTCCAGAGTCATAGTCCAACACTCAAACCATTATGCCATGCTGGCAGTGTACCAGTACCAGTCAAAAAGAAATCACATATTGTTGGTACTGCAATGATGGTATGTAGGCATCATAGGCAGTTATAGCCAAGCATTAGCGTGAATCATTACTTACCTGAAATCTAAGAAGAAATGGTTTCCTTCAGTTGGCAGTTGGCCCTCCTGCCTCTTGGATTAGAGGAAGGAGCATCCATGCCAGAAGTTCCTCAATGCCAACTTCAGAGAGAGAGAGAGACTACCATCCCAGCCTTCCACAATCTGGTGTCCCACAGGTGTGCTGAAATGCCCTTTATTCTCAACTGGATGGGACTGACTGGGATTTTTGCCCAATGCATGTAAGGAAGGGAGACCAGGTTGCAGCAGGATGAGCTAAATCGAGGCAGTTGCCCCCTTGACAGAACGACAAGAATGAAAAGCTTACATGAAGTTACCAATCTGACATAATTGTGCTTTTAAATGCAGAAAGTAAGAAACAGGTGTCTGAAAATCCATTTCATATGGCTTGTACCTGTGAGAAGAATGCAGCAGCATGGAGGTATATGTAGATTTGTGCATTTGATGGCAAATACAGATTTGCTGTTCACTACAGGTCTGCTCTCCAGGAGCTGTGATGGGCTGGGGTAGTGGCATGCACATCAGTGGAGCAGACAATTTACTTCATGTTTTAACCTGGGGCTTTTAAAGCTTTTTAAGGCTGTTATTGCTTACCTTCAAGTTATTTCCAACTTATGATGACCTTATCACAATGTTTTATTGGTAAGATTTGTTCAGAGGTGGTTTGCCTTTGCATTCCTCTGAAGCTGAGAGAGTGTAACTTGCCCAAGGTCACCCAGTGAGTTTCCATGGCTGAGTATGGATTTGAACCCTGGTTTCCAGAATTGTAGTCCAGTGCTCAAATCACTACACCAGACTGGATGTCAAAACAGTTTCTGCCCCTTGAACAGCTCCCGTACAGCAATCTAAAACCTAGAATGGATTCACCATCCCACTGACAAAGAATCCATGGACTGCCACTGATTGGTCACTGCTTTCTTCTGGCAAATTCACATGGAAGAAGTTCATATGGGCAAAGGTGCTATAAGATCTCTCTTTACCTCAGATGTGCAGTTTACTCTTCTCTGAAAAAAGTGCCACTCCTGATCTTGCTTAGGTTCCTAGGAAGGCTGGCTGAACTAATGCAAGTTGAACCCTAAGATGAGGTTGCGTGCAAAACTAGAAACTGGGTGGAAGGATGTGTATTTCAGTAGCAATTCACTAACTGTGCCAGTTGTGTCACAGACTATACACAGCCATCAGCAAGAGCTGTCACTTTCTCTCACGCTGAATGACGCTTGGCTTAATAGAACAGCAGAGCCCAATTTAAGAGGGCTGCCGAGCTGAAGGATGGCATGAGTGGAGACTGGCAAGGCCCTTTAAAAAAGTTGGCATGATTTCAAACTCTGTCTGGGGCAGGTGACTGCTGCATTTGCAGGGCCCAATTGTGGTCTCTCTTGTGGGATGCATTGTTGATTTTCTCTTCTGGTTGTGACTTTGAGTTTTTGGGTAAGGCAGTTTTTGCAGGTTTGGAGTTTCTGGCTGGTGGTGATGAAGTGTGTATTAGGGAAAACTAGGGCTCTAGGACTCAGTTTCCCACTGTTTTTTTTTTTTTTTTTTTTACTTTTCACTGCAAGTTTTCACTTTTTTGTGGTCTGGGGGCTTTTAAGGGAGTGTTCAAGGAATCTGGAGCCCAGGAAAAGCCCCTGGAGTTGACACATGGCCACTTCACTACACTTTACCACCCTCAAATTAAATTAAGGGGCCGTTTTCATATCTTTTTGTATACCATACTTGTGTATAAAGATAAGCACACTGGCAGTGCTGGAATTTTTCTCTCCAACTCTCTTCCGTCCCACTATATCTCTTGATAGTCCAAGACTCTCATGTTGGGAAACTCTTCATTGTCTTGGCTGTGCACATGCTATGGGATGTAGGCACACATGCAAATGTAATACTACAAAAATATATTTCTAACCCTAAAATCTAGAGTGAATAGTATACCACCACTGACATGGAAGTTACCAGCTGCTGCCATAGGGGAGAGGTGCTGCCTTGTTCAGCACAGAAATGTCTTAGCCTGGCATTGCTGAGCTGATTTTAACCTGGAGAATGTGAGCCAAAGATGTAAGCAAACAAAATTTGGTGATGATGTGACACTAACCTCCTACTTGAATTCTATAGATAGACTTGTTATTGTGTGCCTTCAAGTCATTTCCAACTTATGGCATCCCTAAGGCAAACCTATTGTGGTTTTCTGAGGCTGAGACTGTGTGACTCACCCATGGTCACCAAGTGGGTTTCCATAGCTGATCAGGGAATCAAACCCTGATCTCCACAGTTGTAGTCAAATGCTCAAACCACTATACCATGCTGGCTCTATAAATACACTACAGAATGTTAAATATAATCTAAATGGCATAATAGTGTAGGAAAACTGCTATAATGCAACATAGCTGAATCCAAACACGTTGCCATAGACCAGTGCCACCAAATCCCAGGGGACTAAAATTCTGCACCCTCTGCTTCTTCTTATCTCCACTCTTTTCTTCCTCAATGCAAGGAATCTTAGTAAAATATGGATACTGATTAGTCTGGCCTGGATTAACGTTTATGTTACAGAAAGCTGTAACCCTCTAATTTTTAGTGTTGGACCTCAGGTGAGGGTACCTTGGACCACAATGGAATTTGCTGCCAAGCCAAAATGCCTGAAAAACTTTCCCAAAACAAGAAACAAAGGACGTTTTCACACGGGGCTTTAGGAGGACTCAATCCTACCTCCGTCCGGCCCCACTCCGGCTCCATTTCCAGCGTGTTCACACTCATGCTGGTGCCATCCCTGCGTCCGTCCGGCTCCTCGCTCCGTGTGTTCAAACGCACGGAGCAGCAAGTCCGGCCTCCCTCCAGCCTCCCTCCGGCCTTACCACCACTAACTCCGGCTTCAGCGGCTTAAAGGTAATTCCGGGTTTTAAAAGGAATTAAGTTTTTGCCGCCGGAGCCATTCCGGAATGAGTGGCTCCAGGCGGCTTTAGGGACTAGTGTGAAAACGTCGATAGAGTGTGTTTTTATGTTAAAGCTATAGGAAGTTCCTGGAAGTGTGATTATGCTTTAAAGCAAGGTGCATGTTCTCATGCACCTTGTTTACAAAAGAATTAATAGTTATTTTGCTGCCATTATGCCACTGAAATTTGGCAATAGGGGATGGAACCCCAGGGCTGTATAAGCAGGTAAGGGGGCCTGCGAGTTGTCCACCCCCACCGTAGAAATGTTTGAATTTGAAGCAAAATGTAATAAGGATGCCTTCTTCTGTTGTTCCCTTTGCAAGACCTTTAACAGGCAAACAAATGAACAAAATCTACAACAGCAAATCCAAAACAACCTTCTGGTTCTTATGGGGCTAACATAAACAGGGCTTCTTAAAATAGGGGCTCTTTGCAGCAATGTTAAAAATTTGGAAGATATGGCTAGATGGAAATCAGATACTGATTAGGAGGTGTTTTTGTTTTGTTTCGGGGAGGAGGGAGTAAACTCAATTGTCTGATCGCTGTATTGCCCCATTGAAGTTCTCCCAGTTTTCTTATTTTGATTCTTATAGGTACTTCAGGCACTAAAGGTTTGACATTTTTCATCTTATAATGAAATTCAAGACCATGCAACTTCTTTATTTCGCTCCCTTTCAGTTAATCATGATTAGTTTTTCCTTATTCTCCCTCCCCTCCAGTGGTCTAAATTAGTAATTAAACGCAATGTTTAACCATCACTCCTTGCTAGATTATAATTATGAAGATTCAAATGCACAAACAAGGTCTTGCATAATGATGAGTCTCTTGTCAATGGGGAGAATCTGAAGAGAGAGAAAAACCCAGGATCCATAAATACCCAAATTTCCACTATCTCTGTAGTATCACTTTATGAAATTTACGCTTTAGAGAACAGACTGTTGCTGTAAAGAGTGAATTGTGTACAGAAGTCAGTTTTGGTGATCTACTATTGTAAACTGTAAACCCTCCCCCCAATAGGCTGTGATTCTCTTCCCGTATTTTTAAAGGATATTCCCAGACAGCAGGCATCCCATTGCTTATATAGTACTATTGCACAAAATCCAGGTGTGTTTGTGTATGTGTGTGTGCACAAGCATTTATAGGTTGACCATCTATACTTCAGGGAAAAAGAGGAAATACATCACACAAAGAGAGGATTAAAAAAGGATATAGATTTGCATAAAATGTGGATATAGCTGATCGCTAGAGCCAGTGTGGTGTAGTGGTTTACATGTTGGACTATGATTGTGGAGATTCCCACTTGACCATGAAACCCACTGGGTAACTTTGGGCAATTCACTCTCTCAGCCTCAGGGGAAGGAAATGGCAAACTTCTTCTGAAGAAACTTGTCAAGAAAACCTCATGATAGGTTTGCCTTAGGGTTGCTGTAAATCAGAAATGACTTAAAGGAATACAACAACAAATGCCAATCTATATGTAAATAGGCAAATTAGAAAATAATTTCTACAATGTTTTTGAAAAAGACATTACATACCACCATAAGAAGTAGGAGATTTTGTAGCACCTTTGAGACTAACTGAAAGAAAGAAGTTGGCAGCATGAGTTTTTGTAGACTAAAGTCTATTTCCTCAGATGCATATGGTGAAGTGGAAGCTAGAGCCATATATATCCCATTAGTATGTGAGAATGTCAATTCAAATTCAAAATCCTTTGTGTATGGAAATGAAGTGTTCACTCATAATATTAGGGGGACCTTCACGTGCTCATCCTCCAATGTGACTTATGCCATACTGTGTCAGCAATGCCCTTCAGCACTCTGCATCAGGCAAACAGGCCAGTCCCTGTGCCAGAGAATAAATGAACATAAATTGGACATTAGAAATGGGAATACACAAAAACCAGTGGCAGAACCATTTCAATCTCCCTGGGCATTCCATCTCAGACCTCAGAACAGCTCAGAACTCCAAAGTTAGAATGGAAAGAGAAATGCAGAATTGGAGTTCATCCACAAACTACAGTCCCTCAGCAATGGATTGAACAAAGATAATGGCTTCCTGGCACACTACACACATTTCAACATTATCTGACCCCATTCTCATGGGGGTGTCCTACACTCATCTATTCTCTTCACCTACAGGCTAGTTCCCCTTGCTAAACTGGTCCTGCCACTTCATTTCCACACACAAAGGTTAGTTCTCAATGCCTTTGTTCACAAACAGCCATCATTAAAACTGGACTTGCCCCTTCATTTCAATACACAAAGGATTTTGAATTTGAATTGATATTCTCACATATCAATGGCATATATATGTCTGTCCCTGGTTCTCTCTACATACCGATTCTACAGATTAATTTGGCTATATCTTTGAATCCCACCATAGGAAATTAGACTGTGACCAGATGCTTGTTACTCAGTTTACTCTTCAGATACTAATGGTATAAGGGCAAATTCAGGGCTCCTCCTCCTCCTCCCTATGATATGCTACCTTTAAACTAAACTGAGATGGGAAAAGCCTTTGTATTAATGACACCTTCAAGCAGTGGACTGACATCTCTAGAATAGGACACATGGCCATAGTAGGCTATGCATGGTTAATTGTGGTGATCATGTGGAAGCTACCATGCATCTAATATGGGGTAAACTTTGTGCCATCATTTCTGGTTTGGAATTGACAGGTGACACCTACACTAATCATGCAGAATGTTTGATCTTCAGCATTTATTATTTAGCAGCAGTGAGTATCACACCACTAGCCATGCAGGTTTCAAGTGCAATGTTTGAAAGTTTGTGTTCTTGAGCGATTGTAAAATGTTGTAAAACACACATCCACAGAGGGACACATCCACATGCTGATTACTTCTCTCTACCAGCACCGGCTCTACTATTAGACAGAGTGAGACACCAATTTATACTGGGTGACATGGAAGGAGCATCACTTGCAGCCACCTGGTTGTTCACCTCTGCGGGTGGATAGAACCCAGGCTGTTCTGAACCCATGCTACTAAACATGGTGGTCTGAGGACTGGTGCTGGTCTATGAGCCATTAACTGCTGGTCCACAGAGAGTCTCCAGGAATTTATGCAAATATGATAATAATACAACACAGATATGGTACTACTTCCTTGCACATTGGAATTTCTTTGTCTTGGTCTACTGTGCTGGGTAGTTTGAGAAGCATTGTTCTAAACAACCTATCCTGCCTTGTCCCCAATTAGCTTGCTGCCCTCATATGAGACTGAGGATGATGTCCCAACAGCAGTGATTCACCTGTCAATCTGGTTGGCTGCTGTAGGTGGTGTGGTGTGGTGAAGCTATCTTGCTTTTTATACATCTTGATCAGCAAAATGTGTTGGACCAACTCTGTTCTCCATAGTTTTAGACCCAGATCAGTGAGCCCTGAAAAATAGTGATGAGCCTGGAAGATACAAAATTTGTTTAGATAAAGCCATATTCTGACTTGAATGCTTCCCTGTCTCTCCTGAGTCTAAGAAGAATCCTACACTAGGGATCTGGAATCAGCATGCCTTGATGCTTGGAAACACACCCTTAGGTTTGCCAGGTTTGTAGCTGAACTGAGAAAGAAATGAAGTAGAAGGCATTGGTGTTGTATCTGTCTCAGTGCCTTGGAGCATTGGAGGTATGAGCATTGCCAGTGGGTGATGAACAGGCAATATTTCACAGTTTGAAAGCTGGGATCAGTGGGATCTTGTGTTGGTTTTGGGCTGATGAACTAGGAAGATTGAAGGAAAAATGTCAACCTGATGTGCAGGATGAGGGTGAGAGGACCTCTTTGGCACACCTGAGATTTCCCTTTGAAAGGAATTAAAACACACCAAATTGTTCAGAACCTGAAATTTTAAATCAAATGTTGAAATGATCCATGCTCTATGCATGACCTCTCCTTTTAGTACAAGGTACAGTACAGATGGCGAAAGTGTGGCTCATGGGCTGCATGTAATCCCCAGAAGTAAAGCAATTTTTAAGAAATCTCATTTTTTTGGGGGGGGGGGAGGGTTCCATATGGCTCAAATTGTTCTCTAGTTGGTATAAAGGCATTTGGCCACACTTTTGCCTCCTTAGGGCCATTTTAGGCCTAGGAGAAGATTTTTCTAAAATAGGAACCCTCTGTTCCCTAAAAATGGCCCTAAGAGCCCTCAAAACATGGAGAATATTCCCCCATGATCCCTAGAGGGCATCTGGAGGTAAAACTGTGGATTTGGGCTATAGATGGGGGTATAGTCCTTGAAGGTCTCTTGAGGGTGCAGTGCAACCTGTAGCTTTCCATGGTTGCTCACCTCTAGTTTAGCCAATCTTGGTTCAGGTTAGCTTTTGGCACATTCTATGTACCTGGTGGGATCAAAGATGACATCTTAAGCTCTTGTTTCCAGGCCTGCAACCTATGGAAGTTCATTCTGAGGCTAGGCTGCCCTCACCTGAACCTTTCTGTTTTTTTCTGTATAATTCTTGTTATATATGGAATAGAAAGAGGTCTTGTCTTATCTTTTACGTAAAGCCATTAAAATGTCTTAGGCTTGCCCTGAATGGCAGCTGATACAGAACCTCTGGGACCCTTTCACACTGTGCAGTTATAGGACTATGATTCCTTTTTAGCTGACATGGGTACATCCTGGGAATTGTAATTTGGTGGGAGGCACCAGAAAAGCTCCCTGGCTGAGGATTCTACAGGCCTGCCAATCCCAGGATACCATAGGATGTTGCCATGGCAGTTGAAACAGAATCATAGCACTATAACTATGTAGTGTGAAACAGCCCCCAGAGTCAATTGAGTCTACTATCAGTACCTGTCACAAGAGTATATTTGGTTATCGCCTTCTGTGGAATGTCTGCCTCTGGGGAAAACACCAAAGTCCAGTCCTGAGCATCTTCAAAAAGTTTTTTTTAAAATTTGCAGGTGTTAGAATGTACAGTTTCTCCTTTTCAAAATAAATAAATAAACAAATGCGTGGGTGCAATGACTAAATCTATTTCAGGAACAAATGGGAGCTGTGCAAAATCACTCCTGTGAAATTCATTTCAACAGAGGGTTTGTGCAAGAGAACCATCCATTGGATTATTGTGCCCTACGATGGCTCTGAAGTTGTGTGCTACTTGCAGCTTTCATTCCTGTTAAGTACAATTAATTTGTCTAACTGAGAGAAGCATTCAGTTCTCTTCCGGCTAGTGTTAGCTTCTGCCTGCCGCTTATTCAGTCTAGCAAATGTAGAAAGGAAAGGGAGGGTGGATGGGGACAAGAAGCTGTGAAGTTGGATGTCTGTGTTTCTCATTTCCTACTTCACCAACTCATTCACTTCATAACTGCCTCTAGTTAATTGTTAATTACTTAGGTTAACCGTTATAGTGTTTAAGGGAGAGCGATATATACACCCCATACCCTGTACTATGAAACCTTTCAGCAAATGCTGCATTCAGTAAATGCTATAAGAAAACTTGTTTTTTTCCTGCTTAGTATGCAAATATGACCCTTGGAATAGTTTATTCCCCTTCTCTTCTGGGAACATGGTGGGTAATTGGTAAGATTCTTAGAAGCAGCTTTAATAGATATATAGGGAATTTTCCTTGCATATTGTTGAGTTATAAGAAACCAGGCCTGACTCTACCTCTGTTCTTTTGTTTTCCTGTATAGGATATTTGTGGCGGGGATTGGATTTTTCACTCTCTGCTTCTTAATGACATCACTGGGAGGGCAGTTTTCAGCCAAAAGACTGGGAGACTCTCCTTTCACCATCAGGACTGAAGGTAGGTAACATTATGACACATTTAACGATGTTTTCCCTGATGGGCAACTAGGGAGTCATTCATAGTAAATTGTTGGTGAGGTCAGGGAGCAGTAAATCCAGGCCATAAGCAAACATTTAGGGGTTATTCAGATGGTGAAAATAATCCAGTTAGAATCTGGGTTGAATCTTTGTTGTTCATATGCATTTCAAATGCATCCAAGTAAGGTTTTTTTTGGGGGGGGGGGAGGGGGCTGCCAAAAAACCCAGTTAACCCAGGATAATCAATGTTGGATTTTTTTTCTAAAAGATTCGGATTCTTGGCTATGTGAATAACCGATGCGAATAGACCTGGAATAAACCAGGATAAAACTCTGCATGCCTTGAACTGCTTCATTGACTCCATCTTAATTTGAGTGCTGACATGTGTGAGCAACCAAACTCACAGAGATGCGCATAGCTACAGTTCGATAGTGTGAATAACAAACCTGGAATGCTTGAGTGAGATTATTTGCATAGTTGTGCTAAAAAGACAACAATGTATGAATGACCCCTTAAAGAAGGCAGGGAGAGATGGGTCAGCACTAGGTTTGCCAGAATAAAAACTGTAAATGGCTCCTGTACTTTTAATGGTTGTGTAGAAGTGGGAACTTTAGCAGGCGTTACTTTTCATGCTATAAGATAACAAGCAAGCTCTGCTGGAATTCCATCTTCTACATAACCATTAAAGGCAGAGAAGGCCTCTCCAGTTTTCACATGGGCAGCCCTAGTCAATATCATACAGACACAGGCCACTGATTTGCCAGTAAGATCTTTTCTCTCTGCTAACATTAGGCCTACTTTGAGACTGTAAGAGCCAATGTGGTGTAGTGGTTTTAGTGTTGGACTAAACACTAGTGTTGGACTCTGGAGTGTTGGACTCTGGAGAGCAGGTTTCAAATCACTTCTCAGCCATGGAATCTCACTGGGTGAGTCTCTCACAGTCTCTCAATCTCTCACAGTCTCTCAATCTCAGAGGATGGCAATGGCAAATCCCCTCTGAAGAAACTTGCCAAGAAAACTCTGTGACAGAGTCACCATTAGTCAGAAATGAAGGTAAACAACATACACAACACACACTTTCCAAATTGACTCAACCCTCCCAGGAGAGAACTGCCATCATGAGGCTAACACTGACAGACCCTCCAGAGCTGTCAAAGAGTTGGAAGAGCCATGTCCTCAAAAGGTTCACATCCTTTCTGACTTCTCTTGGGCTTGCTTAGTGGGGGGTTCTTCACAGAGTGGTGCCTTCCACGCCTTCTCTTGGCATGGCTTCCCATACTCTGTTTTCTGTGTAGTTGTGGGTGCTTGACCTTCTTCCAAGATGCTGTGGTTCTGGGCCATGACATCTTGGGCCATGACTCTTGCCCAGTCATTGGTAACTACATACCACATAGTGCTTTCTTCTCCTCACCCGGCTCTGTGTCCACCTCTTCACATCCCTTGGAAAAAATGAGTGTGAGGGCAGGTGCCCCTTGCTACCTCCTGCCCCCCCTTTATCCATCATATTTTCTGATGTCACCCTGGCATATTTTGCTTAAGTGGGACAAAAAATATTCCTAGTGTTGCTAGTCTAGCAACCCTACACTGAACTTGCTCAAGTCACTCTTTACAATGTGAGAGTTGGCTTCTGAGTCTGTCTTCTGTTTCCTGAAGAAGGGAATTAATTTCCTATTGGAGAGGTCATGAATATAAGAACTTTGCATAATGCATCAGCTAAAGTTAAACTGAATTCCAGTAAAAGGGACTTTTAATTCTGATGGGCCCTGCCTGCTTGAGGCACGGTACAACATGGATTAAAACATAAAATTATTTTAACACTCTGTTAAAATGCTATTAAAACATATAAACATAGGACACATTAAAATCATGCAGCATAAATTAAAATAGCCTAGTTTAAAATTCACAAATTAAAATCAGCTGGGTAAGCCTGCTGGAAGAGATAGGCCTTTAATACTCTGTTAAATTCAGATAGCAAATTTAGCTGTCGAATCTCTCCCAGTAGGTCATTCCACAGTTTAGGGATGTTTAGCACCTCACCTACCACCTACATTTCAAAGATGGAGTTGTCTGGAACAGTGCTTTGGTTAATATCTCAGCAGATGGGCAGGGTTTGTGGAAGGACAATTAGCCCTTGAAATACATTGAGATAATGAAATGTTACTGGTAGGCGATTGGCGGCAGTGGTTGTGTATTTATAGTGATATGTAGCCTGAGCCATGTGGACAACCAGACAGTTGCTGTGCTTTGTTTGTGAGAGCCCAGCAATGATGGATAGAAAGTGGCAGAACTCTAGATTTTCATAAATTCCTCTCAAAAAATGTTCTGAAAAGCAAAAGATGATGGAAGACAAAGGGGGAAGAGGGCAGAAGGACAGTTCTTGCTGAACAAAGCAGCTCTCTACTAAAATAAAATAAAATAAAATACATCCAAGCCTGCATTCTACACTGCAGAATTAATACAGTTTGACACTGCTTTAATTACAATGGCTCCATCCTATGGAATTCTCAGATTTGTAATTTTATGAGATAGTTAGCTTTCCCTGTCAGAGAGAGGTGCCACAAGAAATTACAAATCCCAGGATTCCATTGGATGGAGCAATGACAGTTAAAGCAGTGCCAATCTGCATTATTTCTGCAGTGTGGCAGCAGGTCAAGTCTCATAGGCGCATATAGTTGGCAGTTCCATCTGGAAGTTTTTCTAATGAAAAAGAGTTGCTCTAAAAGGTAGCTTTGATTCTGAACTACTGCTGCTATTGCTACTACAAGTAATATTATTCTATCCCTTTCTTACTTATAGCAATAACAGTAGCATGTGCATTGCTATACCGCTTATCAGTGAACTCCGCACTCTCTAAGTAGTTTACAATGTGTAAGCTAATTGCCTCCAACAAGCTGGGTACTCATTTTACCAATCTACAAAAGGATGGAAGGCTGAGTCAACCTTGGAGCCCTGGGAGCGAACTCACAACCTTGTGGCTGCAGTACAGGCATTTAACCACTGTGCCACTGGTTCTCTGGTTATTACTTATTATTAGGTAATGGTTGCCCATCCTTCAGATTTTTGTGTTCTTCAGCAACTATGTGGTGATCACATTTAACCCATCCAAACTCCAAGTTAGGGATGGAAAGCTCTTGGCCCAACAGATATTTTTGGACTTCAGTTCCCACAGTTCCTGACCATTGACCATGCTGGCTGTGTTTTCCGGGAATAGAAGTCTCAAACATTTGGAAGGCCAAAGGTTCCCCAATCCTGCATTAAATGGAGAGTAGTTTGCTGTTGTTGTTGATAACTGTTGTCAAGTTGAATTCTACTTGTGGCCCATTTCCTGCTCTTGAGTAGAAGAGGATCCTCCAAAGTCTATCTGGCTGCTATTACTAATTTACCCCATGTGATTCAGTAACTAGCAAGTTACTGAGTGGTTTAACTTGTACTTTCCCCCACCTTTGACTCTGCAGAGACTTTGCCTCCTGGTCCCCCTCCTTGTAGTATATCTTTGATTGGACATAAACAGCACCCTTACATTGGGAGATCACATTGCCAAAACACCTCCCAGTTAATGTCATTTCAGCATTTTTCCAGATGTCTTCCTCTTCCTTATGAGATTAAAAGTGAAGGGGTAGTAAGGCCAGCTATTTTTGCAACTAATTCGGAGTCCTTTCTTCACTCGCACAAATCAGACTATTACTACCTCAGTAGAGTTTGACTGATATTGTGCAAGGTACTTTGGGCCTCTTCTGCCCAATAATTCTTGAAACTCCATTTTTAGTCTTCGCCAGAGTGTCTTTAAATCCCAGCCCATAGCACACTGGTCCTTGTAGAATCTAACAAAAACAGAAAGCCCTTTTCAATAGCTGTTTACAGATGTGGGAAAGGGCCTTTCATAGAATCATAGACTTGGAAGAGACCACAAGGGCCATCCAGTCCCCCCCCCCCCCCTTTGTGATCTGATGTATGTACACATGTACATATACACACCCATTGGGGACTGAGAAACTGAGGTCATGTTTCCATAGATATTTACATGGGTTTAGCAATTGCTTTGTTCTGTGTTCCTTCATTTCCTTGTTGTGTGTGACTTCTATGCCCTGGGGATGACCAAGTGAGGTGTCTATTTTCTGGATGAACCAGAGAGGATTTGGCAATACATGTTGAGAATACAGGCACTCTGAAAGTACCTGGGCATATAGTCACCACCTTTGCCCTATGGCTTGCTATCTGGTCCTAGTAAGGCTCTCATTTGAAGGATCATTTGTTATTTATAAAGACTAAAGCAGGGGCAGAAAAGGGCTGCCATCAGCCATTCTGGGAATCCAGCCAGTAACAGTTGGTGGCTTCAGTTTCATGTCAGTGGGACAGCGACTATCCTCCAGATTTTAACCAAAACTTTTAAGGAGCTGTTTTAGATGGTGGTGAATGACTTTAGTAAATATTACAGTACTGTCAATATATTCTTACTACTGTTTTATGTATATCTACCAAATAAAATTTGCATTTTAAATATGTTGCAAGTACATTGTAACTATAATGGGCTCTTGGTATCCACTGGGATTTGGTTTCAAGACCCCCTGTAGATAACAAAATCTGTGGATTCTCAAGTCCCATTCTATACAGTGGCACAGTAAAATGGCTTCTCTTATATAAAGTGGCAAAATCAAGGTTTGCTTTTTGGATTTTTTAAAAAAATATATATTTTCAAACTGTGAATGGTTGAATCTGTGAATACAGAATCAATGTGAATATGGAGTGTCTATCTTGCTCTATACAAGGTCTCAGGGTGGCACAGAGATGAGTATAAACAGGTTAAACCAAATTAAAACAATAATATTAAAGTTTAAAATAAAAACATTAAAGGTGTGAAATTGGGGAATATATTCCATTGTATAAGAAGACCTGAAGACCCTAGCTGGTTCAAGCACAGATTTGTCTAGTCTGGGGGAAGAGCTGTAGTTCTATGGCTGGAGAGCATCAATTTCATGGGGAAGCATGAGTTGTATAATCCTCAGTCCTGCAAGAACCAGGCTTCTGGAAACAATGTCTACCCTCAGTTCCCCAAATCTGCTGTTCCTGCATCCCATGCCACTTGTTGTGATTGACCTGGTAGTACTTGACCTTGGATTGTGGTTCTTGAACAACCTTTGTATGGCTGTTGTTTTACACCCTAGACTGCTGCTTGACTCGGATCACCCACATCTGATTTATTTGACTTGCTGGTAAGATTCAGCTGATTGATCTCTGCTTTGCTTTCTGACCCTGCTTCTGGATTCCTCTTGCTTAGTTTTTCTTTTTGTTGGTGGTATGCTTTTGTCTGATTGACCTCAGAGTCTTAAGATCTTGGCATTTGAATTGACCCACCAGGAAACAGGACAGGTGAAATTTCACAGGTTCTTCAAATGCGGCCATGTCAGTTGAAGCATACCAGGGATTTTCATCCCCAAAGTAATTTTTTCATCTCTTCCTTTTTCTCTCCAAGAGGACAAAGTGTCTCAGAAGTAGATGGAGTGAACAGAAATGCAGATGTCATGAACCGAGGTTCTCTGCTGTTCTTTTGATCCAGAGAGAAATTTAGCCACCCTAGACTATAGGACTTTCAACAAAGACACATAGGAAACCAGATCTGGGTTTAGACACTTTGCATGTAACATTTATTGAGACACAGAAACAGAGACACCTAAAACAATCATTTCTAATATCAGATACTCAATATAATAAACATCTTAAGTATCAAGAGCTCTTTTCATTCATTCACACATTCATACACATTCATACTCACGATCCTTCACTGGAAGTTGATCAAGCCTCCAAGAAGGGTGGATGGCCCTAGTTACCGCGGATCAGGAACCACAAGGTGAAGTGGGAGAAGTACTGTCTTTTATACCTTTTTTCCTCTTCTTTCTTGAAGCAAACATGTTTTTCTGATCACTGTGGGTTCAGAACAGTTCAGTTCTTTACACATGTTTCAGTACATTCTGTGTGTGCCGGATCTCACTCGGCCATATCAACATATTTCATTCATATTCGACAGATTGTATTGTCCTGGTTATGCTTGGTCAGCATCTCCGCTTCCGAGGCCAAGTTTCTCCCATTCCTCGCTTCCACCATCCAAGTTCCTCCTTCAATAGTGCTTTGCGCAGCATCCATTTTATTTGGTTCTTTCAGGGCCTTGTCACTCCAGGAACCCATTCATCTTCCACATACTCAGCCATTCTCTCACACAGAGGTGGAAAGGGGGTTGTTATTTTGGAGACCCTTTCAAGTATAGCAAAATTGTTTCTGTGTTTAGCCTTTTCTCTTAAAAAGAGAGTGTGTTTTTAAAATGGGGGGGGGGGGTTAGTTTTGAATCTGTGGCCGTGCTAAAGGAATTCTGGTTTCTTTGCTTACATATATCTAGTGGAGTTATTACAAATCCCCTAATGACTGATTTATCTGAACACCTTCATATTTAATCAGGCCCAATAGTCACTCATCAAATCACAAAGCCAGGTGGTAGTGTTTAAATTCTTCTGTGAGTCGTTCATAATATTTTCAGGTGCCTTTCAGAATTATGCACTGATACAAAAGCTGGCCATCACAATGGGACGTTAAGTGCTGAGTGCTTTCAGAAATTCAGGGCCTGATTCTGATTTCCACTGCACTTCTGGGAAACTGACACCATTCTTCCAGCCGTTTTCTTGTTTTTGTGCAAGGCTCTTGGCTGGATCAGAATCTGATCTTCTTGCAAATGACCTATATTTTCTTAATAGCTTATTTTAGTTAGAATTCAGGGGAAAAAAGGCTAAACGAAGAGTGATGGCTTGTTAAAAAGACCACACGTTGTGTGGGTGCAATAATAGAAACACATGCAGATTTCATTACATTGCCAATGAGCCTCCAGAGATACATTTGAAAAATAAATTGGTATGCAGAAAGGACTAAAGGGGGAAAATTACAGAAATACCGCTAGCTGCAGCAATGACGGTTTGTTAATTGCAGGAAAAGTACACCTTGGAGATTGTAACTTGGGGTTCTCAAGGGACAGCTCAAAAGCTGTTGATGCCTGAGGTAGAAAATCTAAATAGAGTTTCTCCCAGTAAAAATATAGTAACTGTCTAGCTGACATTCTCTTCCCCTAAAAACTGTTGTTTGAAATCCCCCGTTGATTTGCCAAACAATAGGACCTTCTGGGATTCTGCTTTGTATCTTTCCACCTATTTTGCCTCTTTCTGTCTGCTTCCAAATCACTTTCAGTTTTGCCTTCTGATGAAGTCTTTCTCTTCAGTTTCCCTTTTATCTCCGAAACCCACTATTTGAGAACTTCAGCAGGTGTCAGCATCTTTCTGTGATGCAGTCATTCCATCTCATTCAAACTGTCTTTGTTTGACAGGGACAGCCCCAATTAACCCTCTACTGTCCCACTTTTCAGTTCCTTTTAAAATGTCTGTCCCTCCTTCTTCCATTTCCCCCCTTTGTCATCAGCTTACTTCAGTTGCTGCTAACTGAGTTCAAAGTGCAAAAGTAGTTTATACTCAGTTGGTTCAGTCAGGGGAGAAAAACAAAGGGGGCAGAATCTTGCCCTTCCCAGTAGGCTCAGGGAAAAACAAACTGCTGCGTGTGCTCCCATATTCATAACTTTTACCATCTTGGCCACAGTCTGATACTGGCCACACACGGCCTAGTTTTCATCTGTGAAATATTGGAGGGCATATTACTCTAGTTATTTGAAAAACTGGATTCTTTATTTCTGGTGGGGACCTTTTTTTGATTTACAATTCTCATCAGTACCAGCCAGCAAGGAATGATGAGGAATTATTGGAGCTTGAGTCCAAAAAACTTCTGGAATGCCACAGTTGCTCACCCTTCCTCTAGATCAGTGGCTCCAAACCTTTGGCCCTCCAGATGTTTTGGACTTCAGCTCCCATAGTTCCTGACTTTTATTTTTTCCAATTGCCAGCCAAGTTGGCTGGGGATTCTGGGATCTGAAGTCCAAAACAAAGGGAGGACCAAAGGTTGGGAACCACTGCTTTAGATTATAAGTACCCACAGATTGCATAAGAAATGCTCTTAGGAACAATGGGATTCACTCAACCACTCTTCACCAGTTAGATGCACTGAAGGGCTTGTGAGGTTGTGTTGTGACACCAAGTGCCAACCACAGTGACCACACACTTTCTGGCCATATGTTTAGCAGTTATGTGAAGGTGGCTACAAGTGTGTGCATGTATAGCCATGTTCACTTTGATCATTTGGGAAGATGCCTTGTGTTACCTGAAGGACAAAGGCTAAATCACTTTAGAGCAACAGCTCACCAATGCAAGCTTCATCCAAAGCAAGTGTACACCCCCAGTAGATTTCATCCCTGCAAGGAGGGCCTAAGCAACAATTGGGAAAAAAATATTATTATTAGCTATGGTGTGCTTGCTAAACATTATCTCAAAACATCATCCCAATTAATGTTACACTACCTATTTCTCACATGATGTATCCTGCCCTAAGGTTGTGGGGTTTGTCCCCCCCCCCCCCACAGCATATGGGAAAGATAAAGCTACATGACATTGTACTCATGTTCTCTCATGTCTGTTGAACATCTGGGAATCTGTGCCATTGCACTGTCCATTCTGATTGTTTTATTTTTCATCTACCCGTGACAATATTTTAAATGGGAACCAAATACAATATATTATTAATTGTGTAATGTCTTAATCTCAAATCAACGTGGCATAAACCTTGGTCTCAACCAAGCCAAATTTAAACCTTCCTAAAGCTACTTCAACTAAATTGAAGCTATTGCACTTTGGCCACATCATGACATGGCATGATTCATTGGAAAAGGTGATAATACTGTGTAAAGTGGAGAGCAGTAAGAAAAGAGGAAGAGCACAACGTAGGGAGCCATGCTCTGAGTTTGCAAGATTTGGCCAGGGCTGTTGATAGCTAGACTCTTGGAAGTCTCTCATTTATAGGGTTGTTGCAAGTTGAAGGTAACTTGATCATTAATAACAAAAAGGCTACTTTGAGCACTAGGAAAGAGAGAGATCCATACCTATGGAACAGTCACTGTGGACATTTTAAATATATCTGTATTACAGGGATGGGAATGATGCAACTCAATGGATGAAGATGGGTGGCCACTCCTGGCAGACCCAGGGCAGCATAGTTTTTGCTGAGGAATCTTGGGAGCTACCATCTAACAACATGTGGAGGTTCACATGATTCGTACCCCTGTTTTATGGTGTAGTCCTGTCTAGTAGTTAGCATGAGGAGGAGACATCTGTCTGGAAAGGCTCTGACACTGGTGTACCTGCTGGTCACCCTCAAACAGTTAAGCATTCACCAGAGATTAATCATGCAACAATTAAATCAACAAATTTCAAAGTATATATTGCTTGTTTTTACTATGAATTGGTTCTATACAATCTTTTAACTGGTATTATTTGTTTAATTTGTTGCTGTTCTCTGCTTTAATTCATAGAGAGGTGGGTAAGAAATGATGATGATGATGATGATGATGATGATGATGATGATAGGAGGCCAATGGGCTTTCAGATATATGTGCACATACTTTTGTTATCACACCAGCAGAGGGATCCATGTCTCCATATGTCCTGATAGACAAAAGAAATCACAATGTCTCTTCACACAACACATAGTTAACTGTAGAGTTCACTGGTGCAAATAGTAGTGATAGTGGTTAACTTGGATAGCATTCAGAAGGGAATGAGAGGATATGGTGATCATTGGCTACAAGTCATTGCCCCCCCCCAATTTTTTTTTTATTGGACTATAACTCTCAACAGCTCTAGACAGCATAGCCAATGCTGAGAAATCCTGGGAGCTGCAGTCCAATAATGCCTGAAGGACCACATGATTCCCACCCTGTCAATGTATGTTTCAAGAAGTTTTAATTTTCACCCTTCCCCATTTCTGGTGGACAGAAAAGCTACTTGACTTTCATACTGCCTCCTTGGAAGGCCTACTATCTCATGTACTCCCTACCTTTCTCACATACACACAGCCACTACCCAGCCACCCATCCATCCACAATTTATTGCTAAGAGAGGACTATTGATCTTTTTGGTGATCCCCCCCATGGAAAACAGATGAGTAATCCTGACCCCACCGTGGAAGACAAACACATCCATTTTCCAGTGTGATGTGGGAGACCTCCACTCAAAGATGCCAACAGTCTCTGTTGTCCACCAGCCCTATGCAATAGGCTTTGAAAAGTATAGACAGAGTGGGAGTTGATGTTTTTTTTAGTGCTGTCCTACAGTCAAGACAGTTGCCAAATGATGACCCAGAAAGGCAGCAGTTGTCTGGGAGATGACTAATTTGTTGTGGACCCTGACCTCACTGACTTCAAGAGAAAGCTTCTTTACGCTTGCTCCTTCCTCTAATCACATACAGGAGCCCAGAATGACAAGCCTGCTTGTCCAATTTCAGAACCAGATGGAATCTGTCTTTTCAGAGCTCAACAAGAAAAAAGCAGAGAAAGTCCCAAAGGCTTTTGTTTCAGAACATAGAGTTTATTTCTTGACAGCCTACCTCCCCACCCCCCTTTGTGTTTGTGGCTATGCAATGTTGGCATATGGCTCAGGCAGGGCCAACCCAGTACATTTTTCTGCCCGAGGTTAAAGACAAGTTGACGTACTTTTCCTGTTCCACTTACAGAAGTGACTGTCAGTTGAATTTATGTCAATTCTGGTCATGGCGCCATGTCCTCCACATCACGTGAGGGCAGCAGGATGCAGGAGGGGCTGCTTCAAACATACAGCTTTTTCTTCCATTAGAAAGGAATGGGAAGAGAGGTCTGCAGCCACCATGTTTCACTCCGTACTATTCAACATAGACCACCTGAAGCTTAAATCCAATTTCCAACTACAACCAGATGAGTTGTTGAATAAGTACATGTGAATGAGTCACTAATAGTAAGTCAAAACTTTATTTTGACATAAATAACATAAATTTTATTGATTTGATGAGTCTGCTCTAGCTGGGACAAACAATTGGGTCTAGGCCTGAGGTGATTAACTCATTCTACTTAATGGTAGGAGCAGCTTTTAATGTAAGAGAGATTCTCTACTGAAGGGTGCAGAATAGGAAATATACAGTTTTAGGAACCTCTGATACACAAATGACTTACATGTAAATGAACATGGCCTTTCTTGCCAACATATTAGCCCAAACATTCAATTCTTTTTTTGTTTAATTTTTAATATTATGATTTCAAGCTGTGTTCTGTTTTAAACTTTGTTGAAGGCCACTTTGGGTTCGATGAAAGAGAATATAGAACAGAATAATAGAGTTGGAAGAGATCACAAGGGCTACCCAGTCCAAACCCCTGCCATCCAGAAATACACAATCAAAGCATTCCTTACAGATGGCCATCCAGCCTCTGTTTAAAACTTCCACAAGGAAGGAAATTCCACCACTCTCCAAGGCAGCTATCAAACAGCTCTTACTGTCAGAACATTCTTCCTAATGTTTAGGTGGAATCTCTTTTCCTGTAGTTTGAGATCTATTCACAGGTGTACACATCCTTGGCATATGCTGTTCCTCCTCCTTTTCTGTTTGGTCTATTTCTCCCTCTGTTACTACATTCCAATCATCAGTCTCACCCCACTAGATTTCAGTGATGCCAATTATATCATACTTGCTTTGCTGTGTTAAGAGTTCAAGTTCATCTTTTGTATTTTTCTCTGTGCATTAGTGTAGAGACACCTAAGATTATAAGTCATTCCCCCTAGCTTTTGGGTTCTTGTACTATTTGTCCTGTTCTCTGTATAACAGTCAGATTATTATCTCCAGCACTTGATGAACTCCTGCCCTCAATAATACTGTTTCCCTTCCTCACATAACTCAGTTTAAAGCCCTCCTAATTCAATTCTTCAGACTTTTAGCAAAAATGTTAGTGCCAACAGCTGTCAGGTGTAACCCATCCCTTGCTAAAAATCCTTATTCCTGAAACTGCAGACCATGCTTCAAGTAGCCAAATTATTTGCAGCAGCACCATCTGCAGAGCCAGTTGTTCACCTCCACTATTCTTCTCCCTTCATGGGCTCTGTCCTTCAATTGGAAGGAGAGATGAACCTGTGCATAAAGGTCCTTCAGTTTCCTACCCAGAGCCTTGTAATTCCTTATGACATTCTGAAGGCTATGCCTTGCAGTGTCACTGGTTCTCACATGGACCAAAAGGAAGGGGTAACAGTTAGTAGGCTTGATTAGTCTAGTCAGCCTCCATTACATCATGGATTTTTGCCCTAAGGAGACAGCACACTTCTTGAGTCATCTTGTGAAGTCTGTAAATCACTGCTTCTGTTCCCTTCAGCAGGGAGTCTTCTACCACCACTACATATCTTCTCTGAGGACTGGCAGGGGCCATTCCATGGACTGAATCTTCCAAGGTCACCTGCACGTTCTCTGAGCACTGACAACACTGCTGCTTCTCTTGCTTGTCCTCATCATCCCTGATAAGGGAGAAGGCTTTGAATTGATTCTGTAGCTTCAAAGTCACAGAATGATCCCTGGCCTTTCTACTTCTGTGTGTCACATCCCTCCAAATGTCTACCTCCTGTGTTTGGAAACTCACCTCCTCCTCTCAGACATCCTTTGTGGTTTCCTCATTCAGGATAATTGCGGTGCTTTGTCCAAAAAACCCTCCTGTTCTCTAAGACACTGAAGAGTAGATACACAGGCCTCAAGTTGCTGGACTTTCTCTTCCAACAGGCAACCAACTTGCACTTGCTGCAGGTGTAGCTATCCACATTGTCAGGCAAGAACGGAAACATATCACAGTTGTTGCAGGTGACTGCAGCAGCTCCCCCACATTCCATATTCAATAGTCTTTAAGCAGGCACTGATACAGAACTCAAGGCTTCCTCCTCAAAACTTCCCCACTGAACACCCATGGAAAATGCCTCTTCACTTTGGTGTTAGCAGAGCTCCTGTTCAATTCTTAGTGATACGACTGTGCATGCCACATGGTTTGTGCCACTGCACTTTTGAGCTCAGAGAGCTTGAAAGACTGTGGCAGCAGTTATATAGAAAGTGGCTACTAGCTCCACACCCAAGCAAGTCAGTTTCTCAGCAGAAGCCCCACTCCCTCAGACCATGTGATCAGAGAGAGCACATGGCCAAAAACAAGCAACCCCTCCACAAGCCTTAAAAAAACCCCACTGGAGTCTAGAATGACAACCACCCAAACACAGTTAACCTTCTGCTCTCTCCTCAGAAACTGCTCTCTCTCTCATCATAAAGTGTAGATAGGTTTCATGATGCTCAAAAGATGGCCTTTTTATTAGTAGAAAAGCTAACAAGCTAATGAATAAATGATTTACTAAAGAGATCATATATTGAGGGCTTTTCTACTAATAAAAGACAATCTTTTGAGCATCTTGAGATGTGTCTCTTGCTTTTTATTTGAACATTTTTTCTACTAATAGAAAACCATCTTTTGAGCTTCTTGAAACATGTCTCTTGTTTCTTCTGTGGATTCCATTAGATGATCCCCAGTTGTTTCTTTCAGACTTGTAGAAAGGACCTGTATGAAGAAGACTTCTGTCTGTCCATTTACATTACAATTCATGCTTCAGTAACATCTGTGGTGGAAAAAACAGTATGATGGAGGAGATCTGTCAGGTTTTATGTGATTGAATAGTACAGCAGTAACTATTTATTTCAACAGTAATACTGAAATCCATGTGTCAGAAATGCTCTGAATGGCTTGAGTCTAGAAATGTTTGATTTGTCAACATACCGTGCAGTGTTTTGAGAAGATGAAAGATAGGTACAAGAGTAGTACAAGTGGATAACCCAGCAAGCTGTGGCCAAGACAGTCCAGCAGTGAAAGATGAGGTAGTCAACATGGTTAATGCTCTTTTAAACTTCAACATTTATATACCTCATCCCCATTCTCCCAAATTTGTCCCACTCTCCTCTCCTACAGATACTAAACAATATATTTTCAAATGACTTCACCCCTGTACACCCCTCTCCACATACACAGATAGCTTAAAGCAGATTAACAGTGCAATCCTATGTATATTTACTTGGAAACAGGCCTATTGAGTTTGATGAGGTATGTGTGTCTGATACTAGGCATTTTTAGCACTTCTTCAAGAAGTGATCCCCAAAGCAGTAAAAGATACCTCTCATAGCACATGGTTTTTGTCACCTCTATATCTTGCATTTCTGATTGGTCATTGGAAGGCAACATGGGTTTAATTTGCAAGTCTGAGGAAATCCTGTTACATGTCTGAGGAAATCCTGTTATGGAAGTGGAAAATGAGTTAACTGCAGTGCATTCTCATTTCCCTTAATGTCTAGTGCAGCAGTTCCCAACCTGTGCTCCGTGGAGCCCTTAGGATTCCACAAGTCAAAAAGGTTGGGAACCCCTGGTCTGGTATGAGATTAACACTAAGGTTAATTCAGGATACACTGTGGTTCCAACTTCCTTGATGTAGTATTTCAGCTCAGATGAGAAAAGGCTGGGGTAGACCGACCATAGAGTAGCTTATAAAGTAGCTTGCCCAGTGGTTCTCTGTCCTATAAATCAGGGGTGCACAACCCTTTTGGCCTTCTGAGTTCTATGCTGTGTTGGCCAAATCTAAGTGCACACCCACCCATCATGTAAACTGTGTTCCTCTTACCAGCCTTTTGTCATATAACACCTATATTTTATTTATTTATTTATTTATTCAATCTTTATTAGGCATACGACAACATACATTTACAATAAAACTTCAAGTATTTAAGGAAATTTAAGCCATAAGTTTGTTGCCTCCACCAGAAAATTAGTCTGGTAATATACAGGTTCCAATCTTCCAATAAGAATTCCACTGAAAACCTATCTAAACAGGCATTCATTTCCGATAACTTCTGTAACAGTTTTTCCCTAGGGATTGTATACAATGGGAAAAACAATACAGTATGATGGAGAACATCAGGAGCTTGAGCACAATGACATGTACGATTCAGGAAAGGGGTCTGTAGATATCTGCCTCTAGTCACATTTGAGGGATGTACATTCAACCTTGCAAGTAAAAAGGCCTTCCTCAACACCAGCAATGAAAGGGTTTGAAAATAGCCTGCAATCCTACCCTGCAAAAGGGGGAAATACCAAGCATCAATGGGGAACAAACCCTGGGTATTGTTGGATATGACAGCTGATATTCCCTCTTGTCAAGGCATACTCTGACAGTTTCAAGACACTCTTTTTTAGTTAATAAAAGGAGAGAGTCAAAATTTAAACCTTACTTTGCTTTCATAAGGTGTGGCCCACCTGGCATAGTAAACATCAGTTAGAAGGAAACATAAAAGGCCAGATCTATTGGGCCTAAAATGGATCTTAAACCAAGACCGGTAAGTCATCAGCCAGGCTTTCATTTCAAGATAATTCAAGCCCAGTTAGTTCCGCATAAAGAGTCAGGTGGTGATAACACCTATATTAACACCTATGTTAAGACTGGGCAATTGCAGAGTGTACAGGACCTGCACCTGTCTTATTTCTTTGATCTCTAAACCCCCACAAGCCATATCTAGTCATTTGTTCAAAACCAGAAATGGAATTCCAGTCACTTCAGATTTCTACAATTTTGCTTTTGAGGGGACCTTTTCCAGGTTCACCCTTTGAAAAAATGATTAAATGGAAAATGGCACCAGTTGGAGGCCTCTGCAAGCACAATTCTTCATTTTAACTCTATTATTTTTAGCCACTGGTGATTGTCAGGGATGATGGGAGTTGTAGCTCTTCACCTCTGGCTCTAACTCACCACCTTGTTATGCAGCAGAGCTGACCAGCTTTGATCAGTGGTTGATGCTTCTTTCCCAAGCAGCAGAGTTTCAGAGAATAGGCTGAAGACCCTGACAAACTCTCCAAGCCTTCTCACTCTTCTTCCTGAGATGTCTCCAAACTTCTCTAGGATTCCTCTGGCTCTTGTATCTTCCCTCAAGACACCAGACAACTCAGTAGTCTTATATAAAAGATCTACTTTATTCTACTATATACATAAATACTATATGCCAGGGATAGGCAACCTAAGGCCCGGGGGCCGGATGCGGCCCCACGAGGCCTTTGGACCGGCCCCAGGCCGGTCCTGCCGCCGCCGCCGCCGCCGCCGCCGCCGCCGCCCACCATGATGATATTGATTATTATTGTTATTACTTGTTCTTGGGGTTTTCTTGGCAAAATATCCACAGGGGGTTTGCCATGGCTTTTCTGGGGCTGAGAGAGTGTGCATGCATATTTTTTAATTTTTTAATTTTTAAAAAAATTATTTTTATTTTAATTAATTAATTAATTTATTTTTGGTGCTTCGGCCCCCCCAATTGTCTGAGGGACAGCAACCCAGCCCCCAGCTCAAAAAGGTTGCCTACCCCTGCTATATGCCCTACAAATCACAATCTCTACACTTCACAATATCTCCAAAACTACTCCACAATATGCATTGGCAAACATTGCACTTATAGCCATTGTTAGTCACCACCCACTAGTCAGTTTCCACCCAGTGGGCGTGTACATTCATTTTGATTGGTTTACATGGATCATCCCATACTTAAGACCAACCCAAGTATTTCATCATTTTACCTTGACTACTTAATGAATCTCAGGTGTTTGCAATCTACAACAGGTGTTTTCAATATACACTCTATACCTTTGTCCTTGGCTCTCAAGGCTTCCAAATTACATTATCCTTTTCACCTGTGTAGCTTCATGATTGTTCCTGCTTAGTCACTGTGACTTTCACATACACATTTTATTTCTATTACTGTAAGTCCCATGTTGCATTTTCCTTAACAGTGATCCCATGGGGCCCAGAGTCAGCACAAAATCTTTCCCATTCCCCAGCTACGTGATGCCTGAAGACCTCACAATTCCCTCCCCTGATTTATAGTCTGATTGCATGGAGAGAGTTCAGCCTGTCCATGTCCTGCCTACCCCCAGGGCAGATGGACGGGGGACTTAACAGTGTTACATAGTCTGCTGCCCTTTCCCTTCTTCTTGCGGCTGCTCAGCCCCTTTCCACCTAGAAAGATGCTGCTGTTCACTATTCATAGACTTGTACCCTCTGGAGCTCTGTGTATCTCTCTCTCTTGCTGGGATGTGTTTATTTCTGTTATAGTGCAGTAACAGAATTTGTAAATAAGGAGCACACAATTGGGCAGGCACAAGAAGGTAATTAGGAGAGGATTGGATGTTCTGGTGCGAACGTGAATGAGCTCCCTGGTAACAGTACAAACTCTTACAGTGTGAAAAGAAGGTAGTTTTAGGGACTTGGTCATGGGCATCCACAGGATTTTTTCTAAAGGATAGGGAGCAGAGCGGTGCAGTGGTATGCAGTTGTAATTCAGGTTCAGAGCATGTACTGTTACAGCATACCTATTGTTGTCTTTATATGCGGGCTTTGTTGCTTAGAGTCACATGCCATGACATTATGGCCTCATTCCACTTACAAATGAATTGGTTTGCAATCTGAATCAATGGATCGGTTTGACAGCGGAGTGTGGTTCACACTACATTTGCCCCAATTGCATTTTCTTGCTGTAAAATAACCCACTCGTGGTTCACATTGGACCCACTTCCACCAGCCGAAGGGCAAATTAAATCTATTCTGATCTGCATCTAGTTCACACTTGTGCGGAATCGATTTATCAAAAAAGACATTGAAAAAAATCAGTGTCAAAAAGATGTGCATTAAATGGGTCTAGCGCATGGCCCCTCTCTCCGCTTCAGCGATTTGGTTCAACTGTGAACCAGAGTCATTTAAACTGCTTCAAACCAGTTTGCAAACTGGTTTAAAACATAGTGGAATGAGGCCTGAGAAGTCCAGAGAGAGTAGCAGAACATCCCGGGAATTAGATTGCAGTAATACAGAAGAACTTTATATTCAGGCATGACAGAAGAGGTACCATGAACTCCAATAAACCTTTAATTAGAATAATAGCAGCTTAGCAATAGCAGTTTCATTTGTATACTACTTCATAATGCGCTATGCAGTTTACAACTGTAAGCTGATTGCCCCCAACAAGCTGGGTACTGATTTTAGTGACCTTGGAAGGATGCAAGCCTGAGTTGAGCCTGAGCCCTGGCTGGTATTGAACTCGCAACCTTGTGGTTTGTGAGTGAGTGGTTGCGGTACAGGCATTTAACCACTGCGCCACCAGGGCTCCTTTAGGGAATGTAAGGGTTATTCCAGATTGATCTAAAGAAGTGTGAGTTCTTCTGATATAGCTCCTAGTTTTTTTCTGGTTGTTGTCACCTCTGTCCCTACTTGTTGGGAGGGGGGAGTATTTGTAGCAATTTCTTGGATCTGCACCAGGGTTCTTCCAAGGGGTTTTCTGTTTCTTTTTTTAAAGTCATGGTTTGTTGAAGTGGTCCTATGGTTGAAAAGCAAATATTATCCTTTCTGATTTTTAAAGTAGTTTTTTAATCTAAAGTGCAAGAATAACAGAATCATAGAGTTGGAAGGGACCACAAGGGCCATCCAGTCCAACCCCCTTCTCCCATGCAAGAACACAAAATCAAAGCATTCCTGATAGATGGCCATCCAACCTCTGTTTAAAAACCTCCAAAGAAGGAGAATCCACCACTCTTTGAGGCAGTGTGTTCCACTGTTGAACAGCTTTTCCCATCAGGAATCTCTTTTCCTGTAGCTTAAAACCATTGCTCCGTGTCCTAGTCTCTGGAGCAGCAGGAAATAAGCTTGCTCCATCCTCAATATGACATCCCTTTAAATATTTAAACATGGCTATTATGTCACCCCTTAACCTTCTCTTCTCCAGACTAAACACATCCAGCTTCCTAAACAAGATTATCATTTCATTGATGCACTTTAGGACTATATCTCAAATTAATAAATAAATAAAGGAAAGGAAAGGGGAATGTACAGTGGTCCCTCCACATTCACTGGGGTTAGGGGTGGAAAAACCACAAATAAAAATAAAACACTATTCTTTTTACCTGAGAGAACATCACACTAGGAATTTCTTGGTCTTCCAGGGCAACTCTGTGGTCAACATCTGCCAGACTTTGATCATAGAACCATGCTGGAGGACCTAAAAATGTGGCAGCGGCAGCAGCGGGGCTGCGGAGAGGTTGGGTGGAGGCCCAAGAGCCCTCCGAAGCACCACCACCTCCGGTGGCATGGTGACAGTAGCAGCGGCAAGGCTGCAGAGAGGGCAGATGGAAGTATAAAAGCCTGTCCAGTACCATCACCTCCAGCAGCGTGGTGGTGGCAGCAGCGGTAGGGCCATGGAGTGGTCAGGCGGAGGCCCAAGAGCCGGGCCAAGCACCACCACCTCTGGTGGTGCGGCAGCACGGCAGTGGTGGCAAGGCTGCGGAGAGGCCGGGTGGAAGTATAAAAGCCTGCCCAGTACCATCACCTTTAGTAGTGCGGTGGCGGCGGCAGCAGCGGAGAGGCCCAAGAGCCCACCCAAGCACCACCACCTCTGCCGACGCGGCTGCAGCAGTGGTAGCAGTAGTGAGGCTGTGGAGAGGCTGGGCAGAAGTATAAAAGCCACCCAAGTGCCATCACCTCCAGCAGTACAGCAATAGCAACGGGGCTGGGGCCGACAGAGACTTGGAGGGAGCTTATCAACCCTGCCCATTCCCTTGCCTTAACAGCGGCGGCAGACCCTGTGAATCGGGTATTAGGTGGGAGTTTCCATCTGGTCCGTCCAGTCCTTCTACCACTAATAGCAGCCATGGCACTGATGTCAAGAGCCAGGTGGATAATTAGGACTGGACAGAGACTTTCATCCCCTCCATCCTCCTGCCCTTAACAGCAAATAGCCCCTCCCCTCTGAGCTGGCCACTGAGGGCCTTCTCTTCAGAACGGATGCAAGCACGAGGGGTAGGAAATTATTTTGGCTTCTTTAACATCTCTATCTTTTATAGTGGCCGGGAATGATCCGGGAGCGGGAATTGAGATTGTGTGGGGGAAGGGACGGTATGGTGGCAACAGAGTGAAGAGTTGTTATAAAAGAAGGCGGGATCGATGTTTGAAAGCTATCCCGCCTTCAGTTCACTCTGTTTCCTGGAATGGTTTGGAGAGCGCACCAACCATTCCACAGAACTTGTACCTTGTTCCTTTGCAATCCCAGGTCGGTTAAAAATAAGACCCATATTATTTATGATCTCTTCATAGATGAGAATGCCGACCTAGCTTGCTTCACGGAGACCTGGTTGGGAGAGGATAGCGCTACTATTTGGACACAGGCCCTCCCAGCTGGGTACTCTGTCAGTGAGCAGGTAAGCAGAAGTGTGTGTGTGTGTGTGGGGGGGGCGGAGTGGCTCTGGTTCATAAAAACAACCTTACCTTGATCAGGATACCTGTCTGGAACACAGTCCGATTCGAGTATATGTACCTGAGCCTAAGGACCAAGGATAGTTTGGGGATTCTGTTAGTATACTGACCACCCCATTGTCTAGCAGGTTGGCAACAACCTCCCAGAGGACTTTTTCTGCTACAGCCCCTAGACTGTGGAATGCCCTGCCAGAGGAGATCCGTCAGATAACCAAATTAGATGGCTTTAAAAAGGCCATCAAGACAGATCTCTTCCGGCAGGTGTTCCTGGAATAATATTACTTTTCAACTGGCTCCTCGTCCTCAGATTGTCTCCCTTTCCCCCTATTTACTTAGAGTGCTGCATGTTTTAAACTGTGTGAGATGTTTCACAATTTATTGTTTTTAATTAGATTTTAATGTTGACTTAATTTATTTTAAGGGGGGTTATATGTTGTTATATTGTGTGGGTTTATGATTGTTTTTAAATGTAAGCTGCCTGGGTCAATCCCAGTTGGTCGTTGGGCCCACTCATTGTGTGGGTTATACCCTCAATGCGGTCTTCAGTACAGAACAGGAATATCCATGGGCGGAGATAATAAATACCTCCACATTGTCATGGACTGATCATTTCCTGGTCAAGGCTGAATTAAGAACCACTGTCCTCCCCACTAGGGGTGGTGGACCTATTAGAATGGTCCTCCCTTGAAGGCTAATGGAGCCAATCGGATTACAGAAAGCCTTAGAGGGTTTAATGGTTGGTAACGCCAGTGATTTTGTCAAAGCTTTGGTCAATACCTGGAACACCAATCTTACCAAGGCAATCAACACAATCACTCCCAAGCATCCTTTCCAGCCCGCTTCAAACTGAAAGCTATGGTATACAGAAGAGCTTAGGAAGATTGGGTTGGACAACGACTGGAGTGCATCTGGCAGAGAACTCAACTCTTATCTGACAAGACTCATCATAGGAAGTTTCTTTGTTCCTATCGAGAGGCAATACGTGCAGTGCAGAGATCCTTCTGCTCTGCACGTATTGCGTCTGCAGTCCCATCCAGCAGAGCTGTTTAGGGTGGTAGGGGAGCTGACATGGGTGCCACCTGCACAGAACCCACTGCTTAACCTGTCAACGGCCTGCTGTGACACATTTAACAACTTTTTTTGCAGATAAAATCTCTCAGATATGAGCTGACCTAGTTGCCAGTGTTGCAACAGAATCAATTGATGAGGTCACCAGCAACTCCGTTAGTGAAATTATACTGGATTGATTTCAAACTGTAAGTGCCAATGACGTGGACAAGCTCCTTGGAAGTGTGAGGAAGACATCTTGCCCTCTCAACTCTTGCCTGTTGTGGCTGGCTATCCAGGGGGGATGCATTGAGGCTACTCCTTAGGGACATCATTAGTGCATCCCTCGGTGAAGGTTACATTCCATCTTGCTTGAAGGAAGCGGCAGTCAGGCCGCTTCTGAAAAAGCCTTCCCTGGACCTCCTGGAGATGAACAACTACAGGCCGGTCTCTCTATTACCTTTTTTAAGCAAAGTGATTGAGAGAGCAGTCACTCTTCAACTCCAAGCTGTCTTGGAGGAAACTGATTATTTAGATCTATTTGAAACTGGCTTTAGGACAGGATTTGGAGTTGAGACTGCCATGGTTGCCTTGGCTGACCTTCAACTGAGCACTGACAGGGTAGTGTGACCCTGCTGGTGCTCTTAGACCTCTCAGCAGCCTTTGACACAATAGATCACAACATCCTCTTGGATCGTCTGAGAGGGTTAGGAATTGGAGGCACTGCATTACAGTGGTTCTGTTTCTTCCTCTCGGGCAGATTCCAGAGGGTGTTGCTCGAGGACAGTTGCTCCACTAAGAAGGAGCTTAATTGTGGTGTCCCTCAAGGCGCCATCCTGTCCCCCAATGTTGTTCAATATATATATATGAAGCCGCTGGGAGAGATCATTCAGAGTCATGGGGCCGGGTGTTATCAGTACACTGATGACACCCAGATATATTTCTCCATGCCTCAGTCGTCAGCTATGACTTCAGATGGCGCCTCTCCCCTTAATGACTGTCTTAAGGCAGTAATGGGCTGGATGAGGAAAAACAGATTGAGATTGAATCCAGATAAAATGGAGGTACTCACAGTAGCGGCCCCGAAACTAGGTATTGGGATACAATCTCCAGTCCTGGATGGGGTCACACTCTTTGTGAAGGACTGTTTTCACAGTGAGGGGGTGCTCCTGGATCCATTGCTCCAGATGACTAATCAGGTAAATGCAACAGTCAGGAGTGCCTGCTCTCAGCTTCAGCTGATTCGCCAGCTGCGCCCTTTCCTGGAAGTATGGGATCTTGAAACTGTGGTACATGTGCTGGTAACCTCTTGCCTGGATTTCTGTAATGTGCTCTACATGGGGCTACCCTCGTGCTTGGTCCGGAAACTTCAGTTAGTTCAGAATATGGCAGCCAGGCTGGTCTCTGGTACATCTAGGAGAGACCATATATCACGTGTCCTAAAAAGACTTCACTGGCTGCTGATTAGTTTCCGGGTTCAGTACAAGGTGTTGGTTATCACCTTTAAAGCCCTAAATGGCTTGGATCCAACCTATTTTCGGGACCACCTCCTTCCATATAACCCAACCTGCACACTCCGGTCCTCTGGGAGGAATTTGCTTCAGCCTGTTAAAACTAGGCTGTCTGCAACCTCCCAGAGGGCCTTTTTGGCAACTGCTCCCAGATTATGGAATGGCCTGCCAGACAAAATCCGTCAGATTGCCAGTTTAAACAGCTTTTAAAAAGCTGTGAAGATGGATCTGTTCTGGCAGGCCTTTCCTGACTAATTTTCCCGGCCTAAGGAGCGAGGTTATTCCTTCCCCCTATCTGCTGCCACATTTATTGCTGGTGGTCTGCTTGCTATTATGATTCTTTTACTTGTTCATTGTTCATTTATTGTTTGAATTTTTGTGATGTTTAATACTATTTTAAGGGGTCAGTGGGATTGTACATTGTGGTATTTTATTGTTGTAAGCTTCCCCGATTGCTTCTGCAGAGGGGCGGGATAGAAATAATAATAATAATAATAATAATAATAATAATAATAATAATTATTATTATTATTATTATTATTATTTTCTCTAGGAACTTTTAAGTTCTCCAGCACAAATTCTAGCATGTTGCCCTGGATGACCTAGAGATTCCTAGAGAGAACATATAAATCAAAACCGCTAATAATCAAATTCGCAAAAGTCAAAGCTGAAAATGTGGAGCACCAAGTGTTCTAGCATGCCATAGAATCTAAAGAAACCCACTAAAGGTAGGAATAATATGTTGCAGTTGCTGCTGAGAATTGCCAGAAAATAGTCTGAGAAAAACAGAAATGTTGCTTAGTTATTTCATAAAACCCTCAAGAACTATGGCGACAAATTCTTGACACAGGGGCCTTGATGAAAAGAGCTCAACCAGGAGATAAAATACATCAGAACAAAAAGGGGAAAGAATAGATGAACAAACACAGTTCAATGTCTTAAGAAAGGCTTAGTGATTTGATAATATTAAGCTCTGTGTAAATAGCATAAATAAATAAGGAATTAAATATTGGCTATTTTCTGATATAACCATCATTGTCATAACACTGAGAATCTCATAAGTCTTGGAGTCCCTTTCAGATGGGGTGGGGAACTGTTGCAGCAGCCAGTGTTTATCTCTATTTTGGATGACAATGCCACTCTTTGGGCTGAAAATTGGAACTGGAAATCCTCTCAGTTCTGACATACCAGTACATTCTGGGGTGAGTTTAGGATGTTTTTTCTCTTGATTCTGAGGCCTCCAGGAGTGGTGATTGGCCCCTTTGGGACATTTGGGGATGGTTATTTGAGGGGCAATGAGGTGAATGGAACAGCAAAAAGGGCACTGAGATTATATGCAGCCCACAGGGCACAAGAAGGGTGGTGACCTGTCTGTGATCCTCATTTTCCCCACCCCTTGGTATAAGAAGAGTCATGCTGGATCCCACTAACAGTATTTCTTACTCACAAGCAGGACATGAGTGTAGGGAGGGCCCTTTAGAATCCTCTGCCAGAGAACTTCTCTGGTGCCTCTAAGCAAATTGCCAATCTCAAGATGCCATAGGATAGGAGGGAACCATGGCAGTTAAAGTAGAATCATTAGAGTGCTATTATTCTGTAGTGTGATAAGGTCCCTAAAGGTCCGGCATAGTTGCTAAGGAACACTAGATCTTCCTACTGTCAGTGCTTTTCTAAAGATTAAAAATGCAATGCAGTCTTTGGCATGGGAACAAAGGGGGGTACTGTTCAATCACCAGTTCTGAAGTAAGATTCAGCCATTAGTTTTTGCACTTGGAATGGGACAAAGGCCCAATCTTGTCCTTTGCCTCAGGCTGCAAGGCATCTTGGGTTGGCCCTGCTTGCTGTCCACAAAATGAAGCATTAGACTACTGCAGAAAGGAGTTTCTAACAGCAATGGGGTTGTAGATTGTCTTCAGCTAAGTGTTCTGGATGATAGAGTGATGGAAGTTTTGACATATCCCATAATTCTTAACCCAGATCTTATGTTATTTGACACTGAACTCTCTTATATGAGCTAAATCTTGAATTAGAAATTGCATAAGAAGGAAAATAAACTCTATACCTCTTGTGATTTTTATCTCTGCATGGCCTGGAGTGAGAATCATTTAAATGCAGTCTCTGGAGTTGGCAGATGTTGTTCAATACCTCCCGGAAGCAAGCAGCTCTGCAGAGAAAAAAAAGAAGAGGGCTGGATTTCCACAGTTGCTGTTCAGATCTCAGAGTGAAGTCTTAACTGAAGAGAAGGTTTTAATGGGGGGGGGGGGGGGGGAGAGACTCTACATCTGTGCTCAGTAATCTGTGAATTCACGCCTTGCACCTGCTCCTTATAATTCTGGAGCCATTGAAAAAGTAGATCATGGCCACTTGGTTCTTCTGGTTCTGCCCAAATTGCTGACTCTTGATTTGTTAATAGTATGATCAGTTTATAGGAGGGGTGAAAATGCAGCCAGCATTGCCTGGACTTCTTATGATCCAATGCCTCTCTTTTCCCAAAGGCTGGCTTCTGCTAATGGGAATAGCTGCTGCGGGACTTGTGCTTTCCTCATTAGTGGACTATCAGGAGGAGCCACTTATTGTACAGCAGAGTACATTTCTTGCCACATCCCATTCTATGTGCATACTGCAGAGAGAGGCATAGTCGGCAGAAGCACACACAGGAGTCACAAATAAGTGTTGCTACTTTCTGCTTCATCATTGGCCATATCAGAGGTGCAATCCAGAAAATTGCTCTATATTCAGCATCCTATCTGACGCTAGCAGAGTGTAAGGTTTCACCAGCAAACTTATTCAGAGGTTCAGGAGGGTAATGATGGGAAATGGGATGAATGGCAGCTGAGCAGCATCCCCCATAGTCAAACCATCACTGTTTGTGTTGAGAGTGGATGTATGCCTACATGATTTCTGGAACCTGTTGCCCAGTCTTGCAAAAGCATTGGATCAGGAGGTATTGCATATATCTGTATGCAATGGTAGATAAAATAGTTACACTAACACAATATTCAGTCACGTAGGCATAAGAGGATTCTAACCTATATCTTTAAAATTACATTTGAGGAAAGATATGAAGGCACCACAATTTCACCTTTTCATTACTCCTGTGGTTCCAATGTCCTCTGGCAGAAATCTCAGTGTTCTTCCCATGAGGTTGGGAAAGAGGACCATATTAGAGGAGTAGAGAAGGAATGAGCTGGAGAAGTGGGGAGCTGGAGACTAATTCGCCCAGAGATTCAATGGTAAATTTTTGAAGTGCAGGTGCACATCAGGACAGTACTTAACAGTTGTGCCCCCAATAAGAGTCCAAAATGCAGTCATCTGTATTGATTCATCATCTCTCCATCAGGAGAAGAGACTTTATAAAACTAACAGATCTTAATTCCCCCTTCAAGACCAAGCCACCATAAAATCCTTCATTTCACAACAGGGATAGCGCACAGCAATAGATTGCTGTGAAAGGAATTGATTTCCCCCACAACAACTCAGAGAATTTCAGCTTAGCTCATAGGAGACAGGGAAGCCTGAAAGATGGGGTTTGGGAGGGGAGATGACAACACCATCCCTGCTTATCAACCCCAATTTCTACAGGGTGTGTGCGTGCGTGTGAGAGAGTGTGTGTGTGTGT
Source organism: Phrynosoma blainvillii (assembly GCA_026167975.1). NCBI lineage: Eukaryota > Metazoa > Chordata > Lepidosauria > Squamata > Phrynosomatidae > Phrynosoma > Phrynosoma blainvillii. The sequence goes on from JANUYF010000002.1 coordinate 239,708,529, forward strand.
GAGTGTGTGAAAACAACAGAAATGTGTACTGGAGGACTATGATTTTCTAGAGCTGGAAAATTACCTGCCAAAAATCATACAAAAAGATCTGTAAATGGTACTGATCTCTACAAACAAAATGAGATAAAGTTCATCTATGGAAACAAACAGATAAATCTGAGGAAGAGAGTTATAGCTGAAGAATCTTGGCATGAGTCCTTCCTCACATCCTTTTTGATACCTATATAAAGAACCTGCTTTGGCACTGGTGATTACCACGCTGAATGCCATTGGGATCAATGGAATTACACTTATATTTTTCATCACTGAGAATCTGTGCCATTATTGACTGGGCTTACCCAACTACAACTGATTAGGTATCAGTAGGGTATGCATTCCCTCTTCTGCTTGATCTCGGAGGTTCTCCTAAGAGCTGCTTCTGATGGTTCTGAATGGGTTGGAGATGCACCTGAAGACCATCAGGAACAGAGACATTAATGCATTTGCACTTGTCTTAAGATGAGGCAAAAACCATTGGTTGTCAGTTTTTGCTACACAGTTTTCAGCCAGTTTTATTAATGCATTTGTTTTTATTCTATTTTTCTTTTGGGTTCATTTATTTTAATCTGCTGTACACCACTCCAAAATCTTTAGTGGAGCTATTCATAAATTCTATAAATAAATGAAAATAAGTAGTCCATTATTCTGTCAACCATAGGCATGCTTGAGGATATATAGCCCTAGAAGACATACAGGAATAAACTCTGCTAACTTCTGCTATTCAGACTCTGAATTCATCCTGGGAGAAGGTCGGTTGTCCCAGTTTATGCAGACATTTTAAAGTGGGGGGAAGGAATCTCATTGAACTAGTAAGAGTATTAATCCAAGAGTCCTAAAGTGATGTGCCAGCAAAATTTCAATGTAAAAGCCATCTTGCCACAGACTTTTTTTTCTCAGCAGGCAGGCCAGAATTTCAGCTCAGATAATTGCATTCAGCTTCACTGAATTCCCTCCTGCATTTCCAACAGGAGATGACATCCGTCTTCTCTTTGCAAACTCAAAAATGTGGTTTTGTGCAGTGCTGTTGCTGGCTCAGTAAAGGCTCCCATTTTCTGCTCCAGGGATGGCTTTGTATTGGTGCTGGTGGTGAGGGGGTTCATTTGCTTAGGCAGCCAGAAGATAAAATATGAATGCAGGCCCTGAATTGTGAAAAAGAGTTGATGGCTGCTTCTCAGTCACATCTAATCTGAAAAGAAAAGGAATCACATGTGTGGCAGAATGAAGGATTAGTCATGGGCATCTCCCTTCCTTCTTTCACTCTGAAACATCATAGTCCTAATTAGAATGGGGAATAGCATGTCAAAGGGAGGTGAATCTGAGCTATAGATTTACTTAAAACATTTATAAACCACCCTTTGCCAAGTTAGATCCCATGATGCTTTACAAAATTAACAGCTAAAAAAAAATAAGCCACCTAATCAGCAAATAAAAATGGTGCTATTAAGAAGACTTTAAAATGCCTAAGATGTTTCAAAAGCTTGGGAGAATTATTTTAAAGGTTTTGCCTGGAACCTCAAAGAAGTAACATTAATGCCAGTTTCACGCAAGCCTCCCTTGAAGGTGATGTTTCAAAGATGGAAGGGGTCAGAGCTGAAAAAAACCCTTGGTGGTAGCAACCTGCTGGGCCCCAACAAAAGAAATAGAAAGATGGACTTCATTTAATCATCTCAAGAGAATGAAGAAGATGAGAGAAAAAAGTCCTTGGACTAAATGGGTTCACGTAGGACTTTAACATTAGAGCCACCCAGAGAATTGTGGCCTTTCAAGGGGTGAATCATATACAGTTGTTCTTGCTTATTCTTAATTCACATGACATGCACCTACTTTCAGTTGATGTAGTCTTCATTTCCATCACAGAAAGTAGTTTTTCATTCCAGTGTAATTCTGGAAATTTAAACTACTCAGGTTGTTGTAATGCCTTTTCTCAAGGCATTTTTGAATCTTGTATGAATTTTCCCCTCACAGGCATGTTTTTGTCTGGTGTCATTTTGCAGATGACAAGTGAGATGAGTCTTCTTTCCTCAACTCTTTCCCAGTTCTTCAACCTGTCTTTTTCAAACTTTATAGCTTTTCATCAGTTTGACTTCTGATATTCTAACAGGAAACACTGGATCACTATGCTTGGAACTGTCATTGAGTGTTTTTGTTATGTGCCCTCAAGTTTATTCCACCTTATTTTTACTCTATGCTAAAGTACACTTAGCAAAATTTATTCAGAGGAGATTTACCATTGCTTACTTCTGAAGTTGAGAGTATGTGACTTGTCCAAGGACACACAGTGAGTTTCCATGGCTTGGTGGGGATTCAAACACAGGTATCCCAGACTTCTAGTCTAACCCTCAAACCATTACACCATGCTGATTCTTATGTGAACCAACTTGTCACTTTAGTTTCTGAACATACAAATCCAAATGTTCATGTTTGGTTGCAAAGCATGTAGCATAGGTTTGAAAATGCATGATGATGCTTTTCCTTCTTTTTGTGCTACAGCTGCTGCACACCATCACAGTGCCATTATCCCCTAAACATCACACATTCCGATGCATGTGCATTCTAGCTTTCTTCAGGCAGGTGACAAGATGCAGCTTTCCACAGCAGTCAAACAGGTGAAATTAGCTTTCTAAGGCCTGCTGAGGGAGGAAAAAACCAGCAAGCCTGCGGAGCCATCAGACATCACTTTCCATCTCTTTTTCCTTTTATCTAGTTCTAGCCAGCAATGCTTGGCTAAATTACTCCTATCTTTCCCTTCTTAGCTCCATCCCAGTTCCTTCTCATCTGCTGGTCTCTCCAAGAAGCTTTAGCCTTATGAAGACAACACTTCCTTTAAAAGACACAAAAACTATTTCTATTTTCCCATATCTTTTTGGTGGAATCTTCCTGTACATTACAGTGCTATATGTAATATACCACCACAGAAGGTAGTATATAAAAGGAGTCATGCCACATTGAATCAATATAAGATTTGCTTTATTGCAGTGTTTTATGGATGAGCAGGACTTCACTTGCACATTTGTGAAAACTGGATATGACAAGAATCATGATACAAACTCTATCCCACTGAAATATTTGTCACTGCATGTGGATCTAGGGTTGCCATATCCCGGTTTTTCCTGGGACAATCCCAGTTTTTCAGACTCTTTGGGATGTTCTGCCCAGTTTTAGGATCATGTCCTGGCTGGCAATCCAAGGTAGCAAGGCCTCTCAGGCCCTGGTGCAGCCACATGGGGCCTCAGCTGCCCAGCCAAGCAAGCCCCAAAGACATCCAGGGGGTGAGGCCTGCCTGGAATGGGTCTGTGGGGCCTTTGCCAGCTGGCCAAGCCACGAGGAGGTCCAGGGTGGCGAGACCTTCCTGCCGTGGCTGTGCAGGGCCTTAGCCAACTGGCTGAGCCCCAGGAGAAACCAGAAGATCCCAGCCCCAAGGAGATCCAGCACCAAGGTTTATATTATATTTATATTAATGTTTTACTATATTTATATTTAGTGTTATATTAATGTTTTTTAATTGTAGTAATGTTTCTGGTGTCTAGTTGGACATGTCCTCCATTTTCCTTGAATGTCCCACTTTTGTCCCACATTTGTCCTACATTTTGTCCCAGTTTTGTGGAAGAGAGGCCCAACCCTATGTGAACCTCAATAATATGGAAAGGAGAAGCCAGGCATAGTCAGACACGCATTCTAGATTTTAGGAAAACTGATTTTACTAAACTTAGAGAAATACTGGGGGTGATCCCATGGACAGGAATACTAAAAGAGAAGGGAGTTCAAGACGGATGGGAGTTTCTCAAAAGGGAGATTCTCAAAAGGCCAATGCAATTTTAGGCTGCATCAGTAGAAGTATAGTGTCTAGATCAAGAGAAGTAATAGTGCCACTCTATTCTGCTTTGGTCAGGCCTCACCTGGAATACTGTGTCCAGTTCTGGGCACCACAATTCAAAAAGGATGTGGAGAAACTGGAGCGTGTCCAAAGGAGGGCCACTAAAATGGTGAAGGGTCTGGAAACCAAGCCCTATGAAGAACGACTTAGGGAGCTGGGGATGTTTAGCCTGGAGAAAAGAAGGCTGAGAGGTGATATGATAGCCGTGTTTAAATATTTGAAGGGATGTCATATTGAGGAGGGAACAAGCTTGTTTTCTGCTGCTCCAGAGACTAGGACCCAAAACAATGGATGCAAGCTGCAAGAAAAGAGATTCCACCTCAACATCAGGAGGAACTTCCTGACAGTAAGGCCCTCTCCCTCGGAGAGTAGTGGAGTCCCTCGGAGAGTAGTGGAGTCTCCTTCCTTGGAGGTCTTTAAGCAGAGGCTGGATGGCCACCTGTCGGGGATGCTTTGATTGGGAGTTCCTGCATGGCAGGGGGTTGGACTGGATGGCCCTTGTGGTCTCTTCCAACTCTATGATTCTATGATTCTATGCTGAAGGCACAATTTCAAACCATTCCAACGAGGAGGAAAAATAGGAGGTGTCTCAAGAAACCAGGATGGATGACTAAGGAACTTGCAACTGAACTAAGTTTTAAATGGAACATGTATAAGAAATGGAAAAATGGGGAAATCACTAAAATAAAAAAAATGCAAAAATGTAGGAATTCTCTTGCAGCAATTTGGAAACAAGTCTTAGTCATCTTGGGTTTGAAAAGGAGGAGAGAAAAGGGCATGGTGCAAATTTCAGGAATATCTTAAGAAATTACTTTGTGAAAAAAAGTATGGGGTGCTTTCTGCTTTATGATGTCATCTGCATCTTCTTTTAAATTTCATAAAAGATGTTCTAGTTGCAGTTGTCCAATCTGACTACTATGGAGGTTATCAATCTTGTTTGATTCTATGCTGTATGGAAGCAAACTCTGAAAGATAACAAACAGCACAATGATGGTTTCTAATTTATAGATAGGTTTTCATTTTCAAAAATGAATGGAAAGTGATTATTGCCCCTGTAGATGTAGGAAGGAGGAGGTGGATTTGTGACTGGCAGCAAAGGGGCAAGGGGACTGAGAAATGGGCAGGGCTATCAGAGCTGGCAAATGTCCTCTAACAGCAGCAGCAGCAAAGCAACACTTTCAAAGCAAACAACTGATGGAAGGTATGAATGATAGCAATACACAGCAGAAGTAAAGAGAACTTAAAGAAGATTGCCCAAGATGGGGGAGGTGGAATAAATGTTACGAAGTAGAGTGTAGTAGTAGGAATATTGTATAACGTATACGTCAGAAGAGTGGAAACTGACAGTTTAAAGTGAGCCATCTGTATTCTTCCTGTCAGTTCTAGTGGTATAAATTGCACTTGGAAGCAGACAGGCAGATGGAAGAGCTCTTTTAACATGGGAGGCATATGATCTTGTACAGGCTGTGTCACTCAAACATTCTGGCAGCTGGGCTTGGTACCCACTTGAAGCATCTGGACTGACTTGAAAGGCAGCTCAATGAATAAATGCATCACCAACTTAGAGGGCTATCTCTTGGAAAGGTTCATTTAAAAGACTGATTTTGAATTAGGGCCAGGATCAAAACAATACCCTAGCATCCCCTTCTAAAAAATAACAACAACTACAGTTTGGTATGTTGCAAAGGGGGCTTCAATAATTTCCCCTTTGGGCTGCAGGGGTCTTTACACTGCTCCATTACAGCTTCACTGTGCCATAATTTTTCATTCCTCTTAAAAGTAACCTCCTAACACTTTGTGCAGAGTTCACAGATATATGGGGCTAATGGTAACAGGGAAATAGCATTGTCTCCTATCTGAGTCCTCACTTCATGTGTCTTCCAGGACATGGTGTGAACTGAAATCTCACCACTTGTCAGCCATGTGGTGAATCCTTGAAACCAGGCATCAGGGGCAAATTGGGCTACAGAAGGAAATATGTGACTGGATCTTCTCCATCACATATAATAAAACTGAACAGAAGCAGTAGGCTGCCAATTCAGATAGGGACCATGGGGAGAGTTAATTCCCTGTCCTACTACAGTGCCACCATATCAGTGGCAATTATCTCTTCTATATCTAGATAAACAAATCTCCCCCACTCATCTTTCCATTTCTTTCTTTCTGTTGCTCATCCAGATCTATGCTAACAATACACTGAAGGAATAGGAAATAAGCTTTCAGCATATGAAATAAACAGTTTAGTTTGTTCACATAACTTCTTTTCAGCACTTACAGATGGAAGACAGCACTGGGGATCATTAGGGAGAGCACCCAGTACTCAAAGCTCTTGATTCTTTGAGTGTCATAACAGTTACCATTTTAAATGTCATGGATCCATGCTACAGATTCCTGGGTTTTTTATTTTAGTCAAGTCTCCAGGACCAGATGACCTACATCCAAGGATATTAAAATAACTGGCAAATGTAATCTCAGGGCCATTGGCAATAATCTTTGAAAACTCCTGCGGAACAAGAGAAGTCCCAGCAGACTGGAGGAGGGCAAACATTGTCCCCATCTTCAAAAAGGGGAAAAAAGAGGATCCCAACAACTATCATCCAGTTAGTCTGAGATCAATACCAGGAAAGATTCTAGAACAGTTCATTAAACAGAGAGTCTGTAAACATTTAGAAGGGAATGCCATAATCACTAAAAGTTATTAATAAAATTACAAGCTTGGTAGATGAAGGGAATGTAGTAAACATAGCATATCTTGATTTCAGTAAGGCTTTTGTCAAGGTCCCCCATGATAGTCTTGCAAACAAGATAATAAAATGTGGACTAGACAATAAAACTGTTAGGTGGATTAGTAATTGGTTGGCTGACCGAACCCAAAGGGTGCTCACCATTGGCTCCTCTTCATCCTGGAGAGAAGTGACCAGTGAGGTGCCACAGGCTTTTGTCCTGGGCCCAGTGTTATTCAACATCTTTATCAACAATTTGGATGAAGGAATAGGGGGCATGCTTCTCAAATTTGCAGATGCAAATACTGCAGAAGACAGGATGAAAATTCAAAATGACCTTAATAGATTAGAAAGCTGGGCCAAAGCTAACAAAATGAATTTCAACATGGAGAAATATAAGGTACTGCAATTAGGGCATAGATATAGGATGGGAGACACCTGACTTAAGGAGACTATGTGCGATCTAGGAGTCCTAATAAACCACAAGTTGAACATGAGTCAACTGTGAGTACCGATGACGTGGACAAGCTGCTTGGAAAGGTGAGGAAGACGACTTGCCCCCTCGATCCATGTCCATCTTGGCTGGTCATCCAGGGGGGAGATGCGTTGAGAGTATTTCTTTGGGATACAATCAATGTGTCCTTCAGGGAAGGTATTGTACCATCTTGCTTAAAGGAGGCGGTGGTTAGGCCCCTCCTGAAAAGACCTTCCCTGGACCCCCTGGATAGAAACAACTATAGACCAGTCTCCTTGCTCCCTTTTCTGAGCAAGGTGATCGAGAGTGCAGTTGCTTCCCAACTCTAGGCAGTCTTGGATGAAACCGATTATCTCAATCCATTTCAAACTGGCTTCAGGACAGGATATGGAGTGGAGACTGCCATGGTTGCTCTGACCGATTACCTCCGCCTGGGCATCGACAGGGGTAGTGTGACCCTACTGGTGCTCTAGGATCTCTCAGCGGCCTTTGACACTATAGATCATGTCATCCTCTTGGATCACCTGAGAGAGTTAGGAATCGGAGGCACTGCTCTGCAGTGGTTCCGTTCCTTCCTCTCGGGCAGATCCCAGAGGGTGAGGCTCGGGGACAGTTGCTCTTCTAAAATAGAGCTTAATTGTGGCGTCCCTCAGGGCGCTATCCTGTCCCCAACGTTATTTAACATCTATATGAAGCCGCTGAGTGAGATCATTCGGAGGCATGGAGCGCGGTGTCATCAGTATGCTGATGACACCCAGATATACTTCTCCATGACCAGATCATCGGCTCAGACCTCAGATGGCATCTCGGCTCTTAATGACTGTCTCAGAGCAGTGATGGATTGGATGAGGAAAAACAGATTGAAGTTAAATCCAGACAAAACGGAGGTACTAACAGTGACCGGCCCGAAACCAGATTTGGGAATACAGTCTCCAGTCCTGGATGAAGTCAGACTCTCCTCTAAGGACTGTGTTTGCAGTCTGGGGGTGCTCTTAGATTCGTCGCTTCACATGACTAGTCAGGTAAATGCGACGGTCAAGAGTGCTTGTTATCAGCTTCGGCTGATACGCCAGCTGCGCCCTTATCTGGATATGAGGGATCTGGAAACTGTAGTACATGCACTGGTAACCTCATGTCTGGATTACTGCAATGCACTCTACATGGGGCTACCCTTGTGCCTAACCCAGAAACTGCAACTGGTGCAAAACATGGCAGCCAGGCTAATTACCGGAACATCAAGGAGGGAGCACATAACACATGTGCTTAAATCCCTCCACTGGCTGCCAATTAGTTTCCAGGCACAGTACAAGGTGTTGGTTTTAACCTTTAAAGCCCTACATGGCTTGGGTCCATCTTATCTCAGGGACCGCCTCTCCCCATATGAGCCCCTTCATACCCTTCGGTCCTCTGGGAGTAATCTGCTGCAGCCCATGAAGACCAGGCTTTTGCAGACCTCCCAGAGGACCTTTTCCACAACCGGTCCCAGGCTGTGGAATGGCCTGCCGGACGAGATCCATCTCATCACCACGCTTGCTGCTTTTAAGAAAACAGTAAAGACGGATCTGTTCCGGGGGGCCTTTCCGGAATAGCCTCCCGGACACTAGGAGTGCGGCAATCAATCTGATCTACTAAAACTGTGCATGCTGCCCATAATTTTGTTTTATTTTTATAGTGTTCTTGCATAATGTATTTTAATGTAATTGTCAGTTTAATCTAGTTTTAAGGGGTGGGAGGGTTAGGGTACAGGGATTGGTTTTAATTTGTTTATGTTTTTTAAAGTATTTTATTATTAAAAACATATACACACATATATATATATATATATACATAAGACATACAAACAAACAGACAAACAAAAAAAATAACAAATAGAAGAATTCATTCAGTTTCAATTCAATTCACTTACTTTTAGTATTTACATTTATACTGAAACTTCTTGACTTCCTTATTCTTGTTCTTGCTGGTATTTATTGATTGGAATTGTTGTACCTTGCTACCAAATTTATTGGTTTACATTACAGCTTTGTTCATTGATTAGTCTTCTACTTTCCTCATCTAATTGTAATTTTACATGATTTCTATCTTGTTGATGTTAATTTTCCTTCCTTTTTTTCATTAAGTAAATTGTTTCCTTTTCATTTATAACGTAGAGTCCCGTGTTTACTCCATTGTTAAATTTTGTTGCATTTGTACTCTTGCCTAGTTGATTATGTCTTCCCTTTCCTTGATATTTAAACATTTGTGTTATTATATTTCCTTTGTTTTCATAAGCTCTCTGCCTATATTGTATTATTATAATACATTCAATTTATCTCTTCTAATAATAAATTATTAAATAGTTTCCAATCGTCTTCTATTTTCTGTGGGGTTTTTTGAGAGAGCAGCGCTGACATTTTATCAAAGTATTTCATTTCTTTGACCTTAATTTTCCATTCTTCTATTTTTGGGCTCTCCCTCAACTTCCATCCTCTGGCAATAATAATTCTTGCTGCTTTAACTAAGTATAAAATAACTCTCCAATACTTTATTACTACTTTTTTCTTAATTTTAGTGGATATGTTTAACAAAAATAATTCTGGTGTAAATGGGATTTGAGTCTTAAATTTTTGTTGCATTACTTTATGCATTTTTTTCCAGAATTTCTGAATGATTGGACAAATCCACCACATATGGTAAATTGTGCCGGTTTCTTTTTGACACTTCCAACATCTATCGCTCAAACCTTTATTTATTTTCTTTAGTTTATTGGGGGTGAAATACCACCTATTGGCGACTTTCAAAAAGTTTTCTTTCAGATTCTGAGATGCTGTAAAAGCATTTGTTTTTTTTCCAGGTATCCAGGTATGATATTGAACGTCCGATATCTCTTGCCCATCTAATCATTGGGATTTTAATATAATCTTGCTCTAAGTTCCATTCTAATAATTTCTTATAAAGTCTGGAAGTTTTTCCTTTATCAGGAGATTGTAGGATTTTATCAATTTCATTTGCATTCTGTTGGAAATCTTGTTTTGTATCTTCTGTATATTTGCTTTTTATTTGATAGAAACTGAACCAAGATAAATTAATATTAGCTTTCTTCAAGTCTTCTCTTTCTAAAAGATGTAAATCTCCTTTATCACTCTTTCTTAATAAGTCCTCATATTTTATCCAATCTCCTATTTTGCTCCTTTGAAAAAAAGCTTCTTGAGTAGATATCCATAGGAGAATTTTCTCATTAAATTTTTGTTTTATATTTAACCATACCTTTATAAGTGATTTTCTCAAAATATGATTGTTGAAATCTTTATTTACACGAAGCTTGTCGTACCAGACATATGCATGCCGGCCGAATCGGTTATTTACCCCTTCCAAATCTAATATTTTTGGTTATCTAGCTTTAACCAGTTTTGTATCCATAACATACTACATGCGTGATGATAGATTTTGAAGTTTGGCAATGCATAACCTCCCCTTTTTTTCCCCCCATCTTGTAGAGTAGATGTTTTTATTCTTGGTTTCTTACCTTTCCACAAGAATTTGCTTATCTCTTTGTTCCAGTCTAAGAAGATCTTTTCTTTTATTATTATGAGGAGATTTAACAACAGGTATAATATCTTCGGTAAGACATTCATCTTTATGGTTGCTATTCTCCCCAAAAGTGATAAGTTCAACTTATTCCATCTTATTAGATCTTAATTTCCTCCCATAATCTTTTATAGTTATTTTCATAAAGGTCCATACTTTTACTGGTGATCCATATGCCTAGATATTTGGTTTTATTTGTTATATTACAGCCTGTCATACTCGCCAACAATTTTTGTTCTTTTTTCTTAATATTTTTCGTCATTATCACTGTTTTTTCTTTATTCATTTTAAATCCAGAATACTCCCCAAACATTTTAATTTCCGCAAATAGTTCTTGAACGGTGTTTACGGGATCTTGTAGTGTGACTACAATATCGTCTGCATAAGCTTTTATTTTTAGCTCATTGTTTTTTATTTTTGTTCCTCTTATCTTCCTGTTGTCAATTACCGCCTTGATCAACACCTCTGCTGTTATAATGAATAATAATGGTGAGATGGGACATCCTTGCCTTGTTCCTTTGTAAAGTCTGAATTCTTGGCTTTTTTCTCCGTTAATTAAAAGCCTTGCCTTCTGGTCTTTATATATTTGTTGGATGCATGTTGTAAATTGTCCATCTAATCCTGTTTTCTTCAGACAAGCTAGCATAAAGTCCCATCTCACCTTGTCAAATGCCTTTTCCGCATCAATATACACCATTCCAAGTTTCTTTTCATTATTTATGTGATAATATTCAATTGTATCTATTATACTCCTGATGTTATTTCTGACATGTCTTCCTGGGAGGAAATATGTTTCCCAATTGCTTTTTTCACCCTTGAAGCAAGAATACTGGTGTATATTTTATAGTCCGTATTCAGAAGTGAGATCGGCCTGTAGTTGCTTTTTTCTCTTATATCTTTTCCCTCCTTTGGAATTAACACTATGTCCGCATATTTCCAAGATTCAGGTATTCCCTCTAATGGGATTGCATTTAATGTTTTTTCTAAAGGCTCTATTAGAATCTCTTCAAAGACCTTATAGTACCTCGCCGAGAATCCATCCGGTCCTGGCGACTTATCTGTTTTAAGATTCTTTATGGCTTGGCTTATTTCTTGTCTTGTTATTGGCGCATGTAGTTGTTCCTTTTGTTGTGCAGTAAATTCAAATAAGGATTTATTTTCTAGATATGCTTGTAGTTTTGATTTATGTTCTTCAGAGAGTGAATCTTCTTTAAACAGATCTGAGTAGAAATCCAAAAAAGACTTTTTAATCTCCTCTTGTGTTTGTAAGGTTTCTCCTTTATATATAATTTCAGTTATTGTTTTTTTCTCTTTCTCTTGTTTGAGTATTCTAGCCAAGTTTTTTCCTATTTTGTTAGCGTGTTCAAAATACCTTTGTTTCGTTTTTTTCACTTTATGAGCAATTTCTTCTAAATTTTGATGTTCTAATTTTAGCTGTAATTGTTTCAATTCCATTTTTAGTTTGTTGTTTTCAGGAGACTGGCTTATTTTCTTTTCTATCGTGGTCATTTGATTTATTATATCGGATATCTGGTCTTGTTTCTTTCTCTTAATCTCTGAGCTTTGTTTTATCAACAGTCCTCTAGCCACCGCCTTGCTTGCATCCCATATAGTCTTGGTCTTAATATCCACTATAGCATTCTCTCTAAAATATATTTTAAGCTCTTCTTTCATTTTCTTTACAAATGTCTCTTCCTCTAAAAGGCTAGCGTTTAGTTTCCAGTATCTTTCTTTGTTCGGTAGCAACATTTCAATGTTTATAAGGCTGTGGTCCGAGATCAACTTAGATTTGATTTCCATTTTTTAATATATTTTTTAATTATGCTGCAACCCACCCCAATTGCTTAGCAGAGGGGCGGGCTATAAATAAAATTATTATTATTATTATTATTATTATTATTATTATTATTATTATTATTATTAACAGTGTAATGCAGCAGCTAAAAAGGTCAATGTGATTTTAGGCTGCATCAATAGATCAAGGGACATAATAGTGCCACTGTATTCTGCTTTGGTCAGGCCCCATCTGGAATACTGTGTCCAGTTCTGGGCATCACATTTCAAAAAGGATGTTGAAAAACTGGAGCATGTCCAGAGGAGGGCAACTAAAATGGTGAAGAGTCTGGAAACCATGACCTATGAGGAATGACTTAGGGAACTGGGTATGTTTAGCCTGGAGAAGAGACGGTTAAGAGGTAATATGATAGCCCTGTTTAAATATTTGAAGGGATGTCATATTGAGGAGGAAACACACTTGTTTTCTGCTGCTCCAAAGAATAGGACCCAGAACAATGGATGCAAGCTACAGGAAAAGAGATTCCACCTGAACATTAGAAGGCATTTCCTGACAGTGAGAGCTGTTTGACAGTGGAACACACTCTCTCAGAGTGTGGTGGAGTCTCCTTCTTTGGAGGTCTTAAAACAGAGGCTGGATGACCATCTGTCGGGGATGCTTTGACTTTGAGTTCCTGCATGTCAGAGGGTTGGACTGGATGGCCCTTGAGGTCTCTTCCAACTCTGCGATCCTATGATTCTATGAATAATAAAAATATAAAAATATACAATATAAGCCACCCTGCCCAGAAAGGCCTGGAAACCATGTCCAATGAGGAGAGACTTAAAGAGCTGGGTATATTTAGCCTGGAGAATAGAAGGTTAAAAGAGGACATAATAGTCATGTTTAAATATTTGAGGGGATGTCATACTGAAGATTGAGCAAGGATGATCACAGCATAAGACCTGGAGCAATGGATTCAAACTACAGTAAAAGAAGTTCCACTTAAACATTAGGAAGAGCTTTGTGACAGTAAGAGTTGTTGGCAGTGGAGCATGCTGCCTTGGAGAGTGATGGCATCTCCTTCTTCAAACAGAGGATGGATGGCAAACTGTTGGGGATGCTTTGATTGTGAGTTCCTGCATGGGGGTTAGAGTGGATGGCCCTTGTGGTCTCTTCCATCTCTATGAGCCTATGATTCTAATGGTGGGCACATCTGCACAAGCCAAATAAGTTGGTCTCCTCCCATCTCCACTGCAGGGAGACTGGATGACACATGGCCCAAACCCTGGTTCTAGTGTGGACAGACGAAACACAGAACTGGGGCATTGGCCAGTAATTGCATGTCAGAATAAGACCCTTGTTGCTTCTGTTCTTCCAGAGCCTTCCATTGCAGTGCCAGGGAGATGTTTGCATGCCACACAGGACAGTTACTGCTGGTGAGAGTCGCATGCTCTGAGGCCATAGCATAGCACCCAGCCATGTGATCAACACAGGGCACTACATTCTGACCTCAGAGTATGTGATCCTTGCTAGTGACAACCATGTTGCATGGCCTGGTAGGCTGCACTTGAAAACAGATGCTTAGCCCCATGCTGGAGGGCCTTTGCAGTGGAGGAGCATTGGAGCAGCTCTAGGGCCAGGTTATGCTGGGCTGCCCCCAGAATATCCTGCACATGCATTTGTGCCCAATAAAACAAATTATCCAGATAAAATACAAAAATTACAATATAATATAAAGCAACATGACAAATACATATAATCAAAACATTAAAAAAGTAAAGATAAAGGTAGTCCCCATTGACAAGGTTGTCAAGTCATGTCTGACCGTAGGAGGTGGTGCTCATCTCCGTTCCTAAACCAAAGAGCCAGCGTTATCAGAGACTACTCTGTGAGCATGGGACCAGCATCATTGCACAGAATGCTGCTTATGTTCCCACTGAAGTGGCACCTATTTATTTACTTGAACTTGCATGCTTTCGAACTGCTAGGTTGGCAGAAGCTGGGACTAGTGACTACAAGATTATAAAATATTATTGAACTAAAATTCCAAAAGCTTTGAAAAGCAAGAGTTTTTAATTGAGTTTTTAAATAAAAAAATTAAGGAAAGTAGCTCCCATAAATGAAATTGAGAAAACACAGGAAAGTTAACAAACTGAAAATGGCATAATTTGGACCACTGATAAAAAAAATCCACAAATAAAACAGAGTGATTACATCATATGTGGCTCAACTGGAAGCACCTTCTATTTTTCTTTTCACAATGTCCTTTCCTATGCATGTAACATATGGCATAATTTGCCAGTGGCTCCTAAATTCATTAATGTTTTGAGTCTTGAAAGATTTTTCAACACTGAAGAACATGGAAAGCAAATCAGCAATCTGACCCATGGCAGTTCATTATTTTCATAAGGAATGGATTCCACAGGAGTGATTAAATCAATTAATTGTTTTTCTATACCTAAAAAAGTCACATAACATTTCCATCAACTTGCTATCAGCAAATACCAGGCTAAAGCCTGGTGGGATGTTAATGGACCTTTTATGCTCTTTTATTAAACCTTTACACACTGATATTCAACATCTTTGCATAAAACCTATGGATGAAATGAACTTTCTGAAATGAAATATCCATTTGTGGAGTTGTAGCCAAATCAAAGAAGTGTTTGAAGATGTGGGTTTATGTTGCTGGTATACAGTAGTCATAAATGTTGTTATCCTTGTAAAAAAAAAAAAAGAGTCAACTGTGAGATTGGGGAGGGGGACTTCTCTCAAAATAAATGCAGCAAAAGCCATTGTATTTATGCAACCAGTGTTCAGAAAACAGTGTTTTTAAATATTTTTCCAAAAAATTCTCCAAGTGCAAAAAACAAAACAAAACCGCAAAATGGAACTTGCCCAGTGTGGAGAAATATTTTAAAATTCTTCATTCTTCCATGTGAAAAAATAAATAAAAATGAAGCAAAGTTTTCCATCTCTACACAGAAAGCAGTTGTACTGTTCAAGAAAGCAGTCATTTACTCTCCTGCATGCCTGGTTCAATGCCTGTTCAGAAAAAATACTTTCCAGTACTAGAATTAAGCTAATGTTGGGAATGAATGAACAAACAATAAGCATTTCTGTTAAAATGACTACGGGTGTAGCCACACTGCAGAAATAAAGCAGTTTGACACCACTTTAACTGTTAGGGCTCCATTCTGTGGAATCCTGGGATTTGTAGTTTGGTGAGGTATTCAACCTGGTCTGCCAGAGAGGTCTAGTGCTTCACCAAACTACAGATCCCAGGATTCTGTCAGATAGAGTCATGGCAGCTTGTGTCAAATTATGGTGTCAAACTGCTTGAATTCTGCAATGTGGATACTGACAGAGGTCAGTCTTCTATTTAAAGGTGTCCTCTCCTTTAGTGGTTTTCAACCTTTAGTCATCCAGGTGGTTTGGATGTCAGCTCTCAGAAGCTGCAGCCAGTATGGCCAATGCTCAAGGATTCTGGAAGCTAAAGTTCAAAGTACCTAGGAAGCTAAAGGCTAAGAATCACAACTTTATATGAAAGTTTGTCCAGCCCAACCTCATAAGATGGAAGACCCAGAGTGCCTGAAGCTTTCCTTCAGGAAATAACTTCTAGTTGGCAGGCTGAGCAACAGCCATTCAGAGTCACTTGGTCAGTTTTCCCTACTATGGGGAGATGCTTTGTATTTCTGTTTAAATTATAGTCATTATGTTGACATTTTTTGTATCTTCTTGTAGATCAGTATATGAACATTTTTTGCAGATCTGTGTCCTTCTCCCCTTCAGTTTGATGAGAGGCTGCTGTTTTTTCTAGGGAAATTTTTAAGCTTGAAATGGGAGGCCTCCAGGCTGAGGGGAAAGTTGTCACAAACCTCTTCCACAGGCTCCTTTTTCACTCTAACCATCACTGAATGACTGTTTTGGCTGTGAATATGCTCCTGGGAAATTTGACTGCTGCTATATAGTATTCTAAGCTTCTCCCCCACACGCCATTGCTGGGGAAGGTTACATTTTGGAAGACATCTCACAGAATCACATAGCCAGTGTAGCTGGTGTGGGGACTTGAAGTCCCAAAATATAATTTTCCACTCCTCCTCCTGCCCCTTAGTAATGGCAGTCAAAGTGAGAGCAATACCTGGCTTCCTTCAGAACCTGGTGGGTGGAAGGAATGAGGTCTACCACTAACTGGGAGTAGGTTTGCAGAGACTTATCAATATGATCCCCACACCTTGAGAATGGTAGGTGTAATCGGAATACTTTGTCCCTGTTTTTACAGCTGGGGCTTGAATTAGAATTTGTGATCCAGATAAAAAATGCCCCTTATAGTACGCTAACACTCAGCTCTGTTTTATCCCTTTCTTGTGTAATCTGAAGACTACACAAGAGCGTGCAGTTGTATCCCTCCAGATGTTTTTGTCCCATAATTCCCATCAATCTCTGGCATCATAGGCAATAGTGAGGCTTTGTAGGAGATAAAATCCATAAACATTTGGTGAGCCATTGCTATATACTTTGTTTTACTTCCAATAGTTTGTACATGGCAGACTACCCTCAATAAGTGCAAAATTTGGAGAGGTAATGGTGGAACTTCTGCTAATCATGGGTTTCTTCTCTCTTCAATGGCTCTGGGTTCTGTGGTGGCTTAAGTGTCATAACTATTCTTGGTATATTAAAAACAATACTAAGAAGCAGCACCAATGGTATCTGAAATTCATCATTATCATGGCAGTTTGGGAACCAACTGGAACTGAGGTCATGGGTTCATTCTGTATTCTGTCTGTTTTTATGTTGGATCTGTGGATCATAGTAATAATAAAGAACATCCTATATCCTGCCCCCCTCTCCAATTGCCAGCAGAACCTGCAGAAGCTGAGCTAGTCATTGGACAGCATTGTCTCCTTTGTTCTCAGGTGGAACTGCTGCATGAAACACACAAGGGGGGTGTTCTTGCATACTCCTAATTACTCTGCTTCTATAAAATGCAAAAGAATAGGGAATGATTTTCTGTTCTCAAATTTCTTGATATAATTTGGAAACACTGCTTTTCACTAAGGCCATAAATTTGCAGAGGTATGATGTTGGCGAAGGTCACCCCTCTGGTCCAGTGCCGAGCTCAGATCACAACAGAAAGTATGAGGAGTTTCATATTAATAATCCACAGAGGTACATTGGTAGGGATGTGATGGACTGTTCAAAAGCAGCCCAGTTCACCACTGCATGTAGATTTACATTGGCTTTTGGTTTTGTGCCAGTGCTGTTCTGATAGCCAATCTTTGAAACAAACCCTCAAGTGGGGCATGTGAAACAAAACTGGGTTCATTGGGGAGAGCCCTACAGTGTGTTTCCCCCCATCTTCACTTGAAGGCTCATTATGGAAAAGTTTGAACATTGACTCTTGAAACAGTCAGTTATACCTAAATACAGTTGTTTGTCCCAACTACAGTCAATGCAAACATGGTAAGTAAACATTTAAGTAAGTTCCATGGACTCAACAGACTTATTCTAGTTGGGGATTAACAGCTGGATTTGGTTGCAACCTTATGTAGGCTTACCTAGCAGGTAAATAGAAATGAATGCAGTGGAGCTTGCTTCCAAGTAAATGTTATGCCAGTATATATTCTATCTTTGAGAGGAGTCATACATATTGTTTAATGTGGCTATTGGCACACTTCATTTGAGCACATGTTGCTGTGGCAGCCATAATGAAGACATGGTTACAATACTTATGGAGCCTTGGTCTTTTTGAAGTATCATGAAATGTGGTATTTCACAGATCTCATAATTACAGGCTTCATAAAATGTGAAGGACAGTGTTTCAGTGAATGTGCCATGTTGTAAGTCATAATAGTTGATAGCAAAATTGACAGAACCTGTCCTGACAGACTGACTTCTTTTAGTGGAGTAAAGGGGCCATTTGGGAATTGATGTGTTGTGTGACCTCTTAACTTTGATGGATCTTAACAGCTCCTGAGAGGAAAATACATAAATCTTCTGCATTCAGAAGTTCTTCTTTCTTTATATTCTATTTACATTTTGTTAACAGAAATCATCTACATTGGGTGGACTGTGATTTTTGTGTGGACTATGACAAACATTGAGATTTTTCATCCTTCCATTTAAAGAGGCCCCTGTTCATTCAGTTGTAATGCAGCTGATATGTTTGAAGAACACTCATTAGAGAGGCATGGAACTGAGAAACCATGTTTATATGTGAGAGAGAAACCAGAAGTAGGATTCCCCAGGTGAGAGTAGAGCTGGTGAGGTAGTGTTCTTCAGAACAGTGCTACTCAAAATGGTGGTCTGTGGCTCAGTGCTGGTCTGTGAGCTGCCATTCCACATCAGGTTTCCAGAAGGGAAGGGAAGGGAAGGGAAGGGAAGGGAAGGGAAGGGAAGGGAAGGGAAGGGAAGGGAAGGGAAGAAGTTTTAATCAATAGGTGTAGGCACAGATATGGTGCCAGTCCCTGGCACATGAGGAGAGGGGAAACCTTTGCTATTCCCCCACTTCAGATAGCTTAAGAAGCACTGTTTTATAGAACGGTGTCTGCTTTGACGCTCACCTCCCTGACTTGGCAACCTGGTGATGGTAGGACCCACTAGGTGCACCGCAAGGGGCAAGATGATTGAGAGGCAATGGAGCATGTATATCCTGCGGCATCAGCTGGGTCAGGACTTACTGCTGCAGCCCTGATGTCTGTCAGACAAGCAATAAATAGAGAGAATGGGGAAACAAGAACACACACACACCTGGAAGAGATGAAGGACACATATACACATATATCAAATACACAGAGAGTCAGAAAAGCAATGGTTGGAAGGGAGCTTGATGAACCTATATGTTTGTCTGACAGATGCTAACTCACTCTTTCAAAAGATGGAGGAAATAAAACAGATCTTCAGTTCCTTTTGAATACAGGCAAAATATTCCCTTTCCTGTATTTATAACTAGGCTGTCAGACCCTTAGAGACTAACTGAAAGAAATTGGCAGCATGAGCTTTCATAGACTTCAGTCTATTTCCTTAGATGCATTTCACACACATAGGTTCATCAAGCTCCCCTCCAACCATTGCTTTTCTGACTCTGTATTTTACCTGAGGAGGTAGACTGAAGTCTACAAAGGTTCATGCTGCCAACTTCTTTCTTTCAGTTAGTCTCTAAGGTGCTACAAGATCTCTTTAGTTACTGCTTTTACAGACTAGCATGGCTATATCTTTGATTTCTAGGCTACCAGAAGTGTAATAAAAGAGGAATTAGGAAAGATGTTGCTTTGTAGGAAATTAGCTATGGCTACAGGAAGCCTGGGCTCAGTTCTTTATTTAGCCAAAGACTTCCCATCATTGTATAAACTGCCAATTTTTGATAGGCTCTAAAATGTGATAGGCAGAAGACTGCATCACAAATTCTTGTTGGGAGTGTGCATTGTCTCAACAAAGGGCCCCAGATAAAATTGGCCAAAATACATCAAGTGTGTTCAAGAAGAAAATGTATACTATACTTTTCCAGCATTTTGAGCCATTCTCTCTTTTGGTTTTGGATTGGCAATGGCTGGTCTCCATTTCTTACCCACATTAAAAGTATAGATACATGACCAGCCAGCACCACAGATATGAACAGTTGCTAAAATTATTTTTGGAGATATGAGAGTGCTTTCATTTTCGAAAATGCTGTCACCCCCCCCCCACATGCCTTCAAAGATTTGCTGTCAACAATGCAGTGTACATCAAAACAATGCATGCTAGGGAGAAATGCTTGTCTATAGCTGGTTTAGAAAAATAGTGGTCTAGAATTATTCATTTTTAAAATGCAATGAATGGAGTGCAGTGTGCAAGTTTAGAATACCTTTAGTATTTTAGCACTTCAGCAGGTTTGCATAATTTTTAAAAGATATGTTTATAATTGGCAATAGCTAGAAGGAACAAGTGTTTATTCTTATGGGGAAATGGCCATGAACAGAGACACATGGATAGGGGTAAAACTAGTGCCAGGATGAGGAAGATGTGACCATCCAGACTTTGATAGATTGTCAATCCCATCACCCCTATCCAGCATAACTAGATAAGGAGGAACCATGGGGCTTGCAGCCACACATTCCCCACTCTTGCTCTCAGGGCATAGAGGCAGGGAATCTTTGACCCTCCAGATGTTTGGACCTTAATTCCCATAAGAACAAGCTTGCATGGCCAATGGCTAAAGAATTATGGGAACTGTAGGAGTTAGTGTAGCCTATCACTAGTGTTTATAAATTTTAACAAGAACCACACCATGTAATTGGGACTAAACCACAGTTCAGCTGGAGCTCCCAGCACAGTATAAGCAAGTGTTGAAGGGTGTCCAAACTTCTAAGCTCTAGCATGAGGTAGATACACAGCCATGGTAAAACAGTTAAGACAGTGTCTGAGAGTTGTAGGTGAGCAGCACTACTCTAGCACCACCTCCTCATATTTAACCACCAAGTTAAACCAGAGCCACAATAAAATAGTACCCTCCCAGTAGTACCTTCCGTCTCTTCAAGACACTCCAGAAGGGTACTGTGTTCAATAGTATCCAAAACCATCAAGAGGTCTTGCAAAACCCATTGGAACATACTCTCCATGACCAAGTCCTAAAATAGCCGATCCGCCAAAGTGGGATCTTTTGGATATGAGCAAATAGCACTCCAAACTGTTGAATTCAACTAACATTAAAACCTTCTAGAACTCAGAGTAATATCTCACTTTAGAAGAGTTGTAATGAATTGTATAGTTCCAGAGGAACCCTAACTGCTCTTTACTCTTTTCTTCTCTAAACAGAAAGCAATCCCTTCTATCTAGTTATGGCCTTTGGCTTCTGAGGTGTTCTGGGTTTGTCTCTTAAAGAGAAAGCAACCAACGATACATCAGAACATGGTAATTCCTCCCTTCACCCAGCAGTGGCCTAATTGCTGGTCCTTTCAAAACATGGTAAGACCATCCACAAGGGAGGCATTCACAGTTACCAGTATCCATCCAGCTAAATCTTCTCTGGCTGCAGTCACAGTTTGGGATAGACAAGAATCAAGAAGTACATTTCTGGCTTCAAACCTATGAGCATCTTCTTTGCACCCCTCAGGATGAAATAACTGTGAAAGCTGTCAGTCAGAATATGACAAGCAGATGTTGTAGACACACTCCAGGGCCCTGCTCTAACTTTCAAATGCCACATACTTATGGCTCTGTAGGTTCATACTTCACAGTAATCCACTTTCTCTTGTTTCAGTTTTAACTAGAACTAAAATATTTACCAAGGTAAAACAATTTTTTTCTTATTATATTTGGACTGGATTAGCATGTTTTACCTCTACACCTACCAAATTACTTCTGATGCAAAAACATGGAGGCTTCTTGGAAAATCCATTGTCCTCTGCCTCACAGGAATGGAGACATAATGGATTGCAAGAGAAGAGTCCTGTTGAGATGCAAATGGGCTTTAAATTTCCTGGACTTTGAAAAACTCCCAATTGCCATATGGCCAGAAGGAGGAGGAGCCAGCCTGCAAAATTTAGCCTCCTCATACCATCGTCACTAAGGACAGACCAACAAAATGCAGGCATCTTATTAACATCTCCAATTGTTTTTCTCCTGTTTGGTTTGTAACATCTTGCCTGATGAAGAAACCAGTGGAGCTTTGAAAGCTTGCATCAAGTATATTGTGCATTTTGATTGGCCGATAAAGGTATCACTGTTTGGTGGATTTTTGTTTAAAGTATTGTTGGGAAACCAAGACCTAATTTTGGGAAATTTATAATTAGCTCAAATGTGAGAGGGAAGTGCCCAACTTTGCTTATGAGATCTTATCCAATTGTCTACAGGAGACGTAAGAATTCTGGCTAGGAATGACGCTGAAATGGACCAAACTGCAATTATAGTCTAAAATATTTATTTGACAAAACAAGCAAACATCCAAATGCAGCACACACACACACTAGAAGAATAAGTGGGGAAGAGCAAGAGCAGGGGAGGCAAGAGGGAAACCAGGGTAGAGGGAGATATACTCACACCCGAGAGACTCCTCTGGGCTTCTGGTGAATGCAGATGAGCTCCGTGGAAGGGGCATGGCCGGCAAGAGAGGGGGTCGTGGGAACTAACTCAGAGTGCAGACTGACAGAGATTCAGCATGCACTTCCAAGGTAGCACGAGGTCTGCTAAAATCCAGGGGTTTTTAAGGACGATTTCTGCCTTCTAGCCATGAGTTAAACAATAGGTGGACAAAGGCTTGATTGGTTTGCTGTTGTTTACTTAAGTCTGGGCATAGACCAAACAATGCATTTGGTTTCAAAACTATCAAGGAAAGGAAGCTAGAGAAAGGGGTGCAATCAAATCTAATCACTGTCTCATTGTGAGACTGAGACAAACAAACACCATTAGGTATCTTTTCCAACATAATGGGATATTCCCCAGAGCAACTCCCCAAACCTGCCTGTCCAGGAAATCTTTAGTGGTCTTAAGCAAATTCAGCTTGCTTACCTGATCTCACATCTAGGGGCTTATGGCTGCCATATCCCAAGGGTCAGGCTGGGGTCATAGGGAACTCCACATGGCTAAAATATATATGAAAAATTGAGCATATTTACTAACAGTATTTTCAGTTTAACTACGATTCTGCATTTGAATTACCTACAATTTCTGAGTTGATAGTTCACTATAGTTTTCAGTTCATTTATTTATGCAACCTCCTCTTTTTACCAATGTGAATTGTGTACTGATAAAAATACTACAACCAAAAATATCAAGCATGATGACCCTGTTTGTAACTTCCAGTTATGCCTGTACATATCTTTTTTCAGGAGAGGGGGTTGTGGTGAATGAAAAAACAGAGAGGAGGGATTGGCAATTTGTGGCACTGCAATTGCTGGACTGCAATTTTTACTAGTCCTATTCCACATAGCCAGTAGTGAGGGATGATGGGAGCAGCAGTTGAATAACACCTGGAGAACTGCACTTTGCCTGTCTGTGAACTACATAGAGCTTGTCTGCTTTTTCCTACATGACTTCTATCTACATGTAGGAATTAAATCATCATGTAACTTGAAGCTGCCCTCAGGGCTGTTTTCTATGTTAAGTGTGCAGTTTCCTATACAGATATCCAGTGGTGTTACTAGGGGTGTGTGTGGGGTGCAGACTGCACCAGGTGCCACCTTAATGGTGGTGGTGGTACCACTGCTCCTCAAACACCTACCTTTGGACGGAAATGGGCTGTGGCATTCACCTGCTTCCCTTTCAAATGCTTTAAGAGATGGTGGGAGTGGGGTGAAACTCAGTGGGAGGAGAAAGGAGAGGATCCAGTTTTTTTAAAAAAATTAATATTTCAAAATTTTAAATTTCAATTTAATTTTTTTGAATTTTGATTTTTTAAAAAACAACAACACATTTTAACCAAATCTTCACTATGTATATGTAAGTACATTTAGGTGTGCATATGATATTGTAATTTGAAGGTATCATTTTAATTTTGCTAGTTGTTTAAGCCACAACTGTTAGCATGATATTCAGTGGTATATGTGAATTATGATTTACAAGTAAGATTAGTGCAAAAAAGCATTACTAAGGATTCTGTATGGTGTGAAATGGGAAGAATTCAATGGGGGGGTGACACTATAACAAAATAATAATAATAATAATAATAATAATAATAATAATAATTTCTTTCTATAGCGCCCTTCTGCCAAAGCAATCAGGGCGGCTTACAACAATAAAATACCACAATGTACAATCCCAGAAAAAAAAAACCCAAAAACCACCCAGCCCTTAAAATAGTATTAAACATTAAACATTTTAAAACAATAAAGAAAAAAGAACAGTTAACAATAACAATATGTGTGACTGCATTGGGTGACACCATCCCTAGGGATGCCACTGTAGATATCCATATCTTTATATCTGGCTGCAGAAACACAGCCAGCTATCTGTCTCACTGCCCCCCTGGCCACTGGAAGATGGGGGTACTCAGCCTGAGGACAGAGAGGCTGAATATGTGAAAAGGGGGAACAAGAAATTCCATACCTGGTGGAATTTTATGACCTGCCAGTGCAAGGCAGGATTTTGGTGGATGTTTTACTGTGCAGTGCAAGCAACCATACATACTATATATAGATGCAGTTCCAGATTCTTGACTGTGCACTCCCATGCAAAGCAATAGTGCATTCCTACATGAGCATCTTGATTATAGCCTTTCTCTGTCCTCTGCCCCACCAGTAGTTGGTTACAATCACTGGTAGTACAGATTGCTTCTCTTTCAATTTCTTCCTCTGTCCTAATGCTTCTTTTACACCTTGCAGTCACTGTCAAGGCCATCCTCAGATAGATCACAAAGTTACCTGGCAGTGGAGACACCATGATCATGAAGTGATCCCTGAAAATGAAATGATAGATGCACTGCACCCTTCATGAGGCATGTCCGCATATATCAATTGCATGGTTTCTCCCTTTGTAAGAAATTTTAACTGGGGAAGTGTTGATTGACTGTTATATACTTTCTGCCGTTGAGTCACAGGCCATTCTTAATTTGTTTTACATACCCTTATACTAATATATAAGTCAAAAAAATTCTTCCAAAACATTGGCCCAAAAAACCTGGGTCAACTTCTGCATGGGTCAATACAGTAATTCTTCCTCAACTCATACCAAAATTCCTAATTTTGGCCCCCAGACCTGCCCTCGACTTATACATGAGTTCGACTTATAGTCGAATATATACTATATATATATCAGATAGGTGAGATCATGTGGTCTTTCAGATGTCTTTGGACTACAACTCCCATTATTCCTCACTGGCTGTGCTGGCTAGGGATGTTGGGAGTTGTATTCCCACAACATCCAAAAGGCCACAATCCTGAATATTTTGTACCCACAAATAATTTCTCAAGGGCAAAACATAATATATAATATATGAAGTGGACAATGTCTGACTCTTTGTAATAATAATAATAATAATAATAATTTATATCCCGCCCCTCTGCAGAGCAATCGAGGCAGCATACACATTAAAATACCATACAAAAAATGCAATACAATATAAAAACATCCCAACAATCCTGAAACCCACCCCCCTTAAAAAATTATTAAACAAAGGTATACATTAAAAACTATTTAAAATAGTCTCTTCGAGACAACAATAACAATAACAAACACAAACATAAAACTAACACTCGCAGCGACTTCAGGAGAGTGTGGGGAAGAGAAAATAGGTAAACTCTTGAGGCTGGAAAGTCTAGTCGGGAAATGCCTGCCAGAAGAGATCCATCTTCACAGCTTTTTAAAAGCTGCTTAAGGTCGTAATCTGATGGATCTCATCCAGCAGGCCGTTCCATAATCTGGAAGCAGTAGCCGAGAAGGCTCTCTGGGAGGCTGCAGACAGCCTCATTCGTATCGCTGCAGCAAGTTCATTCCAGAGGACCGAAGTGCATGGGGAGGATTGTATGGGAGGAGGCGGTCCCGAAGATAGGTTGGACCCAAGCCATTTAGAGCTTTAAAGGTAATAACCAACACCTTATATTGGGCCTGGAAACTAATAGGCAGCCTGTGAAGGGGCTTTAATACATGTGTAATAATGTCTCTCCTTGATGTAGCCGAGACCAATCTGGCTGCTATATACTGAACTAACTGAAGTTTCCGGACCAAGCACGAGGGTAGCCCCATGTAGAGCACATTACAGAAGTCAAGCCAGGAGGTTACTAGTGTGTGTACCACAGTTTCGAGATCCCTTACTTCCAGGAAAGCGAGAGAGAGAAAGAGAGAGAGAGAGAGAGAGAGAGGAGAATCCCTTATTCCCCTATATAGGATTATCTACATATGATGGCTGTATGTTCAAATGTTTCAAATGATGTGCATGTATTGGGAAACTGTGACAAGTACTTGGAATCTAAATGGTGAAAGAAACTATGCTGAAATATGCAAAGGGATCTTCTAGTAACCTTGAGACTTAGAAAAATACATTTGTAGCATAAACATTTGTAGACTTGGTCGACTTCATGAAAGTTTATTCTACAAACTTATTTCTCTCATTTAGTATCAGAGATGCTACAAGATCCCTTTCCATACTGAGTACTCAGCTTGTTGGGGGCAATTAGCCTACACTTTGTAAACCACTCAGTACATCAGCAAGTGGTATAGAATGTACTTGCAATTGCTATTTCCATACTAATACAAGCCAATATGGTTGTTTTTGAATATGGTGGAATAGCCACATATCTAAATTAGGGGTGGGCAATTTGTAGCAGTCCATATGTTGATGATCTGCAATTCTGCCTATCCAGCATAACCAAAAGGAGAGATGATGGGATCTATAGTCCAACAATTGGAGGTTTGCACTTGGCCCATCCATGACCTATGTGTACCTTTCCTGCCCTTTTCCCCTTACACAGCAGCTCTCTGCTTGTAGGAAATGAATCATCAGGCAGCTTGAAGCTTACACCAGGTCTGTTTTTGATGTTCAGAGTTCAGGTTCCTATGCAGACATCCATCTCCAAGCAATGGATTATATTGTGCTGAGAGTACTTAGCTAAACGAATCTTACTCTTTTCCTGATATTATGGATGCTGGAGCTCTCTCTTTGGGTCATACTGGCACACTTCTCTATGAAAGACACTTTCCCTTTTTACTTAATAACTTCCTTTTATGAGTTCCTTGGTAACAGAGTTTGGACAAGTTACTTGTTTGGATGTTCTCTGGGGTTTCTGGAAGTTGTGGTAAAAATAATAATGTCCATGAAGCTCTGCTAGATAGGCTTGTATATCTTGCCTCCCTCCCTGCTGAGCTGAGCTACTTTGGAACCCTGACAATGAATGCAGTGAGTTATTAGGATATATACCTTATTTTCTATAAAAGTGTGCATGTTCTGTCCATGTAAAAGGATGTGGTAAATCTAGTTGCCATACTTTTAATTATTTTAATTAGCTATCAAGCACAAGGTCAACACCCACCCCGTGGGAAACAACATAGGCTAGGATACTGTTGTGCCAAACCTTGTGTAACGAAGTGTGGCACAAGGAGTTTTGACATCCACAGTCTAATTGCATAAGCCAAAGGTTCATTTTGGACCAGCCACTTGTGCAATGGCTAGAACAGGCCATCCCACCTCAGTACTCTGGCAAGGCTTGTCATTCCTCTGAATAGGCTCTCAGCCCAAGAAAATAGCTAATGATTTATTTCCCTTGTGTGACACCCCAGATATGCTGCTTATTACAGATTTTCTGCAATAAGGAAGCAGCCACGCTCTGAGCCAGCGAAATCCAGGGTTGGCATGATCTGCTCAAAGTTTCCCTGTGCAAATCCCATTAAAAAGAAAAGGGGACATATGAGAGTGCTATTCAGTGAAGATTATTCAGAAGAGGTCCCCTGTGCATTGTGCCCCAGGTTCCTTTCAATAGCTTAAGTTTCAGCAGTAAAAAGTGGATGGAGAGGAATAATGAATAAAAAGAGCAGAGAGCCCTTCTCCTGCCCAGCAGTAATGAAAACAAACACATCTATAATGTAAAAGCCCATTGGCATTGCTTAACTCCCTGACTTTTCTTATTTATATGGAAATATTGCAGGAATGTATGCTCATGTTGAAATGTGGAGCTGAAGTTTCATGTTAAATATGTTTCCATTCAGCCAGTCAAAGGACGTGACATTTTGTGCTGCGAAAAAAAAAAGTTCACCTCAGAAATGAGTGTCCAAGATGGCTTATGTCTCCCAAACCAGTGCTTCTCAATTTCTGGTCCTCCACATGTTTTGGACTTCAAATCCCAGAAGTCCTAGCCATTATGGGCAATGGTCACAAATTCTGGGAGTGGAAGTTCCAAACACCCAGAGTAGCACAGTTTGAGAAGCATCGTCCCAGAGGCTCATATTATCACGACTGTCCTGATCTGTCAGGGACAGTTCCAGTTAATCCTCTGTCATCCTACTTTTTCAGCTGCTTTTAAAATGTTCCAATTTCTTTTATTCCCATTTTTCTCCTTTCTCCTCAGCTTATTTAAAATGTTGCAAAGTGAATTCAAGGTGCAAAAGTAGTTAGTACTCAGTTAACTCAGCAGGCCTGAGAGGAAAGGAGGAAAGAGTCTTGTCCTTCCCAATAGGCTCAGGGGAAAGCAAACTACAATATCCCCTTGCAACTTGTATGTGTTTCGTTATTAATATCTTTTGCCATCTTCATCACACTCTGATGTTATTTGGCCACACGTGCCCCAGTGTGCATTTGTGAAATGTTGGAGATATGGACTCAACTGGTTATGGTTTCTTTAAAGACTTTGGTGAAATAAGCCTTGGATGCTGGTCAATGCGCACTTTTCTCCAACAACATCTATAAAGATGTTTTTCAGACTCTGCAGGTATTGGACACATTGAATTGGGGGAACTCTTCTTTTTTCTCCCCATCTGTAGGCTACATTTCAGAGGAAGGAACTGGCAAAACCACTTCTGAGTATTTCTTTCCTAAGCAAATCCTGTGAAATTCATTGGGTTGCCATAAGTCAACAGATGACTTGAAGGGTCACACACACACATTCTGTGAAACAAACAACAGAAGGTAGAGGGGGAAATGACTCTAGGCCAAAGATGGGTACATTCTGAAGTTGTCAGGAGTTACATGTGCACTCTGCGTGCCATACTATATTGGGAGATGAATCAAATAGGTTTGATGGGTTATACAGAAAAAACAGCTATTGCTGAGACATGGTGATCTCAGACACAGGTGCTAAAATAAAAATGGAAGGGAGATGAATTTGAGTCAAGACTATACAAGATCATTGCTGTGGGAGAATCTAACTGTAAGAACTATGAAGTATGGGAATGAGAGGGACAAAATGTGTTTTTATAAAATAAAACAAATTGGAATTAAGCCCACCATGAATTTGAATTGTGCACAGTTTAATTAGGCAACATTAATGCTTACTATTCAATTCTGACAAGGAAAGTCTCTGGATGGGTCTATAGCAGACATAGGCAGCCTTTTTGAGCCAGGGGCCGGGTTGCTGTCCCTCAGACAATTGGGGGGGGGGGGCGAAGCACCATAAATAAATAAATAAATAAATAAATATTAAAATTAAAAATTAAAAAAAAAATAAAAAAATAAAAAAATATGCATGCACACTCTCTCAGCCCCAGAAAAGCCATGGCAACCCCCCTGTGGAGATTTTGCCAAGAAAACTCCAAGAACAAGTAATAACAACAATAATCAATATCATCATGGTGGGCTGAGGCGGCGTGGGGGCGGGGGGCAGCGGCTGGACCGACCTGGGGCCGGTCTAAAGGCCTCGGGGGGGGGTGCATCCGGCCCCCGGGCCTTAGGTTGCCTACCCCTGGTCTATAGTTTCTTAATAAAGGTTTTCTGAGCTTTAACTACTGAAGCCTGGATTTCTGAACTAGGTACCCTGCTGGTTGTGAAAGAGTGTTGCATGGGCTGCTTTTTTTTAAATTCCTCTATCTCTGTGGAGCCATAGCTGTGCTGTTGTGGCTGCCATCTTACTGAACTGAAGTAAACTGGTTGCCTTTTCTGTGGAGGGGGGAGGGGAGCATTTTCTTGTGTTTCAGGATGGGAGATTCCACCCACAGCATACTATGGTGTTTTATAGCACCTTGAAAGGAACTTTTAGTTGAAAAAAAGGAGAAATCTCAGGGAATGGGAGGTTGCTTGATCTGGCAACTCTAATCAAGTATAGGCATTTATTTTTGAGTTTGTCACAAGAAACATAAACAGCAAAGCAAAACAAAACTTTGTTTCCTTAGATTTCATGTGTTAACATTGAGTCACTCAGGTATACAATCCCTGGTGGTCCATGCTTTTTATTTGGAGAGAAATTACCAGTTACAAAGAAAAAAGTGAAGGAGATAACAAAGAATAACACGAATTAGTCATGGCAACATTTTTGTGGACACATGTTGGAATTACTCATGCCAACATTTCTGCTTGCAACATAATTGTGGACAAATGAGCAAATAGATACTGTATAGCAACATGTACTTTTCCAGTGTATTTGACCTAATAGTTCTTGTCCCTTACTTTATTATTGTTTCAATAAATAAATATATAAATAAGAAATGGTAAAAACACTGATTTCATTAACAACAACAACAACCATCCAGTCTCTGTGCGATGATCAGCACAGGTCTTTCAAATGATTCCTCAAAATGGTTTGATATTTCTAACAAAGTACCATAGCTATGTTGATGCACACAATATGCTTCTATACACTTATCTCCAGCTTCACACTTACCTCTGATTTTTTTTATTCATGGGATTTATATCCCACCTTTCTCCCAAAATGGGATTCAACCTATGAAGGGCTTTTCTGGAGCTCTGAATTTATGACTGACAGAAAAAGGCTCACAGTATACAGAAAACCTACACATATGGACAGATACCTACACAAGAACTCCAACCATCATCCAGGACAAAAAAGAAGCACTGGTAGACTGAGCAGAAAGGATCTGTGAACCTCACTTCCTGGAAGATGAATTGAAGCACCTAGACTGGGCTCTACAGGCAAATGGTTACTCCAGCTCAGACATCAGAAGGGCTGCCAGATCCAGAAAAACCCAGAGGAGTAAAGAGAAACAATCACCCAAAGGGAAGGTATTTCTACCATACATCAAAGGAGTCATAGACAGAATAGGGAAAGTTGTGAGGAAACACAACCTCCAAATGATATACAAACCTACCAAGAAAATCCAGCAAATCCTGAGCTCAGTGAAGGACAGCAGAGACCTTCTTACAGACACAAGAGTTTACTGCATACCATGCAGCTGTGGAGAAGTCTACATAAGGACCACCAAACACAGTGTTCAAACACGAATCAAGGAATATGAGAGACACTGCAGAATGGGTCAGCCAGAAAAATCAGCAGTAGCAGAACAACTTATAAACCACCCAGGGCATAAAATGCTATTCAAAAGCACTGAAAGTTTGGACCATGCCAACAACTATTGGGTCAGAATGCACAGGGAAGCCATTGAAATCCACAAACACCTAGACAATTTCAACAGGAAAGAAGAAACCCTTAAACAAATTCTGGTTGCCAGTCCTGAAAAACACTAAAATCAAAACTCAGCACATGCAAATGAAAACAACCAGGGTCAGGGGTTTTCCCAGCAGACAAAAGATCATTATTAAATAGACACAATGCCTCCTTGCATATCCTTCCACCCTGAGGTCTTGCCATTCAACAACAGAACAACACATCGATTAACATGTAAATCGCCTTCTCTCAACCAAGGTCACACAGTATATATGTATCTCACTCACTTCCATGTCAGCATTCTCTGACGATGCCAACCACAGATGCTGGTGAAACATCAGGAATAAAATCTTCCTAGAACACTGCCACATAGCCTGAAAAACCCACCAAAAAAAAAAAAAATGAATGCTGGCTGTGAAAGCCTTCGACTTGACAAAGCCTCTTGTTGTTAATGCTGATCACTGAAAAGAACCGACCCTCAGGCCTAAAAGGTGTAAAAATAAAAGTGGTCAAAAAATAAAATAAAATAAAATTAATGCTGGATCAAGACTGCAGGAAGCAAAATTTGAGGGTTGTAAGCCATCTAGTGAGGACATCGCTGAAAGGTGACTTATAAACAAACAAACAAACAAACAAAATGTGAGGTGGCATCTTCTCCCTTTTTCTTGTCCACAGCCAAATGTGTCCATAATGAACAATTTGCATTGATTCTACTGGAGGGCAAGAAAAGGACAGCAAATAGATTAGTTAGATAGATGGAGCATAACCCACCTCATCAGCCCCGCTGACAGAAGGCTTAAGTTAAATCTGCTTCTTTTGGCTATTTGCAAAGGAGCAGACTCATTGCTGGTACATTTCCCCCATGTTCAGCAATAGATTAATGGTGCATCCATAGCAGTTGTGAAATACCCATTTAAAAAGCAGGCCTGCAAGCTGATTCACAGGCATTTACAGGTGTGAATCGATGTTGTTGGCACAAAGGCCCTGCAGCTAAGCTATGTGATTCACACCACCCTCCCTGTTTGCTTCATCACAGCTACTAAACAGGTCAGTCTCTCTCCCTTCCATGTAGTTAAAAAAATTCAAAATCAATGGTGATGAAGTTCAGAAGGCTCTGAGGGCACACACAGACACTTCTCTTTCATTCTCTCCAAAATCAACCATACACAAATGCATACTGCTGTTTTCTTTGTTTGCTTTTACAGAACACTGTCATGGCTCAAACAAGGATTCAGCCAAGAGCCAAATTCTTCTTGCTGCCAGAAGAGAAAACGAATTAGAAATGTAAATCAGCTAATCAGTCAAAGCAAAACATTCTAAGAGAGAAAATTGGCCTCTATGGTATGGCCTCTATGCCATGGTAGTTTCAGAGTTTGGGTATGCTGGTTTTTGGACTGCAGTTCCCAGAATCCCCTAGCCAGTATGGTCAATGGCCATGCTAGGTGATATATTATGGGACTTCCAACTTAAAAAAATATCCTAAAATCTGAGTACCTCTCCTGCATAAATTTTGTTTTGGTTCTATCTTCTAACCTGCTCTATTGAACCCACACTCTCTTACTCCCATTGGATAACTAGCCTTAGTTTATAAACCTTGTTATTCTTCTCTACAGAAGAAAGATGTACAGAAGTGGCATAATAATAATAATAATAATAATAATAATAATAATAATAATATAGTTTATTTATATACCGCCCTAGTGGCAAGCCAATCTAGGCGGTGAACAACAATAATAAAATACATCAAGTAAAACAATATCAATCCCCCCTCCCCCCCTTAAAAATTAATTAAATCAAATAGAAATTAAAACAACTGCGATTAAGCGGTAATTATACAATAAAACTAAAATTCAGTTTTAAAACAACACCACAACAATCCCCTGATGGTCAGATTAAAAGGGGAATGTAATAAATCTGGCTGAAGAGAACCAGGATAAAAGGGTCCCAAGGCTGGCTATCTAGTCTGGGAAGGCCTGCCGGAAGAGATCCGTCTTAACAGCCTTTTTAAAGCTGTGCAATGATGTTAATTGACGGATCTCATCCGGCAGGCCATTCCAGAGTCTGGGAGCGATGACAGAAAAAGCCCTCTGGGAGGTCGCTGCAAGCCTAGCTTTTTGGGGCTGCAGCATAACCTGAGTGAGGGTCTAAAGGAACAGGGTAAGATGCTATAACGGAGACTTCAGAAAATTAAATTTCCACATAGTACAGCACATGATATTTCTGAGGAATTTATGAAGAGTTGGGTAAGGACTGGCATGTCCTTTGACTGGCTGTCAAAAGTATTGGAAGGATTAAGACAACATGGAAAGGATTTTCCATGGCTAGGGACACCCAATAGCTGCTTTCCTCAATGACCTTCAGCCAAACTTCCTTTCTATCAAATGTAAGGTGGGACCACTAGGTTCATCCCACAGTAGGCGTATCCCCTGGATTTAGATTGTGGGCCACCAGGAGATGGTATACAGAGTGATTCAAAAGGAATAGTTCAAAACTGAATAAGAACAGCTTTACTTTTCCACCATTCTTTTTGCATCACCATGTATTTCAGAGAGGTGCTGAACTCAAGAGAGCATTCCCATTCTTAGAAGGCAATTGGTTGAATATAGGGGTGGAGGTAAAATTCTAGGGGGCAGTGAAATGTGTGAGTTCATTCCACATAACCTCTGCTGTGACTGCAACCAAAAAATAAATAAATCCCCTTCTGTTAGAAGCTGATAGTAGGGTTCCTCCAAAATCACCAGACTGAAAACTTGAGACAGCTGCTGTACCTTTAATGGTTGTGTAGAAGAGGGAATTTCAGCAGATGTTGCTTGTCACCCAACCAGTTAACAAACAATATCTGGAGCTGTACAGGAACTGTCTCCAGTTTTCATTCTGGCTACCTTATCTAGAACGGAAGCTACTATTGGTGTCATGGCAGCTTGAGTAGATGTTTTTGTGTATGTGCATGTGATTTTCATGAGGATTGTAGTGTGATTCCTACTAATCCTCTTAAACTCATTTGTCTGTAGTTTGCCAAACTACAGTAGCTCTAAAGGAGCTACTTTCATCTAATTTTGTCAAATTATAGAAAAAATACAAAGGCTATAGCTGTTTGTTGATTTCTCCATCATATTCAGTGAGGAAACATCCAAAGCTTTGCAAAGGAACCAGAGTGCAATACCTTTTCAGAGCTCCAAGATGAATCCCGCCATTATCCAGTGCTTCAAAGTAGGTTCTGGATTAAGACTCCCCTCCTTCCCCAGTCATGGCTACACTTCAAAATGAGAACTATTCTGGACTCTGCTAAAAACACCCACATTCTCAAATGAAAAACAACAACAAAGAAGCTGTGTGGTCTATAGGTTTTTTAAAAATGGAGATGGTCACTGAAGCATTAACAAACTGGAACAGAAGTGGATTTTAAGTGGTGTTGGGAGATATGGATTTCTCTAGCCTAAAGAAAGGTAATGCATGTGCTCTCAAGTCACCTGTTAACTTATGGTGATCCCATGGATTTCCCATAGTTGTCTTAGGTAAGGAATACTCAGTTTACCATTGTCTTCCTCTGAAATATAGCCTAAAGAACCTGATAGGCCCTGGGGGTCTCCCTTCAGATCTTAGCTTCTGAGACCAGGTATTGTACTATCTGGTGTCTTCAGCATTTTTAGTACTCAAATTGGCAAGGCAGAAGCTGAACAGCTACTAGTCTGGTGCTCACCAAACCACACAGAGTCTAGCAGGGTGAGGGGGAGAGGAAACACTCACTTAGCCTTATTAGTAAAGCAATTAAAGTAGCTTTACTTACTAAATATGGTCATAATCAAACACATGGTCTTAAAGAGGAGAGAGAAAGAAAGAATAGGAAAAATGGCTACAAGTTAGAGTGATGCAGGAAGAGAGGGGGTGTGGGAAAACAAATAATCAGAAAGTCTACAAATATCAATTAAATAGTATAGATATTCAAAGGTCGCTAATTCTACCAAGTGGAAGAGCTTTCAAGTTCTCAAGAGTTCTTCACCAGGCTTGACAGTAGAGTAAGCAAAAGGAAAAGAGATTCCACCTCAACATTAGTAAGAACTTCCTGACAGTAAGCAGTAAGCTTAGAGAACACACTTTCTCTAAGAGTAGTGGAGTCTCCTTCTTTGGAGGTTTTAAACAGAGGCTGGATGGGGGAGCTGAGACAGCTGTGCATGAATCATGGCTTTTCTGGAGCTGAGACAGTGTGCATGAATCCCTGCTTGTTTGTGGGCCTGCCTTCCAGTCGTTTCTATGATGATAATGATTATTGTTATTACTTTTCTTGGGGTTTTCTTGGCAAAATCTCCACAGGGGAGATTTTGAATTGCTGTGACTCTGACCTGAGTTTCCTATCTATGAAGACTGAATAAGAGCAATTGCGTCATAAGTTTAATAAAGCTACAAACACAAAAGAAACACAGGAGGGTCTCAAAAAGAAAACTATACCAAACAAACTCAGGGAAGACCATGCAAGGTACCAAATATAAAATGAAAAATAGAACAAAAAAGTAACTAAAGAATACGCATAGAGTAACTACTAATAATATAATGACATAAAATTACACAAATTAAAAAAAATATCAGGAAACCAACAAACCAACTTCTCAGAGAATTGTCTCTATCACAGCAAGTTCAAGTCTTGTATACTACTTGATGAATAACCGTTACTGTCAGTTCCACTCATGAACGAGTCTTGAAGTCTGGAATGTATTGTTGAAAGTAATGTGAAAAAGGTACTCGTAAGTACCTGCCTTGGGTACCTACAGGGAGAAAGGCAGCATACAAATGAAATAAATAAATGAACTAAATAAATACTAGTTTATCTACAATGAGGAATATATTTTTGAAATAACTCCAGAGTTCCACATCAGAGCTCCAGAGGTAGTTGTATACTGCCACAGTTTTACAAAATATATTGTTCTTTATGCAAATTCATACAACTTTCTATTGAAACTAATAAAGGATATACATTATGAAGATTTATTCAAGCTTGACACCTGAGAAAGTGAAGTAGTGTTTACTCCAGGATACAAGACTTGACGTTGTTGTGACAGAGACAATTCTCTGTGAAGCTAGTTTGTTTATTATTCCACTACTACAGCTTGAATCTTGAGGAAGTGAAGTAGTGTTTACTCCAGTATACAAGATTTGAAGTTGTTGTGACAATATTTTTCATCGATTTCTTTAGCAATTCAGTCAGGAACTGGTATTGTAAGTACTCTTTGTCAGTAAAAGTCAATTTTGCAAAACACTGTTTGTTACTTTCAGTATATGACTATTCAAAAAGAAAATTAGCATGTGCTTTATAGACTATAGCAAAGCCTTTAACTGCATAGACCAGGGGTCCCCAAACTTTTTGAGCCAGGGGCCGGTTTGCTGTCCCCCAGCTCATTAGAGGGCCAAAGTAAAAAAAAAAAAGGCAGCTGCAGTCGCGCATGTATGCGCACAATGCCAGGTGCCATTTTGGAACTAAAAATGGTGGCTGCAGTTACGCGTGAGAAAGGCGGCAGCAGCAGCAGGACCGGCCATGGGCTGGTCGAAAGGCCTTGACGGGCTGGGTTCAGCCCACGGGCCGTAGTTTGGGGATCCCTGGCATAGACCATGAAAGGATATGGAAAGCCCTTAAAGACATAGAAGTACCAGCACATCTCATAGTCCTGATGAGGAATCTGTACTCAGGACAAGAGGCTACTGTCACAACAGAACATGGAGAAACAGAATGGTTCCCAATTAGCAAAGGAGTCAGACAAGGCTGCATCCTTTTACCCTATCTGTTCAACTTGTAAGCAGAACGTATTACAAGAAAAACAGGCTTGGACGCAGAAGAAGGAGGAATGAAAATAGGAGGAAGGAATATCAACAATCTTGATATACAATTGACACCATAGTACTAGCAGAAAAGCTCACAGATCTGGAACACCTACTAAGGAAGGTCAAAGAAGAAAGTGCAAAGGCAGGCTTAATGATAAACATAAAGAAAACAAAAATAATGACACTGAAGACCTTCACAAGTTCAACCTAGACAATGAAGAAATAGAAATAGTAAAAGAATTCCCATACCTGGGATCAAACATTGATAGAAATGGGGACTACAGTCAGGAAATCATAAGAAGATGAAAACACAAATAGTAAATGAGGAAAGACCAGAAAGTTGCTCGATAAATAAAGGAACTCGGCAAGGATGCCCTCTATCCCTCTTACTTTTCATCATGACAATGGAAGTCTTAAATAAGAGAATAAGGAACGATAAAGCAATACAGGCCCCGGAAGTAAATAAATACAGTTATAGACTTTGTGCATTCGCTGACGACATTGTAATATTCTTGGAAAACCCTATCAAGAGTATAACCCTATTGGAGGAAATTTTGGAACAGTTAGCAGGTTTCAGGATAAATAAAGCTAAGAATGGGATACTAACCACAATTCTCTCCAAAGAAGAAAAATAATTAAAAAAGAAAACAGAATATAAGATAATCAATAAAGTAAAATATCTAGGACTAATGATCTCAAAAAGGAATACAGACTTATATAAAAGTAACTATGTGATGACATGGAATAATATTAAAAGAGACCTTGAATAATGGGATAAAAAAGAACTTTCCCTGATGTACAAGATAGCAACGGTACAAATGAATGTACTACGAAGAATGCTGTACCTATTTCAAATGATCTCCATCTTGACAACGAAACAACCCTTCCAAATCTGGAAACAAGATACAGTGAAATTTATCTGGCAAGGGAGGAAGCCTAGAATTAAAGCTACTGTGATGCAGGATCAGAAAGAGAAAGATGGATTGGGACTTCCTTTTTTTTTTTTTTAAACAAAAGTTTATTGATTAAAAACAAGATAATACAAAAACAAACAAACCAGAAACTCAAAAAAGAACAAAATACAGAAATTACTTGTATATATATTGATTTCCTAAATAACAATCAATATTGAAAAAAGTAAATTTCTCTAACAATAAAAAAAGAAATCTTCAATATTGTTATTACAAAATCATACATTGTTCCTTATATATGTTGTAACTATATTGTATACAGTAATAATAAAGAAGGTAGAAAAAAGGTAAAAATAAAAATAAAAAATAAAAATGACTTCCTCATTTAGTACATCTTGTCATTATGCCTGAAGTGTTTGACTTCTATATGCGTTACCATTAAAAATAAATTCTGTCATTTAGTATACTCGTCAACTAATGTATTATAACATATTACTAGTAATAACAATTTGTCAGACAAAAAACAAGAAAAAGAAAAAAGAAAAAAAAACTTCATTTCCTTCCATTCATAATAACTATTCATATATTCCTGACTTTTACCTCCATTGCATTTTAAGAATAACCCATCTTAGTTCTTCTAAGCCAAAATCGTCTAGATTTTCATTCTGATACCTCTCAGAGCAAAAAACTTAATCAAAGGTTCCCAGTCTTTCTCAAATACATCGTGATTGACTAATCATACCCGTGAGCTTGTCCATTTCCATAAACTCAAACATTTTTGCAATCCAATCCCGTAAAAGTGGAATTTCTTTCATTTTCCACCTTGCGGCATATAGCAACCTGGCAGCTGAAAGAGAATAAAAAATTAATTTCCCATATTTTTTTTCAATATTTCATCAGTGCATATTCCTAATAAAAATAATTGGGGGTCTAAAATCTCACTTAGGGTAGATCTTATAGTTGCCCAAAATGCTTTCACTTTCTTACATTTCCACCATTGATGGTAGAAAGATCCAATTTTTTCCTTGCATTTCCAGCAAAGATTTGAGTATGTTTTGTGCATCTTGGCAAGTCAATCTGGGGTAAGATGCCATCGATACAGCATTTTATAAAAATTTTCCTTTAGATTATAATTAAGAGTATATTTTAGTCTCTTTAGCCAACATTTGTCCCATTGAGATAACTCTATTGTGTGTCCAAAATTCTGAGCCCATTTTGTCATTGAGGGTTTAATTATTTCTGATTCCAATTCAAACCTTTGTAATATCTTTGTAATTGAGATATTTTGTGTTTTTCATCTGACCATATAACACTTCCGAATTGTTTGTCAATTATTCCAATTGGTCATATCTTTTTATCCATCCAAAAATGTTCCCTGATTTGTCTGTATGAGAACCAGTTACAATTATATCCCTCTAAATTCAATTGTTTTTGCGTCTTAATTTCCAAATTTTCTCCTTCTTTAATAAGTAGTTCCTTATAATTAAGCCATTTAGTTTTGCCAAATTTGTTGTATTTTGCTACTACTTCACCAATTGCAGTCCAGATTGGTACTATATCATGCCAATTTTGTTTGACTTTGTTCCATACTCTCAAAAGAGATCTTCAAATAAAGTGATCA
The DNA here is from genome assembly GCA_026167975.1 of Phrynosoma blainvillii. Lineage (NCBI taxonomy): Eukaryota > Metazoa > Chordata > Lepidosauria > Squamata > Phrynosomatidae > Phrynosoma > Phrynosoma blainvillii. The sequence goes on from JANUYF010000002.1 coordinate 239,748,280, forward strand.
TTAAAATTCTTATGACATTTTATTTTATCATAGAACAGATAGCTATGCCATCCATACACATTATCATATCCTTCTAATTTGAGGTTTCTTTCATTTGTTAATTTAAACCAATCAATGAGCCAAAAGGGGGCACACACATAATAATAATTTTTTAGATTTGGTAGGCCCAGACCACCTCTGTCGACCGAATCTTGTAATAATTTAAATTTTATCCTCAGTTTCTTTTCCGACCAAACAAATTTTGAGACCTCCTGATTCCAATTATCAAAAGGCTTATCATTTAGGATCACCGGTATATTCTGAAACATATACATTAATTTAGGGAGAACGCACATTTTTATTGTCGAAATTCGACCCATCCATGAAATCTTTAGTTTATTTCATCTTTTTAGATCTTCTTTTATTTCTGCCCATTTTTTTTATCACAATTATTTTTAAAAAGGTCACCATTTCTAGTTGTGAAATTTATCCCAAGATATTTAACCATTTTTGCTTCTTGTAGTTTAGACGTTGCTTTTACTTCCTCTTTTTCTTTTGGGGTTAAGTTCATTAATAGCATTTCTGTTTTATCCTTATTGATTTTAAGACCAGTGACCTTTCCAACATTAGTTAATTCTTTTAATAGCAATGCTAGCAAGGATCCAAAAGAGAGACCATCAGGTCGTCTGCAAAAGCCTTCACCTTATATTCCTCCCCCTTTAATCTGATACCCTGTATTTCCTGATTTCTTCTAATATTATTCATTAAGACCTCAAAATTTAGAATAAATAATAAAGGGGAAAGAGGACAGCCTTGTCTAACCCCTTTTTCAATCTTAAAAGATTTTGTAAACTCTCCGTTGATAATAATTTTGGCTTCTTGATTATAGTAAATAGCTTTTACCCATTTTAACAAATTATTGCCTGGACCGATTTTTCCCAGTAAATGTTGCATGAAATCCCAATTCAAATTATCAAAGGCCTTCTCAATATTGAAAAATACTAAAGCCACTTTACTATTAATCGTCTTATTATGAAATTCAATTAAATTAATCAAATGTCGTACATTGTCTTTTATCATACGACCAGGAAGGAAACCCGCCTGGTCAGCATGAATCCATAGTGATAACCATTTCTTGATTCTATTTGCAAGAATCATTGTAAAAATCTTGTAGTCATTATTCAATAAAGAGATAGGCCTATAATTTTTGGGGTTTGTTTTATCTTTATTTTCTTTGGGAATGAGTATAATATTTGCTTCTGACCAGGTCTTTGGAAATGAATCATCAAGAATACCATTCATTGTTTGTAATAGGGGGGCAGCTAATTGATCTTGACACTTTTTATAATATTCCGCAGTAAAACCATCTGGGCCAGGAGATTTACCTACTTTCAAACTTTTGATTGCTTCCATTATCTCATGCATTTCTATCCTTTTACTCAATTCCTTTTTGTAATCATCGGAGATCTTAACCAATGATTCTTTCTCTAAGTAAGCCTTAATAACCTTAGAATTATCATGTCTCTCTTTATATAAATTCGAAAAGTAATTAAATATATTTTTTTTCATCTGGTCTTGAGTCAAAAATGTTTGATCTCCTTCTTTAAGTGCAACTATAATCTGTTTCTCTTGTTCCCTTTTTAACAATGTAGCCAATAGTTTCCCTGGTTTATTTGAAGATTCAAAATATTTTTGTTTAACAAATTTTATTTTCTTATATATTTCTTCCATGGTTAGCATAGATATCTGACTACGAATTCTCTGAATATTATCTTTTATTTTTTTCTGTCTAGGGTTAATTTTCAATTGGTCCTCGTACATTTTTAATTCATCTTCTAATTCTTTGATCTTTTTATCCCTTATTCTTTTAAGCTCATAGCTTTTCTTCATGAAAAACCCTCTCATATATGCCTTAGAAGCATCCCATATCATATTAAATGGGGTTTCATTGTTTATGTTTTCTTGAAAAAATAATTGTAATTGTTCCTGGGCTTCCTTGAGAATCTTTTCATTTTTTAACAAATGCTTATTCAGTCTCCATCTGAAATCTTTAAAGCTACGTTTCATTTTCATAATCAATGGATTGTGGTCAGACCAGATCGCTGGTAATGTGTCTATTTTTAATATTCGATTACATAAATGTGAGAAGACTAAAAAACTTGGGAGAAATAGGTATAGTCTTTTGAATTAGTATAGAGCAGCAGTTCTCAACCTGTGGGTCGCGACCCCGGCAGGGGTCAAATGAGCAAAACACAGGGGTCACCTAAAGCCATCGGAAAATACATATTTCCGATGGCTTTAGCCGCTGAGAAGTCGCACATCATCTGTCTGGGGCCTAAGCGGCGGGGGAAGCGGGGGGATGCTCCACAGTCCATAGCAGCGCATTACGTGTGTCCGCCGCTTGCTGATGTCATCAGTGGGCGGACGCAGCAAGCGCCGGAGGACAAAAGCCTAGGAGGCAGAGAGGCAAGAGAGCCTGAGAGACAGCCTGCTGGTGTAAAAAAGGTTAATAATGTAAAAACAGTACACACACCATACACACAATACTGTGTAAGTGTAAGGTGCTTTGTGTGTAATCATTACACAGTACACAAAGCAGCTTACACTTACACAAAGCACCATATATTTAAATATTGTTTTTGTGATTAATCACTATGTTTAAATTATGTTTGATTTGTAGCAATGAGAATACATAATGCATATCAGGTATTTACATTCCGAATCATAACTGTAGCAAAATTACAGTTTTGAAGTAGCCACAAAAATTTTTTTTTGGTTTGGGGTCATCACAACATGAGGAACTGTATTGCGGGGTCACGGCATTAGAAAGGTTGAGAACCACTGGTATAGAGTATTCTCCATATATCTTTCAATGCTAGGATTTCTTGGAGAGCAAAGAAACTTTGGGGCAATTTACCCTGATTTTTTTTTTCTGGAGCTAGCTGAAGATGTATCTATTTGGGGATCAATCACCCCATTCCAGTCTCCCAATGCTATAATTGAATCACTATTATTAGTTTGAATCATGTCTAATAACTGATCAAAAATTTTTTTTTGTTAATCAAGAGGGCATAGATCCCAACAACAAGTATCTTTTCACCTCTTAGATTTACTTCAACTAATACATAATAGCCATTTGGATCTGATTTTATCAATTTAGAGTCAAATTTATTCTTCACATAGACCACTACTCCTTTCTTTTTATTTTTAGTTGCGGCAATATATTCTTTACCGATTTTTTTATATTCAAGATACTTTACATCCTTGAGTCTAATGTGAGTCTCTTGGGGCCTTTGCAAACTTCCAGAAATAGTGCAAATTGAGTCCACTTTAAATTGAGGCACTGCCCTGGCTCAGTGCTAGGGAATCATGGGAACTGTATTTTTTTTCTAAGGCATTGAGCCTTCTCTGTCAGAGAGCTCTGGTGCCACAATAAATTACAGTTCCCATAATTCCCTAGCACAGAGCCAGGGCAGTGCCTCAATTTAAAGTGGACTCAATTTGCACTATTTCTGACAGTCTGCAAAGGCCCTTGGAGACATATTACGTCTGCCTTTAGTTTCTGGAGGTGGTGGTAAATCTTTTTTTCTTTTTTGGGGGTATTTAAGCCTCGTACATTCCATGTTAAAAATTTAAGATGTTCCATTGTTAATTGGGGAGTCAATACTTACTTACTATATATCTCCTAGCTCTTTATCTCCCTCTCCATCCAATTACTCTTCTTGATTTTGTGGATCACCATCTAAGTCACTTAGTGACTCTTCTTCAATTTCTCCCCCTTCTCTTCCTCGTCGCCAGTTTGCTATTTCAACCTCGTCCAATCTATCTTCTTCTCCTGTAGCCTTCTCTTCCACAATCAGATTATTGGCTGGGTTTGGCTATCTCCTTGACTTTGCTGTGTTCTCTCTCGGGTTTTGTTCCTCTTTTCTTCTAAATCCCAAAATCTACGGGCTTCATCTAGATTTCTTAGGATCACTCTTCTCTTTCTCCACCAAAACACTAAACCCTCTGGGGAGCCCCACCTATAGGGTATACCTTGCTGTCTTAGATAGACTGTTAAGAAGGTGTATTACTTTCTTCTTTTAAGTATTCGGGCTAGAATATCTTTCAGAATTTGCACCAAATTACCATCTACACTCAGGGGAGATTCATTATGTATTTTTAATATTAAATCTCTTGTTCGTCTTCTCACCAAGTAAACAACAATGTCCCTTGGCAGATTTTTCTTTTTTGCTGACAGAAAATTTAAACGAAAGATTCTATCTACCTCTAAGTAAAAAGGCTCTTCATCTTTATTCAAAAAAGCCGCCAATTTAGGGATTTAAAATTCCTTTAAATTCTCATTTTTACTCTCTGGCAGACCCCTGATCTTAACACATTTTCCCCTCAATTTTTGCTCCCACACTTCCCTTTCATCCAGATCCGTCTCTCTCAATTTTTTAATGTCCTCTAATTAATCTTCCAGCCTTTCATCCTTATATTCTAAATTTCCAATTCTATATTTCACAGCAGAAATTTCACCTGTGATTTTATCTATAGATTGGTTTATTTCTTGTAGCTCTACCCTAATTTCCTGATGAATCTCAGCTTTGAAATCTTGCATCTCCTGCCTAATGCATTTTCGTATTTCATCTAATAGATTTGCGTTGGAGTCTGTATTTTTCATTTGGTCAAATGAGGCACACCTAGGCAGCTGAGTTGAGGTTTGTACTTTGGCTATTTGACTTCTGGACATCATGTTCTAACTGCCAATTCAATTTACAATCCAACTTGCACAAGAGAATTATACAGTTTGTTGTTTGTTATTTGGTCCAATTACTAATTCTGATTTATCACTATAAAAGAAAGGATGGAAAAAGAACTTAGTGGTTGACAGAATTTACATAGAAATATTCCTCTTTCAGGTTCAATTTAAATAGTAAATTATTTTCCCATAAACTATTAGGTGTAGTTATATGAGGAATAACTATTTTCCCAATTTCATACAGTAAATTAACCACCAAATAAATGAGATTAACTACCCTCTCTCCGCGAACCTGGATCACACTGTATTGCTAACACAGTTATTAATATAAGCAATCCCTCCTCTCTGTTATTCAGTGCCTCAGCCCCAAACAGACAATCACTCCAAAATCCCCCGTTTTCCCTTGTTACTTGTTTCCCCTTAGCCTCTTCCCCGCCTCGATCTTTTTAAATCAAGAGCCAAGCTCCCCCACGGTCCCGACGCCTCCAGTACCTCTGATACCACTCCACTCCACAAAACAATATGTCCTCAGAACAAATCTTTAGGTGACTTTGCAACCTTCTATAACTGATAAAGTCCCAGAATTTAAATATTTAAGGCCAAGCCGCCGGGAAATCTCCGTGTTATTGTTACAACTTCTGGATCGGAAGACGCCATGTCTTTTCTTTATGCTCTGTGTTCTTTGAGCAGGTCTCTCTTGCCCCCACACTCACTTGTTCCATCTTTTTAGCCCTCTTTAGTCCTCCAAAGCACTTGTTGCCACTCTTTCCTCCCCTATCTATGATGTGTTGAGTCTTCTCTTCTGTCCAAGGTTCCTCCTCTTTCTTATGACACCACACGAGCCTCGTTGGTCCTGGTAGGCGCCTATTTCCTATGACACGTCGCCTATGGGAGGGGGTCCGAGTGCTTACTTTCCACCTTGCCGCCTCAGTTCCCAGTCAAGGCCACCTCACACAGCAATGCCTCAGAGAGTCTCCCTCCCCCGCATCCGTCCTCCGTCTAGTGAGATAGCCAGTATGTATTGTTAACTCTTTATTTACGTGATCGTATTATTAGGAAACAACTCTCAGTCTTAATTGTATCTTAATTACATAAGTATTGGCATGGTCCCACTTCCAAAACAAATTACTATTAGCCGCAGCTCTGTTATTATTTATCTTCCTGACTTTTTCCAACAGACAGGCTGAAAAAACATTGAAAATAGAAAGTATTTAAATTGTGACTGGGTTCGATACTTTGCTTAAACAAAAAGTTGAGCCACAGGGTACTGGATGAACGAAAATAGAGTCTCCTTTGATTTTATAATTTTTGGGTTTCTTCTGTCCTTCCTTCCCACCTACCCGCTTGGGGTTTCTCCAGATAGCTGTCTTTTAATTCCAAACAAAAGAAATGATCTCTAAATGACATTAATCCTGAGAAGTTTTGAAATCAAAACTTCTAAATTGACTGAATTGAAGAAACACACAATTAAGATATAAAGTCCAAATATTAAAACACAACTAGATTAAGAATGTACTTTAACACATCAATTGAAGAAACATGCAATACCTACTTGGTAAAAAGCCCCTTCCCCAACATCTAAAGCCAGTATGGCATAATGATTTTAGTATTAGACTAGGACTCAGACTGGGGTTCAAATTTCTGCTTGGCCATGGAAACTCACTGGCTAAACAAAAGTCAGCCTCAGACAAAAGCAAAGGCAAACCCTCTCTGAACAAATCTTTCCAGGAAAACCCAGTAATAGGTTCGCTTTCGGGCCACCTTAAGTCAGAAATACCTTGAAGGCACAAAACAATGACAACAATGGGAGAAAAAAACAACATTTCTCTGCAGTATTCTCCTTGTACTCAAAACAACTTGAAAGACTGTTGAAGAATTGCTCTATGCTTTTAAAAATGAGGTTCCCCCCCAGAAAAACCTGTTTTCTGCACATTTGCCCCCCCCCCAGTCATGTTTTACTATGCAGAATAATTCCTCTGCAACTCTTCAGAACAGTTGGATACTAACAGAAAATTGCTCAAGATTGTTGCTACTCTAACTCATCCTGATAAGGTTTCCTGGGTGTAGATAATCCAATTTTTAAATCTGGAAACAAATCATAGATGTTCTTTCCAATCCAGGGGAAGTGATTACATGCAGGGGGGGGGGGAAGCCTGGGGGGGCATATGGGACCCTGGAATCACACTTTGATGAGTTCTGATAAAGACTTTGGTGTGATGTTTATCTCTTTGGAAGAGCAGATAATGGACACCCAGTGCTGGTTAGGTAAACTTTTGAAGAGCTCTCCTACTATAAGCAAGAGGCTTATCAGACAGTTGAAGACTTGGGGCAAGTTGCCTCTGTCTTCTCTTTAAGCAAGCAGTACACATACACAGATGAACTTTTATGAGTGATTTCATGAACTGGACTGTAATGTGGGAGTGGGATGGGGAAGAGATACTCCCTGCCTTCCCTACGCTAACATTTTGAACAACAATGAAACCCACTGCCAGAACAACCCACCATCCACTCCCTTCTTCCACACTCCATCTGAATGTTACAAGACAGGTAAATAGGAACAGAAACAAGAACAAGCCATCCATGCTAAGAACAACAGCAAACTATTGAATAATTATACTGTACATGTCAGTGGCAATGGTCTGATGCCTGCAAATGGCTCTAGTGTGCAGTTAGAAGGACAGCAAGTGTTTCTGATAGTTTTTGAGCTGCTTCTTTTTGCCTAGAGCAGCCAATTGAACTGGCATATCAATTTATTTCCTTATTAACTCTATAGCACCAAACAGCTGAACCTCCCTGGGTGGTTCTGAAAAGAGCCAAACCCAGCTTAGGGATGGAATAAACTGCTTTCCATGCAGAAGATCCCAAGTTCAGTCCTAGGTAACTCCAGTAGATGAGAGCCAGTGTGGTGTAGTAGTTTGAGTGTTGGACTACGATTCTGAAGACCAGGGTTCGAATCCTCACTCAGCCATTGAAACTCGCTGGATGACCTTTGGCAAGTCTCACTCTCTCAACCTCAGAGGAAGTTAAAGACAACCTCTCATTGAACAAATCATATCAAGAAAACTGTGGTAGGTTTGCTTTAGGAGATTATCGCACAAGCATAAAAACGTGACTTACCTCTCCCAAATTCAAGTAAAATCCAGGCTTCATCTGGGTCCTTTCTCAAGGCTTTTGTCACCAAATCCTCCACCTAAATGCAGCCCAGCTCACTTAACTCGCTTTACAGCCATTTTTCAAAAGTTGGAAGCTTCTGACTTTTTGGTGGAATGTTAAGACCTTCCTTTTCCAGCAAGCCTTTAGAACCTGATTTTAACAACAACAACAACAACTTACATAAAGGGGCTTTTATGGCACTGTGCTATTTTTAATATGTTTTAAAGCAAGCTTTTAACTGGTTTTAATTATGTTGTTTTTTTAATGCTGTTTTAATTTTAATCTTAATTTCATGTTCTCTGCCTTTTAAAAAAAAAAAAAACCCCAGCTTGGGAGAAAGGCAAGATATAAACAAAGGAATGAATGGATATGAAAGACCTGAGGTCTCCAAAAGCTGCTACCCATCAGAGTAGACAATCCTGGGCTAGATACTGAGTGGGCAGGGTTAGCCTCCTAGCCTGGTTTGACATGGTATAAGGTAGCTTCCTGTGCCACAAAGGAGCATGGGAAACTCTCATGAAGATATGAAAACCAACTGGCTGCACCAGTTTCCACCTCATTCACAACAGCAGTGCTTACACAGGCAGCCTGCTGTCTGAGCTAATAAATCCACAAGCAAGTTTGGAAGGGGGAGACAATGATGGCAATGATGACGACAACAGCAACAACTTCTTTCCTGCTTCTCCTCAAGGATTGAGGCAGGGCACAGCATGTTAAAATACAAAACACAATTAAAAACACATAAACCCACAATACTTTAAAATCACTCATAAGAGTGCATATACCGATTTAAAAGTAATGCTTTAAAATGGATTGGATAGGCCTGCCGGAAGAGATATATCTTTAATGCTGTTTTAAATGCAGTATGGATTAGATAACCCTTTGCATATTTGGACAAGTGAAAGAAATGTCTTCACAGATGACCTCTGGATCCAGGTCAGGGGGAAGCTGGACATCTCCCTGTGGTTTCGGCAGCTCACCTACAGGGGAGACAGGCAATTTCCACCTTTGCTGCAAGCATGAAAAGAAGAAATGGAAATTACTCCAGTAACTTTTCCACTCCTCATAATGTGCAGTGTTGCTCAGAGAAAAGGTCACTTCTTGCCGCACTTGTGGGGTTATCTCAGGTCACTTGTCTCAACAAAATACCTCTTTCAAAGACCTGGTTTGGAAGGAGGGTCCATCAGAGTCTAAGTGAACATCCTAGACCAGAGGTAGGCAACCTTTTTGAGCCGGGGGCCGGGTTGCTGTCCCTCAGACAATTGTGGGGCCGAAGCACCTAAAATAAATAAATAAATAAATAAATATAATTAAAAATTTAAAAAAATTAAAAAATATGCATGTACACTCTCTCAGCCCCAGAAAAGCCATGGCAAAACCTCTGTGGAGATTTTGCCAAGAAAACCCCAAGCACAAGTAATAACAACAATAATCAATATCATCATGGCGGGTGGGGGGTGGCGGCGGCGGCAGCAGCAGCAGGACTGGCCTGGGGCCGGTCTAAAGGCATCTGGCCCCCGGGCCTTAGGTTGCCTACCCATGTCCTAGACAGAGTGTTTCTAAAGATATTGGCCTAGGTAATGGCTTTTTAGGATTAAGAAGACTCTTGTTTTATTCCCCCACTCAAAGAGTAGCTATAGCTGTATTTCTCTGAAGCCCCAAAGATGGCCAAAACTGGCAGTTAGTACAAAATATGGCAGCCAGACTAATTACTGGTACAACTAGGAGGGAGCACATAACACCTGTGCTCAAATCCCTCCACTGGCTGCCGATTAGTTTCCGGGCGCAGTACAAGGTGTTGGTTTTGACCTTTAAAGCCCTACATGGCTTGGGTCCATCTTATCTTAGGGACCGCCTCTCCCCATATGATCCCCCCCGCGCCCTGCGGTCCTCTGGGAGAAATCTGTTACAGCCAATAAGAACTAGGCTGTCTCAGACCTCCCAGAGGGCCTTCTCCGCAACCGCCCCCAGACTCTGGAATGGCCTGCCGGACGAGATCCGCCTTATTACTACTCTTGCTGCCTTCAAGAAAGCAGTAAAGACGGATCTCTTTCGGCAGGCCTTCCCGGAATAGTGTTTAGCTGGGAATGAGTTTTTAGAATTCTTAGAACTGCTCCACCGATTCTGTGTTATTGTATGTTTATTTTTTATTTTTATTTTTTTATTTTTAATTATGCTGCATTTTAATTTGATTGTAGTTTAATCTTATTTTAAGGGGGTGGGAGGGTGGGATTATGAGATGGGGGAATGATTTTTAACTTTGTTCTGTTTTAATCTTGCTGTACCCCGCCCCGATTGCCACGCAGAGGGGCGGGTTATAAATAAAAATTATTATTATTATTATTATTATTAATCATCTTGTGCTAAAGAGCTATTCTTACTTCAAAGAAGCTCAGCAGGAGCATTTTTTCATTGCCATTGCTTCATTTTAAAAGATTTTCCCCCTCAAATAAGTAAAACTAAGCAGAGAGTAGAGCTTTTTGTCTCTCCCTCCTCATGTCATTTGCTGAAAGCCCCTCCTTTGATGGGAACCCCCCCCAATTATTTGTGCTATATTTGTTTTAATTGTGGGTGGCTTTACTATTGTTTAGTTGCTGGTGGCCCTCCATATCCATGGGATCTGCATCCATTGATTCAACCATCCACAACTGGAAAATTTATTTTTAAAAAATTCCAAAAGCAAAGCTTGATTTTACAATTTTATATAAGGGACACCATTTTCACTATTTGCTTTTTGTTTTTTTGTGGGTTTTTTCGGGCTGTGTGGCCATGTTCTGAAAGAGTTTCTTTCTGACGTTTCGCCAGCATCTGTGGCTAGCATCTGAAGATGCTAGCCACAGATGCTGGCGAAACGTCAGAAACTCTTTCAGAACATGGCCACACAGCCCGAAAAAACCCACAAAAAAAACTATGGATGCCGGCCATGAAAGCCTACGACTTCACATTGCTTTTTGTTTGTTTGCATCATTTATCACAGTCCACGAGGACCCCAAGGTGCTTAGGGACAGAAAGCTGGCCTCCAGATCTGTCACAACTGCCCACCTCTTGTCTATATCACATGTGGAGAACTAGCTACATACACAGCTTCCCCATCCATCCTGTAGCCTCTTCTTTTCACTCCAGAAGCAATGGGGTTGGGGGGGGGGGGCAGAGAAGCCTTTCATTAATTTCTACAGGCTGCTTTCTGGGGAACAATTCCCAGTATATCCTACCAGCACGGCTATGCTAAGAGATTCTGTGAAAGCAAAAGAATCTCCAAAAGAAAGCAACTTTTCTAAGCTCCAAGGAACCATTAAGAGAAACTTCCTACGAAAGGAGAAGCCTTCTCTCTGTTGTCCTTCCACCAGAGATCTTTCTGTTCAGCCACGCTTGTAGAAACAGCTTAGATGTTGAGGAAGGGGCTTTTTACCAAGTAGGTACTGCATGTTCTTCAACTGATATGTTTTAAACTACCTTTTTGATATTTGGATTTTCTTTATATCTTAATTATGCAGTCAATGCTCGCTATCCATGGATTCTATGCCCATGGATTCAACCACCCACGGTTTGAAAATATTTTTTTAAAGTTATACATTCCTAAAAGCAAACCTTGATTTTTGCCATTTTCTATAAGGGACACCATCTTATCATGCCATTGTATTTAATGGGACTTGAACACCCACTGATTGTGGTATCCACGTGTGGTCCTAGATCCAAATCTCAGCTGATACCAAGGGCCCACTGTATTCATTTGTGAGGAAACTGCCTTTATAATCACCTCTTTGCACTTACCTTCAACTCTCTACCACCTTTTGTGTGTTCAGGATCAGGTTAACATGATCATGTGAGCATTTGGAGCAGGCCGGCAACATATGCCTCTATAGTTGCTCTCCATAAGTGAGAAGTGTCAGTGTATTGAGAACAGTATCTGCCATGCACTTAACCTCTCCCCACAATGGAAAATGTTGTGCCCCCCCCCCTCAGCCCTAATTGCATGGAGAGCCTTCATGGGCAGTGGAGGCTTTCCAGCTGTCACTCTCAATGTGAAGAGGAAGGCAAGGGAGCATTCAGGGCTCCCTCTTCTCACACATTCAGGTTAATCCTATCCCGAATGCCCATGAAGGGCTACTATCCAATTTTTGCAGGAAAGAATGGAGCTTGTCTGTGTGGAACTTTCACCTACAGTTATGCTGTGTATCCTAACTATGAATGCAAACAACACACAAGATCATTACATGAACACTTCATTCTGTATACAGTCGTCCCTCCCCATTTGCGGACTTGAAGTCCGTGGTCTCACTCTTGGTGGGAGGGACAAGCAGGGAGGGACAAAATGGCAGTGCATGCCTGTGTGAGGCCCCGCATGTGTGCCATGGGCAGACACGCCATTATTTTCAATGGGACTTAAATATCTGTGAGTCACCATTTTCGTGGGGGGCAGGAGAGTTCGGAATGGATCCCCGCTAATTGGGAGGGGCTACTGTATATTTATTTAAATCTGTGTATATATATTTATATTTTCATAATCATAATTGTTACAAATATAGTTATTGGTTGTGGTGCCTTTCTTATGCAGTGATCTTGTGTGTCGTTTGCATTTGTAGTTGAGACCCTGTCCTTTTGTTGGTGGTTATACCAACTTTGTTGCTCTGTGCCTTCAAGTCGTTTCTGACCTATGATGACCCTAAGGTGAACCTATCCCGGTGTTTTCTTCGCAAGATTTGTTCATAGGGGTTTTTCTTTTGCCTTCCTCTCAGTCTGAGAGTGTGTGACTTGACAAAGGTCACCCAGCAGGTTTCCCTGGTCTCCAGTCATAGTCCAGCACCCAAACCACTATATACATTTTCTCTCTATCCCAGCTACAAACTACAAGAAGTAAGGAAACAACAAATATAAAACTTAAATACCTTTTCTGAGTAAATGCATTATCCTGGCATATAACAAAAACATTTACGAGTTAGCAATATTATCTGACCACAGCTGCTTTATAGTAAGTAACCCATTCTCTTTATAAAAAAGTAAAAATATCGTCAGTATATGGTTTTCAAGTGGAAGCACCCAATGAGATGGAGAAGTCACAGCCTGATCGAGCATAGTTGGCTCACAAACCCTGGACCTGTTTTTCAGATTGTCATCTAAAGAAGGCAAGGTATCCTGAAAACAGATAGAAAGCTGGTTTGTTTGCAAGCTGAGTTGGCCTTTCTGATTGTTCCAGAATAGCCTCTCTCTTTCTGAGACAGGCAAAAGTGGTGGAATTCTCTCAGAGGAGTCAGTCCATTATTTGGCATGCTAACATATGCATAAACAAACCACTCAAATGTCTGTGTATTAAGCACAAAACAGGAACGCGGTGGCTTAGTGGTTAAGACACCAGTTCTGATGATCAGAAGATCAGAAGGTTGGCAGTTTGAGGCCTGGGGACTGTATGATGGGGTGAGTTCCTGTACCTAGTCTCAGTTTCTGCCAACCTAGCAGTTCGAAAGCATGCAAATGCAAGTAGATAAATAGGTACCAATTTGGTGGGAAGGTAATAGTGTTTGGTGCAGTCATACTGGCCACATGACCACTGGAGTTGTTTTTGGACAATGCTGGCTCTTGAGCTAAGTAACGGAGATGAGCACTGCCCCCTAAATGTTCATGTCAAGGGACTACATTTACCTTTATTATCTTACACTGAGAGCCAGCATGGCATAATGATTTGAGTGTTGGGCTAAGACGCTGGGAGACAAGGGTTCGAATCCCTACTCAGTCTGCTGGGTGACATTGGGCAAGTCACATTCTCTCATCCTTAGAGTAAGGCAAAGGCAAAGCTCCTTTGAACAAATCTTGCCAAAAAAAAACCCACACCTTGATAGGGTCACCTTAGGGTTGGAAATGACTTAATGTACACAACAATATCTTGAAGTACTTATGGATAACATTAAAAAGAGTAAAGTTTTACAGGAAATCAGCATTGCTGTTATGGCCCACAATAATTTTAACCAAGCCATCTAAAAAGACTAGCCAAGTCAACTATCCTCTCCTTGCTTTCCCCTGTTTCATCCTAATATTAGATAACCAACATTCTGAAATACCTTGAAATCAAGATCTAAAATGTTGTTCCTGAATGATACCTTTTCATACAAATATCTGAAAGTATGTTACATAGAAGATGATTCAAGCTTGTTTTCGGCTGCTCCAGAGTAGAGCTACATCTGCACTGAAGAATTAATGCAGTTTGACATTGCTTTAACTGTCATGGCTCCACCTAATGGAATCCTGGGATACATTGTAGCACCAGAGCTCTCTGACTGAGCAGGTTAAATATCTCACAACACTGCAAATCCCAGACTTTCACTGCATTGAGCCATGACAGTTAAAGTGGTATCAAACAGCATTATTTTTGCAGTGCAGATTAGACCTTTGTTTCTGTGAAAGAGGGACTCTGATCCTGGAAAGGTTACAAAGTCAGACACCATGCTGGCTTCAGGTTTATGGGATTTGGAGTCAAAAACAAAAACAACCAACGAGTGATTCTGAGCTCCGGGGTTTTTGTTTTTTGTTTTGGCCCTGGGTTACATTTTAATAGTGGCAATGCAGTATCTGAGGTTAAGCACTGTGTTCCTTGAAATAGGACTGCATCTGGAAGTCAGAAGATTTTGGCACGGAGGGACTCTTTTTTTCCCAAATGGAGCTGTAAATTGCCAGTCTCTCTTCTCTCTCATGTATCTGCTGTCTGTAGATATTTTGGTATGAAAAGCTGAATGTTGTTAATTCCTCCCAATGCCTTTGTGTGGATATCTTCAGGCACTGTGTGTTGATTCTGTGAAAATAATGGGATCCAAAGCTGCAATCTCAACTGCTCAGTTATCAGCCCCCTTAGAACAGATGTGGGCAAACTCTGTAAATCTAGCAGGGCTGGGTTTTGGGGTTGTGTGCGTGTTGGGGTGGTGGTGGTGCAAGAAAAAAAATTTCAGGCTTAAAAAAAAAAACTTGGATGGGATGAAGGGAATACCAAAGTACAGGATGGTTCTGTACCTTTTTAAAAATGGGGAAGCATTGCTTATGGTGGCTTCGGGAGTGGACACTGACCTTTATCTGTTTGTTTGTTTGTTTGTTTGGCTGTTAAGCATGAGGAGGAAAGCTAGTTAAGTACCTGGAGCTGCAAAATAGTTTTGAAGACTTTGTGTGCTTCAATGAGATGCACAATGTCTCATTGGCTTGTGGATGCTCCATGGATTGGGTTCCCAGATCTCAGGCTCTGGCCCTGAGTTTCAAGTCCTGCCCTCCCCTTCTTTGGTCTTCAGGGCAAGAGGGAGGAATCTCAGGGCAGGAACACTACCTTGAAAAATGTGTTTATTTCCTCATTTATTAGACGGTGGGTTTTATTTGAATGACGTGCTTTGTGTTGCTGTGATTGATGCTTCAGGTATCATGCTTCCTATGATTTCCTCAAAGGATTATCCCTAAGTCTGAGGTTTTGGCCTTGAAAGCTCAGAGACTGGCAACCCTAACCATGGAAGTGTGCATGACTGGCTCAAGGTTAGGCAGTGAGTTTCCTAACTGAGAGGATACTAAAGCCTGGATGTCTGAAGTCTGCTTTGTTGTTAGCTGCCCTCAAGTTGATCTTGACTCATGGCGGCCCTATGGATGAGACCTCTCCAAGATCCTCTGACCTCCATTGTTCTGCTTAATTCCTGCAACCCCTTAATACCCATGACCTCCTTAATAGAGTCCATCCATCTGGCATGTGGCCTTCCTTTCTTCCTACTTCCCTCCACTTTTGCCAGCATTATTGTTTTTTCAGAATCCTCTCTTCTCATGATGTGTCCAAAGTACGACAATCTCAGGACGTTTTCACACGGGGCAAAAGGAGGACGCTAGCCGGCCTCCCGCCGGCCTCACTCCGGCTCCATTTCCTGTGTGTTCACACACGCGCGGCGGCAAACCCCGCCCCTTCCGGTGTCATCCCTGCGTCCGGCCGGCTTTTCGCTCCGTGTGTTCAAACACACGGAGCCCTAAGTCCAGCCTCACTCCGGCAGCGGCAAGCTAATTCCTGGCTAACTCCGGCTTCAGGTAATTCCGGGTGGCAAAAGGAATTAGCCTGCCGCCGCCAGAGTCATTCCGGTGTCAGCGGCACGGGGTCCAGCCGGCTTTAGGGGAAGGGCTCCAGCCGGCTTTAGGGAGCCCCGTGTGAAAACGTCCTCAGTTTGGTCATCTTGGCTTCCTGGGAAGTTTCCGATTTGATCTGCTCTAGGACCCACTTGTTTGTCCTTTTGGCTGTCCATGAGATCCTCAGCACTCTTCTCTAGCACCACATTATCTCAAATGCATTGATTTTCTTCCTATCATCTTTCTTAACTGTCCATCTCTCACATCCATACATGGTAATAGGGAATACGATGGCTTGTACGATTCTAACTTCTGTGCTGAGTTGTGTATCTTTGCATTTTAGAATCTTTTCTAGTTCTTTCATAGCCACCCTCCCCATTATTTTGGTCATTATTTTTATTTTCTTTATGTTCAACATTAAGCCTGCCTTAGCACTTTCTTCTTTGATTTTCTTTAGTAAGTGTTCCAAGTCTGTGAGGTTTTCTGCTAGTACTATGGTGTCATCTGCATATCTTAGATTGTTGATATTCTTTTCTCCTGTTTTCACTCCTCCTTTTCTATGTCCATTTGTGCTTTTCTTATATGTTCTGCATACAAGTTGAACAGATAGGGTGAAAGGATGCAGCCTTGTCTGACTCCTTTGCCAATTGGGAACCATTCTGTTTCTCCATGTTCTGTTGTGACAGTAGCCTCTTGTCCTGAGTACAGATTCTTCATCAGGACTATCAGATGTGTTGGCACTTCCATGTCTTTAAGGGCATTCCATAGCCTTTCATGATCTATGTAGTCAGAGGCTTTGCTATAGTCTATAAAGCACATCCTGATTTTCTTTTGGAATTCCCTGGTGCACTTCATTAGCCATCGTATGCTTGTAATGTGGTCCCTCATGCCTCTTCCTTTCCTGAACCCTGCTTGAACCTCTGGGATTTCTCTCGCCATGTATAGTTCAAGTCTATGTTGCAGAATTTTGAGCATGATTTTGTTTGTTGGGAGATCAGTGCTATGGTTTTATAGTTGCTGCAGTCTCTTGTGTCTCCCTTTTTGTGGATGGGGATGTATATTGATTGCTTCCAATCTGTTGGCCATTGTTTTGTTTTCCATATCTGTTGACATATTTTGGTTAGCACTAGAGTTGACTCTCTCAGTGTGGATTGCAGCAGTTCAATTAGAATATCATCTGTTCCTGGTGATTTGTTTTTTGGTATTTTGTTATTATTGCAGTTTCCACCTCACTTTTTAGAATTTGGGGTTCATCTTCATATGACTCTTCATTCCCTGTGTCCTTCATTTTGTCATCTCTTTTTTATAATTCTTCTGTGTATTACATCCAACATCTTTTTATTCCTTCCTGGTCTTGAATTATGTTATTTTTATTGTCATAGAGCATGCCAGTCCTTGGTTTGAATTTTCCTTTTATTTCCTAAATCTTGTGAAATAGATCTCTTGTTCTTCCCTTTTTGTTGTTGTCTTCTATTTCTCTTCATTGGTCATTGTACCGGTAGTAATTTTCTTTGTCTTTCTGCACAAGTAGTTGTACTGTTGCATTCATAATTCTTAATTTGTTCCTATCTCCCTTTTGATTTTCTTCTCTTCTCTTCCTTATTGCTTGTAGTGTTTTTTCTGTCATCCTTGGTTTTCTCTCTTTTTCTCAAGTCTGCTAGGTATGAATAATTTTGTACAAGCATAAAGTCTATATAAGAAGGAGAGATTTAGGTTCCTTCCACCCTTAAATTTCTGCCAATTCCTTAACTAGATTGGCAGTCATCTTCTTCCCTGGGGAAAACATCACATTTCAACAAGCATGAGGTTTCTCTTCATCCATCTTTGCTTTCATCTGATTACTTCTAATTACTTGGCTCCATGCTCTTTTGCAGCACCGTAAATAGTTCCCTCAGACCTCCTCCATGTTTACTGTCACATCTCCTGAGACAGTGTAAGGTGATTGATTCTGGTCATTATTTCAAAACACCATATGAAAATCTCTCCACCCTATTCATTAATTGTTTTAAAAAGTATCTGCCTTTTAAGGAGGGAGGGACATCAAACCCTGTCATTCTTCAGCAAACTTCAATTAATTTCACGTATGGTGATTGTTATTTTTACTTGTACATTCTTGTTTGCCCTTGTTTATTAGCAAGACTCATTTGAGTTTTTCCCACCTATGCCCCTGTATTCCCTCTGAGATGTCTGCTTTGATTTTTTATTTCTGCATTATTGAATCAAGTAGGCTAAAGCCCTGCCCTAGTCTGCAATTTTTTTTCTACCTGGCTGATATAATTTCCTCTACCTGTTTTGTGTTGAGATCAGAGTACACATCTTGTGTATACACACACATACGGAAATCTCAGTATGGGTCTATTCAGGTTCTTGTGTTTTGTTTCTTTTGAACAAGATTCTTCCAGGTTACAATTTATCTCAGGATGAAGAACATAGTCCGACAGATGTCCCTGGGCTGCCGCTTCCATCAGCCCTAACCACCATGGCTAACCATAAGGGATACAGGATAACATCTAACAACATCTACAAGGCTATACATTCCTCACCCACAAGCTAGCTTCATCAGCTAACAAAGCTATGATTTTTCAAGGAGGATTGAACTCTGGTACTTTCTGTTTCAGTAATTAAATGCAATTCACTGGATTGTTGCTGATGTTCTCATTTGGAAGAGCTTAGTGGCAGTTCAAGTGCCACTCATATGAGTAAGACAAATACATTTGGAAATGTAAAGACATGCAGGGAGTCAAGAGTAGCTGTCATTATCTTTTCATATGTATATTCCTGGCTGTAACACAGGCTTCTTATCATGCATTGTTGGAAAAGTACCCTCAGAGCTGACCATGAGCCATATTTGTAGCTGCTTAGAGGTGTTGCATATGGTACAAATAACCATATGTGGAGCTAACTGGACCACCTGCAATGGCCACATGGATGAATACCACTCAACTTTCCCATCATAGCTCTTTAGAGATCTGTGAAATACACCTATGCTAATACTAGTTTTTACTACAAGGTTCCTTGTCTTCATGTAGGAGTGATCAACGTGGTTATCATGTGAGGCTTCAGAGTTCTATCACATGGCTCCCAGTTGTCTCTGATCAATGTAGTGTTATGAAGGGCCCTCAAAAAGGGCTGCACTGTACTTATTCTGCTACCCTATGGTGCTGTTAGATGACATTCTTGGTTTTACACCATTGTGAAAAAAGTCTAGGGAATTGTGCCTTGGCCCACTTGGATGTGTGCTAGGATTTTAAAAAATCTAGTAAAGGTGCCCTGTCTGAGGGTGGCAAGAGGGGGAAGAGTATACTGGTAAGTCTAGTAAAATGCAAGTTGGTACAAAACACATTGGAGGAAGGATGGCAGTCATGTAGGCAAGCAGTGGAAAAAAATGGAAGCCAGCAGTTTGTCACTTTATTTCTGTATCTTCCTGTCAACAGCTGCTTTTTCAGCAGATAGCTCTGAAACAAAAGTGATGGGGAGTGGATACACCTCCAGAACCTCAGCTTGATTGTCTCTTTACTAGCTGTCAGTTAACTGAGTTCTATTTCTGCAGGTGTCCAGAAATATGCCATGAATTTAGGACAAATTAATCCTGGCTCTTGCATTATGAAAGACTTGCATCAGCACACACACCTCAGTAGAAGGAGAATGCTTTCCAAAAGATAAAATACTAATTGTGACCAAGATTTGTCACACATATCTTGTTATCCTCTAAAAGCCCCTGGAAACAAAGAAGAAAGGGGATGAGGAGGGAAGTGGAAATGAAGAATCTCAGGAAAAACAAGCAAGCAGCTTCTGAAATTGTCTGCTGGAAATGACAGGTGATAATATGGCCCATTTCCATTGCTCCTATCCCCTTATGTGGAAAATGATCCATGAATGAAAAAAACAACAAGACAACCTTTTGATTTACAGTCACCCCTCCTTTTTTTGTGGGGGATCTGTTCCAGACACACACATACACCACAAGAAAGGACAAACAAATATTCAAGCCCTATTGGCTTGGAGGTGCATGTCCGCAGGGGCGAGCAGGCGTATGCCACAGGCACTCACCCCATTTTGTGCCCCTCCGTTCATCCCTTGCAGACAAGTGAGGGTTGCGGACTTCAAGTCCTCAAAAACAGAGGGACAACTGTATGTGTATGTGTGTGTGTGTGTTTGGGAGAGAGGAAGGGAGGGAGGACACATATAGGGGGGAAATTAGCATAGGAGCTATCATATATGTACATGGTATATGTATATGCCACTACAAACACACACTTCACCTGCAGTTAGTGATGTCACTAGTGTTGGCATCACCCGGTGCAGTATCTCATGGTTTCACCCCCTGAGTTGACCTCCTCCCATGCCACACCATATAGAATCCTTAGTAATGTTAGGGGAGCAGTGGTGTCACCCCCCTTAGGGTGTCACCTGGTGCAGTCTTCACTCCCCTAGTGATGTCCCTGGCTGCAGTAGTTATTATTGGAGGCGACAGCAGCTTCCATGCATGTTCTTGCTGCTCTCTTGTCCACTAGGGATGAGATGGCTTAGAGAAGGATTAGGATTTGTTCTTCCCTTTGTGCTTGCTTTTCTTTCCTCTGTCAGCTGGCTATCCCAGAAGTGTTTTGGGTGGATAACAGTGTCTGATTCCGTCAGGGTTAATTTAGTGACTGCCCTCTGATGTAAAAGAAGGAGGAACCTGCCTGACTAAACCTCTCCACTCTCTTCCCATCTGCTCTTTGATGAGGGAGAATATACCATAATATGACTCCTTCACATTCTTTTCTCTTTTAGATTAGTTTAGAAAAGATCAGGCCATTATCAATCCAAGAATGTATTTCCTTAATAAATACTCCTCTTGCTGAGGATTCTAAACTTATTTTTGTGCCTATCATTTGTCCTTTCAAACTCACCATTGTCAGATGGACACCTCCACTGTGCCTGGAGTAAAGGGTCTAGCAAACCATTCGTTCCTACAATAATCTCTCACAATCCATCTCCTCTCACAGTTATTAACAATGTGTAAGGAATCGTAAGTTGTTTTGAGTCCCATTTTAGGTGAAAGGTGGGATGTAAATCAATCAATCAATACATCTGCTACATTAAATTATTATTACCACTAATGGGGCAGGGAGAGGGTTTTACTTGTTCCCACAACCCAGAAATTGAGAGAGAGAGAGAGAGAGAGTTTTTATTTGGGAAATAGAACACATCAGGACTTTCAGAAATGGTATCTATGAAGCATGCACAGTTAAAAGTATATAAGCAAACGTATATTTTAAAGGTACATCCTTTAGTCAGTGATTGGATATGTGCAATGTATACGATTTAAAGCAAGTAAAGAGAAGTACACACATTTTAAAAAGAAGCACACACAGGAAGGCTGGCTGGCTGGCTGTTATACCTTAAAATAAAAATGCACATGAAAACAGCAAGGGCCAAACATAGAGGCATAGATAGGATGATTTCTGTACTATACCATTCAAGGCACATCCAAACCTAGTAGGAAGATGCAAATGGCCACACACAGCTTTTAGACCACTTTTAAAGTTCTAAAATACCATCTCTGGTGATACTTACCAGATGATGCTGTCTCCATCTCCTAGCTGCCTTGCTGCCTAAGTGTGGTTAGAATGCATCTTGTCATTGATGGGAAAACCCATAAATAAGCCTCCAAATGTGCACTTGTCCCATTAGTTCTCAGGTGTGAAATGATTTTTGATGGCAGTTCCAGTACTGGGCAGTTCCAATATTGGGCACTCCTCTTCCCCTCTCCCTCTAGCTGTCCCGAGCAGGCTTCCACCCCTCCCCTTTAACCTTTCTCTTCTCTTCTTTTTATTTTTTAAAAAAATATTACTACCATCTCTGGAATTGCATTAAAAATAAAAAACCCACCAAAAATATACAAAAATAAAAACTCTGAAAGGGAAGTTAGTTAAAGCATAGGGTAGGGATGTGGGGAGGATGATTATGGAAGAGAGTGTGAGGCCCGATTTGCACTGTTATGAAGACTTGTGAGAGTGAATGCTTCAAAACTGATATGTATCTGGTTCCTCTTATTAGGATGATCATGGTGAGAAAGGGGCTTGTGTGACAAACTCCTGAATCTGTCATGATTTGGGTGGATTTGATAGTCTCAAAACAATGACTAAATAAATGAATGAAAATGGCAAAGGAGTTTATCCAAACAGAGGTTTATGCTCTTCTCAGCACCAAGCATTTACAAATGCTATGTGTACAGTAATTCTCAGCCAGAATGTAGAAAGTGTTAACAACTATCTTGCATCCCAATCTACATTATGCAAATCTGCACAACCAATTAGATACCAATTTTCTAGGTAAGGTTCAGTTCATCTTCCATAACTTCTACTCATTAGTCTGATAAACTAACTTCTGTAATTTTTGATGATGCTATCTGACAGAGCTTGGAAAAGTTCATTTTTTGGATCTGTGACCATGCTGCCTGGGGGTTGGGTTGGGAGTTGTAGTAATCTCCACTATGTGACTTTTCTAAGTCCTTCTGTCTACTGCCCACGTTTTTTCCTTGTCCAGATGACTTTTCCAGCTCTTCCCTCTTCCTTCGAGAGTGTGTTAAAACCCACAGCAGAATTTTTGGCACATCTGAAACTTTAGTAAAATGCAGTGTCAGAGGTCAGTCTCAAATACTCAGCTGCAAGTTGATTCTCTTTCTATGTGCTTTCTTTTCAAATATTCCGGCTGCCTGTAGCTATTATTCTCCCTCAATACCTGGGAAAGGGTCCAATTTCCATGGTTATAATGCAGATACAAAAGCAAGACAGTGCACAGAGTGTGGCATTGCTTAGACATAACAGGCAAGTAATCACCTTTTTCAGTGGGATAAATGTTTATGGTATAATGAATAGATGGTTTCCTTTACTCCTTCTGGAATCCAGCATAGTCTGCAATGCCAATTCCAATTCTCAAAGCAGGAGGAAGAAAGACTTTAGGAAGATAATCACACCTTGAGTATGTAGCTTTGTGCTCCAGTTATTAATGTTGTCATTGTCATTATGTGTCTTTATGTTGACTCCAACTTATGGTGACCCTATCATATGCATTTGGTTTGTCATTGCTTTCTCCAAGGCTGAGTGTATGACTTGTCCAAAGTGACCCAGAGGGTTTCCTTAGCTGAGTGGGAATTTGAATGTTGGTTTCTCAGCATCCTAGTCCAACTCTAAAACCACTACACCACACTGCCTCTCTTATTCTGAAATTCTGCAATGAAAACACCAATGACTAAGAACTGGAATTGTAATCCCAAATGAGCAGTTTTATAGGTTGCTGTTATTGATTTGACTGATTGATTTTATTCACTTATATCCCATCTGTTTCCCCAAACTGGGACATAAAGTGGTTGATGTGATTTAAAATAAATACAGATAAAAGCACCTTGCAAAGCACATTACAAAGGCATGTGAAATATACCAAAAGTTAAAATGCAATTAAATTATCTATACAATAAGTTACTGGGGTTCCACAGAGAAAAAAACTGAGTTTGAATTGAATTTATGTACTGATGATGAGCACTTGATTGGGAAAATATATAAGAAGTTATGG
Organism: Phrynosoma blainvillii; assembly: GCA_026167975.1. NCBI lineage: Eukaryota > Metazoa > Chordata > Lepidosauria > Squamata > Phrynosomatidae > Phrynosoma > Phrynosoma blainvillii. The sequence goes on from JANUYF010000002.1 coordinate 239,771,783, forward strand.
AAAATAGATGAACAAGTTAAGGAATGTATAGTTAGTTGGGCTCACAATTTGGGGTATAATGTTGAGATGGAGCACTGGAAAAATGTGGACAACAGGCTTGAAAGTACTATATTCTTACAATGTTAGAGAAAGTTTTACAAGATGATATACCAATGGTACTTGACGCCAGAGAGATTGGAGATTATCACATGGGACTTGGACGCAACTATCCCTGATGGGATAGATGCTCATTTAACCCTCAATGATGGATCTTATTGCACTCTCCCATGGTCAGGCTGTAGGCAGCCCATATGCAGCCTATCTGCAAGCTTGAAAAGCTACAGGACAAGCATGGGCTGCCTATGGTCTGACCATGGGACAATATGGTAAGATCCATCATTGAGAGTTAAAAGCACATCTATCCTGTCGGGGATAGCCGTGTGCAAGTCCCGTGTGATAATCTGCATTGTCTAAAATGTACAATGCTATTGCAAAGATATGTTGGAAATGTGCTATGCAGAAAGGCACCTTTTTTCATGATGCAGTGGTCGTGTGATAAAGCAAAATGTTATTGGAGGCAAATACAAAAAATAATGCAAGCTGTTTTTAAATGTAGAAATGAGTTAAGACTGGAATAGTTTTTGTTGGGAATATTTGAGGGAAAAATTAAAGAGATACATTTTAAAGTGATGCAGTATATGATTATAGCAGCAAGATTGTTGTATGTCCAGAGATGGAAAATGGATTATATGCTTACAGAAGAAAAGTAGACTGTTAAATTTTTGGAGTTGGCTGAGATGGACAAACTGGCAATGTTGATTGAAGAAAAGTTGTTGGACAAATTTTTAAAAGACTGGGACTTATTTTTGCTATATATGAATAAAAAAGAAAGGAAAATTGTGCTTGTGGATTGAGAGATTTGAAATAACTCTATTTTAGGAGCTTATCGCATTACCTTTTAAAGTGGAAAAAGCCTCCCAGGATGCAGCCAAGATACTGGATGGGGGCAGGAATTATCGCACAATAAGTCGCCGCTGGGCGATTGCAGCCCAGGTCCTAGCCTGACTCAGCTGGCCTTTTTTAGAAAATGGAGCCATTTTTTAAAAAGGGCGGTCAGCCTGGCTGGACCTGGGCTGCAATCACCCAGCAATTCAGCAGCGACTTACTGTGTCATAATTCCCACCCCCATCCAGCATCCTGGCTGCATCCCGGGAGGCTTTTTCCACTTTAAAATGTGATAAGCTCCTCCGTTAGGTCAGAAGTAGAATAAAAATGTTAGTATTTTGAAAAAATATACATATTGAGCATTAACATTCTTAGGTCGAGGAAGTGGAAAGTCAATGTTTAGTTTGTGTTAGGTGTGATATTTGGGTTTTGTTGATTAGTGTTTTTATCTTTATATGGGGAAATGGGGGAGATCGGGGGTGGGGTAATTTAAAACACACTGCAGAATAAATCCAGTTTGAGACCACTTTAACTGCCCTGGCTTGTTGCTAGGAAATCCTGAGAACTGTAGTTTGTTGTTGCACTAGAGCTCTCTGATAGAAAGGCTAAGTGTCTCACAAAACTGCAGTTTCCAGAATTCCCTAGCATTGAGGCAGGGCAGTTAAAGCAATCTCAAATTGGATTATTTCTGCAGTGTGATTTGGGCCTAGTTAGAGTTTTATATGTATGTATGTATGTGTGTGTAGGGTTATGTTATGTGTATTTTTTTTCTAATTTTGAATGTTTTGTATGGTTTTTGTTTATGTTTTTTAAAATTTAATAAAACATAAAAAAAATTAAAAATTATATACAGTTAAAATCATTCAAAAAGACAAAAGATATAATAATAATAATAATAATAATAATAATAATTTATATTTCCTGCCTCTCCCTGCGGATCGAGGCAGGAGCACGAAGATAAAATAAAAAGAAAAATACAGCAAAGCTAAAACATAACAATAAAACCATAGCAAAATTAAAAGTAATAAAACCAGTAAAAAACAGCAGAAATTACAATTACAAAATTACAAATTACAAATTGTCCTGGACTACAGCCAGCCTCAGTTCCAACAGCTGCTGCTAGGGATGGTGAGAAGGAGCAACAAACAGCAAAGCCAGCTACAAACCTTCCTGTAATCCAAGCACAAACAAAGCAGAGTTCAGAATTCGAAGTAGTCAGTCGGTCTAAGGTCAGGGCAGGCAGCAATCAACAGAAGTCCGGTCCGAGGTCAAGGCAACAGGGTCCAACAAGGCAAGAAGCAAGAGGCACAAAATAGGAAACAAGGAGCCACACTGACCATAGTCTCGCAAGGAAACTACAATAAGTCTTGACACTGAGGAAGCCTTTTGCAGATGTTTAAATAGCCAAATCCTACCTCAGTGCCAGCCTCTTGGATCTGCGAACGCCAGCACTCTCAGCTCTCGGCCAGCCTCTTGGATCTGCGAACGCCAGCACTCTCAGCTCTCCTCTGCCTAAAGCAGGGGTAGGCAACCTTTCCCTTTAAGGGCCGAGGGACTTCAGCTCCCAGAATCCCAGGAGCTATTGGCTAACATGGGACTATTGGCCAACATGGCTGAAGCTTCTGGGAGCTGAAGTCCCTCGGCCCTTAAAGGGGAAAGGTTGCCTACCCCTGGCCTAAAGGAAGGTACTGGCCCTGCTGTATCTTCCTGATTCTCCCCACTAGGCAGCTGAGCCTCCATAGGAGTAGCACTAGGACCTGGCTGCTCTGGGGCTGGGAGAACAGGGCTTGGCTCAGGCAGAGCAGAATGAGAGCCAGGTGGAGCCTGTATCTCTTCCTTCTCTGGAAGAGACCCATCCTCCTCCTCGTCCTCCGAGTCCTCCTCATGGCTGGCCATGACACAAATACAAGTCTGTGCCATGGGTGGTGACAATCTTCCTTCACCTGGGAGGTTCTGAATCTTATGTTCAGTTAGGGAGATCAGGTGGGTAGGCCCACCAGAAGAGCTCCTTCTTGAGTGCCTTCTTGAAGGCCTCTAGTGTGGGAATAATACGGATCTCTTCCGGCAGACTGCTCCATAATTTAGGGGCTGCAGCTGTGAATGATTTTTGGGAAGTGGATGTCAATTTGGTGTTATGGTAATTTAATAAATTCTTCCCTGATGTTCTGAGAGTGCGGGGTGGATTGTGTGGGGAGAGGCGTTCCTTCAAGTAACTCGGACCCAAGCCATGTAGGGCTTTATAGGTAATGACCAACACTTTGTATTGCTCCCGGAAGCTAATCGGCAGCCAGTGAAGAGCTTTTAGTACCGGTGTAATCTGGTCTGCTCTAGATGTTCCGGCGACCAACCTGGCATACAGTTCATTTCATCATGCACTATTAACGATGCTGGCTGGGCTTATGCATTTTGGAATACATCAACATCTGGAGGGCCACAGGTTTTGACACTAGCTGGAGCTAATGGAGTTTGGAGTCCACTATTATCTCAAGAGCCACTGCTGAAATATATAATGTGCCAAATCTTTAGTTACCTCTCTGTTACAGATGGAGCCTTCTCCCCACTGGCTCATAGTCAGTTTGGCCACCATAAGAGTAGGAGCAGAAATTCCATTGTAAACAAGACCCATGTACCCTTGTTAGTAGAATTAAGATTTAAAAGGGGCATGTAAAAGAAATAGAAAAAAGGGGGAAATCACCAAAGAAGAATTCAAACAAATAGCATGTGTTGGGAGAAAGTCAGAAAAACTAAAGCACAGAACATGCTCAGGCTTTCTAGAGAGATTAAAAACATTAAAAAGGGCTTTTTTCATTATGTCCATAGCAAAAGAAAGAACAAGAAAATGGTAGGGCTAATGTGTGAAACAGATGGGGAAATGGTTATATGGAACAGAGAAAAGGCAGAACTACTAGACCCCTTCTTTGCCTTGGTCTTCTCTGAAAAAGAAAACAGTGCTCAACCTGGGGAAAATGGAGCAGATGATGGATGCAGTGGGGGAAAATGCAGCACAGAATAGGTAAAAGGTAGTGCAGGAATATTGGCTATTCTAAATGAATTCAAGCCTCCAGGGCCAGATGAACTTCATGCAAGGGTATTAGAAAAACTGGCAGAAATGATCTCTGAACCACTTTCAATAATCTTTGAGAATTCCTGGAGAACAAAGAGATCCCAGCAGACTGGAGGAGGGCAAATGTTGTCCTTATCTTCAAAACAGGGGAAAAAGAAGACCCAAACAATTGCTGCCTACACCACCTCATAGCAATACCAGGGAAAAATCTAGAGCATATAATGAAACAGATAGTCTATAAGCACTGTAAGGAATGCTGTGATCAGTAAAAGTCAATATGGGTTTCTCAAAAACAAGTCAGGTCAGACTAATCTGATCTCTTCTTTTTGACAGAGTTTCAAACTTGGTAGATGAAAGGAATGCTGTGGATGTAGTTTATCCTGATTTCAGTAAGGCCCTTGACAAGATCCCTCATGATATCCTTGCAAAAAAAGCTAGTAAAATGTGGGCTAGACAATGCAACTGTTGGGTGGATTTGTAATTGTTGGCCCAAAGGCTCACCAATGGCTCCTTTCCATCCTGGATACAAGTGACTTATGGGATGCCACAGGATTCTGTCCTGGGTCCAGTGCTATTAAACGTCTTTATCACTGACTTGAGTGGTGGAATAAAGGGCATTCTTATCAAATTTGCAGATGACATCAGATTAGGAGGGGGAGCTAATACACTAGAGGGAAGGATCAGAATTCAAAATGGCCTTAATAGGTTAGAAAGCTGGTCCAAAACTAACAAAATGAATTTCAACAGGGAGAAATGTAAGGTACTACATTTAGGCAGAAAAAAATGAAATGTACTGATATAGGATGAGTGACACCTGGCTTGAAAATCATACATGTGAAAGGGATCTGACCAGAAGCTGAACATGAGTCAGCAGCAAGTATATTACAACAAGTATATTGTACATTTTGGTTGGCCAATAAAGATATCACTGACGGATTTTTGTTTGAATGAGTCAACAGTATTATGCAGCAGCTAAAAAAGCCAATATAATTCTAGGCTGCATTAATAGAAATATAGTGTCTAGATGGAGGCAAGGAATAGTTTTGCACTATTTTGCTTTGTCAGACCTCACCTGGAATACTGTGTCCAGTTCTAGGCACCACAATTCAAGAAGGATGTTGACAAGCTGTATCCAAAAAAAGGGTGACCAAAATGGTGAAAGGTCTGGAAACCATGCCCTGTGAGAGTTGGCTTGAGCTGGGTATGTTTAAGCTGGGGAAGAGAGGTTTAAGAGGGGGCAATATAGCCCTGTTTAAATATTTGAAGGAATGCCATATTGAGGGTAGAGCAAGCTTGTTTTCTGTTCTTCTAGAGACTACAACAGAAACAGATAGTCTGTAAGCACTGTAAAGAATGCTGTGATCAGTAAAAGTCAATATGGGTTTCTCAAAAACAAGTCAGGTCAGACTAATCTGATCTCTTCTTTTTGACAGAGTTACAAACTTGGTAGATGAAAGGAATGCTGTATAGATCTATAGATTCAAGCTATAGATTTCACTCAAACATTAGGAAGAACTTCCTAATGGTAAGAACTGTTAGAAATTGGATCACGTCCACTGTGTTTTGACTGCCTCCTCCCAAAGCTATTACTCCTTATTCTGTCATAGCTTGTAGCTCCCATGACGGTGGGGTGGTGAATCCACTCCAGGTGTTGGTCCAAACTTAAAATAAGCTATCCAAGGGGCATTGCAGACCGGCCTAAAGGGCCAGCCTGGAGGTGGAGTTGGGGTTGGGCAGCCACACGCCGGCCGCCCAAACCCTAGCCCAACGCCATCCTGATGCCGTGCACCTGCTGCACCGAAAGGGTGTGGAAGAGCTGTGGTGCAACACACATGCACACACACACACACACAAGCACTCATGCGCACACAAGAACTAATGAAGCAAAGGTGGGAAAAGGTGAATAGTGGAGGCCTTGCTAATGGTAATACGTTTCTGATTTTGAAGCGTGGTTCAAATAGATGAGCATCCGGAAAGGAGATAGTTCAATAGCCGCCTAGTCAAGTGGGATGGTCGGCTTATTGAGGTACCTAGTCAAACCGACAGGGTGTCTGCCTGGTTACAAACTAGACCAAATTCTAGTGTCTAGGTCAGGGGTAGGCAACCTAAGGCCCGGGGGCCGGATGCGGCCCCCCGAGGCCTTTGGACCGGCCCCAGGCTGGTCCTGCTGCCGCCGCCGCCACCACCGCCACCACCCGCCATGATAATATTGATTATTGTTGTTATTACTTGTTCTTGGGGTTTTCTTGGCAAAATCTCCACAGGGGTTTTGCCATGGCTTTTCTGAGGCTGAGAGAGTGTGCATGCATATTTTTTATTTTTTTAAATTTTTATTTATATTTATTTATTTATTTATTTATTTATTTTTGGTGCTTCAGCCCCCCCAATTGTCTGAGGGACAGCAACCCGGCCCCCAGCTCAAAAAGGTTGCCTACCCCTGTGTTAATATAAATAATAAGGGAGCCAGGGGGCAGCCTTGACGGACACCTTTAGCTATCTTCAAAGAGGAGGATGTTTCACCATTTATTAATATTTTAGCTTCTTGATTGTTGTATATTTTCTTCATCCAATTTAGGAAAATATTACCAATTTCAATTTTTTCCAAAACCCCAAACATGAAAGACCAATTTATATTATCAAAGGCCTTCTCAGCGTCTAAAAAAATTAATGCCAATTTTTTAAACAAATTTTTTTCATGTGATTCAATTATATTTAACAGCACCCTAAAATTCCCCTTTATTTTTCTACCTGTGAGAAAGCCATTTTGGTCTGCATGAATCCAATTATCTAATACTTCCTTTAACCTTGCAGCCAAAATAATAGCAAATAATTTATAATCAGTATTGAGTAGTGAGATAGGTCTATAACTTTTGGGGTCTAATTCATCTCTGTCTTCCTTTAATATTAGAGTAATGTTTGCCAAGTTCCATGTTTGGGGTAAATATCCATCCTTTATTTTATTCATAGTTTCCAAAAGAGGTGTTGTCAATTGCTCTTCAAAAATTTTATAATACTCATATGTATAACCATCATGGCCGGGAGCTTTCTGAGGTTTGGCTTTCCTTATGGCCTTAAGTAGTTCTTCTTTTTTTATGGGGGCATTCAAAATTTCTCTTTGTTCTTTAGTAATTTTAAAAATATCAGCATTATCTATATATTGCTGGATTTGTTTTAAATTTGATCGAGAGTCTTTATATAAACCAGCAAAATAGTTAACAATTTTTTTTTTAATCTGTCTTCCCTCAGTGGTAATTCTTATTAGCCATTTTAAGGCTCTGTTACTGCTGCAAACTGTCCTTCATTGTTCCTCCTTTGAATTCCATCTGTGCAACATGGCCAAATTGAGGGAACAAAAAAGTGAAAGGTCTCATAGCATTTATATATGCCACATTGTGCCTGGTGGGATTCGTTTTGCTACTGAGGATGAATGTTCCAGCCCCATTGTTTTCTTTCAGCCTCCATTTGAGGCAGTTATTATTTATATAACATCCAAAAAAGGTCTATCTGAGAGTCAGAGAATTTAATGGTGTGTCCCTTTTCACATCATACATCACTGCCATGCCAGCTAAAGAAAAGCTGGAGCCAGAAGTTAATACATGATTTTACAAGATATATGAACAAGGACATCGCCTGGGGCAGGTGTTTGCAATGCTGAGAGCTGCAGGTTACTAGAATGCCTTGGGGAGATTCTACTGGTAATGGGCTGTTTTTGTACGTACTGGAAAAACAATATATTAAAGCCCACATAGATACGATGGCCTGTTCTCCATACAAGTCTCCAAGGACTGGTTGGAAGTTGTTTGTTTTTTCTAGCAAAAGCAACTGTTTTGATTAGCTCTGGAGATACAGAATAATGAGAAATCTTCCATCCTGATGCTAATTTAGGGTGGGTAAGGATGCTTTGGGAATTTGTCCTTTGTAAATATCGATACTGACAGACTTGATTTGTACTTCCCTGGCTGACGTGCAGTTCATAGCAACATTTTCCTTAGTATTTTGCCCTTTTCTCAGTGTTTTCATGCAGTTTTGTTGTTTTGTTTGTTTGCACATTGTTGTTGTTTTTGTAAAATGTGTATACAAGTGCATATTTTAAAATAAAATAATTTAGAAATGTTATTTTGAGGTTTAGAAATACATAATTTTTTGAAGATATATATTCATAAATATCGTTGCCATTCTATGTTCAAATATAGAGGGGTTTGTTAGGAAAAAAGTAATCTTAATTACAAATGAATGTGGGATAAAAGGGATTTATGAACACACACATGTTCAGGTGGTGTTGACCAATACTGGACTGATCTCTTCATGTCTAATAGCAAAGAGGGGGCAAGATATGGGCTGCAACTTGAAGATTGTTTGTCAGGTTTGTTTTGTGGCCTAGAGCCCATTCACACTACACAATTATTGTGCTAAATTCCACTTCAAATGCCATGGTTCCATTCCTTGGAATCCTGGGGAGTTGTAGTTTGCTCAGAGGCTCAAGAGGAGCTCCCTGGCTGAGAATGCTAAAGGTCCCTCTCACAAATGCCAATTCCAGGATTCCATACAGTGCAACCATGGCAGTTAAAGTGGAATCATAGTGATATAACTCTGTAGCATGACTGGGTCCCTGGCTTGTGTCAAATGGATCCTAAAGCACAATTAGGTTGGAGAGCACCACAGAAATGTTGTCTTGAACTTTTCATATATTCAAAAGGCAAGCCGTGGTCTTCTCCACGGTGGATAACATTGTTGGGTGTGATAGGTTGTGGAACTCTTCACCCACCTCTACTTTTAATCCATTCTTGGATTAAGTTTCAAAAGGATGTTTGAGGGGAAAAGAAGTATTGGAAGATAACCATGTGACAAATACATTTTGGCAAAGCAACAAAGATCTTTGTTCCCCTTATTCCACAGCATGTCATTAAACAAAGAAAACAAACCCCTACAATTGTAACAAGCGGGACAAATCCTTTATCTTCCCTAAGGGAGGTGATATGCTAACATTGGCTATGCTAAGTAAAACAACTTTCAGCATCGTTTTGAGGCTTTGTCCTGAATTTTATTAGTGCTCTCAGATAGAATAGATGCATACAATCAATGGGACTTGTATAAGCATTTGCTTATCAGTCAGCAATTGACAGCTGGGGTCACTATTTGAATTCAGGCCATAGCCTACTGTGGTGGTGTGGGGGGAGAGGGGAGGAGGGGGGGGGAGAGAATGAGATAGAGAGATTGTAGTACTCTTGTCTTGATGATTCCCCCTTTACTCTCTTGTCTTGAAGGATTCTTCACTTAAGGGATGGGATGAGGGAGGAGGATAAGCACCCATGAGCATGGAGTTCACAGATTCAGTTTCCACTCTCTCTAAAAGGGAGGCTGTGGCTGCTGCTATTTGCAGCCAAAGCAAACAATACCCTCAGCCACATGGATCAACGCCCTGACTTAAATATAGGACAGTTTCACAGTTCACATTCTTTACTGTGGCACTGCTGCAGATAATGAACCGGCAGGTACGCAGTGTGCTTGGTACAATGTCAGAATTCCAGAGACACTGGTAACAATGGCCTGTTTAAAGGAATCAAATGCTGTGGGTTAGGAGCACTGTGGTATGGAACACAGTGAGCCCAGGGGGTTGATTTTAATTGATCTTAATTGACTCCACAAATCTTAGATGACTCCCATTCATTTCAGTGGGAATGAGGATGACTGCAAGAAACTTTCCTGGAATTATGTATTTATTTCTTTATTTAAACTCATCTATCCTTCTCTTTACCATAGAATCTCAGGGTGGCATACAATATAAGCAATTTAAAACACTTCCAAATTGAAACATAGATGATTTGAACAAGATGAAAGCATATTAAACATAGCAACAGCTAGAACCACTTTAAAAGCAACAGTAATTTACAACTATGCATATGTATAATTTGAAATAAGTTAGTCCCTGAAGGCTTTAATAACAAGCCATGTTTTGGCTAGGCAATGAAAAGAAAGCAGTGTTGCTACAGGTCAGTCCTCCAATGTAAGTGCATTTCACAATCAGAGTTACACAGCTGAGAAGCCCTGTTCCATGTCCTCAGACTTGGCATTACCCCACTGGTGGGACAGAGACCAATCTACAGACCAAGGAGGGAGACTATTTTGCCTATAATATCCAGTTTTCAAAGGCAATGTACTTTGATTATCCTTGTGATAGTGTGTATGGGCAGAGGCTCTTGAGCAGGGTGCGAGAATCATTACAGCCCTTTAGAGGTTGGTAGACTATAACTCAGGGGTCGGCAACCTTTTTGCTGGTGGGGCCGGTTGCCCTGCCCCCTGATTGTGAGCGGGCTGAATGGGGGGGGGGAATGGCACTGGAAATGCGCACAACGCCAGTGCTGTTTGGCATTCCAAAATGGTGCCCACCGTAGTGCGCATGCGTGCGTGAGCGGGGGCGCCATTTTGGAAAGGAAAATGGTGCCCTTCATCACGCATGGCGCAGCAGTGGTGCACGTGTGGTGGCGGCAGCAGGACCGGCCACGGGCCGGTTCCAAGGCCTCAGTGGGCCGGGGCCGGCCCATGGGCCATAGTTTGACAACCCGTGGTCTAGGATATCAAGTAATATGATACTGTAATGAGATTTGGGGATGATTTAAATAACCTTTCAGGACACTGCTGAGTTTCTTAACAAAAGAATGAAGTTTGGTTAGGGGAGAGCAGATCTTCCTGGAACTCTTAGAGTCCACCAGATAATTTGGGGAATTGTATTCCCCCCAAAAAAGGGGAGAGGGTAACTTTTATAACTTCTGGTTGAGGGATAGTGGAACCACTGGGACAACTGCTAGAAATAATCTTGAAGACTGAAGGAGTAGTGTATGGCATGTTTTGTTAATGAGATACCTCTGAGTAGGGCTCTTCTGGAAGAAGAGGAGAGATCTGAGAATCACAGCCTACCTGATATGAGATGGTGGTGGCGGCGGCGGCGGCGGTGATGATGATGATGATGATGATGATTTTATTCATTTATATCCTGGCTTTCCAACAGTAATAGAACTCAAGGTGGCTAACAACATATTTAAAAACATTACAGATTGAACTTTGATAAAAGTATAAAAACTTTGATAAAAGTATAAAAATAAAGGTTGCTAAGTGATCAAACAATTTGTAAAGTTAAAATATTAAACATTAAAACATTAAAATTAATTATACGACTGTAGAGATGATAAAAAAAGCACCGTGCATCATTAAAAACCCACCCCACTCAGTTTCCAAAAGCCTGGTGGCACATGAATGTTTTCAGTTGCCAACAGAAAGAAAGCAAGGACAGAGCCACCCTGGCCTCTTAAGGAAGTTCCAAAGTGACTGAGAAGAACCTCTCCCTTGTTTCCACCAAAACAAGCCTGAAAAGGTGATGCTGGGACAGAGAGAAGGGCTTTTCCAGAAGACCTGAGTGCTCTAATGGGCTCATAAAGGAATATATAATCCTTCAATTAGCCTGAACCCAAGCTGTATAGGGATTTGCAGATCACCATCAGCACTTTGACTTGTCCCTGGAAATGGGCCAGTAACCAGTGTTGCAACAAGGGAGTAGTCTGCTCCCTGTATCAGTCCCAGTTAGCCACAGTCCCTGTTGGATCCGCCGGACCTCTCAGGGATTTTTGATATTATCAACAATGGGTCACCTTGCTGGGTTGGGGCTTGAAGGTCTTGTTCTACAGTGGCTGTGTTCTTTCTGGTTGCAGCTCTTTGGACCAATTGAAATTTCTAAGCACTTTTCAACAGTAGCCCCATATACAGCAATTACAGTAATTCAAAGAAGATGTAATCAAGGCATGTGTTAGTGTGACTAGATCCGATTTCTCCGGGAATGGGTGCAGTTGATGCACTAGCTTTAACTGTGCAAATATACTCTGGGTCACAGCCACAATCTGGGCCTCCAGGCTCAGGATGGAATCCTGGAGTACCTCCAAACTGTGAACCTGTGTTTTCAGGGGGAGTGTAACCAATTTTAGTACTGGCCGAATCCCTATTCCCAGATCTGTCTATCTATTGACTAGGAGCACCTCTGTCTTGTCCAGATTAAACTTCAGTTTATTCACCTGCATCCAGTCCATTACAGTGCCAGGCACTGGTTTTGCACAGAAAGAGGCTGGGTATTATCAGCATATTGGTGAACATGACCCCCAAACTCTGAACAATGTCTCCCAGCAGTTTCATATAGATGTTAAATAGCATAGGGGACAAGACAGAATCTTGGTCAATTGCCAAAGAGTCAATTAAGAATCCCCCAGCACGATCTTCTGAAAGTGCACCTCCAGGAAAGAACACCAAAGCAACCAAAGCTGTCCTATAACCAGGCCAGAAATCATACTGAAATGAATCTAGATAACCATTCTCATCCAGGAACCCAAGAGATCATCAAGTTGGATGTATCAATTATTGCAAAGAAATCAAATCATGGGTGGGTAATGTATTTCAGCCCCCAGAGTTCTCATCAGTTAGTGGATTGGAGTACAGTAGATATGATAATATATCCTTTAAAAAAATTACGGTAAATATGTATTTATTTTGCTTATACTTCCAATAATCCCCCCCCTTTCTGGACTTGCTTCTGCTTTTCTTTGTCAAACAACTTGTTTGGACTACAAGCATTCATTGAACTGTATTTTATTTAGTATCAAATTGTGAGGCATTCACTACAATTTCCCTGAATGCTTGGGATAGCTTGAGGCAAGATAGAAATAAAAATTAATGTATCCCAAGTTCTCAGGAGACTTGAGGGCTGTTTATGTGAAAGGCTGTCCAGAGAATTCACTTCTGATTTGTTTACACATTCAAGAGGTGAATCAGAGGTTCAGCTCTCAAGTCTGGGGTGGAGGATAGATTTTTTGCTCCCAGTTCTTGGAAAAGCAGAGAATGAGAGATAAGATTTGGCTGGCCCATGGCCTAGGCTTCACATCATCCAGTCAAGTGACTGTGTAGCATATCCACCCTTCAGGCTTCCACTTACCCTTCCATAGTGCATTTGAAGCTACCTTAGCAGTTTGTCACATTGAGACAGTCAGGGGTCCCTTGGAGCCTTCATGGGTGTTTCCTACCTTGTCCTAATTGCCTTTGGAAACAGTAGGTTTTGCTTACTTTGCCTTATTGATGAGGTCAAGAATAGAACCTGGAGAATAGAACATGAAGTCATCCACTGATGATGGAAGACGGGAGATTCTAGAAAATACAGGGAAATACTTCTTGACACAGGACATACTTAAACTGTGAGACTCATTGCCACAAGATGTAATGCTGCCTTCTGCCTTGGAGGGCTTTAATGGGGGAATTGAAAAAAATCATGGAGGTTAGGGCTCATGATGGCTACTGGTCAGGAAGGTTAGAGATCACCTCTAGAATCAGAGGCAGTATGTCACTGTAGATCATTTGCTGGGGGTGCAGGCATGTCCAGCTGGGGAACTTTGTATCAGCAACTAATTGGTTGCTATGTGGACAGAATGTTGGATTTAGGATTACCAGGTTGAATATGGAATAGGGCTCCAGTATCTTTAATAGTTAACAAATGGTGGCGCAGGAAGATGTAGTGTAAAGTTCCACCAGGTGAGCTGATTGATGAAGTTATCAAAGATCCCCAGTCACTTGTTACTTTGGATGAGATATCTGAACAGGAAGACCTGGTCATCCATGAGGCTGTTAAGGATGCTTTTGTGTCAGAATCTAGCCTGATCTTAAAGCAGAGCCTTTAGTAACTGTGGATGAAATTGGAGAAGTGGAAGTGCTTCCTTTAAATGAGCTTTCAGATTTCAAGGATGATGAGATTTTAAAACCCAGGGAACATGAGAAACAGAATGTAGAGGATCCAGTGCATTTCCTGTCTTCTCAGATGCCAGAAGATCCCAACACTCTTGTGACAGTGGATGAGATCCACGAAGATAGTGATGACCAGCCATTAGTGACGAAGACTACTTAGATGACTTCAATCATTTGAAGGAGGAACTTAACTTTGGGGGGTTGCAGACTGCCAGAAATAGTGCAAATTGAGTCCACTTTTAGGGTTAGGGTTAGTGCTAGGGAATCATGGGAATTGTTTTTTTTCCCTGAGACATTGAGCCTTCTCTGTCAGAGAGCTCTGGTGCCACAATAAAATAAAGTTCCCATGATTCCCTAACCCTAACCCTAAAAGTGGACTCAATTTGCACTATTTCTGGCAGTCTGCAACCCCCCTTTGTTACAGTCGATGAAGTTGGCACTGAAGGTGAGGAAGAGGGAATAGATGGCATCTCTACCGGCAGAAATGTAGAAGAGTCATGTTCCCAAACAGTGCCAGAAGAAAAAGAGACTGAAGTACTAGTTGATGAACCAACAGGAGATGTGGAATCTTTTCCCACATTGGAAGAAACCAGAATTCAAGATGGTAGCTTTTTAGAAGAGGCACTGCATGGTGAAGATGAACTGCTTGGAGGAGAAGAGGCGTCTGAGGTTCCAATGGAAGATCCTGAGAAAGAGAACCTTGCTGCAGAGGCTGCAGATATAGAGAGGCAGGCAACCACTTTCATAGATAAAGGAAAGGGACAATTGTTTGGATGGAGCTGCTGTGCCAAAGAAAGTAGCAGGTGATATTGCTTCCCATTTCCCCACTCTGAGAGATAGATTGCCCACCCAAAAGAATGGTAGACTGGTAGGCAGTTAACTAGATCATTATGATTTGCATGTTTCTGGATCCTATTGCATTCCATCCCACTCCCACAACTTGTAAATATGCTTTATACCTGAGCACTTATTATCACTTATTATCATGCATCCAAAGAAGTGTGTTTATATCCATACAAAGTTCATGTGAAAATAAAACAATCTTAAAGATGCTGACACATTTCTTTTTCTCCACCCCCCCAATTACTCTTCTTTTTTACTCTGCAAGAGACTAACATGGCTACTTCTTTGAGACCATCATGATGCAAATAAGCCTTTGTAATTAATAGAGTTGAAATGGTGCAGCCCTCTAGCTGTTGTTGGACTGCAACTCCCAGCATTCCCATCCATGTTCATCTAATTCAAAACTTCTCTTGTGTTTTCAATTTGTGTGTGGGAACAACTGTCTTTAACAGCAGCCTTAAAGCCAAGTTATTCTACATGTCAAGCTTACTTTTAAAGCCAGAGCAGCAGAGCTAATTGGAAAAAAATGGTAATCTAAACAAAACCAGAAACCCAATTAACCCCCATCCTCCAGCACAGGAAAAATAATCATGTAAACATTGTAAAATATTGCTGTCCTTAGTACGTGGAATTCCAGGGTGCTTCTACAATGTAGAAATAGTGCAATTTGACACCATTTTAACTGCCATGACTTCATCCTACAAAATCCTGGGACTTACTTTGTAAGGCACCAGTACCTTTTGGTTGGGAAGGCTAAAGACCCTGTAAAACTATAAATACCAGGATTCCATAGGATGGAGCTACAGAATTTAAAGTGGTATTATATTATATCTATGTAGGCAACCTTTCCCCTTTACGGGCCGAGGGACTTCAGCTCCCAGAATCCCAGGAGCTATTGGCCAACATGGGACTATTGGCCAACATGGCTGAGGCTTCTGGGAGCTGAAGTCCCTCAGCCCTTAAAGGGGAAAGGCTGCCTACCTCTGTTGGAGTAAGACTTTTCTGAATTACTTATTGAGCAGAAAAGTTTGGCTGAATGACCTTGTAATTCTTTGTTAATAGCCAAGATGTAACTGGCACAGTTGCTGTGCTGCATATAAACAGGCAGCAAATGAAGAGGCAAAGATCTTTTTGCCAAGGTACCTGTACACCAAGTATAATTTGATGACATTTTGCTTTGTTTCTCATATACCTGTTAATGATGGAGGAGCCTTGTCAGGAAATAAGTAGGTAGCCCATGTTACTAAACAAAACTACCCGTTGATTCTCGATTCTGTGAACATACATCTGAAAGAGCCTTTTTCTTTAATTTTGGAATGCTGAGATATTCCCAAATTCAGTTCTTGGTCACAGATCTGTGTTTTGCACTTTATATTTACATAACTTTATATATTACATGCAATATATATATATATATATATATATATATATATAGTGCATGTAATATATAAAGTTATGTAATATATATTACATAACTGTGTTTTCTTCTAGCCCCAGATTGCTTCTCTTGTCCTCTAACTTCCTGCTGTTTTGTAAAGGAAAATGTGCTTTAAAGGAGTCAGCAGGAGTGGAATGAAAGAGAGAAGTTAAATGAGTGATTTGGATAAAAACACTCAGGCACACTATTGCACCCAAGTCTTATACAATCAAACTGTTTCTCCACCCTCTGCCTTCACAGAAAGGTCTTCTGGGCATGACCAAAATGGAGACAATAAAAAGCAATCAGTGGAACAACAGGGTGGTCTTTGCCTTGGATCACCCTGGCGTAGGAATTGATTTTTTTTTATGTGTTTACAGGACAGGTAAAAAGAAGTGAGGAAAGAAGCAGCCCTTTCGACGGGACAGTTTTTAAAAGGGACTGTAGTTTCATGGTAGAATTGTATGCAGATGATTTGAGGCTCAGTATGAAAAACTGAAAAAAGTAACTTTTCCATGCTCTTGCTCCCTGCTCAGAAAACCCTTCCCTGTTGACATGGCAATTTTGATGAAGGACTGAAGGTCCATGGTTAGGACTCACACCATGGATTTAGAAGGCTCCATGTTTGGTTTCAGCCATTTTCAGTTAAAACTTCCTTGTTTTCCAAAACTTTTGGAATTTTAGTTTACTATTATATATTTTAATTATATGTATTTGTCAGTTTGCTTGATATTTTATTGTATTTTTTGTATTTTAGCTGGATCATTTGTTTTACAATTGTACTGTATAGTTTTATATATTTTTTATTATTCATTCTTTCTCCCCTGTGCATATGTGTGTGTGTGTGTGTATACATATATTTTAGATTGTACACCTTTGACAGGACTAACTGTTTTTGGTTGTTCTACTGGTATGGTTGTTTTATTTGTATGCTATGTACATTGATGGTGCTATATAAATAAATAAATAAGCAGCATCTTAGTGATAAAGGTCTTCTGGAGGATATGCTGAGGCACATTCCAGCATCAGGTTTTCCAAGTTGAAACTTCTGGCTTGATTTTATCTATTTTAAATTCAGAATTTGATTTAGGAAGGGCTGTTGTTATTAAAATTTATTAAGACACTCTTCTCTGACAAGGGCATCTTAAAACAAATTGAAACATGCAAAGTTAGAAGCAAAAACAAGATCACTGTGTCTATAATAGAAAAGAACACTTTCATTGAAGAATTATAAATCACAAGAGTAATTAAGTGGATTAAAGCTAGAATTTAAAAACCAGCAAATTACATTTTGCTATATACCTTCACCTTCACATGATAAACCACACTTGACAAACCTAATTATTGTATACAGCTTTTTAAAAGTTCAGGAGCACTGTCTTCTGTCTCATCAAATCTCTGTACCTCCCACTTGATACTCTAAACAAGAGGCTCCAAAGCCGGTGTTCACATTTCAGTGCTCACGGTAAAGTTAAGAGTTAATTTCATCACTAAATCTAGACTTGCTACTTTAAATTAAAGATGGTTTACCTTTACGTGGAGCTTCTGTTGGTGGAAAGATTCTAAGAAAATTACAACTCAGGTTGGTGGAATGTGTGCCTGGTGATGTCCTTTCACAACTTATTAGTTACTGGATGAGGATATCAGTGCACTTGCTCCAAACCTGCCCTTCTTTTAATTGATCTCTCTATACCAGGGGTAGGCAACCTTTCCCCTTTAAGGGCCGAGGGACTTCAGCTCCCAGAATCCCAGGAGCTATTGGCCAACATGGGACTATTGGCCAACATGGCTGAGGCTTCTGGGAGCTGAAGTCCCTCGGCCCTTAAAGGGGAAAGGTTGCCTACCCCTGCTCTATACAATCAGCCCTCCATATCCATGGATTTTTCATCCATGGATTCAAGCACCCACAGCTTCAAAATATGTTAAATATATATAAATTCCAAAACACAAAGTCTTGATTTTGCCATTGTATATAATGGCCACTATTTTACTATGTCATTGTATTTAGTTTAATTAATTTTGCTATCCATGGCCAGTCCTAGAATGAAACTCCACATACACTCAGTCCTCTATTTTCACAGGGGATCCGTTCTGGACCCCCCCCCCCATAGGCTTGAATGGGGCATGGCCCTACGGGTCGCACCTCATTGATCTTAACAGAGGTTGCCCCTCCGTCAATATTCAAAACCACGAATCTAAAGTTTGCAAGAACAGAGGGGCAACTGTATATCCCATTTTAAGCTCTCATGTTAATTGATGTTAATGAATCTCAGTGCAAACATATGGAACAATGAACTTGATAGAATTTACAATGCAATCTGAAGTTTGTATACTCAGATTTAAGTTCCACTGAGCTTGCTGGAATTTACTCTCAGGGAAGTAGAATCTGCTGCCTTAGAGAGTGGTGGAGTCTCCTTCTTTGGAGGTTTTTAAACAGAGGCTGGGTGGGCATCTGTCAGGGATACTTTGTGTATTCTTGAAGAGCAGAGCATTGGACTGGATGGCCTTTGTGGTCTTTTCCAACTCTGTGATTCTAAGTATATACAAGATTCCAGCTTAAATGCTGGGAAAGTTGAATCACTGATATTACTCACATTGAGATTAATGTAATTTTATGCCACAATAATATTTCAGGTTGTGGGATGCCAGGAGCAAGGTGGCAAGGAATGATATACATTAGTTGTGGAGGTTGTCAGCCATTTTTGAACAGCTTTGCCATATTCTGCCTTCTCAAAGTAGACATTTTCACAATCTTTAATGCTCTTCCTTTTAGTCTGCCACATTTGTCTTCATTTCTGCTCTTTACTGAATGACACTGCAGTGCAGCTCTTCCATTCCCTTCCAACTCTTTTTGTTTGTGTGACTACAGTGATGGGTGCTCTGGAGTCCAGAGGTGTGCTGAGGAAAATGAGTGATATGCTGGAGATGATGGTGAAGAGGATGGATGTACTAGCCAGGCTGGAAAACAGCACAGACTTCCGGAAAGGGGAAGAAATGCATTTCCCTATGGACAGGTCAGTACCAATATATTTGGAAAATATTGAACTGAGATCCTCTTCTTCTGAACTCAAGAAATGAACTATGCAAAGTTTAGTTCTGTATAGAGCAAGGGTCAGGAAAATTTGGCTTTCTGATACTTTGGCCTACAAATCCCATCAGCCCCAACCAGCATAGGTCATGGTATATGATTGTAGGAGCTGTGATCCCAAATATCTGAATAACCAAAGGTTTCCCACCCCTGCCATGTAGAGTCCATCTTTTATACAGAGCCTGCTGGTGCTTGAGCCCATTTCTCAGTGTATTGGTTTTGGCCACCATTCTTTGGGCAGCACATGATGGAGTCAAGAGGGAACAATCCAATAGACATCAGATGAATCACTAGTGAATACCTAGTAAAATGCATCTATGTTCATAAAGTTGGCATGCTGATTGCAACTGAAGGAATGAAGGCTATCTATTCTTTCAATTGAAGATTGTACTAGCTATACCTCCCATTTATTTCTTAGGACGTTATCACACATGGGCCAGAAAGCGAAAATGAAAGTGGAAATGAGGCATTACGAAAATAAACCAAAAATAAACTTGTTTCCGCAAACGTCATTACCTTAATTGCGAATTTACAGCAAGTGCAAAGAACGTCCACACACAAGCGAAAATATCCTGTAAATGTAGTAGAAATGAACCTCTTGCACATGCGCAGATAGAGGAATGAGCCTCTTGCACATGTGCAGATAGAGGAATGCTCGCGGGAACCATGGGTAATGACAGGGAAATGCTCCCCAATACATATTTGGCAATCACATTTGCGGTAAATGTGGAATCACCCTCATCGCGCAATTGCATTTCCTGAAGAAACCGAAATTCAAAAGATCTCAGATCTTTCCACTTTCTGTCGGGGTTCTGTCGGGGTTCTGTGCGACGTCGTGTGAAAACACGGGCCAATAATCCGGTATCGTTTGGGATTTCGTGTGGATTTTGTTTGGATTGGGCCCCGTGTGATAACGTCCTTAGTCTTCCTGTCTAGTGACCAAGATTTCTATGTTGCTTAGTGCAAATCGAAGGAGAAGGGTAAAAGGAAGGGCAAAGGGAACAGATGGGAGCTGCAACAGCTATCATCTCATGTTGCATCACTAATTTGAATATAAAGTACATTTCGTGAGACTGCACATTTACTAGGTATTCACTAGTGCTGGTGAACTGTTCATGCTGGATCCTTCTAATGTGGTAGATCTTTCCAAGACAAAAGGCTTCTGGGTTTCAATCATATACATGAACTGGAACAATCCAATAGACATTATCCAGAGGATCTGAAGCAAGACTGTGTTCTGGAGATTGTGAGTATCCTTGAATAACTTTCTGTCTTACAGCCTCCAGAAAAAGACCAGAATTAGAAATGTTATAAGTATCATACAATGAAGAATAACCACCATATAAAAGATTGGGTTTAAAATAATGACTTGAAGTGCAATGTGGCTTTTAGCAAAGCTAAAAATATCAATTAATTTATATGATGGATTGACTGTACATTTTTAATGTAGAGTTTTAATTTGATTTCAACTTGATCTAGCTCTTGAGAATGTGGATGATTAATTTCTGATGACTGTGCAATTGTTAACAATGGAAATAACATTTCTTTGGGCATTGTCATGGAAGAAACTTAATATCCAAGGTAATTAACACCACAGTCATAAGAAACTCCTTCACTCCTCATTCTCACTCATTATCCCATTCCTTACTGTATTGCATGTATTCAGACAATAAATTTGATTTGTTTATTTAGGACTGATATAGAAAATGCCCTAAATTTATTAATCCCAATTATAGCAGGCCTATTGAATCAATGAGAAGTTTGTAAAACAACACTTCTGTAAATGCTCTTAATTCAGTAGACCTTCTAACTATATTTAAACAAGGGTTCCAGTCCTGAGAAAGTTAGTTGGACCACATTGAGATTGATGGGATGGTATTTACCAATCAGACAACCATACAATGTGTTTTCAGGGAATTAAAACACAAGAAGAAATGGGGTGGCTTTCAAACTAAGAACAGATGTGGCAAAAGCAGTCAGAGGATACAATGCAAAATCAGACCAAATCCTTTCAGTAAGGCTCCATAGTAAACCTATGAATATCACCATAATTCAAGTATATGCACCAACTACAGAGGTAGAACAGGAAGAAATCGATAGATTCTATGAAGAAGTACAGGAAGAAATTGACAGCAGACCAACACAGGATGCCAAGCTGATCATTGTAGATTGGAATGCAAAGGGTGGAAGCAAAGAAGAATGAATCAAAAACAGTAGGCAAGTTGGAATTAGGCAAAATAAATGAAACAGGTGGTTATCTGATAGATTTTTTGTGAAGCCAATAACCTATTCATTGCAAACACATTCTTCATACAACCAGAAAGAAGGTTATACACATGGACATTGCTAGATGGTCAACACAAAAATCAAATAGATTATATAATTGGAAGTAAAAGATGGCAGAACACTATACTGGTGGCCAAGACTAGATGAGGAGCCGATCACAAATTACTCATATCAAAAATAAGAGTAAGTTTCAAGAGGAAAGCAAAACCAGTGATTATACCAAAATATGATTTAAATAATATCTCAACAGAATTTACTGACAACATAAGAAACAGATTTGCACTACTGAGCATAATAGACCAAGAACCAGAGGAACTATGGTCTGAAGCCAAGGACATAATAAAAGAAGAATGCAGATAGACACTTTCAATAAACAAAAAGAAAGAGAAAAAAACCTTGGATGACAGAAAAAACACTACAAGCAATAAAGAAGAGAAGAAAAACAAAAGAGAGATAGAAACAAACTAAGAATTATGAATGAAACAGTACAACGGCTTGTGCGGAAAGATAAAGAAAATTACTACAATAACCAATGCAGAAAAATAGAAAGCAAAAATGATAAGGGAAGAACAAAAGATCTATTTCACAAGATCCAAGAAATCAAAGGAAATTCAAATCAAGGACTGGGATGCTCTATGACAATAAAAATAACATAATTCAAGACCAGGAAGGAATAAAAAGATGTTGGATGCAATACTCAAAGGAATTATACAAAAGAGATAATAAAATGAAGGATACATGGAATGAAGAATCATATGAAGATGAACCCCAAATTTTAAAAAGGGGGGTGGAAACTGCTATAAGAGAAATAGTGAAAAATAAATCACCTGGAACAGATGATATTCCAATTGAACTGCTTCAGTCCACATTGACAGAGTCAGCTCTAGTGCTAACCAACATAAGTCAACAGATATGGAAAACAAAACAATGGCCAACAGATTGGAAGCAAACAATATACATCCCTATCCACAAAAAAAAGAGATACAAGAGACTGCAGCAACTATAGGACCATAGCACTGATCTCCCATGCAAGCAAAATCATGCTCAAAATTCTGCAACCATACATGGAGAGAGAAATCCCAAAAGGTTGAAGTGGGGTTCAGGAAAGGAAGAGGCACTAGGGACCACATTGCAAACATATGATGGCTAATGGAGTGAACGAGGGAATCCAAAAAGAAAATCAGCATGTGTTTTACAAACTATAGCAAAGCCTTTGATTGTATAGATCATGAAAGGCTATGGAATGCCCTTAAAGACATGGGAGTGCCAACACATCTGATAGACCTGATGAGGAATCTGTACTCAGGACAAGAGGCTACTGTCAGGACAGAACACGGAGAAACAGAATGGTTCCCAACTGGCAAAGGGGTCAGGCAAGGCTGCATCCTTTCACCCGATCTGTTCAACTTGTATGCAGAACATATTATAAGAAAAGCAGGCTTGGACACAGAAGAAGGAGGAGTGAAAATAGGAGGAAGGAATATTAACAATCTAAGAAATACAGATGACACCATAGTACTAGCAGAAAACATCCCAGACTTGGAACACCTACTAAGGAAGATCAAAGAAGAAAGTGCAAAGGCAGACTTAATGTTGAACATAAAGAAAACAAAAATAATGACCAGTGAGGACCTTCACAAGTTCAGCCTAGACAATGAAGAAATAGAAATAGTAAAAGAATTTCCATACCTGGGATCAAACATTGATAGAAATGGGAACTGCAGTCAGGAAATCAGAAGAAGATTAAGAATGGGAAGGGTGCCTATGAAAGAACTAGAAAAGATTCTAAAATACAAAGATATACAACTCAGCACAAAAGTAGAATCATACAAGCCATTGTATTTCCTATTACTATATATGGATGTGAGAGCTGGACAGTTAAGAGTGATGATAGAAAGAAAATCAATTCATTTGAGATGTGGTGCTGGAGAAGAGTGCTGAGGATCCCATGGACAGCCAAGGGGACAAACAAATGGGTCCTAGAGCAGATAAAGCTGGAAATCTCCCTGGAAGCCAAGATGACTAAACTGAGGCTGTCGTACTTTGGACACATCATGAGAAGGGAGGACTCTTTGGAAAAAACAATAATGCTGGGAAAGGTGGGGGGAAGTAGGAAGAGAGGAAGGCCACATGCTAGATGGATGGACTCTATTAAGGAGGTCATGGGTATAGGGTTGCAGGAATTAAGCAGAGCATAGGATTGCAATCCTACATGGCTCAATGTACTGTAGTAATTCTTCATGGGGAACTAAGTTACATGGAGTCATTTACCACTCCTTGACCTATCACAGAACTGCTGAATTGTGTTTAAAGAGGAGCATGGGGGGTCACAAAAACATCTGGCTTTGTCCCTGTAGCCAGAGGCAAGGTGATTACACCATCCACTAAGGTCTGCCACACTCTCTAGAGGTCTCAGTGGCTGACATAATCATTTTACATCTGGCTACAGTGACATAGGCTGCTGCTATGGAGCCCTGCTGGTGCAATGGTTAAATGCCAGTACTGCAGTCACAGTGTTGTGAGTTCAATCCCGCAGGGCTCCAGGTTGACTCCGCTTTCCATCCTTTTGTAGTAAAATAAGTATCCAGTTTGTTGGTGGACAATTGGCTACCACACTGTAAACTGTATAGAGATTGCTTAGTTCACTATGACGTGGCATAGAAATGTAAAGTGCTATTGCTACACTGCAGCAATAACACTACTTTATTGCTGCCATGACTCAATGCTATGGAATTTTGGAATTTGTAGTTAGGTGAGATATTTAGCCTTCTCTATTAGGGAGCTCTAGTGCCCTACAAGTCCCAGAATTCTAGAGCATTGAGCCATGGAAATTAAAGTGGCTTAGAGAGTGGCATCAAACTACTTTATTTCTGCAGTGTGGCCGTAGCCATAGCCAGATGCTTCTGTGACCCCATCTCTTATCCAGGCTTCAGTAGCTCTGTGCCTGAATGTGGTTAGAGATGGGGAAAAACTGGAAAATTCTGGGGGAAAAATTCCATTATTTTTTTCCCCTCTGAAGCCTTTTTTGGTTTTTTTTCGAAAAATTGGAAAAATTGAAAAAAGGAAGAAAACGGATTATGGAATGTTTTATTTTAGCATTATGAATAAACTCTTTAAGACAAAGTGTTTATATATTCTTCAAATTATTTCTAAAAACTATGTGTAGTATCAAATTATTCTAATTTCTGTGCACTGAATGAGGACAAGCTAGTCCTTAGTTGCAATCTGAACTGTCCAATGCAAGAGCAAGATGCATTTCTTCCTTTAGGGGGCACTGAAGGAATCTGGTCTAGGTTTGGAAACACTCACACTAAATCAAAAATAAACTGACATGTGAAAGGGTAGAGAAGCTTCTTTTAATCTGGGTGCACCTTCAGTTTTTAGATGTCCATGATAACTGTGATGATGACAAACATAACAAAGCAGAAGCAGAGACTGAAACTGATACTGAGAACAAGGACTGCATCCACATTGCAGAAATAATGCAGTTTGGCACCACTTTAATGGCCATGGTTCAGTGCTGTGCAATTCTGGGATTTGTAGTTTTTATGAGACATTTAACCTGTGTTAGAGTGTTCTGGTGCCACAACAAACTACAATTCCCAGGATTCCTAGCACTGAGCCATGACAGTTAAAGTCGTGTCAAACTGGAATATTTCTGCAGTGCAGATGCAGCTCAGGGTTCAGAAAATGAATCTGATTAAATTTCATGCCTATTAATTGAATATTAGTTCTTCCTCTCTTCCACACACTCCCCTCCTTATTCTTTTTAAGGGAATGGATGTTGTATACCTATTTGATACTGTGGAGAGGAAATGTAAATAATTTTCTTTGTTACTAATGATGATTTCTTCTGGGTTTTAATTTTTTTTATTGTTTTACCTGCTCCACATAAACTAGCAAAACCAAAGTTCAGGAAGTTATTACTCCATTTGTTACAAATAAAAAATAAATAAATTCCATTCACAATAATTGTTTGAATACTTTGTATTTTAATATACCAACTGTGATAATTTTATGCCAAATCAAATTGTACATAGTTATATGTTATGTTCCTAAAGTAACAGAGTGACTTACAATCTGCAAAAGGTACTAATGTTTCATTTTTTCAATTTTTCCAAAAAGTTCCAATTTCCCCCCGCAAAAATGGGGGGAAGTGATTCCCCCCCCCCATGGCTTCAAAATTTCCAGAAATTTTACATCTCTTCTTGTGGTTGTGGGGCTTCAATAGCTCTATGCCAAGTCTAGTGAGGGAGGGGTTTTGCTTGCTGCAAAGAGAGGTAAGAAATGCCTGCATCCACAGCAAACAAAAATAGACATATGTATGCATAAGGTTAACTTATGACTGTATGTGCCACAGGATACCAGACAGAGTATGTCATTACAAAAACAACTGCAAAATCCTGCACATACCTGCTCAGAAGTAACCTGGTAACAGAGCATTCCTCAGTATACCTGAGGGCAGCAGGCTAGTTTAGGAAGTATAGGACTGTGCAGTGCACACAGAGAAGAATGCCAGAGAGGATGCCCTGCCATATTTTCTGCCTGAAGTAGTTGCCCTAGTCTGCCCAATGGAAGGGTCAGCACTACTCAATGAGATAACTAGGATGTGTATCTATATGGTTGTGCTTGCAATTCCAGCTCAAGGTCCATGTTATGTATCAGATGCAGATATTATTGAGTATAAAATATAGATTAATAGTAATGGGGAGGGGGTCATTTACCACAATCAGATATTTCAAAACAAAACAAAGCACCTTAGGATGTGAAGTAGCTATCAAGTGCTAAATATGATGCCCTCTCAAATATCAGCTGTGTAAATTGATCATCATATGTCAAGCACTGAACATTCATCAGATTCTGGATATCATCAGTAATTTTTGGGTAGGACTGATGAGGTACATTCCTATCAGCTGGAACAGAGAGCAGGCCCATGTGAAAAAACAATGCTGAAAATGGAATTGTTGTGCCACAGAGTTTCCAAAGGTGGTAAGCAGCTTATAGTCCTAGACTACATGGTTTAAATCCATAGTTCCCAGACTATGGAATGGCCTGCCGGATGAGATCCGTCTTATTACTACCCTTGCTGCTTTCAAGAAAGCAGTAAAGACGGATCTCTTCCAGCAGGCCTTCCCCGAATAATCCCCCGGCTCTAGCGGAGGTTACCTTACGCCCTTAACCCCCCATAGTACATGGACATGCCCAAATTGTTTACTTTGTTTCTATTTGTTTTTGTTTTGTTTTAGTTTTTATTATGTTTTTAAGAATTGTTTTAACTTTGCTATTATAGTTTAATTTAGTTTTAAGGGGTGGGAGGATTAGGGTGTGGGATATAGGAATTTTACATTGTCTCTTGTTTTTAAATTATGCTGTACGCTGCCCCGATTGCTGAGCAGAGGGGCGGCTTAGAAATAAAACTTCTTCTTCTTCTTCTTCTTCTTATTATTATTATTATTATTATCCTCTAAAGCTGAGGGAGTGCAACTTCCATGACTGAGTAGGAATTCAAACCCCAATCTCCTAGCATCTTAATCCAGACCTCAAACCACTATAGGCCAAATCTGGCTGTATTGTATTGTATTTTATTTGTGTAATTTGATTTTAATTTCTACGATAGTTTAATCCTGTTTTAAGGGGTGGGAGGGTTAGGGGTGGGAGGATGGAATGTTTTTACTTGCTGTATTTTTAATTTGTTGTACGCCGCCCCGATTGCCGAGCAGAGGGGCGGGTTATAAATAAAATGTATTATTATTATTATTATTAGTTGTACCCTGTTCTTCCCCTTCCAAATTAGCTCACTTTCTTTTGCCTCCAGGTATTATAGTACAGAGAAAAACATGCTCACCATTACTTTCTTCCAGTGGTCAAGCACACTGCTAATCCCCAACAAGAAGAAAAGCACATAATAAGACCTTGGTATTTGGCTTCCTTCCACTTCAGTGGCCAAAGCCTCCATTTGAAAGAGACAGGGGCCAGTTTCATTTTTCATGCAGCTGCAGCCAGCTTTGAAGTTCAGCTTTGATTATATTAGTGGCAAGTAGCTGGGTGATGGAGTGTTAGGTAGACTGAAGAAGATGGTATGCTTTGGTAATCTCTCCTCCTAGCCCCCTTCCCTTGTGTGTTTCTCTGCCTTGAAGCTGTTATTCACTTGATAAAAACATCTCCCAGATAGGCTGTCTTCCATACTTTCTTCTAATCTTAGAAAAGAAAACAAAGTGTTACCTTTTTGCAGATCAGGAACAAGGTTACAACTACCAAATAAATGGCGTGAGTTAGGTAAAGATAAAGGTTTTCCCTTGACAAGATTGTCTAGTTGTATTTGACTGTAGAGGGCAATACTGATCTCCGTTACTAAGCCTAACAGCCAGCATTGTGCAAAGACGCCATGGTCACGTGGCCATCATGAATGCATGGAATGCTGTTACCTTCCCACCATTTATCTACTTGCACTTTTACATGCTTTCAATCTGCTAGATTGGCAGAAACTGGGACAAGTGATGGGAGCTCACTCTGTCACATAGTACTTGGGCCTCGACCTGCTGACCTGCCAATCTTTGAATCATCAGAGTCAGCATCCTAACCGCTGAGCCACCGTGTCCCAGGATTAGTGCCATGAGAAGTCAAAGCCAGATTTGGATAATATTTCAGGCAACTTAGCATGGTCAAAAGGAGACAAGTATCACACTAATGCACAGAACAGAACAAGTAGATTTTATGAAACATAGTAGTTGGTGTCCCGTTGGGAAGTTACGTCATTGTAAACCAACTTACGATCCTGTAAAGTTGAATTGTGCCATTGGGCAATGTTCATATTCACAAGAGGAAAAGAGAGACATAGCTAGACCATTAAAACCATTGTGTTAGCAAAGCTAGCAGTGTGACCATTGGTCCACAGTCCCAATGTGCAGCATGTCCCAATGTACAACATGAATCAATGCACAATGTGTCCCATTGTGTAATGGTCCCAATGCAAAACATGTCTCACTGTGTTACAGGCCATCTTGCATGGTGCCCTCCTGTGCATCATTGCAGTTCACTATCATGGTTGTGTATTGTGTCAGTGGCATAGCTCTGTCATCATAAAGTTACACATTGTATGCTCTGACACAGGATTTCAGCCACTATGTTTACCTTTCGCTGCTAAAAATTAGATAAAGTTGACCACTAGATTGCACCTGAAAAAATCTGACATGAATGTTGGCTGAAGTGTTTGGAATTTGTGTGTGGGTATAAGAGCTCTGCATCTGTTTGATTTAAAATGAGTTCTTCCTAACATTTACTCACTTGTGAGGCAGGATGGAATCTTTAGGAACATTCCATATTCTCAAAAATATAAATGGATTTCCAAATGCAGGCCTTACAGGTAGATGGAGCTGAAAAGAACGGGATCAGTAGTACCCTCAGGGTTAACAATCAACTATGATGTGCTGTGTGTGGTATGTGTTTGCTTGCAGATCTATAGTGTTCTTTAGATCCCTCATCACAAAACTGTTGGCTAAATTGGGCATTTTCTCGTGAATGTGAGGTTTTTTGTTTTATTTACTGATTAAATTTTTGTCCTGCCCTTCCCCCAATGAGCTGCTTCTTCCTGAAAATAACTCTGGAAGACAGATTAGGGAAAGAGATGGTGAGTGTCCCAAATGGCAGCTGTGGTAGTTGGCAGATGACTGCTTACAAAGAGTTTTGTTTATTCTAAATATTCATTAGATTTCTGTGTCACCTTTCTCCTTAGCAGTGGCCCTCAGTGTGGCTAACCATGATAAAATCATATGGAACAAAACAATTCAAGCATAAAACAGATGAAAAACACACTTAAAACCATTAAAAGTTATTTTACAAATGGAAGGAAGAACAGCATCTGCCAGAATTGAGAGACCCTCTTACAGCAACCCAGCTTAGATGATAAAGGCCTGTTTCCTTGCTGGTGGAAGCAATAGCAGCAAGTACATTTCTATACCACTTGAACTAGCACTCCCTAAGCATTTTACAATGTATAAGCCAATTGCCCCCAACAAACTGGGTATGCATTTTACTGACCTACGAAAGGATGGGATGCTGAGTCAACCTTGGAGTCCTCCTCTATGGACCTTATCACATGGGGTCTGAAGCAGAGCTAATCCAAAGGGCATCCACAGCTAATACATATTATTTCCCCGTGTTTATACACGACGCTGCCCCAGAACACGGAGCTAATCCGTATTGTTTCCCCGTGTTTATACATGACGCTGCCCCAGAACACGGAGCCAATCCGTATTGTTTCCCGTGTTTATACACGACGCTGCCCCTGAACTCGGCAGAACACGGAGCTAATCCATAAGGAATAGAGAGATTTTGACATTCGGTTTGTCGGGGAAGTACAAGGGAGCCTTCGCATTCAGTGCGCAATGGTAGGCGGGGAGAAAATCCCAGCGAGGGGAAGGGATTGCCTTGGCAAAAGGCAAACCGGATTGGAGAAAAGAAGGAGAGGAGGAAGGAAGAGGGAGGCGATCTCTCTCGCATTTTCCCCCACCGACACGCCACTGTGGGCTGCCTTCACTTCTCCAGTCCTCCAGCCCTCCTCCCCCTCCTCGGTCCCCTTGGCTGCCTTTCCTCCCGACTCCTTCCTCCCATCCTTGCCATCCACATTCTGCGACGCCGGCTTTTTGTGACGGGAGAGAAGGGAGCCTTCGTATTAATTGCGCAATGGCCAAACAGGCGATATTCCGTTCATTTCGCTATAGAACTGAATTTATTCCTACTTCGGTTATTTTTCGTTTATACTTCGCTTCGTGGCCAGCGTTTGATAAGGTCCTAGGATCGAACTCACAGCCTTGTGGCTGCAGTACCAGCATTTAACCACTGTGCCACCAGAGCACTCCTGGTGGAAGGACAATGCAGGCCAGGACAGCTTCCTTTGGTGAGGATCTCTACTGTTTGGGAGCAATCACTGGGAAACCCCAGGAGACAGGGACAGCTATGTTGAAAGCACATTCATAGAAATCAAGAATTTCATGCCCAATGTAATGTCAGGTCTTGTCACCAGAGCAGGAAGATGTGGCAACTGGCACTCCAACCTCAGCATCACCATTCCTTCTAGTATCACTGTATTCAGAGAGCAATGTCTCCAGGCATCACTATCCAGTCCATTTAACTGGACACCTGTCTGTTGGGGAAGAAGTTGTCCAGAATTCACTTGATGACTTCTGCTTGCTTAAAGCAGGGGTTGCACAAGCATGAGTCATTTTTTTAAGGTTGTCAAGGAGGTATAAAGTGCCTCCTTGTGCTATACTTTCCACTCATCTGCACAAGGGCTGTCAGGAGCAGCTCATCCACAACCATCATGACAGATGATAGGGCATAGGTGGCCCTATCAGGATGGGTTATGAGTTCCCTTGTGCCACTACACAGCTGTCACCACCACCACCATTACACTATCTGGTATAAATACACGATCTCTGGACTCTCAGTGCCATTACAGTAGTGCCAGCTTCAGAGAAGATCTTGGCCAGTACATTGCCTTCTGTTTGGGGTACATTTTGATACACTCCATAAAATACATTATGATCACCACCATTACACCACTTTAATTCCTTGAGGGAAGCATAGCTAACCTCAGTTCAGGAAATAGCTACAATGTTCCAGGGAGGAAGTTGCCTCACAAATTCCTTACTATCTTTTGCTTAAAAACTATACATCCTATTTATCTGACACCCTAACAGAGCATTGTTCATGTTGTGCTCTTTATAATCAACACCTATGCTGTTAAGTTGGATGAGCCAGCTTAAAAATTCATTTCCTTTTGGGCTGTTTCCAATCTGTCCTATATCTAAGCCATGGAGCCCCGTTCTTTCAGACACTGAAGAGAAAGTCTGTTTTTTCCAACATAGTGGGATATTGTGCTGGACATAACCTATCCAAGTGTCAATCATATTTGGTAGGAATATCTGACACTACTCTTTAACCTAGTCATTAGGTTTTAGGGAGAAGTCAGCACATTACTATAATGCTGAGCCAAAGCAGAAAAGTCAATTTCTACTGCAATTCCCCCCCCCCCCCTGTAAATTGCATGTTCTGCTGATACATTTGATTTTGCCAGCTTTACCAATAAAATACCTTTCAGTTAAACCCACCAAAAAACTTTCTAGGTTGATGTTGTACAAGAGCTGAAAAATTATTTACAAGGTACTGTGGTGCTCTTTATTATTAATGGCCTGATTGGGATGGGTATTGAGAAAGTGTTCTTGTTGTTGTGTGCCTTCAAGTTGTTTCTGACTTACCATGACCCTAAAGCAAACTTATTGTGGGGTTTCTTGAAAAGATTTGTCCAGAGGGGGGTTTGCTTTCCTCTGAGGCTGAGAGAGTCTGACTTGCCCAGGGTTCCCCATTGGAACCCCAAGGTTCCATGGATGAATGTTGATGCAAATTCTCATCACCGAGAGTCCTAGTCCAACACTCAAACCATTATACCATACTGACTCTGTTGAGGAGGTGGGAAGACTATTCTAAAATAAAGTGACCATGCAGTTTATGTCTTAGTCCTGCCCATAGAAGACCCTCCTAAGCAGGGATGGACAACTTGTCGTGGCCTTCCAGATGTTGTTAAATTCCCATCAGCCCTTTCCATAATGAGAGAACATGGGAACTCAAGAATATGGGAGCTAACAACATCTGGAGGGCCACACATTCCCTGTCTCTGTTTTTAGTCCTTTTGTATTAATCCTTGTAGGATATCAATGGCTGTTAGTATCTAGCAGCTGCCTGTCTTTGTTAAAGGCTAAGCTGCTACCATGACCTGAGTCCATTCTTCTTAGCCTTGATTCCCCTTTGGAAGCTGTTAAGTGGGTTCATGTAGTGTCTTGGGGGAAAAATGCATCCAGGTTCAGGACTGGAAAGAGGCTGTTTCTTAGACATTAGGAAAGGATAAAACCGAACTCACTGAAATAACAAAAGCAAAAAATGTTCGGGTATAAATATAAAATGTGTGTGTGTAAAGGTTTGTAATAAATATAATAAAGCACTAAAACAATCAATTATTCAAATCTGCAGTCCACAGTCCATTCTATAAATAGCTGTATGGTAGAAGTAAAGGAGAAGAGGCATTGCTATTTTGTATAAATCTATAATCTGGTGTATAAATTCTGTATAAATCTATAATCTATAATCTATAATCAAGCTGTGGTGGTCACCTGCATCCCTATAACATGCTGGAGCTCAGCGGAAGAGATTGGCTGGGGGGGGGGGGGAGTTGAGGCTCAATGGAAGGAGAAAGAAAAGGCCCTGGTTTCTTTCTTTTTTTAAAATATTTTTTTCTTTTTAATTTTTTTTTTTTAAAAATAATTCTTTTTAAATTTTATTTTAAAATGTCACATCTTACTGAATTTTCATTTTAACCACATCAAACTGTTTAGATGTACTGTAAATAAATGTAGGCTGTGTATATGATACTATAATTTATAGGTATAATTTTAATTTTGCTAGTTGCTTATGTCACAAGTGTTGCCATTGCATTCAGTGATATCCAGGAATCATGATCAATAAGTAACATTAGTACAAAAACATTACTAAAGATTCTGCATGGTGTGGTATGGGAGGAGATCAATGGTGTGTGTGTGTGTGTGTGTGTGTGTGTGTTTGGCCCTTCATCTCCTGAATCTGATTCCTGTTTCACTGCCCCTCCATTCCTAACAGGTGGTTGTGTTTGTGTTTGTGTTTCTGACTGTCCCAGTCTGTAAAACACCTCTTTGTTTGAGTGAATGTGCTCCCAGCCTGCATGTTTTTCAAAGTTTGCGCTTCTTGAAAAAAGGACCTGATCACCCCCAAGGTGAAATCTGTAACTGTTACCTGTGTAACCCACAAACATCAGGCGTCTCCATTTGGGCTGACCTTTCCTCCTGAAAGCTGCAGGAATGTACACATTTGCATATTGTCCAAACACTCTGAGGTACTTTAAATTTGGTGGCCTTTTGAAAAGCATGTGGTAAGGAGTAGTCCTCACAGCTGAATTTCAAGTGCGGTTTGACAGGAAATTGGCTGTGAGAATTGCTTTACCCCAAAGCCTTTCAGGAGCCTTTGCATCAAGCATCAAACAATCTTTCATCTGCTTAAGCCAGCGTATTTTAATCTCGGCTAGACCGTCTTCAGAAGCGCAACTTGGGTTAGTTTTATGATGCCTGATTCCCTTTTTTCTTAACCAATGGGTCAAGTGAGAAGCCAGGAACTCCCCTCCCCTGTCGGTGACCAGAGTTCCCACTTTGAAATCAAACTGTCTTTCAATCATGTTCACCCATTCTTTGAATCTATCCCCTGCTTCACTTTTTTCTTTCAACAAAATGACATAAGAAAATCTTGTGAAACGATCAACAATCACCATGAAATATTTACAGCCACCCTCAGTCAAAATACTAGAAGGCCCTGCTAGATCTGTATGGATTTGTTCGAATGGTCTTGAGACCTTCAACTTAGTTCGTTTTGCCACAGGATAAGCTGTCAGCTTAATCTTGCTGCAAACTGAACATTCCAGATGGTTTGTGCATGGAGACATTTTAAGTTCAGGGCAAACTTTCTGCAATCTCATAAGATTGTTAAAACCCACATGTCTCATCACCCTGTGGTAATAATGAATGCAATCTGCATGCAAAGGTTGGTTTTGTGCAAGCGCACACCCCTCTTTTTCTACCAGGTAATACAGTTTGTCTCTCTTAACTGCTTTTGTACACATCTGTCCATCTTTAGAAATTAAACATTCATCCCCTTCAAAATTGACTTTGTACCCATCTGTTGTCAAAGCAGACACACTAACTAAACAGTTTTGTAAATTAGGTACATACAATACATTTTCAAAATTTTTACCAAACCCAGGAATGCAAACAGTCCCCATTTCCTTGATTTTTTGGGCTGCCCCATCTGCTAGGGCTATAGTAGAAACACCTGCTGGTTTCTTACTCTGGAACAGTTTTTCTTTATTGCACATATTGCATGTTGTTCCGGAATCTACTAGCCACGTGGTTTCAGATTGAACAAGAGTCACAGAGTCACAGCTTTTATGCACTGTAGTCGCTGCAAATCTCTGGTGAGCGCTATCCCGCCTTTTGTCACCAGATGGCGCTGTCGGCCGCCTTTTCTTGCAGTCAGCAGCAAACTTTCTATAGTCTTTTTTAATATGTCCTTTTTTCTTGCAATAATAACAAATTTTAGCCAAAGCGGCTTTATCAACTTGAGAGTCTTTAAAATTGCCATCAGAACTTTGGGCTGGCTTAGCAGTAACGGCACTCTGTCCTTTCTTTTGTTCAGCCTCAAATCTCCTCCGTTCCTCTTCCTCCAAAACTCTACTACAAATCATTTCCATGGTGATTTGAACTCCAGGCGTTTGCAGTCCCAACATTATGTTATCAAAGCTCTCATTCAAAGATCCTAATAGTATATAAACTTTGAGGTTTTCATCTAACACGACACCTCTGGCTTCTACCTGGCCAAACAACTCTCTCATTCTGTCTAAATGAGAAATCGCAGATTGCTTTTTAGCCATTTTGCAAGCAAAAAGACGCTTCGCCCAAATCATTTTTGAAAGATCTGAAGTGGACTGGTGTATTCTCAAAAGAGTTTCCCATATTTGCTTTGCTGAGGCAATATTTTTCACATAATTTAGCTGGCCCTCAGACAGTAATAGATGCAAGGTGGCAATTGTCCTGCTATTCCTCCTTTCCTCCTCTTGAGTAGGGACCTGAGGAATCCCATTCTCTACCACGCTCCAAAGGTTTTCTCTCACCAACAACGCCTTTGCATAAATACTCCAAGTCCCATAATTCTCGGCATTTAATTTGTCAAATTTCTGGTGCTCCATTTTTTAATTAATATGCCTTTTAAACAGTCCAGTTCCTTGTCCGGAACTTTGTCTTCTCCCCCTCCCTTCTTAGGCTTTCCTTCCAGGACACAGTCTCTTTAGAAATGCAGCTTTTACAGCCCAATCAAGCTAAATGGCTGCTTTTCAAGAACAAAGCAGACTGCCCTTTAGCAACTTTGTCTTTGAATCAGGGGGTTTTATTTACTTACTCCACCAGCTTGTAGGAGATTCTTCCTATTTCCATCCGCTGTTTCCAGCTGGAAGGGAAAATACTTCTCCAGGCTTTTCAGAGGTCAATGGCAGTTCATTCTCTGGCTGTAGGTGCCCTCCGAGAAGATCTGTCGCCAAGGAAACCAACCATCCTCTGCTACCACTTGTTAAAAAAAAATTTGCATGGATGGTGGGTGGCTGCCTGGTGAATGACTCAACCTCCATCTGGAACTTAGCCACAATCACCAAAGAGAATCCATTACAGGCATCTGGAACTTCCTGCAAAGCTTCTTTATTTAAGACAGCAAAAAAGACCAAAAAGCAATAATAGTAAAAATGACTTAGCCTTAGAAGGCTAACTGGAACAGGTTAACCAACTACATAGTTGTAAAG
This sequence comes from Phrynosoma blainvillii, assembly GCA_026167975.1. Classification (NCBI taxonomy): domain Eukaryota; kingdom Metazoa; phylum Chordata; class Lepidosauria; order Squamata; family Phrynosomatidae; genus Phrynosoma; species Phrynosoma blainvillii. Next base: position 239,807,598 of record JANUYF010000002.1, read on the forward strand.
TTAAATGCAACTACCAGAGATCTTTACATCTCAGAAAACAGACAAAGAAGAACAGATTACAAAAATGGCTGCGAGATCCACATGTTTCAGCCCACCTTGCTCCACCTTCGTGGGCGTAGTCTCTTCAGACTGATTGGTCAAACATGTATGATGTGTCTCTAGTCCAACCCTTAAATTACCATAATAGAACATGTGACTACAATTCCCAAAACAATGAATGTTGATTTTTTCTTAACATAAACATTAGCTCATTCTCATGAAGCTTAACCTTGCTGGCTTCACTTGTTTGGACTAGATTCACACCTGGTACCGATAACATGTGGCTCTGGCCTTGTAGAAAGAAACATCTTTTACACAGCATGTAAAAATACAGACACACATCATTGCATTTCAACATTTTAAAATCATTGACTCTATATCCCATTAAAATCCTAACAACAATGAGTCACCACACCGGGTGACAGCAACCCTAGTGACACAACATGGTGCAACCCAGGGCTACTAGGCCAGAGAGTTGTGAAGAAGAATGCCTGTTGTTGGAGCTGAATTGGATAGGGGAAGTTAGAATAAAAAGCACATGATAAATGTGAGAGAACAGTAGGGATAGGTGGTGGTGGACCAAAAGGACTTTAAAAGCAGTATGAGGACTTTTTCTGTTTTTTAAAAAGGTGCGTCTTATGGCATAGAACCCTCTGCTTTCCTGCATGGCAGGGGATTGGGCTGGATGGCCTTTATGGTCTCTTCCAACTTGATGATCCTATGATTCGATGTGTCTGTGTGTCTTTGTTGTTTGCCTTCATGTGGCTTCCGACTTACGGTGACCCTAAGGCAAACCTATCATGGGGTTTACATGGCAAGATTTATTCAGAGAGGACTTTCCTTTCCTTTCTCCTGAGGCTGAGACCATGTGACTTGCCCAAGGTCACCCAGTGGGTTTCATGGCCAAGCAGGAATTGACTCCTAGTCTCCAGAATCATAGTCCAATACTCAAACCATTACAGCATGGCATAGTAAGAAATCCGAATTTATCTCCATGTATATTTGACCAAGAACTGGAAGAGAACTTTATTCTCTGGCCAGTTTACTAGCATGATTCCTGTGGTCTCTCACACACTAGGCACATTTATACTTAAGATGCTTCAGCTGTGCAGCAAAACAAAAGGAACATGTATGTATTTGCTGAGGGGACAGAAAGTGAACCCTCTGAGGTCTGTGTCAAGCTGCTTTATTTGTGCAGTGTCTGAATTCTGTTCTGAGTTTTTTTGTTTTAGTTTGAAAGGAGCTGTCCAAAATAGTACTGCTACTGCTATTATTACCATATATGGCAGGGGCCGGCAACCTACGGCCCCCGGGCCAGTTCTGGCCCAGGGCCCCGTGCTTACCGACCCGGGTGGACCCCTGCCGCCACCGCCTGCCACCGCCACCATGCATTTCGGTCACCGCGCGGCCGCAACGCATTTGTGCATGCACAAGTTTCAGCAAAGGAAGATGCACTAGGTATCACACTGCAAGCATACACTGGATAATGGTGTGCACCAGGGAATTCCAGAAGAAAATCAGCATGCGCTTTATTGATTACAGCAAAGCATTTAATACATAGGTCATGAAAAGTTATGGCTTGCTCTTAATGGAATGGGAGTGCCATTACATTTGATTGTCCTGATGCATAACCTGTACTCAGAACAAGAGACTGACATCAGAACACAATATGGAGAAACAGAATTGTTCCCAGTTGGGAAAAGGGTCAGACAAGGCTACATTCTATCACCCTATTTGTTCCCCCTATTTGTATGCAGAAAATATCATACACAGAGCAGGTTTAGACAAAGAGGAAGGATGAGTGAAGATCAGAGGAAAAAACATCAGCAATCTAAGATATGCAAATGACACCATACTACTAGCAGAAAACAACTAAGACTTGGAACAATTACTCAGAATCAAAGAAGAAAGTGCCAGGGTAGACTTAACATTGAATATTAAGAAAACAAAAATAATGACCATGGAAGATCTACATGAATTAATTCTAGACGAAGTAGAAATCGAAATGGTCAAAGATTTCCTATATCTTGGACCTTGGATCAAACATTGATCAAAATGGAGAGCCCTGGTGGTGCAGTGGTTAAATGCTTGTGCTGCAGCCACTCATTCACAAACTACAAAGTTGTGAGTTCAATACCAGCCAGGGCTCAGGCTCAACTCAAGCTTGCATCCTTCCAAGGTCGCTAAAATGAGTACCCAGCTTGTTGGGGGCAATTAGCTTACACTTTGTAAACCACTTAGTACACAGGTGAGCAGTATAGAAATGTACTTGCTATTGCTACTGTAGTCAAGAAATCAGAAGGGTGATATCATCGTCATCATCCCACCACTCTCTGGATATAGGCACTCAAGGCATCTAACAACATTTTTAAAACAATACAAGTTAAAAACAATACAAAAGCATTAAAATGTAGATACAAAGCTTAAAAAACAATTAAACAATTTTAATAAGTTAAAAACATTACACGTTAAAAATTGAAATGTATCAAAAACTCCATACAAACCTTGAAATCTGAATTACAAAGCATTTAAAAGACCAAGCCTCTTGTCTGAATAAGCCTGACATCACAAAAATGATTTTATCTGTCACCGAAAGGAGAGCAGGAATGGGGTCATTCTGGCCTCTCTAGGGAGGGAGTTCCAGAATCTGAGAGCAGCCACTGAGAAGCTCCTCTCCCTTGTTCCCTCAAACAAGCTTTAGAATCATAGAGTCATAGAATCATAGAGTTGGAAGAGACCTCAAGGGCCATCCAGTCCAACCCCTGCCATGCAGGAACTCAAAATCAAACCATCCCCGACAGATGGTCATCCAGCCTCTGCTTAAAGACCTCCAAAGAAGGAGACTCCACCACTCTCTGAGGGAAAGTGTTCCACTGTCGAACAGCTCTCACTGTCAGGAAGTTCCTCCTAATATTAAGGTGGAATCTCTTTTCCTGTAGCTTGCATCCATTGCTCCATGTCTTATTCTCTGGAGCAGCAGAAAACAAGCTTGCTCCCTCCTCAATATGACATCTCTTCAAATATTTAAAGAGGGCTATCATACCACCTCTTAGCCATCTCTTCTCCAGGCTAAACATCCCCAGCTCCCTAAGTCATTCCTCATAGGGCATGGTATCCAGACCCTTCACCATTTTAGTCGCACTCCTTTGGACACGCTCCAGTTTTTCAACATCCTTTTTGAATTGTGGTGCCCAGAACTGGACACAGTATTCCAGGTGGGGCCTGACCAAAGCAGAATACAGTGGCACTATTACATCCCTTGATCTATTGAACAGCCTAAAATCACATTGGCCTTTTTAGCTGCCGCATCACACTGCTGACTCATGTTCAACTTGTGGGTTACTAGGACTCCTAAATCCCTTTCACACGTAGTCTCGTTAAGCCAAATGTCCCCCATCTGATATCTATGCATTTCATGTTTTTACCCTAAGTGCAGTACCTTACATTTCTCTGTGTTGAAATTCATTTTGTTAGTTTTGGCCCATATTTCTAATCTATTAAGATCATTTTGAATTTTTATCCTGTCCTCTGGGGTATTAACTACTCCTCCTAATTTGGTGTCATCTGCAAATTTGAGAAGCATGCCCCCTATTCCTTCATCCAAATCATTGATAAAGATGTTGAATAGCACTGGGCCCAGGACAGAACCCTCTGGCACCCCACTGGTCACTTCTCTCCAGGATGAAGAGGAGCCATTGCTAAGCACCCTTTGGGTTCGGTTAGTCAACCAGTTACTAATCCACCTAACAGTTGTATTGTCTAGCCCACATTTTACTATCTTGTTTGCAAGAATATCGTGGGGGCCTTGTCAAAAGCCTTACTGAAATCAAGATATGCTATGTCTACCGTATTCCCTTCATATAGCAAGCTGGTAATTTTATCAAAAAAAAGAGATCAGATTAGTCTGGCCTGACTTGTTTTTAAGAAACCCATGTTGACTTTTAGTGATTATGGCATTCCCTTCTAAATGTTCACAGACTCTCTGTTTAATGAACTGTTCTAGAATCTTTCCTGGTATTGATGTCAGACTAACTGGGCGATAGTTGTTGGGATCCTCCTTTTTCCCCTTTTTGAAGATGGGGACAATGTTTGCCCTCCTCCAGTTTGCTGGGACTTCTTCTGTTCTCCAGGATTTCTCAAAGATTATTACCAGTGGCTCTGAGATTACATTTGCCAATTCTTTTACTATCATTGGATGTAGTTCATCTGGTCCTGGAGACTTAAATTCATTTAGATTAACCAGGTATTCCTGTACCACCTCTTTACTTATTCTGTGCTGCATTTCCCCTATTGTGTCCTCTGCTCCATTTTCCTCAGATTGGACACCCTTTTCCTTTTGTGAGAAGAATGAGGCAAAGAAGGTGTTGAGTAGTTCTGCCTTTTCTCTGTCCCCTGTTAGAATTTCTCCATCTTCTCTGCACAGTGGCCCTACCATTTCTTTCTTCTTTCTTTTGCTACGGACATACCCCCAAAAGCCCTTTTTATTGTCCTTAATGCCTCTAGCAAGCCTGAGCTCATTCTGTGCTTTGGCTTTCCTGACTTTACCCCTACATGTGCTTGCTATTTGTTTGAATTCCTCCTTAGTGATTTCGCCCCTTTTCCATTTCTTATACATCTCCCGTTTGAAACTTAGTTCAGTTGAAAGTTCTTTTGTCATCTAACCTGGTTTCTTGAGACACCTCTCATTTTTCCTTCTCGTTGGAACAGTTTGAGATTGTGCCTTCAGTATCTCTCTTTTGAGAAACTCCCATCCATCCTGAACTCCCTTCTCCTTTAGTATTCCTGACCATGGGATCACTCCCAGTGTTTCCCTAAGTTTGTTGAAATCAGCTCTCCTAAAGTCTAGAATGAATGTTTGACTATACATAGCTTCTCCTTTCCACTGTATAAGAAACTCCAGGAGAACATGATCACTCCCACTTAAAATTCCCACCACTTGCACCCCATTGACCAGGTCATCCCTGTTGGTTAGCATCATATCTAAAATAGCTGATCCCCTTGTTGCCTCTTCCACCTTTTGGACAAAGAAATTGTCTTCGAGGCAAGTGAGGAATTTGCTAGACCCTGAAGTATTGGCTGAAGGTGGTGGGGCAGAGAGAAGGGCCTCTCCCAATGTTGTTAGTGCTCTAATGGGCTCATAAAAGGAAAAACGGTCCTTCAGACAACCTGGACCCAAACTGACGAGGAGGGAAGGGCAGCTATGAAAGGGCTAGACACAATGATGAGTGTGAGAGCTGGAAAGTGAGGAAAGGGATAGAAAGAAAATCAACTCATTTGAGATGTGATGCTGGAGAAGAATGCTGAGGATACCATAAATGAGGAAAATGACAAACAAATGGGTACCATAACAGATCAGGCCAGAATTTTCCCTGGAAGCCAAAATGACTGAATTGAGGCTGTCATACTTTGGCCACACCATGAGGAGACATGATTCACTGGAAAAGACAATGATAGGAAAGCTGTAGGGCAGTAGAAAGAGGGGAAGACCACCTACTGCATGGTTAGACTCAATCAGGGAGGTCACAGGTCTGAACCTACAAGACCTTAGCAGAAGGGTTGAAGACAGAAGGACTTGAAAATGTCCCATGTATGGGGTGACTATGAGTCAAAGTAATCTCAAAGGCAGTTAACAACAACAACAACAACAACAAATACATGGATGGGTCTTTTAAAGTTCATAGTAAAACATGGAACAGATTCATTACCCTACAGACATGGAAGCTGTTGGTAACTGTTTCATTCTCAGGCTGGCACCCTGTTAGTGGCATTCACAGGTGTAAGCCCACTGTAAGCCTACTCATGTCTTATTGTGGTCATACACAAGGTTGTCTTCTCTTTCACTCTCCACAATCACCAAATTGCCCCTTCCCCAACTAACTGTTCAGCATCTTCTGCATCTGGCTATGTTCCTTTAGCCAGATGCTTCTCTGATCCCCAGAATGACAAACACCATGTTATTATGGCTGCATTGCCCTGCCATAACAATACAGCTCTCTACAAACCATAGAATGGCCATGGGTGGGGGGTGGGTGGGGTGCAAGAGAAAAATGTGGCAGCTAAAAAGTGAGTTTGGGTTGTGTTGAGAAGAGATATGTAGTGTAATTCCATATGTGCAATTACTATGCTACCCTGTGCCCTACAGAATCATGGCTCTATGCTGTCAGACACTTCAACATTGAGGTTTGCTATTCAGGTGGGCAGGAGGAGGAGATAGGGCGGAAGGAGAAAGAGGTCCTGATAAACTTTGTAGACTTAGCTAAATAACTCCCAGTCCTTCTTAATGCCAATAGCTTGGTGTGTGTGTGTGTGTGTGTGTGTGTGTGAAGTCTGAAACCAGATGCTTTAATTATTTGTTTCAGCTAGTAGTCTCCCTATGAGACTAATTGCTGTGGAGCCAGCATGGCATAGTGATTTGAACTCTGAAGACCAGGGTTCAAATCCTAGCTTTGCAATAAAAACCCACTGGGTGACCTTGGGCAAGTCGCACTCTCTTCAGCCTCAGAGGGAGGCAATGGCAAACTTCTTCTGAACAAATCTTTCCAAGAAACCTCACAATATGTTTGCCTTAAAGGTAAAGATAAAGGTATTCTCCATTGACAAGGTTGTCAAGTTGTGTCCAACTGTAGGGGGTGGTGCTCATCTCCATTATTAAGCTGAAGAGCCAGCATTGTCAGAGACTCCTCTGTGATCATGTGGCCAGCGTGATTGCACAGAATGCTGTTTACCTGCCCACAGAAGTGGTACGTATTTATCTACTTGCATTTGCATGCTTTCAAATTGCTAGGTTGGCAGAAGCTGGGACTAGTGACAGGAGCTCACCCCATCATGCAGCACCCGGACCTTGAACTGCCAACCTGCCGATCTTGCAACAACAACAACAAACAACAACAACCTTCTTTAAAAGCTATCAACTGGGCCAAAGCACTGCTTATTCAGCTAGCTGTATTTGGCTGTAGTAGTTGATGTTCCTAAACTGCATAACAGTGGTGGGGAATCGTGGTCCTTCAGATATTATTGTTGGATTGCAATTCTCATGGGCCCTCACTGACATAGAGTGGTAAATGCTGATGGGAGTTGTGGTTGAGCAATGCTTGGAGGACCACACATTCCCCATCGTCACCATAAATGTTTATGGAAAGCTTCTGTGGCGGTTGAAGAGCATGCCGCGTGTCGGTGACTGCAGAATCCTGGGTAATGTGCATAATTAGACCTGCCATATGTCTAAAGCAGTGCAATTTGCAATGCATATATGTCTTAAATGGAGCCTTGTTAATGCAAAAGAACATTGCCTGGAAGTGACAAACACCATGCTATTAAGGCTGGATTGCTCTGCTGTAATGATACAGTCACAGTTGTTTGTGGTTCATGCATACAGAAATGTAATTGTTTTGTTTTCTTTTAATTGATGGGCTCCAAAAAGCACATTCTACTGGTCACCAATTAATCTTGACACTTCATTACTTTTCAGAGCTCACTTAATTTCCACAAGCTTTAAGCACTCATTTCTGTACTAGTTGATTCTGTGTCCCATTTTGTATGTAATAGCTCACAATGTAACATTTAATGAGAGACATTCTTGAACCTATTCTCCTGCCAGCTTGGTGCCGTTCATTTCTAAATTATTGCCAAAGATAGAACATCTTTAAATAAATTGTTAAGAGGCACTGTGTCACTTCTCTGCCCCTGCTTTAGATCTGTTCCAAAGCTCTTAAACACAAAGGCTGAAATCCTGTATCAAGGTGGTATAGGGTAAAGCACCACCTGCACAGTTGTTGTAATACATCGTCTTTATAGTGGATGCTGAGAGCAGGCAACTTCAGATCATGTATCTGAAACAGCACTAGTGCATACTGCTGTTGAACAATGGCTTGTGCAGACTGGAAAGAGACAAAGAAGTTATGGATCAGGACATTGTTCTTTGATATGTGATGGATTAAGGGGCTGTCTGCATGAGTGATAGGGCGTGGTTTTGCACCATTTTGAAATGTACCTGTTTAAACAATGCACATGGTCAACACAGGAGGAAGCTGGGAGGAAGCTGCATTCCAAGGCTAAACACCAGAGCAAAATAATCCTTGGATTGTTTGGTTTAAGCTGGAAAGTGCAAACTATTGCAACTGTAGGCAGGCTGACTACCAGTGCACAGATGAGGAAAGGGGCCTGTGATCCACTGGTGCCTTTGCTGCCCATAATATATTCTTTGTCACCTGTAAATTGATTGCACGTGCACACAAGTGGTCAGCTTCACCCTCAACCCATTGCATGCCCCATGCGGTGAAATGACGACAAACACAGCAGGTCACCAGCAATACAATGGATTTAATAAGAGCATTAACATACTGGCTGATCCAACAGGGGGCCATGGGGGAAAGGAGGAAGGGGGGAATGTATGGGGGAACCTCCATGACCATGCATGTTGTTGTTGTTGTTGTTGTTGTTGTTATTATTATTATTATTATTATTATTATTATTATTATTATTTACTTGTGTCCTGCCATTCTCCCAATATAGGGACTGATTGTGTCACTGGGTGCAGTGATGTGCCATATGGGTGGTTGATTGCTTGTACAATTGAGTGGCCAGTCATGTGGCTGATTGTGTGGGGTGCTGAATGGGCTGGCAGGTGGGCAGGATGAGGGTGGAGATTGGTTGCCTCTGGCAGTGTGTCTGTGCACTTGTGCAGATGTGTTTGGATCAGAACAGAAAAATAACAATGGAGCAGCACAGCTTGTACCCACAAATGCCATTTTTTAGAGGGTCCATCCTTGCAGATAAAGGTGGTAGTGTGGACTGCCCATGGGTGTTCAGCCTGTTGTGGGAGCCAGTGCATCTGCCTTGATTTTTTGATATCCTCTCAATGACAGCCATTTCTTTGAGCGGTTCCCTTTCTACTACTTCTAGATCTTAGGAGACAAAAAAGTAAAGGAATTCCCCATTTTGTGAAGTCGTAGCCTTTCATGGCTAGCATCCATAGGTTTTTTTGTGGGTTTTTCGGGCTCTGTGGCCATGTTCTAGAAGAGTTTCTTTCTGACGTTTCGCCAGTATTCTCTGAAGATGCCAGCCACAGATGCTGGCGAAACCTCAGAAAGAAAGTCTTCTAGAACATGGCCACACAGCCCGAAAAACCCACAAAAAACTAATTCCCCATTTTCTTTGGAGAAAAAAAATATGGGATTCTTAACTGCAGGGACTGCAACTCCCAGCAGCCTTCACCAATCATGAGAGATTATGGAAGTTGCACTTCAACACCATATGGCAGGCCAGAGCTAAATTCACCTATCTTAGTAATAGAGAGCTTCAACTAGTACAGTTCACTTGGAGTGAGTCAAAGTCTTGTTTTCATCTGCCCTTTCTGACAGCATCTGCCTTGATTTTTCCTACAGTAACTGGACTCAGTCTGACTCTACCATATGCTGTGGCTTCCCCTTCAGTCCTCAAGTACTCACAATGATATTGCACCCTTTACAAATATTAACACTATCTTCAAAGCTAGTGTAACTGGATTATCCAAAATTCTGCAATTACATTAAAAGGATTATTCCTGAAGAAAACAAACAGTGCACAATTGGGTACAACTTCCTGAAGTCTTTTCCTCAGTATCTACAAATTTTCTATTCTGTGCAAAAAGATCTATGATATAACATAGCATTCTTTCTCAAAATCAGAGCAGAGAGCCAGTGTGATGTAGTTGGACTAGGACTCCAGGAGACCAGGGTTCAAATCTGCTCAGCCATGGAAACCACTGGGTGACCTTGTGCTAGACACTCTCACAGCCTCTGAGAAAAGCAATGGTAAAACTTCTCTGAATAAATCTTGCCATGAAAACCCCATGATAGGTTCACTATACGTTTGTCCTAAATCACAAATGGTTTGAAGACACACATCACTATATCTTGTGGACAGCAGTATTACTTGCACAAGTTGCACCTGCTGTCATCCTATTTTGATTTATTCTCCCACTCTTGCCTTTTCTCTTGCAGCTCAGTCTTCCTGGCTAGTTTGCTTTTAGGGCTGTTAAAATCTATTTCTCATTTTCACAGAGTTTTTCAGAGTTCCACTGGCAATCTCATCCTGTCCCAGTTCTGATTCAGTGTGTGAGAATTTTCATTCTTGGAAAGGTCCCTCCAAGGTCCCACCGCTCGATCCTCGAGCGGTGGGGCCTTTCAAAATGGCACACGTAATGTGGGGCGCCATTTTGGAATGCCCATGGCGCCGTGCGCAGCCATGGACATTCCAAAATGGTGCCTCCCAGGAGCGGGAGCGCGCCCGGCGGCGACAGTGGCAGGGGTCCATGGGGGCCGGTCCAAAGGCTGTAGGTTGCCGACCCCTGGCATATAGTCTCTGTGTGCCTGTCTGCTGCTTCCACACACTGGTGTGTTGGTAGCACTAATAAACCATCTCTCTTCTGCTGCCAACTACAAACAGTGCTGCAGTTCAGTTTCTACACTACTGAGGATATTACATTTTCTCTCCCCCCCCCTTGATTTTTCATCCTGCTACTTTCCACTCACACCAGTGACTGTGATATAGCATCATCTGCAGGAGGGAAGATGGAGGGTTCAATTAATCTGAGCAGTCATTAATATACAGATGAGGAATACTTAAACCCAGCCAGCCAGCCAGTCAATGAATCAATCAATTACTTTTTTTGTTATTGTTAAGCTCTTAAGGTATTTAACAGTGGTTAACTAATTAATACCCATAAATTCTAAAAAAGGGAAACCCAAAGCTCAAAGTATTCATCACTTTCTTTTGTATTGGAAATAGTTTTTTGAAATGCTGGGTGTTATAGTCCAAAAAAGTAACTTTTCCAAACTCTGGAAAAACAAATAAAATTCTGGTGACTGGAAAATTTATTTTGTATTATAGTAGTACACTGCTGTTGCATTCTTCCATCTGAGATGTGTTTTGCTAACATTTTAATATTTTGTTTTGGAATATATGTACCAGGGGTAGCATTTTTGTGTAAATTACAAGGCTAATAATCCATGGGATTATAAAATGTAGTTCATTCCATAGTGACTGTATGCTGAGCTGAGATAGGGCTATCTGCCTGATATATTACTGCCTGTGTCAAAACAGATGAACCAGTAGTGCTTTTCACCTATCAAATTTGCATTTTGGCCTGCATCATCGAAATGGGTGGACAGAATAATTTTGTCCTTTAAACCAGCCACTGAAATCTCATTTGTCCATGTAAGCCTCCCAGATACTCATAAGATAAATAGATAGAGATTGAGTTGTTTTTACTTGTTTGAAATGCTGGCCTTGTAAACATTTGACTTGGATTAGGATCAGGGCTGCTTCATATATTCCCACTTTGAAACCAGAGAGTCCCTTTCCCCATCACATTGGAACAAGTACATGTTGAATGTGCAATGTGTGGGATGCCATTTTGCTATGACCATGTGCCTCAAGAGGTCCATGTGAAACACCTATGACCATGTAAGAAATGTTTAGGTGTACTGGCTGTCCTTACTAGACACTTGACTGCAAACCCCTTGAAGGCAACTCCTCTGGCTTTATTGATGTGTGGACTGCAGCCATACAGAGATTTTCTGCTTCTGTGGAACTGCACTGACATTATTGATTCCCTGCCTAGATTATGTTCGAAAGTAGATAATGCTCCAGGGTCTCTGAACATTATTCATCAATCATGTGCACCATGCAAAAAATGTATGCACAAGTTCTCACTTATTAAAAAAAAACCTTCATCCATCCACTAAACAATCTTGGCAGAGGAATCACTTTTCATCATTTTTCCTTTTCACACAAATCCTGAATATGAGTAGCTTCCCCAGTAAGATGAGATAACCTCAGTGCAAAGGCAAACTCCAGTCCACTGACCACCACATTTCTTAGGGGATGCAATTAGTGTGTCAGGTTAAAAATAGTCTTGGGCTTCATCCTGAAAGGGGTTGGTTGTGGATGTGTAGCTTTTTTATATTTTATAATGGCTGCTCCTTTTTCTATTAGATCCCATCTTCTCTTCTCCAGTAGCATCACAGGGGGGTGCGGGGGGTGCAGACTGCACCGGGTGACACCCCAGAAGGGGGGGGAACACCTGGTCACCCCCCCCACTCCCCACGGGGCTCTGGGGCTCTCCCTGGGCCTCTTCCCTGGGCTTCCGTGGGGCTGCATGGCTGCCTCTCTGGTGCACGCATGTGCGCTCCCATGTGGCCTGGACACGCAAGTTGCACACCAGAAGTCCCACCCCCAGAAGTCCCCCCCCCCCACACACACACCCACATCGGGTGCCACCCAGTCAGAGAATGCCACTGCTCTCCTCTCTAGCCCTTCTGCTTACTGAAATTTAATTCCTCACCATTCCTTCCTCTTTCTCTCTTTACAGCATTAAAAATGCTGGTTGCCCACAGCATTAAAAATCATCACACCAAGAACCCACTTAGTATTTTGCAAACAACACTTCTCTCTGCATTATGATTTGGTGGCACACTGTCGACTTTTAACATTGGGAGTCACATCTTGTCATATGATTTCAAACCCTTAAAAAAAAGGAGAGCTATGGCACTCAGAGTTTCTTGCAAGTGCTGACCAGAAGTGGAGAGAGGGGCCTTGTGGAATACTTGTGGAAGACAAAATTTGAACAGGCTTATCCTATGTCTGATGATTCTGGTAGGAGAGATCAGGGAATAAATGAAATGACAAGGGATGAAAATAACATCATACCCTGTGACTATTCCAATTTGGCCGTGACAGTCCCAATTAATCCAGATTCATTTCACTTTTTCATCAATTTTTAAAGTGTCTCAGTTTTTCTCTTCTCTTCCCACTTTCCCTTTGTCCTCAACTTACTTAAATTGTTGCAAACTGAGTTTGCACTCAGCAGGGGGGAGAGCAAAGGAGGAATCTTGCCCTTTCCTGTAGATTCAGGCAAAACAAACTGTTATGGCCTCTCCTTGCTTGTGTGTTCTTCCTCTTTTATATTTTTTGCCATCTCGACCACACTCTGATGTTGCTTGGTCACACATGTCCAAGTTTTCATCTGTGAAATATTGGAAGGTATGGTGTTCTAAAGTGTTTTTAACTACTTTTAATTGATGTATGCTTTTATATTTAGAATAAAAATATATAAATTGAGTTTTTAAAAAGTATTTTATATTATGCATGCTGCCTTGTGCCCCAGCCATGGAAGAAAAGTGGGTTGCAAAATAGATAGATAGATTTAAAATTAATTGTGAATGACCATGTGAGATGCAGTCCAACAACATCTGAAAAGCCACACATTCCCCATACCTCATATGTAGGAAGCTGTACTGGATGTCCCTCTCAATACTGGACTCACTTATTCTGTGAAACATAGATCTAATCTGCATTGCAGAAACAATACATTTTGACACTACTTTCACTGCCATGGCTCAATGCTATGGAAATCTGGGATTTGTAGACTTTTGATATATTTAATCTTCTCTGTCAGAGAGCTCTGGTGGCACAATAAACTACAAATCCCAGGATTCCATAGCATTGAACCATGGCAGTTAAAGTGGCTCCAAACTGCATTATTTTTGGAGTGCAGATTAGACCATAGTGGTGGTATGCAGCTAAATCTTCAGCTCCAGGTGAGTGAAGTCTATAAAGGCAGAGATTACTAGATTATTAGTTTGATTTGACAGATGGGGAAGCCCTGGTCACACCATAATCCCACAACAGAGATTAGATTTGGGGGAATGTCATGGTAGTTTACCTTGGATGATTTAAAAGAACTGACTTTCTTATAAGAACATGCACACCATGGGAGCACTGATACTATAAACACCTAGTTATGTAGAGCTTTTGGCCACATGGAAGATCAAGCAGCTGCTACATTTCCTCCCTTCTTGTGCTTCCAAATGGTTCGAGGTGGGACATAAATGTGCTTTACTCACTGTGGGACAGACATCTATGGCCACAAGCTGGAGCTGTCACATGGTGAGAATATAGGATGGTAGTCACCACACTACAGATGGCTCCTCAAAGCCACCATAGCAGTGCCAACCTTTTCATTGTCTACTCTGAAGAAAAACCTATTGAATTCAGTAGAGTTTACTCTCAAGTATTTCAGTGTAGGATTGCAGCCTTAGCTTCCTGGTGAAGAAGGCAAATATTGCACACTACATAAAGTGGTATCTGGGAACTGAGAATGAATGATACTTCCTATCAGTTTGGTTTCACTGCATCCCTTATGTTCAGTCTTAAAAATACCCGTTTTTCTGCCATTTGCATTTGTCACACACTGAAGTCACTGCTTTTGACAATGAGCTGCTAAGAATACCAGATTAGGCTGAGAATGTATTTTGGGTTTGTAGTGTGGAGACAACGCACAAAGAGAAAAAGATTCATCTTTGGGTAGTGCCCATTTTGTAAGTGGCAGTAAAGATGCAGCATCTTGTAAAGAGATAAAGGTGCTATAACTAAAGCCAGAATGACAAAATTGGAGGCACGAGACGAAGCACGGGGAACAGTGAATTAAATTAATATGTGTAGGTTCTTTAAAAAAAAAAAGACATCCCCCCCAAAAGCCACCTCCCAGTCACCTCATAGTGAAAATTATCTGCCGTGGGGAAAGATATATCTTATTGAGAGTTTTTGAAGGATGATAAATACTGTACTCTGTGTATTATAAACTGCAACGTGAGCTGAATCTTAAGACACAGAAATATAAATCTAAAAATAATAAAGGAAAAATCAATATTGATGTTCTGGAATAAAAGTACTATATTTTTGTTAGTAAACGTTTCTAAGATCCTGGGGAAAAATTCATTTGAGAGTACCTATGGTAATTTAATATAATTTCAATAGCTGGCAAGTTCCCAGAGCATTTTGCTAGGATTTATTCTGCCACCACAGAACAAGCTTATATATAAACAAACATCGTTCTTTTTGTTACTGCTCCTAGTTTCCTGATGCACCAGAAAGGTGTGCTGGCAGGCTAGTAATACAGTAATCCACCAGCTGCTATAGACCCTTTGGCTGCATTTCTGTATGTGGTCTTTGCTGTTTTCATGTTTCCATGAACTGTAATTAAAAATAATTACTAATTATTTATATGATTTATATAACATCTTTCTCCTAGAACTGAGATCCACCATGGCTCACAAAATAATTAAAAATGCAAGCAGGGTATAAAATTAAAACACAATTAAAGATGGAATGATAATGAAATCCAAGTGGATTAAAAGCAGTTCATCTAAACCTCATCTTTCCCTACCATAGAATCATAGAGTTGGAAGAGACCACAAGGGCCATCCAGTCCAACCCCCTGTCATGCAGGAACTCCCAATCAAAGCATCCCTGACAGATGGCCATCCAGCCTCTGCTTAAAGACCAGCAGAAAGACTAGAGAGAAGTTTCCCTAAAGGGAGTTTTATAGTATGGGAGCAGACCTCCACCACATGATTTTCTTTCTCAAGGTCTCTTTTGAAAGATCTTTTTAACTGGATGGGATTAATAACGGCAGCACCAAGGAGGTGATCCAAGAACAGGGGGCCCATTCACTTAATACAATTACAACACTATGATTTCACTTTAACTGTAATGATTTTGTTTAGGGAGGGGGTATTTTAAATCCTCAGCCAGGGAGTTCCTCTGGCATCTCTGACCAAACTACAGGATTCCATAGGATCCAGGCAGGATGTCCAGATGTCATAACCACAAAGGAGGACAAGCCACCGTAAAATGCAGGACATTCATGAAAAATGTAGGGCAATACAAAATAAAAGCTAAAAATACTAGTATAAATATGAATTCATGTTTTGTAGTCATGCTCAAAATGGAGGACATTTTGTAATTCCTCCTGGACGGAAGGTTGAAATGTAGGACATGTTCTGGAAAAGGAGGATGTCTGGTTACCCTGGATACAGGCATGGAAGTTATAGTGGAATCAAAGTGCTTTATTTGTGTAGTGTGAATGGGCCCAGAGACAGAATGGTGGATACTTATAGATGGAGAGAGAGAGATCACCTATAGATAAAAAATAATCTTTGTGAAAGAATATTCTGCAAAATTCTTTGGTCAAGATATGATGGGAAAACTGTTCACTGAAAACTGGCTCAGACAGCTATGGCATCTAGAGCAGGCTTAGGATACTGAATTTTTGAACACAAGCTGTGCACAGGTGAAGGAAGCCGAGGTTTTCTTTCCTTTTGCTGTTTTGTACTAATAACAGTTTGTCTCTGTGTTTGTCTGTATCTTCCATTGCTCCAATCACATGAAAACTAGACACCTGAAACATGTATACTAAAGGTGCTCCTCAGGGTTATTTTGCATGGGTTCATTCGTTTTTGAATAGTTTAAACCGCAATACCATCTTCAGTCACTAGGTGACAGACTACTCCCACCAATTGGGAACAGTGCAGTCAGACCTTGCCTATCCATTTTTCCAGAGAAATATCTTTACAGGAGGAACTGGAAGGAAAACAACTTGACTGGTATAACAACTGCTTCAGTTTGTAGGGTTCCTAACTCTTCAAATACTTACAAAGAAAGGGAGAGAATCGCATTCCCATAACTCTGGAATTGCATCACAAATAAAAAAAATAAAATAAAAAATAAATGCTGAGTAGAGCACAGGGCAGGAAGGTGGGGTTAAGGGGGAGTGTGGAAGAGGGTTCAAGGGACCATCAATGGTAGATACAGCCCCAGTCATGCTATTGTGGAGATGTGTGATAATAATAAAAGCTCCAAAATTACTATGGGCCTTTGCAGACTGCCAGAAATAGTGCAAATTGAGTCCACTTTAAGAGTTAGGGTTAGTGCAAGGGAATCATGGGAATTGTTTTTTTTTCTGAGACATTGAGCCTTCTCTGTCAGAGAGCTCTGGTGCCACAATAAAATACAGTTCCCATGATTCCTTAACCCTAACCCTTAAAGTGGACTCAATTTGCACTATTTCTGGCAGTCTACAAAGGCCCTATGTTTCCATTCTCTTTAAATAATGCGATTGCTGCAAGATTGAGGCCAGGCTGAAGTTTGTGTGATTAAGTCCAAAATGTCTTTCTGTCTAGTGATGGCAGGTGAGAACAAGCAGAGGGAAACAGCACCAGGGTGAAGGGTAAAAAATCATGGATGGATGGATAAGGGGAAAAATAGGGAGAGGAGGAACACATCACTCCATGCGGGAGAGGAAGAGCACTGTAGATGGGTAAGGGAGGACAGAAGTCTGAGTTAGTTGGTGGAGAGCTAGAAGAAAGAGCACCAGAGGGGCCTGAGGGATTTTCTAAATAATGAAACATTGGTCACTTCTCTTACTTTTTCATAAACCATTTGGACGGCTGGATACTCTGGAAAAGAGAAACTGCGTCTAGATTTGTGTTCAGACACTTGTCTTAAATAACATTTTTTTTCAACACCACAACAATTATGTGACAAAATGCAAAGAAAGCACATCAGAGACTCCCTGTCCTTTTGCAGCTCTGAAATAACTGAAAGGAAAGCAATGCAAATATCCTGAATGCATTTCACAGAAATTCTTGCAAAACAGTTAATGTGACACAACATTCTCATTTGGAAGGAATGAAAAGAGCATTTAAGCTTGATAGCCAAACATTCACTTCTAAGTTGATACTTTTTGATAAAGGAACAGCTGACAGTTAATGGTACTAGTAAAGCTCTTTGTGTGAGTAATAGACCAGATTGCCATCTGTAGTAAAATGGGTCCTTTTTATTGATCTGGAGTAATTTTGTACCAGCTGGGAATCTTGACCATAGGCCTCATTAGATGTGTAACCAATTTTCCAGCTAAAATTCTCTCCCCCAAAGCCAATTCTGATTTTATCCAAATTAACACTGATCAAAATATTAACAGCAAAGTCCCTTTTCCATTTAACCAGCTTATTCAGGGGGTTTGTAGCGGAATATGAAGTCCTCATATTTTGCAAGATTTTCCAGAGCTTGGAAACTGTAATTTTTGCATTACAATTCCCAGAATCCCCCAGAAGCATTGCCACAAATGTTTAACATATGGCCTAGTGGAGAAAAGAAAAGTCACCTGCAACCCTATGGCTGATATCTTGTCTTGCAAAGTGTAGTTAAATGTTCCACAGCTGGAGCGACAATACATAGGGTATTTCAATCTCAACCCCTCCTGATTCACTGTGTAGCTGCTGTAGTGCTCTTCCTATGGCCATTCAGTGGCTGGCAGAGAGCTGGGTGGATCACTGAAGTGTCTGGCTATGGGGACAGAGCTAGGTGCAGACCAGTGATGTAACACTCTGAGATCTGCTGGGATCCACAAGAGGTCTCAGCGGATGATATAATTGCATCCCCATACAAATGAAAACACCAGCATACAATTATCCACATTGTACTATTTAAACAGAATTGAAATAAAAGTAGTATAAGAATATATCATTAAAGAAGTATAGTGTCCAACTGCTGAATGCCCTTCCCTTTGCATCTGGTCAGTAGGCAAAAGACCCACAAGCTTCCTTAGAATAGCTCTTTTCCCACACTAAGCCTTGTCCCTTGATTTTAAGTAGAACAGTGCTCCCCCCCATTGTTATTTTTAAAAAACTTTCAGGATATGTAGTTCCTCCCTGGGAGCATGAAGGGCCAATACTGGCTGCCATAAACCATCTGGGGGGAAATGCGGATTGCGTTCCTACAAGCGATGGCCTTTAAATCAAGCTCTAACTGTGAAGCTTCATAAAACCAGAAGCAGGATTTCTTTTCTTTTTTTCCTTAAAAATAAAGCCTTGAGGACTGAGGTACTTTAAATTCCAGCCTTCAGGTTCACTGATACGTTCAAGAACAATCATAACATTTAAACAGAAGGGACCTGAAATCAGGACACATTTTCCTGCTGAGTTAACCCAGGACAGCAGTCCTAAAGTTTTGCTCATTTGCAGTGACATTTCCTTGCATCTTAAAAACAAAATAAAAAACCTTTAAAAACATATCTGGATGGTAATATAAAAGTTTTACAGTTGTGTTTCAAGGGGAGACAGAACAATATTTGCTGCAATATTCAACCTGAGAGATATTTCAGGGTGACTAGAGGGTAATATATTTCAACTTTTTAAGTCTTTTAAACAATGAGCTTGATTTGCCAGCTGCCTACATTGCCACCTGGGTTTTTCTCTCTTTTAATTTCTACGACACTTTTCCATATACAATATACTTTGCAAAGCAATCCTGTCAGGTGGGACCCTTTCATGCCATATAATTATAGTACTATGAATCCACTTTAGCTACCATGGTCCTATCCTGTGGAATCCTGGGCTTTGCTGGTCAGAAGC
The DNA here is from genome assembly GCA_026167975.1 of Phrynosoma blainvillii. Lineage (NCBI taxonomy): Eukaryota > Metazoa > Chordata > Lepidosauria > Squamata > Phrynosomatidae > Phrynosoma > Phrynosoma blainvillii. The sequence goes on from JANUYF010000002.1 coordinate 239,826,872, forward strand.
ATCCAAAGAGCTGCCAGGCTGAGAATTCAGAATGCCCTTCCTTAAAATGCAAATCACAGGACTCTATGGGAAGTATCCATGGCAGTTAAAGTGGTATGAAACTGCTATAGCTGTGTGCCATAAAAGGGTCTTATGTCGCCACAGAGCCAAGTGTAGCAATGGCTTGACCAAATCAGCATCCTGACTGAGCAAATTTGGATCAACTTAGCTCCAGCATTTCAGCCACCATAATCAGGCTGGATCCATCACATTGTAAAACAGATTAAGGTTACTTAAACCTTATTTCAAAACTTTTCTGATGACAATATAGTGATGGACATTCATTGCAGCAGGTATTGCAGGTCCATGGTATTCTTTATTTTAACCTTCCTTTATCAACAAGTTTAACTGGCTTAACCATTGCACCATGATAATATCACATTCTTCTAGTGAATCCAGTAGGTATTATTGCTATTTAAGTACTTACAGTGCTCACACTCTAACTGTAAATAAAACATGTTTCCTAGACCCTCCTTGGTGATTTACAACAGCATGATCATGGATTATGCTAGTGTAACTATGTTTTCAGATGTCACATGAAGTAGTACCAGGTACCTCCTTGTACAATTTTTTTGCCTAGCTGTGAAAGACAAGCCAGATGGCTCTGGGCAGACTTAAGATCTGGGCAGATTGTTGCACAGGGATTCTGGGAAGGCTCACACAACCACCTAGCTGATCCTTCCAAATTTCCACAGGTGCTCTGTGTAAGTATGCTGGTGGAACATATTGCTAGCTTCAAATAGGTTCTTAGACTTGCGTCTCAGGATATATGGCCTTTGCAGACTGCCAGAAATAGTGCACATTAAATTGAGGCACTGCCCTGGCTCAGTACTAGGGAGTCATGGGAATTGTATTTTTTTCTGGGACATTGAGCCTTCTCTGTCAGAGAGCTCTAGTGCCACAATAAATTACAGTTCCCATGATTCCCTAGCACTGAGCCAGGGCAGTGCCTCAATTTAATGTGCACTATTTCTGGCAGTCTGCAAAGGCCTGTAGCCACTTTTCTCAATGCTTCTGAGTAACTCCCCATCTCAGTAAGGGCCATTCCAGACAGTGCCGCCAGCAAAACCAAATTTGATACTTGATAGCAGGGGTAGGCAACCTTTCCCCTTTAAGGGCCGAGGGACTTCAGCTCCCAGAATCCCAGGAGCTATTGGCCAACATGGGATTATTGGCCAACATGGCTGAGGCTTCTGGGAGATGAAGTCCCTCGGCCCTTAAAGGGGAAAGGTTGCCTACCCCTGCTTGATAGAGACCCACTGGGACATTGTGGCCAATTCTGGTTTTCAGATTAATAGATCTGCATGACACAAATGTGTAGGTTGCATTCATATAGTTTTGTTTCATGTGTACTTGTGAATAATTGTAGGCATACATCTAGAACAATAATGTGAGAAGTGGTTCTTTTACATTTTCCTGTTTTGATGTAATAGGGGCATGTCTGCATGAACCATTAACACTGGTTCCTCCCTGCCCCCATGTTGTCCTGTCCAGTACACAGAGTCAAAACCCCAATTCAAGTGTGGACTGTCATCAGGTGGGAAGGCCAGTTAATATCAAATCTAGGCCATCCCTATCTTGTCAGGTTTTTTGCACCGGATTTGCCAGGAAAAATCCAGAGCATTCCGCAACAATACCAAGCAGCTATTTACACAGCGTCTCACTATGTTGCCTAGCGCCACTGGTATGTGCCATTTCCTATTAGGTCTCAGACATGTGAATGATTCTTGGTGCCTCTTTTCCAACCTCAGAGTGAATAAGTCATGCCAGCAGCAGCATCAGGCAGCAAAGTGGGAGACACATGTAAACAGCTACTCGGTGTTGCTCCAGAGTGCCCAGGTAATGGCAGGAATTTGGGGCAGCTTTGGAGTATTCTGGCCATTGTAGACCTGCCAGAGACAAGTATTATAGCTTGCTTCTATTGCTAGCCCACCACATTTTTTTTTCATTCTGTGAAATTTTTAACACCTCCTCTTGACATTCCTCTATTATTTTGGCCACATCATTGTACCTATAACTTCTAAAAAAGGGCAGCTAAGAGACTTGCACAAAAGGTCTAGGGACTTTGTGTTGGCTCTCTTCTATGTCCTGCAGGCATGCAGTGACAAAAACAAAAACTAGGCCCACTAGAGAAGCCAACTATCAGCACTGTCTGAGGTGCTTGACCTCCACTGTAGCTATTTGCAGCAGAGTGTAGCAGCATCAACTCAGTTTGTAGTATTTGGTAATAGTGCACTGACCAACCTTGAATGATGCACAGACACAGTTGGATGTTCCAAAGTCTTTGGAGGCTTTTATTCACCTGTTGCAATATGTACATGTTATATACAAACTCTCCTTTAACACTCTCCAACATTCACTGTGTGATATACAGCAATCCACTCTCTACAAACAAACAAACCACATCACAGCTCTTCTTTCTTCAACCCCCACCTGTCCTGGGTTTTTACAGCACTTGTATACAGTGGTGATGACTAAGGGTTGAAACCTGGTGTTACTTCTCATTTACAACCATACAAACTTTTTTACACTGCCTTAAAGGAACATTGTTCCCAACACTTTGTCCTCGCCCCCCCACAGTATGAGTAAGGTGCCTCTTGAAAGTCTTTTAAACAAATTTCAGTGTTTTTTTTTCTCTACTCAAAGGACAGTTGTACTAAACCTATTAAAGGACAAGAAAGAGAAAAGAATTAGAGCAGGGGTAGGCAACCTTTCCCCTTTAAGGGCCGAGGGACTTCAGCTCCCAGAATCCCAGGAGCTATTGGCCAACATGGGACTATTGGCCAACAGGGCTGAGGCGTCTGGGAGCTGAAGTCCCTCGGCCCTTAAAGGGGAAAGGTTGCCTACCCCTGAATTAGAGGGTTCTGACTGGCAAGTATCTCAGCAAATGAGAGCATTTTAGCCAGGGGTAGGCAACCTTTCCCCTAAGGGCCGAGGGACCTCAGCTCCCAGAAGCCTCGGCCATGTTGGCCAATAGTCCCATGTTGGCCAATAGCTCCTGGGATTCTGGGAGCTGAAGTCCCTCGGCCCTTAAAGGGGAAAGGTTGCCTACCCCTGATTTTAGCCATGCTTTCCTCCTGACTGTGCTCCACTTTTCTCTTCACTCCCCACATTCATTATAGCTGCACCAGTGTGGAGAAGGAGATGAATTTTAATTCACAATTTGTTACTTCTTTGGAAAAACCCTCCAGCATTTTCTTTCTGTTATTTTCATGAGAGGCTGAAGTCACACGTTAAGATTACATGTCAAGAATCACTAACACTTCAGAAAAAATGTTATGTCTGCCATATAGAAGACCACCTGAAAAACTTCTCCATAAAATTCAGGTCCTCCTGCCCACTGGACAACTGTACTAAACTGAAAAGGAAATATGTCTGGAGTAATATTCTCCCATTGGAGTCTCTCTTTAATGACTGCAACTTGTTCAGCTGCCTTTGTTCCTTCTATTTCTTTGAACAGCATAGACCCCCTGCTTTGTTCTTTGTAATGCAAGGGTGGGGGTGAGAGCAGGGAGGAGAATAAGAAGAACCTGCAGCTTCTGTTCTTAGTCTAAGAAGAACTCTGTTATTACTACCATTCAGCACTGCAATCCCCAAAGTGCTTTGAAAATTGTTCAGCTCTTTTAGCAGCAGAGCCACTCTGTGAAGTAGTCAATTACTGGGCCTCTTTTTACAGACAGAGAAGTGAAAAATGGAGAGGTAACAATTTGCACAGGGAAACAATAGTTGTGTTGAGATCTGAATTGAGACTTCCCCCATCTAGGGCCAAGCTTATTATCTGCTGGTCCACACTGACTCTCTCTTGTACCAGCTGTTACAATAAGAAGCATCACGTCAAACCTGAGTATGTCTACCCACACCACTGTGGTAACCTTTCAATAACGCCTTATGTAATTTATGTGGCACCTCATTCTGTCAACCAGCATAAGGTCCTTTAGGTGTTAATATGGTGAGCTATAGAAAGAGGAAAGCTAACCTTTCAGTATTATAGCTGCTGGCCTTTTGAGAGTGGTAACAAAAACAAAAAGTCTTGTGGAACCTTAAAGATTAACACATTTACTGTCGAATAAGCTTTTAAGCTTTTACATTCCTATATACACACAAAAAGACACAAAAAACTGCAGCAACTACAGGACCATTGCACTAATTTCCCATGTAAGCAAAGTCTTGCTCAAAATTCTGCATCAAAGACTTCTACCATATATGGGGTGAGAAATTCCTGAGGTGCAAGCTGGTTTCAGGAAAGGAAGGTGCACTAGGTATCACATTGCAAACATAAGTTGCATAATGGAGTGCACCATGGAATTCCAGAAGAAAATTAGTGTCTCCTTCATTGACTACAGCAAAGCCTTTGACTGCATAGATCATGAAAAGCTATGGAATGCTCTCAAAGAAACTGGAATGCCACTACATTTGATTGTCCTGATGCTCAGCCTATACTCAAGACAAGAGGCTGCCATCAGAATTGAAAATAGAGAAACAAAATGATTCCCAATTGGCAAAGGGGTCAGATAAAGCTGCATACTGTCATCCTATTTATTCAACCTGTATGCAGAAAATGTCATATGCAGTGCAGGCTTAGACTCAAGAGGAAGGAGGATGAACATCAGAGGAAGGAGAATTAACAGCCTAAGGTATGCATATGTCACAGTCCTACTAGCAGAAACAAAGACCTGGGGCAATTACTGAAGAGGGCCAAGGCAGGTTTAAAGTTGAATATTAAGAAAATAACAATAATGACCATGGAAGATCTACAATAATTCATCCTAGATAATGACAAAAATCAAAATAGTCAATGAGTTCTCATACCTTGGGTGAAATGTTGATCAGAATGGAGACTGCAGCCAAGAAATTAGAACAAAACTAGGTTTTGGAAGGGCAGCTATGAAGTAACTGGACAAGATACTAAAATGTAAAGATATAACTGAACACTAAAGTAAGGATTATCCAGGCCATTGTATTCCTCATCACTATGTTCGGATGTGAGAGCTGGACAGTGAAGAAAACTGACATAGTAAATCAACTCATTTGAGATGCAGTGCTGGAGGAGAATGCTAGGGATAGCACAGATAGCCAAAAAGACAAGCAAATGGGTCTTAGAACAGATCCATCCAGTACTCTCCCTGGAAGGCAGGATAACTAAATTGAGGCTATTGTATTTTGGCCACATAATGAGAAGACATGAATCATTAGAAAAGACGATAATGCTAGGAAAGATAGAGGGTAGGAGAAAGAGAGGAAGACCATATGCCCGATGGATAGAATCAATTTGGGAGGCCACAGGCCTGAATTTGGAGGACCTAAGCAGAGCCATAGAGGACAGGGGGTCTTAGAGATGCCTCATCCACAGGGTTGGCATGAGTCGAGGTCAATGAGGCCAGCTAACAACAACAAGCTTTTGTGGACTCCAGCCCACTTCATCAAATGCATAAAGTGTTATCCTGAGTTGTCAATGTACACATACCCATGTGTAGGGTTGTGATGTCATATGTTTAGTTGAACTTTAAGTTCTATAGTCTGCATATGAATGGAATTGCCATACTGGATTTTACTAATACTATGTTTGTACATCAAACCAAAGAAATCTTGCCAAGTAAAACTCATGATAGATTGGCTTTAGAGCTGTCATAAGTCAACTTGAAGGTCCACAACAGCAATGACAACAATTTATTGTGTCTGCCCAAGTCTTTTCCATGTAACTGTCTTTCACTTAAACTACAAAACTGTTATTTGGAAGCTTTAATATGACAAGTATAGTTGAGCACCTTGATTTATATTCTTAAAATAGCTAGAATCTCTTGGCTGAGAATGTCCTCAGGATTTTTTGTTTTGTTTCATCCAAGATCTTTCATTACAACTAGGGGAGAATGGGTGGAGGGCACAACTAAACCAGTTGTTTTCTACAGCCAAATTTACGTTGTGATTTCTCTAAAGTATATTTCTTCTGCTTGACTTGCACTATAGGCATAGATAACTTTCATTTCAGAAGTTAGCACTTTTTACCTTTCCTTGGAGTGGCAAGGACTGACCTTGAAAAGTGACTTTTAAAAATAATACACTGTGCAACTTACTACAAAAGCCCAAACAGAATCTTGTTACCATTACTGTTGCAATTTTAAAATTATTCATGACTTTCCCTGTATTTTGTAGTTTTTAAAATTCAATCTGCAGCTTAATATTTGCAAGCTGTCCTCAAAATGCCACCCAAAGTGTCATAACCCTACAAAAATGTTTTTTTAAGAAGTCAGTGTAGGCCAATTTCATTGAAGTAACAGTGTGTGAACTTTTTTTGATTTAAACTTGTTTTACAAATAGCAATGTTATAACAAAAAGAGAGCTTGCTGGGGTGGAGTGAGACTGGAGCAGAGAGAACAAAAGGAAAGGGAGAAAACGTGGTGATAGAGAAAATGGCGATGGTGCACTATGACAACTAGAATAACTAGGACAAAGAAAAGTTTGTACATTAGACTAAAAAAGAAATAAAAGAAATAAAATTCATGAGATATAACCGAGAATTTAACTCTGGAAGATATTGGTAACTCATAGAGGAGATGACCAGAAGGAACAGATAGAGATGAAATAGAATTAGAGTGGACTTAGAGAATAAAAGAACAATAAGGGAAAATAAGTGATCCGTTTTTCTTCTTTTCCTTTTACCTTCACATGTGGATTTATAAAACCATTGCAAACTCTAGGACTGACAACCTTATTGTTTAAACACAGTTTGCCTTGGATAGCAGATCAATAAGGCAAATAAGAAGACTGGCTACAAGACTGAACTGAACTGTGACAAAGAGAGAGAGAGAGAGAGAAAAGGGGGAGGAAAGGGGACAAACTTAGACTTGAATCTCTCCTTTGCTACAGCTATATTTTTACTACCTTATTATTTGGATACAAAGACGTAATAGAGACATTTGACAGGGACAAATAAGAGACACTATATCATATAAGAGACAAATAAGAGACAGTATATTAAGTGTAGAAGACAAGTGGAAAAGTATAACAAGTAAAAGAAATTTAGAGGACAGGAAGAACAGAAGAAAACAGATACCAGAAGAAGATAAATTATACATTTTTTTTGGGGTGGTGGTAGTGTACTTTCTTTTTCATTTAAGATTTCATTGACATATGTAAACTTAGAAATGTTGGACATTTTATATTGATTTATTCTCTCTGTTATAGATGTTTATCCTTTGAAAACAAGATAGATATACTTTAAAATTCCTTCAGTAATTATAACTTCTTTAGACACTGTGCAAATTTAAAAAGTAAGATTTTCTTTTCCTTTTGTTTGTTCCTCTCTCCTTTTTAATTTCTCAATAGTGAATTAATTCTTACTTAGGGGAAACAATTGATTGAAGATAACGAGTGTATAAAATTGTTGAATTAGAGTTGATTGTTGTATAATTGATTTATTTAATACTATAAAATTGATTTATGTGAGAAGTATACATTAGTCAAGATTGTGGATGAACTTTTTGTTGTGTAGAATTTGGTAACAAATTTAATAACTATTTTATATTTAAAAGATATAATAGTACAAATATAAATTAATTAGGAACTCAAAATCTGTAGAGAACTGATTATTGTTTGCTTATATTCCAACCATCTTGCTTTTTGAAAAATCAATTTGAATATTAAGAAAAAATTAAATTTAGCTTAAAGGAAACAATAAACCAAATTAAGAAAGGGGAAGATTTATACAAAAGACAGGGGAGTCTAAATAATTTACTGACTTTGAACAATCAACAAGAATGCATAGATTAAATACAATTAGGTAGTAGAGGAAGAGAAATAAATAAAAAATAGAAACACGCAATATAATTTTTTTTAAAAAAATAAAAATAAACTCACATAAATAGCAAATTTAATATTAATTGAACAATAATCTAATTAACAAATAAATAAGTAAGTAAATATAGGAAAGTGAGGAAGAAAGGAGGAAGGGAGGGAAGACAAAGGAGAGGGAAAAAGAATAAATTAACCAAGAAAGATAAAGAGCTGGAAGAGATCAATAAAAAATAGTAATGAAAGAAAGCTGATGAATTAATAGTGGAAAGGAAGAAAAGAGAGACTGAAGAAACTAGGCGATCAAATATACAGAGGGAGGATTGAAGACATAAAATGGCAACCCTGAAGAAGGTAACACAAATTACCAATCAAAGAAGACCATTGATGGAAGCATCCAGTAAGGATAGTGATCAAATTGGACTAATACTACAAGAAATTATAAAGTCTCAGAAAGAAATTAATCAATCTAGACTGGAAATGAAACAGGAAGGAGTTGAGAGAAGAAATGAAACAAGATTTAAAGACAGAAACCAACAATTAGATAAGATTGGATAAGATCAACAAGGACATTGGGAAAATCACAGGAAAAGTGGAGAAATTAGAATCAAGAACAAAGAAAGTGGAAGGTAAAATAGAACAAATAAATCAAATGCAGAAAGAGGAACAGGAAACTCTATTGAGAGTGGAACTCAAACAGAGGGAATCTTGTTTAAAATTGAGAGGACTGCTGGAGCAAACAAATGAAAATCTGTACGAATACCTTATTCCCCTCTTAGCAAAATATATAGATGTACCTGTACATCATTTCAGTTGGGAAATTGACCGGATGTACAGATTGAACTCAAAAGTGGCAAAAACAAAGAGTCTGCCAAGAGACGTAGCAATGTACCTGGTGCATAAAAAAACGAGAGATACAATCCTTAAAAAAAAAAAAAAAACAACCTACAAAACTAGATTAGTTATTCAAGGGAATGAAATAAAACATTTTAAGCATATTCCAATGAAAATACTCAGAAAAAGAAGAGATTATATATTCTTTACAGAACAACTGAAATTTTATCGTATTTGTTACAGATGGGAAGATATTGAAGGAATAACTGTAACATGGAAGCAAAAGAGATATAAACTTGATTCAATTGAGAAGACAGGAGAATTCTGGAAGAAATACAAAAAGGAGATAGAACAAAATAAACCAAAAGGTACAGAAAATAATAAAGACGAAGGAGAAGAGGTAGAAGATGAAGTTACCTCACTAAGAAGTGGAAAGACGTATTACAGGAGAAGAGATCTAGAGGAGAAAAAGAAGAGAGGAGACAGAGAAAAGGTGAACAAGAAGAAAGAAAAAGGGGACAAGAAAGATGATGTTGCAGAAGAAGAGGAAGAGTCTAGGGGAGAAGAATCAGAGGAGGATAGGAGAAGAGGAAACAAAGGAAGAAGAGCAGAAAGGAACAAAAGAGGAAAGTTATTAGATCTAACAGTAGGTAAATGCAAAAATAACCCCTTGATCAAATTCGTGAAAAGTATTTATGAAGATACTAATGTGGAAAGTGAAAGCTTAAACTCCCCAACCAAAAGGAAAAAAAAATTCTCATTACCTCTGGAAGAAAAACTGTGATATAATCTGTTTACAAGTGACTCATATTGAACAAAAAGACATAAGTCTTCTTAAAAATCTAAAACTAGGGAAAGAATATACCTCATCTGCTAAATCTAGAAAGTAAGGAGTAGCATTATATGTAAAGAGCCAAATAAACTCAAAAGAAATATTCACAGATACAGAGGGTTACTAGATCTGTTCCTTCTAACCAAGACATTAACAATATTAAAAATAAAGAAACTCTTCCACAAATCTTATCCAACCATAATCCTATAATTTTAACTATAAAAGACCCTAAAAGAGTATTTTCATGGAGATTAAATGAAGAATTATTGTTGGATAATGATACTATCAAAAAAGCAAAAGAGGGCCTTTGCAGACTGCCAGAAATAGTGCAAATTGAGTCCACTTTAAGTGCTAGGGAATCATGGGGATTGTTTTTTTCCCCTCTGAGACAGTGAGTGTTCTATGTCAGAGAGCTCTGGTGCCACAATAAAATACAGTTCCCATGATTCCCTAACCCTAACCCTTAAAGTGGACTTAGTTTGCACTATTTCTGGCAGTCTGCAAAGGCCCAGAGACTATTAGAAATTAATTTAAAGAAAATTATAAAAGGGAACATAAAAATGACCACAATTTGGGATGCAGGGAAAGCTGTGATGTGAGGCTTTTTCATTCAACAAAATGCAATACTACAAAGACTAAAGAGAGAAAAATTATTTAATCTTAATAATTTATTAACCCAAAAAGAAAAAGAATTAGAGGAAAAAAAACCAAATAATAAAGAAGTGAATGAAGAAGTTAAAATATTAGAGAAACAAATCTCAATAGAATTGTATGGAGAAATGGAAGAGAAATTGAAAATAACTAAACAAAATAAATTTGAACATTCTAATAAACCAGGCAAATGGTTAAATTTTAAGCCAAGCAAAGAAAGAGAGGGGAAAAAACCATAACCAAGATTACAGATGGAGAGGTGTTACACACAGAACATAACAAAATAAAAGAAACCTTTACAAATCTTATTCACAATTATATAAAGAATAAAAAGTAGACTTGGAAAAGATAAAAAATTACATAGAAGAAGGGAAATTTCCAAAACTTAAAGAAGAGGATTAGCAGAAATTAAATCATAAAATTAATACTGAAAATATAATGGAAGGAAGTAAAAGATTGTAAAGAAAGGAAATCCCCAGGTCCTGATGGATTTACCGCATTATATTATAAAACCTTTCAAAAAGATTTGATAATACCATTGAAACATACAATGAATGATATTTTGGAAAATAGAATTCCTGAATCTTGGAGAGAAGCAGATATAACAGTGATCCCTAAAGAAGGAAATGACAATACAGACCCAAAAAATTACAGACCCATTTCTCTACTAAATCTAGATTATAAAATATTTACCTCAATCATGACCAATAGATTAAAAAATTGTATGAAAGAATGGATTGATGAAGACCAAAGGGGTTTTCTACAGAAACGACAAATGAGGGAAAATATTAGATAGATATTTTAGAATATTATGAATTCCATAATGATAAACTATTGGGACTCATTTTTGTTGATCTTGAAAAAGCCTTTGATTCTGTAAATTGGCACACTCTATATGAAATTCTTGATAAAATGAACCTAGGGGAAAAGTATACAAATTGGATTAAAGAAATTTACAAAGTACAAACAGCCAGATTAATAATGGAGATAAAACAGAGAGATTCCAAATAAAATGAGGAACAAGACAAGGATGCCCTTTGTCACCACTCCAATTTCTATTAGGGATTGAAAGGTTAATATTAAAAATTAAAGAGAATGAGAAAATCCAGGGAATAAGAAAGAAAAATTACCAATATAAGATTAAGGCTTTTGCAGATAACCTGGTGATCATCTTAAACAACCTATGTGAGAGCACAGAAGTATTAAGTGCATTACTGGGATCTGAAAACATAACAGGATGCAAAATTAATGGAGAAAAGTCAACAATCCTTACAAAAAACATGACAAAAAAAGGAACAAGAATTGAGTAAAATAATGGGAATTAAGACATAAAACTATGTGAAATATTTGGGAATTAACGTTTCTAAGAAAACAGCAGACCTTTATAAAAAAAAACTACAAGAAAATTTGGAAGGAGATAAAAAAGATCTGATCAATTGGAATAAACTAAATTTATCACTATTAGGTAGAATTTCCACCATAAAAATGTCAGTCTTGCCTAAGATGTTATTCCTATTCCAAATGATTCTAATCATTTCATCAGATAAACCATTTAAAGAATGGAATAAAGATATTTTTAAGTTCATTTGGAATGGGAAGAAGCCAAGGGTTAGACTGAAGGTGTTACAAGATTTAAGGGGAAAAGGAGGTTTAGGAGTCCCAAATTTGAGTGTGTACTTTGAAACATGTGCTCATACATGAGTAAAGGAATGGGTAACCTTGAATGATAACAGATTATTGGAACTATAAAGAAATAATTTAAAATTTGGTTGGCATGCATATTTGCAATATGAGAAAGAAAAAGCTAACAAAAATTTCAATAACCATTGTGTAACAAGAACCCTTTTACGAATTTGGAAGAAATATTGAAGGAAAATATATAGAAAAATTCCCCAGTAGATTTCACCCCAAGAAGCATTTCATAGCAGAAAAATAATAACAGATAATAATTGGCTTACTTATAAATCACTAATCAAACAATGGGATAAAAATTGGTATTTAAAAACACAAGAGGATTTACGAAAAGAGGGTTATGAGATTCATTGGTTTACATATTTGCAAATTAAAGATCGTTATAAATTAAATATTAAAATATGGATTTGAAGAGAAGGAAACAAATTTGGACTAAATTCTATGTGAAGAACAAGGCAAGATGATTGGAAATTTCTTCAGATGTTTATTAAATCTAGAATTAGAGGAAGAAACAGTAAAAGATGAAATGATCAAATGGATGCAGAATGTGAGTAATACAATTGAGTTTTGCAATTGGGAAAATATATGGGTTAAAGTAGTAAAATATACAATTTCGCAAGATTTGAAGGAAACCTTTTACAAAATGTACCTCTGTTGGTATATTACATGAGTAAAACTCTCAAAAATATATAAGAATGTTAACAAACTATGTTGGAAGTGTAAGAAAAAACTGGAAACCTTTTATCATTGCAGGGGGTTGGACTCGATGGCCCTTGTGGTCTCTTCCAACTCTATGATTCTATGATCATTGTTGGTGGACGTGTAGAAAAGCTAAAAAAAAATTAAAAAATGGAAATACATAAATGAAATAATGAGTAAGATCTTGAATATGAAAATACAAATGAAACCTGAATATTACTTATTAATCATATTTAATACAGAAATAGAGAAAAATATGGGAAAATCTGCTTCTACATCACCACGATAGCAAGAATACTATATGCTCAGAAATGGAAATCTGACACTATTCCTAGCAAAAAGGAATGGTTAATCAAATTATATGATGCTGTAGAAATGGATAAATTAAGACAAAGAATAAAACTTAATACTTTAGAGAAAATGAAGGAAGAATGGAACCCAGTGATTAATTATTTTGGAAGAAAGTTGAGGGGAAATAGCAAAGATAGATCTGTCTTTCTGATCAGAAAAATACAAATACAAATAATATAAAATACTTGCTACTGGTTGGTTTAAGAAGGGGAAATGTAGAAAATCTAAGAGGAAATGAGATGACAAAAGAAAGCAAGAATATGCAGAAATATATATATGTGAGAAAGAAAGCTATGAAACTGAGGACAGAGCAAGCTAGAATAGAAAGCAATGGGAAAATTAAAAATAGTAGGAAAAGAGAACAAGTTTTAAAAACTGTTACAGAAAGCCAATAAAGAATCAAATACTAAACTGTTAATTGATGGGAAGGAAGGTAGAATGGGAGAGAGTGAGAGAAGAATGTATAGAAGGTGAAAGTATGTGATATAAAAGGAAAGAATTTGAGTAGGTAGGAGGACCTGAAGAAGATGAGGGAAGAGAGGAAGAGATAGTGAGAGGGAGAGGATAGGAAGAAAGAGTTATACATGGTAGATGGAGAGAAGTGGTAGCAGGTATTAGGTGTGTATGTGGAAGGGAAAGGTGAAGGGGGAAAGAACTGTGGGACTAAGGAAAGGAAGAAACATGGAGAAGGAGAAGAACGGAAGATGGTATGGTGCAAAGTGGTTGCTGTAACAGTTTTTGTATGAAATATAATGTCACATAAGGAATTGAAACAAATTGAAAGATGACAACGAGATTTAAAGAAAATTATGATGCTTTTGTTTGATTACTATTTTTAAAGATATGTATGTATATGTGTGTGTATTCTTTTCCTATTTTGGCCATGGATACATTGTATAATGTGGAACTTGAAGTACTGATGGATGTGTTATATGGTGTGCTCCCTTTAAATCAATGTTGTTGTTGTTTGTTTGTTTTTTAAAGTCAGTGTTACATGGCATTTGTTAATATCACCTAATTTTCTCCTTTTTTGTGTTATACTTTTCTTTCTAGCAAGGACACTTTTGTATTTTGTTACTTTACATAAATCTGACATTTCAGGAGATAATTTCATCTGAATATGTCATACAATTTCAAAACACTTTTGCGTTGATGATAAAGAGTAAACATTACTGGCTAGATGGGGAAAGTAGCAATGGTACCATTCATTGGCCGAAGCCTTCCTCTTACACCTGACAAGACAAGACTCATTAAATCAGTGGGAATTACCTACATGCTGAATCACCATTCAACAGTTGATTAGAATAAGTGGATCCTGAACAGAAACACCTCAGTCTGCTCTGAAATACTTTGTTTGTGCAAGTTGCATTTGTATTGATTTGATACAGAAATCATCTGTGGCCTGCATGACACAAATTATTTCCATAGAATCACAGAGTTGAAAGAGACACAAGGACCTTTATATCCAGCCCCCTGCTATGCAGGAACTCACAATCAAAGCACCCCCAACAGATGGCCATCCAGCCTCTGTTTAAAAACCTCCAAAGAAAGAGCCTCCACCACACTCGGAGGGAGTGTGTTCCACTGTGGAACAGCTCTTACAGTCAGAACGTTCTTCCTAATGTGGAGGTGGAATCTCTTTTCCTGTAGTTTGAGTCCTAGTTTCTGGAGCAGCAGAAAACAAGCTCACTCAATCTTATACATGACGCCCCTTCAGATATTTGAGAATGTCTATCATATCACCTCTCAGTTTTCTCTTCTCCAAGTGAAACATACCCAGCTCCCTAAGTCGCTCCTCATAGGGCATGATTTCAGACATTGAATGGGAGATTAATAGTCTGTTCTAGTTGGAATTAAACAGGAGGATTCTAGCCATTATGTTACCTAGCAAAAGAAACTAGGTAACACCAGGGGTGTGTGCGGAGTTCAAACCACGCTGAGTGACACCTCAGAGGGTGGTGTACACCTGGCAGGGCAGCACATCTGATGGGACTGGAACAGCAGCTGGGCGAGTGAGGAATGGCTTCTCTTCCAGGAGCTGCACCAGACCCTAAACTGGCTCTCTGGAGGCTGCAGCACCATCTCTTAGTAGTGGTTTGCTAGCTGATGACCCACTAGCAAGGTGGCAAGCGAGTGAGGGAAGAGAAGGGCATGGCAGTCTGCTGCCCCTTTGCAGCCCTTTCTGGGCTCCCGCATTGAGTGACACTAAACTCAGAGATGCCACTGGGTAATACCAGTCAGTACTTGTAACTTATCCCTTCCAATCTCTGAGAAAATGGAGCTCTTTTACACATGCAGCCTGGCAAATGCTAATGTTTATTTTTCCGTGCACTTTCAGTGAGCAGCTAATCACAGTTCCTGATTAGTAAAGTTACACAACTGATTTGTGCTTCTAAAGAAATGGTTGTTGCACCCACCTTTTCAGGACTTTGTTTGAAATATCATAATAGTTACAAATATCATTATAGTTAATATGAGATGTCATTTGGGGGACATGTAAAAGGTGACCAAATTATCCCCGTAGCAAGAAAATTCTGAAACAGATTGATCAAAAGTAGCTCATATGGAGGATCAATTCAACTTCTGAGCAGTGCGGTTCAGAAATTACCGTTGCAGTTTCTGCTCAGTTCAAAAATGACCATTGATCAGCCTCTGCTGTGTTCTCAAATCAAGGTTCTTGCTGCCTCCAGTTTGATAAAATGCTGTGAGAATTTGGGTTTATCAGTATCCATTTGCCTGCCCCACCCCCACCAGCCAACGTCCCTTTGGCTGTCAGTGCTGTTCCTATTGGTATTTGGCCTTGTAGTTTCAAAGGACTGTTGTTTTAAATCAAAGGGCTCTCTTTGCTCTTTCTGACAAGTTTGGGTGTCTGACAAAAATGAAATATGGCTCTGTTCTCTGTCTAAATACTTTCCAGGTTCCATCCAGCACTTGGCTTGATGGAGAGGATCCAAGCAATTGCTCAGAACGTCTCAGACATCGCAATGAAGGTGGATCAGATTCTTCGCAATAGCCTCCTAAATGGAAAACGTAAGAGCATTATTAGCTTTTCAAAAGATGACAGCAGCCTTGGTTTATTTTATGCTATGATGGAAGGGGCTTGACTTGAACCTGGATTCTCTGGGCCTGTGTTTTAATTGATGATCATGTCTTCTACTCAAGCCTGAGTAAGCAAGCTAGGTTCTTTCCCCCCCAAATCTTCTTCCTCTGGGTTTGAAGTCAGAGTATATACTTTTTCAGAAAAACTCCACCCTGATATCTCTTTTTTCTTTTTAAGAAGGATGAGTTACAGAAATAATATTCTGATATAAATCTGTTATGCTTTCTATAACTGTGCCAAACATATGGGATAATGATTTAAAATGACAGAATTAAATGATTCTAAGTTTCTGTTTTCAGTACTGTTCTGGTCCCAGTGGTTTATAAACTACCGGTAGTTGTTATGAATTTTAGTCAGCACCTAAGAACATAGCTACCACATGTTAGGATATGGATGGGTTATACAGTCAAAGGTGAAATGTAGAGATGTGTGTGTGGAATTTTCCTCATGAGAACAACATCTAGGGAAACAAAGTGAATCTAACACCAAATGGCCAAGAAGACATAAACATGTACTTTCCCAAAGGTACAACTCATAGACACAGACTTTGTTATGAGAAAGGCTTGATAGCAGTATCCAAAACATCGTTAGGCTGGGAAAGGAACCACATGGTGGATGATGGACAGCAAGAGGCTGGCTTATACATCATACAAACATTATCCAATCAACATAAAGTTAACACCTAAAAGGTGGAGTATGGGAAGGGCCTAGAGAAGCCTTTGTTTAAAAATGTTTATTATTCAAGATGTGAGTGCACACGTGTGTCTGTCTGGCAGTGGTTTCAACTGCAACAAGTTGGTATCCTAAGCTTTTGGGTTTGTTAAAGATGTAGTCTCTCATGGCTGAACTGGATTAGTTCATCACAATGGATTTTACTTAGTTATCTTATTTTTCTTTTATATGCATTAATAAACTATGCTTTTGGACTTTACAATGTGTCTTCTTGACTGAGGAAGACAGGATCCTGAAGAAGGGAAGCTGAGCCAGTTGATGGTAAGAGATACAAAGTGGCTGTGGATCACAGCAGCCAGCTTGTCCTGCAGATTCTGCTGGGTGTCAAAGAGCAACACTGCAACATCCATCATCCACACACTGACACCACATTCTTATAATGGGGAAAAGAACCATCTATAATGTCTTGAAGTTCAAAGAACACAAAAGGCTCTTCTCTGATATGTTCTCCTTTACAGTCATAGCCCAGTTTAGTGGATGCTGTATTTCTTATAGCCCAGTATTTCTTATAACTGTTAGTTAATTTTAAATCTAGCCCTAGTAGCATTAACAAACTGTTATCTGATGATCTGAACAAAATAGTCTTCTGAATCTGCATCTTGTTATGTTAGTACTGAAATGTTTGTGTGATCCACTTAGGGCTTTGGGTATGTTGTGTGATTGACTGTCTCAACCAAAGTGCTACTGAAGTCAATAGAATTACTCCAGGAATGAAACACTAGTGGACAACTTCCCTATCCCAGTTTCTCAACTGAAAGCCCCAGTATCCTGCCCCATGGGACACCCCAGGAAACCAGTTGTACAGATGGCACAACCTGTGCAAATTCACTGGTGTTTCCTACCATTTATGTGGGATTGGAAGGTGATGGAAATTAGCAGAAAAATTACTTGTATCGATACCACAGGGACTGGAAGATCTCAACCAGCTCATCTCTCAAGGCAGTCTGGGCATGTCCTCAGAGTATTTGAGAACCTTCTGTGTTCAATGCTAGTTATACCTACATGCCTCGAATTGAGATCAGCAGTACTTCCATACTTTGGAAAGGGGTTGGCAAAACTAGATTTGTCATTCTCAGGGCTAGCTACAGGGGCAGAAGGCCAAAAGAAGAGGTTTGCCCCACAATAAGAATTCTGCATGAATTTGTCCTTCAGTCCCTAAGTTCCTAGCATTGCAGAGAGTGCGAAACTGAAAATTATTCACACCTAGAACTTTGTGTTCACATTCCCATGGGAACTTTGCTTGTGCCTGCCCCTTTTCTGTGGATGCCTAAACTGCATTTCTAAACATTCAGCTGCTAGACAATTTGGGAATGGAAGGAAAATTTCATGCTGGGTGGGGGAGAAATATTATTTGGCAGCCCATGCTGTCATTTTGTCTCCTCCTTTTCAAAATTACACTCCTGACCATTCAGTCTATGAGGAAATGGGGAAAGGAAGTACTCAGTCTGCCTTGACTTAACTCCCCTTGGTCCCACATAGTGCAGTAGAGCCAGCAATGTGGGGAGGAAGAGGCCTTCCATTGGCTTTGCACAAGTCTTCTGAGGAAGGAAGAGTTCAGCAAAGCTCTTGATAAACAGAGGACCGTACATCTCTAGCAGCAATGCTCACTATCAGAACAGCCCCGGCACACGAGCCAGCGGCGGCAGTGCTTGGAGGCCTTCTCCAGCCCTCTCCAGCCCTGAGGAGAAACACCTGAGGGACGCGCTGACTGAGAGCCGGGAGGTACTTTGGTGGGGGGATAAAAGCCCCCGCCTGGGACCATCTCTCCCCCGGCACACGAGCCAGCGGTGGCAGTGCTTGGAGGCCTTCTCCAGCCCTCTCCAGCCCCTCCAGCCCTGAGGAGAAACACCTGAGGGACGCACTGACTGAGAGCCGGGAGGAACCTTGGTGGGGGGATAAAAGCCCCCGCCTGGGACCCACCTCCGGTCCGCCTATATAACGCCGCTGGAGAACACCCTCGCCGGCACCACGTTATGGCCACGGAGGTCTGTTTTGTCATCTTACAGCTCCCAGCGGACCATAAGACAAGAAATTATGCATCTTTTAAATTGTATTTTTAGCTATTGTTATTTAATTTGTTTGTATGTTTGGGGGGATGGGTGGGTGGGTGAAAGAGGGATGGGGTTTCATTTTGATTTATTGTTTTGATGTTTTATAATGTTGTACGCTGCCCTGATTGCCTGGCAGAGGGGCAGGATATAAATAAAAATTATTATTATTATTATTATTATTATTATTATTATTATTATTATTATTAGCAAAGCCGGCTCCTCAGTCAGCAGCAGCACATTGCAGGGAGGGCATGATGCTCCACTGACAGCACATATCCATTGTGAAAGCACTTTGCATTTGCCCTTCTCCCTTCAACAACTTCAGTCCCTGGCTCCCTGGGTATGTTTGTTAACCCAGAGTGCTCCCTCCCCTCCTTTCCAGTGGTTTAATGGGCTAAGGAAGAGGATTACTAGAGAAATCACTTTAATCATGCAACAATGATGTGTTTGTTTCCTCCTAATCCACCCAAGAAAATAATCCCCAACCGACCCCATTGAAAACACTTTCCCTTGAATCCCAAGAGAGTAGTGCCCTTAAACCTCTCCTTTCAAAGCTCCACTTATTCACCTTTTTTGTTCCTTCTCCTTGTCGCCTGTGGCAGACTCTCTCCTGCTGCAGGATGTTTTGTAGTTGACTTCATTGCATTTATGGATTTTAGTATTATTATTTTTTACCTGTAGCAAGATTCCCACAGTCTGCCTTTCTAGTTTGCCATAAAAGAACAGGACAGTTGCCACAAGTGTTGTTCCACTGCTAGTCTGTGAATTTCCAAACCAGGGGACCAGTAGGCAGCAGCCACTATTGGGACCCTACCTCCCCACAACTGCAGCTACTGCAGTTTTATAACTAGTCACATCATAACTTGTTACATCCTGTACCCAGGACAACCTTCCATTTACAGAGAGACAGAGACACACAGCCAAAACAACAGAGGAGATGAATGACAAATTAACTGCACACTATTAAGACTTCCCCTTTAAACTGCAAAGTTTTTCCAGAGTCCTCTGTGAAGTTACACAAATTGGATCTCTTCAGCTTTAGGGAGAGAGTCCTTGGAAACTTTCAAAGGGGTAGGAAACAATTGGCCTGCATCCCATCCCTCAAGAGGCATGGCTTTCTTGTATGAGCCTTGAGGAAAGGAAAAGTGCTTCCTTGTCCTTTTATCACTTCATAAGAATGTCTCTCTCCACAACTTCAGCTTTTCTAGCTTTATAACGTTTTTTCTAAGTTTGACTTTCAGTGGTGAACCTTCAGAATTTATCTTTGTCAAAACAGTGCTTTTTTGTGCTCAAACCCAGCTGTGTGGATGTCAAGGGGGTCAGTGAATTCATTCTGGATTCTAGTCCAGACTTCAAAGCCCTATCCTCAAACAAGTTCAGCATCTTGGATAACTGTGTGTATTAAAGTTTGACCTAAAACCCACTGACATGAGCTGTATCTATACTGCCTTGAGTCCCTGTACTGGGAGGAAGGCAGGCTATAAATATACATATTAAACATAAACATAATAATAATAATACTGCAGAATTAATGCAGTTTGACACCACTTTAACAGCTATGGCTCAATGCTATGGAATTCTGGGATATGTAGTTTTGAGAGATATTTGGCCTTCTCTGTTAGTGAGCTCTAATGCCACAACAAATGACAAATCCCAGGTTCCATAGGATGGAGTCATGACAGTCAAACTGCATTAATTCTGCAGTGTGGCCATAACCTTGGAAGATCCAGGGTGGATCCTATGGCTTGGGAGCTGGATACAGCTGGCCAGGCCTTCCCAACTATGGACGTTATCACACATGGGCCAGTTTCGTTGTTAAAGAGATAATAAAGTGGAAATGAAGCATCCCGAAAAGAAAGCGAAAATAGGGCTTAATTACACAAAAGCTTTTCACACGTAATTACAGTAATAACGGAATTAAGTTAAAAGCGAAAAAAAGCCGTTTTTGACTTTCATACACAAGTGAAAAAACCCATACATGTACTGGAAATGAGTGTGTTTTGTGACAAGATTCCTCCTTTTTCCTGGGCAGGTCCTGCATTTCATTCAACCTTCTCCCCTCTCCAGGATGAAGTGTCAAACTGTCCTCCATTTGGAGCAGGAGTAAGAAGCATGATTTCTGGGGGACATTTTGGAAATTCCTCCTGGACAGGTTGAAAAGGAGGGTGCTTTCTGGAAAAGGAGGACGCCTGGTGTTTTGGGGGGAAGGAGAGGCAAATTAGGAAAGGGGCGAGGGAAGAGGATGAGGAGAAGCAAATGCCACCTGAGGACTTGGGTTGCTGATCTTTTGCCTTGTGGAGGAGGAGGAGGGAGTGATTGTGGAGTTCCTTGCCTTGCCTTGCCTTGCCTTGCCTGCTGGTGCCGTGCAGTGTGTGTGTTGTGTGGAGGGATGTGTGTGTGGGAGCTGCATCCAAGAGGGAGGGAGGGAAGGAAGGAGGGGTTGGCAGCTGCCAGTGGCTGCATTGCAGCCAGATCCTGGCAAGACACACACACACACACAGAGGGACAGAGCAGGTGGTGAAACCGGCTAAATATTGGGGATCTGGGGAGCAGGAAAGAGGCTTCCTGGGGCTAAGGGCAGAGGAAGCCAAAGGATGATGGTTTTCTTCATCCTTTGATGAAGGAGAAAGTGGAGAATGTTTGACGGGCAAGCAAACCAGGAAGTGAAAGCAGCCCCAGAGGACCATGGGAAACGGGAAGAAGCCTTAAAGGAGATTTGTTTGTGCGTATTTGCTTTTCACATTACAGTAAATGTGAAATTACTGTAATTTCGCAAATGCATTTCCTCTAAACTCCCGAATTTCAAAAGATCTCAGATAACACCAGTTTCTGTCCAGTTTCTGTCCAGTTTCTGTGCAACGTCATGTGAAATCGTGAGGCACAAATCCAGTTTTTGTTTGGGATTTGTGTGGATTAACCAACAGATTTGCCCCGTGTGATAACGTCCTATGTGTGAATCTGTCAAGATCTTGGCCAAAGCCTTATCATCTCAGGAAGACAAGGGATGATGGAAGGGAGTTCCATTGGGAGCCACTGCTTTTTATTGCCTAAACTGCCTTGAAGTGATGTTTCCTGACAGGAATGACCTTTGACATCACACTTCCAACAAAAATCTTCCTTTTTGCTGCTGGTCAGAGCAATAAAAGGGGAGATATGGGGAGAGGAGGTTCAAATTTTACATCTCACCACCACTAAACTGAAACAAAGAAGGGACCACATCCCCAGCTGAATCAGCTCTATGGAAGTAGGAAATGAGAGCAGTCTGTCCTTGTTTTGCCAGCACAATTGGATTTCTTATGGCCAGTAGGGAATCTGATCAAGCTGGCAAACCAGAGACAAATTGCTCTGATTCACCAGCTGGAACTGCTATCAGCATATGTGACAGAATGAGTGTGTGTTTGTGTGTGCATATTCATGTATGTGTGTGAGAGAAAGGGCTCACCTACTTTTGCTTTGTCCCTTTTGCTACTACACGTAATAGCAAACTGACCATTGCCCTAGATTTCAGTTCTTTTACTGGTGCTCCTCAGAATTGCTTCCCTCCCCATCCCCTCTCAGAGGACACTTTCTTCCTAATATCATCATGCTGTTCTTGCCAGACCAGACTTCATACCCTGCCACTTGACCATTCCTCTTTTCTTTAAAGAGCCTTATTATGTAGTCTGGGAAATAAAGCCTTTGCCTTCCTGAAACGAAGACTAATACTTTGAAATTGTAAATGAGTTTCATTATGACAATTAATGTGGCAGATTCAAAAGCATTTTCCGACTAGTTGTCTCACTATGCTGTCAAGCTGTGACCCTCAAGTATTAGGTATTGGCTTTTCTGCTCATCCTTTTTCATTCAGCTGTGGCTCCATGTTCCAAATGGCTTTTGCTGCCATCTCTCCCTGAACATGAGGAGAAGTGCGAGGAAGTCAATAAAATATTGTCTGTTCCTGTTCTATTATCAATTTTTAATGTCTGTCTTTAGTCTGCAGCTAAGGTTCCTAATGAACCAGGGTGGCAAAGACCTTATTTAACACTAAAGATATGAATAATTGCAAAGGTTTCAGCAATTTGTTCGTGAAAACAAATGGAACACATTATAAATAGTTTATAACACCCTTGCCAGTTTCCTTCTTTTAGCTTTCCCACTGCAGGAATAATAGAGAAATATCCAAAATTGGGTTTGACTGGCATCCCAGAGCACTTTGCCTGGTAGTAGTTAGTTTTTGTGTGACTGCTGACTCCACTGCCCAAGTCCACTGGCATCCACTGCCAGTCCCTAGATACCCTGTCTCTGCTGCACCTTTTCCTTGCTGTTGCACCCTCTTCACTTGCCTTGTCTGAACAAGTGGTGGAGAACAAGGAAATCGAAAAGTAGCTTTTGCACCCCCTTCTTTTTCTATTTCTTTGGGAGGTGATACCAGCTGGCCTGGAGGAAGGGCCTGTTGGTGGATCCATTGCCATGGAATGGTGAACCAGTTTTAGGGCCACTTGTCCTGTTTTTGTAAACACCCAGGAGAGTACACTTTTAGTTCAAGAAACAAAGGAGAAACCAAGCCAATCCAGGTTCATACACAGAGGATACAAATGAGCAAAAGAGTGGGGAAAATAGTCATGGAAAGCAGTCCAAATAGGATCAAAAGCGAGTCAGGGAGTAAACAAAGCGAAGAATCCAAAAAGCTAGCCAAGGTTCAGTAAACTAGAGAGCAGGGGATGCAACGATGTCAAAGACAGTGGCTACACTACTTTGTAGCCAGCTGAAACTGGCTCATTATCCAACTATTTCCTTTTTTAAGGCCAGCCAAGCCCATGCCTGTGTTGTTGCTGTTTTAGTCTGTAATGCTCCAAAGGATGAAGTAGCTCCACCTCCAGCTTCCTTTCTTCAAAGTCAACATGTGATGGTTCGGGCTCTGATTCCAGGGCAGGGTTACTGCTCTGACTCTTGACTAGACCCTCCCATCTATGCTTACTTCTTCCCCTTCCTCCTCTGAGTAGGCTTCCTCCAGGTAGGACATGTCACACTCCTCCAGAGCTGCTCCATGCTACTTGGGAGCTCTTCTACTGCCCAGTCTCTATTGGGAAGAGGGTCCAGGGTCTGAATGGCCCTGTAAAACCTGGAGACACTGCAGGGGGAGAAACTGTAAAACTAAGAGCTACCCCTGCATTAATGAATCCACTAGCCATCCCTGCCCAGAAGGAGAGGCTAGTGAATGGATAGTGATCAGTGAAAGACAAGAGGAAGAGTAGCACAAGGGTGATGATTGCTCCTTTCAGCAGTAAGGGAGGAAACCAGTAAGATAATTTTGCCCAAGCACTCCTAAAACTTGGAAATGACATTGTCTAGTTTTGATAGAAATGAGCCAGAATGAAATTTGACTGTTCTGGATTGTAACGGCATCATATACCTAATTTATTTAAACAGCATACAGTCATATCTACTTTATTATACTTTAAATGCCATGATGCCATCCTGTGAATTTCTAGTTTCTTGAGTCATGTAATATTCTCTCCTAGATTGCTCTTGTGCCTGTCTATAAAGAGTTATTGGTTATATGAGACTGGTAAAATATACATATCTTCAAAAACAAACAAACACACACACACACCCAACCCTTGGGCATTCTGGCACCCTTGCATAACCTTCACCAGGAACAGGAGTGGAGCAACATTTGTCCTCCAGATGTTTTGGACTTCCAATTCCAGGTAGCCTGAGGCTGCACAGTCAATGATAGGGGGTTATGGGAGCTATATTTATATAACTCACCCTTTACCTATGGAATAGGTAGCTACAGTGAGGGTGTGGATGTAGCTGAAGAATGAATGGTTTTGTGGTTAAAGCAAGTGTAAGCAAATGTCTCCTCAAGCTGTGTGGAGTGTGGGGGTGGGTTTGTTTCATAAGTGTTGCAGCTCTGAAATTCTGAGTTTTCTTCCTTTTGTGATAGTAGTGGTTGTCATTGTTTTCCCATTGGATGGTTCTGTTCTTAACTAACTGCTAGCCCAATTTTCTGCTGCAGCTTGAAAATGTTTATATTGTGAAAAGCTTTCAAGTATCCCCTTAGACATGCAGCTCTCATTTGGCACAGAATCTGGGGATGGCCAATTGCTTTAGGTAAAATCAGGGCCAGCCATTAAGATGCCCAATTTTTGAGAAGCAGAAATATGAGACTACAAAGCAGGGATGAGCCAGGAAGCTCTTTTAACTTCCTTTTGGCTTTCATTAATGTTGGAAAGGGAGGTACAGATTTTTTTTGATATGCTTTCAGCTGCCTCTTAAAACGTCATTAATCCACATTGGAACACTAGAAGGAAGCACATGAAAGTTGTTCAGTGGTGATTTCTAAGGGTCTAGGGAAATATGCAATCCTTGAGCGTGATCTAGGCCACAGGATACAGCATCTAAGCCCATTCTGAGTAGCTCTTAAGGAGAGCCCCTTTATATACCTTTTCTATAAAGCTCTTCCATTAGCACGCAGTCCTATGATTGTAGGAAATGGGTCACTTGAAGACTCGCTGCTTTGGCTCAGCCATGGGGGAAAATGTGGCCAAATCTGGATGTTTTATACTCAGATGTCACGCTCAGGGCTGCCTGAGCTGTGTCCTATGAGCCCAGTTTTCTGAAGCCATAAGAGGTCCATGTGTGTCAGAGAGTGTACTTTTCTGAGTGTGCGAGGGCTTTTCGGACACTTCTGTCCAAATCACGGTTAGGTGGTCAGAACTTTAAGAAAAGGCAAAAATGTGAGGCCCAGTTACTTCCCTGTTCAACAAAAGGTTCTCCATCACCATCTACACAAAAATTAACAAATGAACATTTCATTGAGCTCTTAGAATCCAAGGCAAATATGCTGATAGAAATGCTTGTGTGATTTGAAGACTTGCTGAGTGGCCTTTCTGATTTTCTACTACAAATGGAAGTGATCCATGAGGCCACAAATAATTTGGTGCTCATGGGGTGCTGGCCCAGGAAATAATTTTAAAAAGAAAACTAGGCATGACCTGGCAGGGACTGGTGAAGTGGAACCCAGACCAGGTCTAGGTATGGATTCATAGACAGGGAGTCCAGCAGAGTCAGGATGCCTTAGTACAAGACTAGTCATTTTTCATGGTCATTTGGTAACTCAAATGTGTGTGAGTATAGGATGCCAGCAATTGCAGAAGGTAGCACAATTTGCTTTTTCAATAATGGTGATAACTATAATCTTCCTTTTTAAAAGCTGGCATTCTTAGAAACCCAACTTCTGCACCACAGTCCAGGTTCTCAGCTAAATCCTCTCCCTCTTACATACATACCCTATGTATATCTGTACTCAACAGCAATAGAAGGCAGACGGGACCAGTGTGAGGTGCCAAGGGATGCCAAGTACCCTGACTGCTCTGGAAAAGTGGAGGTGAGTAAGCAAAATTCAGAGTCATGCTCCCACATCAGAATAAATGTGGAAAAAGATAATGCTGCTTTCTGGATGGCAATTTTAAAAAAGAAAGAGGACATTTGTGGATCTGTGCACTTTTCCAGAGAAAAACAAAATTGTTAAAAAGCAGTTAGCAATGATGGTTCCCATGTCACTGGGGTGGTGAATCTGGTCCTAATTTTAGTCTAAACTTTAAAGGAACTGCCCAAGATGCTGAAGCCCAGTTGGGGAAAAGATTCAAGACCTTGGCTAGCTTCTGGATTAAAATGTGGAATGGATTTATCAGCCCACTGACATGGGATCCACCATATAATGGGGTGTCAGATACAGTCAGAACCTCACCATCTAACTGGAACTTAACTAATGAGGTATGAATTTTAAGCCCATTACAGTCTACTAAGCAGTGGCAAGGAGAAGCAAAAAGTTCAGATGGCTCCTATCCTTGATTACAGTTTGACAGTACCAAGGTAGAAGGACCTTACATGCCTTGTTAGCTTCTGCACTGCTCCACTCATTGAGCTGAGAGATATACATGGGCTTTGGATCTTCCCATTCTATCCCTTCCTGCTCCCCTCTAATAGCAGAGTATGACTGAAGACTCCCTGGTTTAATTGACCACAATTACAGTTTGCATCAGAACCAGTAGAATAACCAGGTTTGAAATCAGGATCTGAAATCATGGCTTGAATTGAAGTTGATTAAAGATTCAGGTCTGTTTGGATTTAAATTTTCTAGTTCTGATTTAAGAGGGAACTAGTTAAAACTAATCTGAACTCAGTTCAAAAAGTATTTCATCATAGCATGTCAAAAAGGGGTGAATGGAAGCTCTGCAGAGGGTCAGGGTAAAAATAAAATTTTCTTCTTATTATTATAAGTACAAGGTCTGAGAACACAGGGACAAAATTCACACATGTCTCTGAGATATTTGTGCCTAACTTGGACCACAGTGAAAGGATAATGGCTTTGCTGAAGATGAACAGGATGAAGTTATACACCGTTAATGGGAGGCATGCACACTATTGTTGTTTCTGCTTCTGTTAATATTGATAATCATCATTAAATACCCACTCTCTGCTCATCCTTTTTGCCATTGCTGTTTATATTGTAGCTCTGCTGATGGTGATTATTGTCTTTGTTAGTGTCTCAGCTGGTGGCAGTTTCCACTGGTTCCCCAATAACAGGTCGAAGGAGGGATGGAAGCTTTGTCCTGATTTTCAGTTGTTTCAGAATAGTGCTATGCCACCATTCTAGTCTAAATCCTGTTGTTAATTCTGACTAGAGTAGACCCATTAAATAAATGTGATTTACCTATTTGTTGACTCAGGATTCAACCATTTGAATTTAATGGGCCTACTTTAGTGAGGACCAATGCAATAAAATGGTTCCTACTTATAAATGGCTGAAATACTGTTGCCTTGCTTCATCAGCTCATGTAAAAATGAACTCTGCAGGTGGAGCATTTCACAGGGGTGCAATAATTTGTAATGATGAAGGTTTTTTTAAAGGGTATTCATAAACATTAAAACACCATATTCTTTAAAAAGCAAGCAACACACAGTTACATCTTAGGTAAACCAGAAATCCATAAAAGTGGAGGATTAACAGACAAACCCAGAAGAATTTTATCTTTCTGCTGGTTGATGTACTATTAGAAGAGGAGAACAGTTAATATTTCCTATTCAAAAGAATCAAGAATGGGCTAGGATAATGAAATAGCAAAAACAAATATTCACAGGGAGGGAGGGAGGTTACATGACTCCTTTGTGTAAAGCCTTAGCAACTAGGTTACCCTGCCTTGCATGATTAATGTGCTAATGTAGCATTTACATCTATATTAATTATTCATAAGCTAGCAATTGTGAGGAAGCTCCAATAGATTTATTGCATTGCTTGTTTTACTCTGGAGTGTTATCTCTAGCCTGGGGAATAAACTGAGCACTGCAACCTGATGCATATTTCAGACTACATTTTGCTTAGCAAAGTACATAGCCTTGACTTGAACACAGGACTAGGGATGCAAATCTGCTTGTTTCATTCTCAAACATAGGGCTGAACAGGTTTTTTGCAAAACATTCTATTTTGTGGAAATAAAAAAGGTTATTGCACAGACATATTGCCTCCTGCACAAAATACAGTAGTTTTGTACTTTGTGCAAGTTCAACACGCTTTGTACAGAATGTTGCATTTTGCTGAAAATTATCAGGGACAATCCAAGGAATTTAATTGTTATGTTTTGTTAATTTTGTAAGTTTTGACAGTTAATTTATTTTTTTCAGTCTTTTGTAATGTGTTGAGACACCTTTTCATACAAGGATGAGAAAATTTGCAAAATGTTTTGCAGATGTCTACGCAGCATAGGTATTACATTGGGTGGTAGTATGTTGGAGTACAGCTGTGTATCTACACACATATTTTAACTGAAGACTAATTAATTATACACACACGAGGAACATGAACCATTTTTTAAACCTACATGGTACTGATTGAAATATTTGACAAAAGGAATTAACTGCTAGATTAACAAGACACAAATGTGCATTACTCTGATTGTCCCAGTTACATAGCGGTCACTTTCTGCCATCTCTTTCCAAGGCTGGGTTAAATTTTAAATGTAATTTAATTGTTGGAGGCAGTAATTCGATCTTCTGTCTGGGTGATTGGTGTGTTTTACATATTGGGAGTAGAAGGCTGTCTCCTGAGTGGGTTCGTTTGTGTAGTTAAGTTTGGAAGAGGCTGGCACCAGCAATTACAGAGGATGATAAATCTACACAGAGGAGCCTACGGTTATTGCTTTGCATGCAGAATCACTTCCTGAGAACTGTACTAAATTTCCACCTCCCTAGCATAAGGATGATCGCTCTACTTTTCTGTGCCAGTATGCCTCTATGCTGATCTCTCACTTTGCCACTTTTGACACATACAAGCCAGCATGCTTTTGTTCTGGTGAGTGTTGCAAAATTTACTTGTTTGCTGTGCGATGAACCATGTGGTGCTGACCACAGTGATAAGCAGGATAAGCTTTGTGAGAGGCGAACTCACAGATGCTCCCACAGTTTCTTGGCAAGATCTCCTCTGCATTTTAGCAAAAGCATTTATGAGGTGAAGGAAGTGTATTCAATTTTTTTTACAGCTGTTTCTCATGTGACATTTCACTTGCATATAGGAAAGGAACACTTAAATTCATGTATGAATTTATACATGTATGTGTATAAGTGCAGCAATTTTATCCCCTTTATTAGTGTCATGAGCAAACTTTTATCAGAATTTTATCTCTTCTGCTTCATGTGTCAAATGGAGTGGATTCTGGTCCACAAAAAGCTCATGCCGTGTAATCAATCTGTTAGTGTTTAAGGTGCCACAGGCTTCTCTAGTGTTTCTGTTACAATAGACTAGCACAGCTACCCCTTTGGTAGTCTAGTCACTCTGAACTGTTTGTACAGTTTCTGTTGAACAGAATTTGCTCCCGTGACAAAAAGGTCAGGAGACATTTTGTCAGCTACACCAACTGCATCCTCTCAGTTGTATCCTCCCTTTAACAATAAGCAGAACTGTCTTGACATAGGGCCTTTGCAGACTGCCAGAAATAGTGCACATTAAATTGAGGCACTGCCCTGGCTCAGTGCTAGGGAGTCATGGGAATTGTATTTTTTTCTGGGACATTGAGTCTTCTCTGTCAGAGAGCTCTGGTGCCACAATAAATTACAGTTCCCATGATTCCCTAGCACTGAGCCAGGGCAGTGCCTCAATTTAATGTGCACTATTTCTGGCAGTCTGCAAAGGCCCATAGACTCTTTGTCAAAAATTTCCCTGTGGGGGGTTGCAGACTGCCAGAAATAGTGCAAATTGAGTCCACTTTTAGGGTTAGGGTTCGGGAATCATGGGAAATGTATTTTATTGTGGCACCAGAGCTCTCTGACAGAGAAGGCTCAATGTCTCAGGGGGGGAAAAAAACAATTCCCATGATTCCCTAGCACTAACCCTAACCCTAAAAGTGGACTCAATTTGCACTATTTCTGGCAGTCTGCAACCCCCCATACTGTATCATATCCCTTGATGAAATCAAAAAAGATCAGCCTTGAGAAATCTGAGGCTCTTCTTGACTTCAATCCAGATGTTAAGCCAATGATTGCTTGGTAGCATTTATTTCACTTAAAAACTAATTTGACTACAACATTTTGAGGGCTTGCCTGATAACCCATTTGTCTTGCAGTGGATGAGGGCCAGATGGACATCAGACCCCTGCTATGCATTTTTTGGTGTGGATGGCACAGAATGCTCATTCCTCATCTACCTCAGTGAAGTTGAGTGGTTTTGCCCTGTGCTGCCTTGGCGGAATCAGACAGCAGCTACACCTTCCACAAAGCCACCTCCCCCGGTTCAGGTGAGACTTGTAGGAGTCAGACTGTGCTTGTGAAGCAACACTGGTTCACAGTAGGCTTTAGCACATTTTTAAAAGAGATGCTCCCTCAAGTGGTGAAAGGTGCCTGTTTGTCATAGTGTGAAATTGTCCCCATACAAATAGTCTGCATTTAACCTGCTTTGTTTTCTGGTTGGTCATTGGAAGTTAAATGCAGGCTTAATTTACAAGTCAAATTGCAGAGGCACACATCTCTGAGGAAATCCTGTTGTGCAAGGGAAGATAGGTAGATTGGATTCATTTGGGAAATACGCATTCCTCTTAACTTCTTGTTTGACTTTCAGTCACCTGTCTATTTTCTTCTGAACCCTGTTGGATTAAATGTTCTAAGGATGTTATCACACGGGGAGTCGCGGGGAGAAAGTGGAAATAAACAGGCACGAGCAGAAGTCTTTAATTTACAGGATTTGTCCCGTTCCGCCTCGTCTGATAACTAAATCCGAATTTAAAAGGGGATTAATTCGAATGAAAACCTGATCTTTTCATTTTCGGGATTTTTGAGGATTTGAAAAGATCAGGTTTTTGTTTGAATTAACCCCCTTTTAAATTTGAATTTAGTTATCAGATGAGGCGGAATGGGACAAATCCCGTAAATTAAAGTCTTCCGCTCATCCGGTTTATTTCCACTTTCTCCCTGCAACTCCCTGTGTGATAACGTCCTAAGTCTAAGAAAGTACTAATAGATGGGAGGATGCCAAGAGAAAAAAGCTGTGCCAGAAAGTCTCTTTGTAAAACAAACAAACACAAACAAACAAATAAAATTTCTATAGCAGGAAAGCCACTGTTGATATGGAAAGGGCAGAAGGAAAATGATAAGTCTAGACAGGACATGGACATTCATGTCGATTAGTCAGGACTTTCCACCTTCACTGAAACAGGGCTAAGTGCAGTTAGGAATACAGCTTGGAAGATTTAATTTTTGGATTACAGCTGCCAGTATCCTCCAGCCAGTATGGCCATTCAGGGATTCTGAAATCTTGGGGCCTGAAAGAGAAATTTCCTTAAGTCTGGTAAGGAAGTCCTTAAAATTCACGAGGCTTCTGTGTGACTTGCTGTAAATCTGCTCCTTTCCTTGTAGCCACTCTTTTTGGAAATGTGTTGGACTAGTGTTGGTACTGCCAGCCCACCCCTTTTCTTTGAAGAATGCCTTAGAGAAAAGGGGGAAGTTATCTGGGGCAATCTCTTCTTCAAGTGGCTGCAGGAGGTTGAGACCTCCACTCCCTGGAGGAGGAGGAGGAGGAGGAGGACATTGTTATGTGTGTGCACATGCATAGCTATCCTCTCAACTCTTCCAAGCCACCTTTGTTGAGATTTTTGGAATACTACGTAGTCAAAAATATTATAGGCATAAAACAAGAATACTTAAGGGCAATATCACAGAAGCCCATTTTCCTGCTCCCCAGACATCCCTCTCTAACCTCCTTCCTCCCAGTGTATAATGAAATGAAACTTGATTCCAGTCCTCCCTTTCCTGCAGTTCATAAACATCTATTAAAGATAAAATTACCTAATAACTGAGTAGAACCCCAGCAAATGCTGCAAATGGTCACTTCTTAGAAATTTGGATGGAATTTAGGAGTAATATCAGCTTTGCTTTCCAAGGTGAAATGATATTGGACAATATTTAAGGTATTGAACTGGAAGGCAATATTGACATACCAATTTTATGTGTATTTTGAAAGTGTTTGAATCTCTTTCTTGAGACATCCAGATTGTTACCCCCTGGGCATATTGGAGCATCATTCCCTTTAATACCAAAATGAGGTGGTGAGTGCTGATGGGATAATAACTGAAACAGTACTGCTGAAATCCACAAGAGAGAGCATTTGAATGCTCAGGAAAACCCTGAAGCTTGCAAAAATATTTAAGGTGAAAAACCTTGGGGAACAGCCATCTGCCCTTTGCAAATGCAGCCCATCAAGAACTGAGTATCCTCCATGGCCAATGGGTGTTAATGTCTGTTATGGGGTGGAAGATGGAAAACAGGGAGAGGGACAACAGAATGGAATATTCTGAAGTAGGATGTGGTTGCCTGGTTGGCTGGAACCCTGAATAGAAACATGTCAGTCATCTCTGTTTCAGCAGGTTGCGCACATATTGTTTTAATCCTCCATGAAACAATTTATTCCCAATAATAATAATAATAATAATAATAATAATAATAATAATAATTATTTTATACCCTGCCCCTCTGTGAACAATTGGGGAGGCTAACAACAATTAAAAATACATTACAATATAAAACCAAAAAGAACCAATACCCACCCCCTTAAAATAGTATTAAACTGAACAGTAGTTAAAACATATAGATTAAAATGATATACAATACAAAATAATATGCACTGCCATACATCAATAATATAATAGAGTAAGCAGAGTGGCATCTGCATCCAGATAGGGAGAGGGCAGAAATGAGGGGGGTTTTGAGACCGGGAAATCTATTACGGAAAGGCCTGCCAGAAGAGATCCATCTTAACAGCCTTTTTAAAGCTGTTTAATGTTGTAATCTGACAGATCTCATCCGGCAGGCCGTTCCACAATCTAGGGGCGATTACCGAAAATTCCCTCTGGGAGGTTGCAGACAGCCTAGACTTTAATGGCTGGAGCAAGTTCCTCCCAGAGGACTGGAGGATTGTATGGGAGGAGGTGGTCCCACAGAATTAGAAGAGACCTCAAGGGCCATCCAGTCCAACCTCCTGCCATGCAGGAAGACACAATCAAAGCACTTCCAACAGATGACCACCCAGCCCCTGTTTAAAAACCACCAAAGAAAAAGACTCCATCACCCTCTGAGGCAGCATATTCCAATAACAAACAGCTCTTACTGTTAAGTTTTCCTAATTTTTAGGTGGAATCTCTTTTCTTGTAGAATTGAAAGATATAGCCGTGTTAGTCTGTAGAATCAGTACGTAGAGAGATCTTGTAGCACCTTTGAGACTAACTGAAAGAAAGAAATTGGCAGCATGAGCTTTCATAGACTTCAGTCTACTTCCTCAGATGCATTTAGTCAAGACCAGTGGTACAACTCGGTTCTGTGAAGTACTGGAGAATGCTAGGTTTATCATTTGATAATGCATCTGAAGAAGTAGACTGAAGTCTACGAAAGTTCATGCTGCCAATTTCTTTTTTTCACTTAGTCTCAAAGGTGCTACAAGATTTCTCTACATACTCCTTTCTTGTAGTTTGTATCCATTATTCCATGTCCTAGTCTCTGGAGCAACAGAAAACAAGGTTGCTTCATCCTTTCAAATATTTAAACATAGTTATCATGTCACCAAGATGGCCACGTACATTTTGCCAGCCTTTGTTTAACTATCAGTGTTCAGTATCCCTAATCTAGAGGCATCTTCCATCTTTTCCAAAATATTGACACAGGCAATGGAGAGAAAGAAAAAAAATATTCGTATGTGATTCATGCAGACCTAAAGAACTAAAGAGAGTCCATTTATGGGGCTCCTTGGTCTTGCATTAATTGGGACAACCTCTTTGCTTTCTCCCCCACACTTCTAGGCAGCTTTTCAGAGAGACTTCTCCTACCTCCTGGAATTGATTGGCAGTGGCAAGGAATCGTTGATCTTCATGAAGAAAAGGATCCGGCATTTGGCCGCCCAGTGGCTGAGAGCTTCCCATCAACTGGAAGAGAAGTTGCAGGGCAAACCAAGAGACCAGAAACAGGTAGAAACTAGGATCAGTTGTTTGAGAATCAAACTGTCCACTGCCCAAGTGGCATGATCAGAGTGAAACATTTGGCTTGCTGTGTGCTCTGTGGATTTGTCTCATTTTCTTAACAACCCTCTCCCATGTTCCTCTTGATGTTGAGACATCATCACTACCCTTCCTCTCTCATTCTTCCTCCAGATTTTGATCCACATTGGCTTCTTGACCGAAGAATCAGGAGATGTTTTCAGCCCTCGTGTGTTAAAAGGTGGCCCATTGGGAGAGATGGTCCAATGGGCAGATATCCTAGCTGTCCTTTTCATCCTCGGCCATAGCCTGAAAATTACAGTCTCTTTGAAAGAACTTCAGAGGTGGGTTTGCTGATGAAACATTAGCATAAAAGTAATTCTAGATTTGAAAGAAATTACAGTTCCTGTCTAATCATTGTTACACTGCTTGTCTTTCAGATAGTCAGAGGAACCCTGCCTCATCCTTCCCTCCCCTTCTTTTTTTCTGTTTCTATTTCTAGATTTTTTGTTACCTGTTAGCTATCATTTTAAAAAAGCTATAGGGCCCACATGAAATCATCATGATCATCATCATCATCAATAGTAATACAGGTTGAGTCTCCCTTATCCAAAATGCTTGGGACCAGAAGTGTTTTGGATTGTTTTTGCATTTTGGAATATTTGCATATACATAATAAGATACAGTGTAGATGAGACCCAAGTCTAAACATGAAATTTATTTATGTTTCATATACACCTTATATGCATAGCCTGAAGGTAATTTTATACACTAAAGTTTGTGTACATATCAGAAAGCAAAGTTGTCACTGTCTCAGCTATCCATGTGGGCAATTTTGAATTTTGGAGTATTTCAGAATTCCAGATAAGGGAAACTCAACCTGTATTATCAACACCATCATGACTTTTTGGTATTATCAATCTGAAAGGAAGAGAAAGTACATTATTCTTTCTTATATTTAGCTCTCATATAATCAGAGATAGGAAGTTTGGAATGTTGAGTCCAGTTCTCTTCTGCCATGGAAGAACTACATTGACCCCTTCCAGGAAGAACAAACCAACAGCTGAAAATGACAGATTCCACCCAGAAATTGTAGGAATATTTGGCATTTGTATTAAGCAGAGTGCAGCAAGGCTAGTGTAACAAGATCTTTTGGTAGAGACAGGAGTAATTACTTAGGATGCTCTTGTACAGTAAAAAAACAACACCACACTTATGTTAATTGTCTCAGGAAATCCATCCTGGGATAGAAAAGGAGATAGACTTATACTTGGTTACAAGAGCTCCTGAAAGCTGGCTCATGTGGGGATAAGCTAACAGTCATTATTGGGGATGGACCCCATCAATGATCCCTTCTCAGACAAGGGAACAGCGAGACTGACTGAAGGAAGATGAAATAACAGGTAAGAAGCAATCAAAAGGCTTGAATACATAGACCAAAGAAAATAGAGAGATGGGAGGGCACCAAGTGTTTTGTAAAATAACATCCAAAATCCACAAAACAGTGATACCTTTATTGGGCCAACCAAAAATGCACAAAATACATCATGCACATTCTGTGCATTTTTGGTTCGCTCAAAAAGTTATCACTGTTTTGTGGATTTTGGATGTTGCTGTGTGGGCAACACAACTACCTTTAGATATGTTTTCAAGTGTTATTTAGGCTTTCCTCTCCCACTAATCACTTTACACAAGTTTTGATGTCTCTTTGCTGCTGACAGAAATAGCTCAGTCCAGTGTCATCTGGTGACCAAATGACATAATGACAGTATCCATAATGCAGGTTGGCAGTTCAAGGCTCTAGTGCTGCATGATGGGGCGAGCTCCTGTCACTAGTCCCAGCTTCTGCCAACCTAGCAGTTCAAAAGCATGTAAATGCAAGTAAATAAATCTTCAGCTTAGCAATGGAGATGAGCACCGCCCCCTGTGGTTGGACACAACTTGACAACCTTGTCAATGGGGAATACCTTTACCTTTTATATTTCAGTTACGAAGTGAGGAGAAAGGGTCTCTGAATCATTTCCCCTCATAATCCATGCTGCTAGAAGAGTTTACCATTTTCATGCCTGTTCACTCTTTCTGTTCTTCCCGCTCTGCTATTACTGTGCCATTCCAATAGTTAGGGTGCTGTTTCTCCTCCATAAAATGATCCTAGTCCATCAGGGTTTTCATAGTGACTATAATGATAGAACAATGTTTTGTAACTCCAAGTTTAGCTAGCTTCCTAGTTTACTGAGAAAACTGCTTCTTTGAGTTGGTCACAGGGGAGATTCTCCCTTTGGGATGATGCTTTTGGAATAGACAAATACTTTTCATCTTATTGCAGTGATGTCCACATCCTCCTAATAGCCAAAAAAATGGGGAAGCACCATTCCATCCTGATGAAAGTGTTCATGAAAAGCCCCTTCTGCTTTCAGCTCCGTGCTACCTATAGCTCAGACTGAGCTACCGAAAGCAATTATCTTAAATAATGGGGATTGCTCCTGATGAGGTTTAAGAACAAGAATGAGCAAACAGGATCACAGCAGGCATGTGCTGATTAGTATTTAACATTTGCTGATTCAGTCTGAATAGCACACTCCCTTATCAGCTCTAGCTTTTTCCCATTCTCAAAATTAAAATAGAACAAACCAAATCTTAGTGCCAAAGTAAATGTTACAGGAAACAAAGGTAAATGTAAATGGAGAAAGCTTCCTCTCTTGTTCCCTGTCAATAAAGTGAGATTTCAATGCTCTTCTTGGTCTGGTATCATTACAGTTCACATTTTCCTGGCTTTGCTGACTTACAACAATGATGGATGACTGGAAAACACTCAACATAATGATGCTTGGATATGGGGGCATTTGTTACAAATGGTTAGAGGGTGAAGGGATGTAAAATACATTATTTAATGTCCATATCCAAAACAGCTGGCACAGTACAGGGGGTGGGAAAGTGTGGCACTTTTGATGCTGCACCTCCCATGATCAGTGGCATCACTTGGGCCTGCGGACCACACCAGGTAACACCTGAAGGGGAGGCGACACCACTGCTCCTCAGACATCTGTCTTTTTTGCAGCAACAGGTTGTGACATTTACCTGTGTTCTTTTAAAATGCTGAAGAGATGGCATGAGTTGGGTGAAGCCCAGTGGGAGGAGAAAGGAGAGGCCCAGTTTTTTAAAATTTTAAATTTTAAAAAATGTAAAAATTAATTTGTTAATTTTAAAATTCTTTTAAAATTTTCTTTACAAGCATCACCTTTTACCAAATTTTCATTTCAACCATATGAAACTATGTATATGTAAATGCATTTAATCTGTGTATATGATATTGTAATTTAAAGGTATAATTTTAATTTCACTAGTTGTTCATGAGGGATGCAGTGCTTTAGATGCTGACTCTGACGACTGCAAGATCAGCAGTTTGAAGCCCAAGTGCTGCATGACTGAGTGAGCTCCCGTCACTAATCCCAACTTCTGCCAACCTAGCAGTTTGAAAATATGGAAAAGTGCAAGTAGATTTCCTAAAATAAATAGATACTTTGGTGGAAAGGTAATAGCCATTCTGGCAACATGATCACAGAGTCGTCTTTGACAACACTAGCTCTTCCGCTTAGTAACAGAAATAAGCACCACCCCCTACAGTCAGACATGACTTGACAACCTTGTCAAAGGGAAAACCTTTACCTTTTATTTAGTTCTTTATGTCACAACTATTACTATTACATTCAGTGATATACAGGAGTTAGGATTAATACATTAATACAAAAAACATTACTAAGGATTCTGTGTGGTGTGTTATGGGAGGAGGTCAATGGAGGGGAGACACCATGAGTTACTGCACTGGTTGACTCTAACCCTAATGATGCCATTGCCCATGATCATTCATTGGACCTTATCACATGGGGGAAATCCCATGCAGAAACAGGATCTAAAAGGTGGGGAGAAACCCACAAAAGCGAGTAGATTTTCACACACATTGCTGTTAAAGTGTGTTTAACCCAAATGGAAAGTAGTCAAAAGCCGCTTCTTTTTACTTTTGGGATTTTCCAAAAGTAAAAAGAAGCAGCTTTTAACTACTTTCCATTCAGTTTAAGCACACTTTAACAGCAATGTCATCTGAAAATTGACCACTTTTGTGGTTTTTTCTATTTAAAACCCCATTTCTGCATGAGATTTCCCCTGGGTGATAAAGTCCATTGATGGCTATATTGGGTAGTGGTGGTGGGACTTGCAGTTTGGCAAGATTTAGAGGGCCGTAATAGTCCCATCTCAGGGAAAAAGCAGCAAACTAAATATATAGATAAATAAGTAACCCATCTCAGCTGTAGCAGGATTCCTTTTTGTGTTAGCAAAATCACCTGTTTCTATAGTATTTTCTAGCAGGATTCAATGCTATCCCCTGTCCCCATCATGGTCAGAACAGTGGTAGGCAGAAGGAGCTTCCACATCTGCATTACAGCTCAGCACTTCTCTCCCATTATTAATGGATGCTTGGGTACAAAACACACTGCAGAAAGAATCCAGTTTGAGACTGCTTTAATTGCTCTGGTTCAGTGCTGGGGAATCCTGGAATTGTAGTTTGTTGTGGCACCAGACCTCTTTGACAGAGAAGGCTAAATATCTCACAAAACTACAGTTCCCAGAATTCCCTAGCATTGAACCAGGGCAGTTAAAGCTGTCTCAAACTGGATTATTCTTGCAGCCCTCCATATAACTGGGAGGGGATTCCTCTTCCCTTTCATCAGCTATTTTTCCCAATTGCCTCTTCCAACTAAATACAACTTTCTGTGAGAAGAGAATCTGCGTAGCATAATTTCTTCAGTTCTTCTCATAGTATACTGTGGCACACTCAGGTTTGGTAACACGACAAACCTGTAAATTGTCTCATTTCATAACATTTAAAGGGCAGGCAAAGGGGCCTCCTTGTTCAGCAGATCCACTACTCTATTTTGTTAAACTTTGAATGCAATTTAATTTTATTTGCTTTCTAGCTCTAGGTGGAATTTTTCCCTTGCAAATCATTTCCACTTGCTGTATATTACATCGACAAAGTGGTTAGGACAGGGGCCATCTGCTGATGCAGTTAATAGGGACTTTATTTGAAGGATGAGTCAGATGTCTTGATAGTTCTTAAGAGTGTAAAACACTTAATTATGATGCTTGAATCTTCATGCAGGGCCTTGCGCAGAGCACAGAGCGGTATAGCCTGTGGAAAGGAAATTTTGCTACATCTTGATGACTTCTTTACTCCAGGATGTGGCAATTTGGCACTGTAATGCACCACAAGCAGCAGCTTTATATCTTCACACCAGGGCTGCATCTATACTTCAGAATTAATGCAGTTTGACACCGCTTTAATTGCCATGGCTCAATGCTAGGGAATTTTGGGATTTGTAGTTTTTTGAGCTACTTAGTTTGCTCTGTCAGAGAGCTCTGATGCCACAACAAACTACAAATCCCAGGATTACATAGGATGGAGCCATGACAATTAAAGTGGTGTCAAATAGCATTAATTCTTCAGTGTGGCAGCAGTCCTAGCTATGCTTTCTTGGAGATGGGACATGTTTTCTTGTCCCTATCTTCATTGTGAATTGGATGAGGGGTCACAGTGCTGCCTTATGGTATTACTGAGCAGTATATTTAGTTGGCACATACAGATAAAATTGGTTTAATTCCTCTTAGATCCCTCTGCAAACAGTCCAGTGTTGCATTTCTTCAGTGAGCTAATATCTTTCATGACATCCTAAGCAACACACAGGTTTCTGGAGATACTACTTCTCTTCACATTGCAGAAACAGTACCTGTGAGGTAAATAAATGGGCTGGATTAAGGGACATAACTTTATGAATTGGTTCGATGGAAAGATGTCAGTCTTTCTTTAATGCAGATCAGCTGCTATTGAAGGAGAAAGCTAGGAAATCCTCTTTCATCCATGAAGTTCACTAGATCAGTGATTCTATGATTCCTTACTTTTGGTCCTCCAGATGATTTGGGCTTCAGCTCCCATAATTCCTGACTGTTGGACAAGTTGACTGGGGATCTGAAGTCCAAAACAAATGCAGACCAAAGGTTGTGAACTAGATGATCTGGGGTCAGTTACTGCCTCTCAGCCTAACCTTCACCACCCAGGAAAAATAGGATGGCGGCAATGCACATCTTGTTGAATCTCATCAAGGCAAAGTGGAATATATTTGATTTAATAATATTAATGGTTTTCAACAAATAAAAACCAACATACATACATACATATGCAGACTATAAAGGTAAAGGTATTCCCCGTTGACAAGGTTAACAAGTTGCATCCGACCATAGGGGGTGGTGCTCATCTCCGTTACTAAGTCGAAAAGCCAGCATTGTCAGAGACTACTCTGTGATCATGTGGCCAGCATGACTGCACAGAATGCTGTTTACCTTCCCACCAAAGTGGTACCTTTTATCTACTTGCTTTTGTATGCTTTCAAACTGCTAGGTTGGCAGAAGCTGGGATTAGTAATGGGAGCTCACCCCATCACGCAGCACCCGGGCCTCAAACTGCCAACATGTCGATCTTGCAATCAACAGAGTCAGCATCTTAACCACTTGAGCCACTGCATCCCCGATGTAGACTGTAACATAGAGATAAACACAAAGACAAAAAGAGGGGGGGGGGAAAGAAACACAAGACAATTTGGAATATAAAGGTATCAAAATAAAATGTGCCTGTCAAGTTTCTCCTGATGATCCTCCTCAAACAGTGTAGGAAACTTAAAACATCATTTCCCCTATGGCTCAATTAGGGTGTAGGCAGCTAATATTGTATTGTCTGATTGTTTGATGGGCTGCCGAGCCTGTTTCATTCTGAGGCTAGGGCTTTTGATTTAAGGGTGTATGCTCTCTCTGATGCTTCAATCAGCTGAGTAAAACAAGGCCAGTAGCTGGCACAGTGACAGAGATGGAGAATAATTTTTTTTTCATCTTTCATAGGGGGTAGGGCAAAAATCACCCATTCTTCATTACATAGTCCATGGCACTTCTTAGTAAGGGCCGATGCAGACGGGCAGGAAAAGGTGACCTGAAGCTGCCTTTTTGCTAAGCTGCAGC
The DNA here is from genome assembly GCA_026167975.1 of Phrynosoma blainvillii. Lineage (NCBI taxonomy): Eukaryota > Metazoa > Chordata > Lepidosauria > Squamata > Phrynosomatidae > Phrynosoma > Phrynosoma blainvillii. Next base: position 239,868,197 of record JANUYF010000002.1, read on the forward strand.
AACCACACCACCTGCTCCAAAGATCCTCTAAATGGGGATGGAGCAACCACACTGGGGGGAGTCAATGTGGCTTTTCCAAGGCTGTATTGAAGCCTCACCAACCACACTGCAGCCCCAAAGATGCCACAAAGAGAGACGGAGCAACCACAGAGGCCAACAGTGGCTGCTTTAATTTTTTTGTTTTGTTTTGTTCTCTCAGACACATGTGCATGTGCTCAGAAACACATCCCTGCACACCTGCGCAGACCATGTCATAGGCTGGTATACTGTGTGCAAAGGTGGCTGAAGTTCGGCATCGCTGCTCACCTGCGCAGGACTTGTCATACACCCACAGATCATGAAAGGATTCACTGACCTTGGCTTCCCCCAAGGAGTGAGTGCAGTAGACAGGTGCCACTGTCTGATTGTGGCATCCTTGGGGCGAAGGAATGAGTTTGTCAACTGAAAAGACACCTACTCTATCGTCCTCCACAAAACATGTCCTACACAGATCAGGGGGGAGAGGAGAGGTACATGCAATGGAGGTTTGTGTGGGCTGACTTGATACATGTAGCTGGTCATGCAAGGGACATGGTCAAAAGGACACACAGACAAATGTTACTCCAGCAGCCCCCCCCCTGCAAGTATGCCAGGAAGTGGTGTGCAAGTCTTATGCACACCTGCACAGAAGAGGTTGCAAAAGCCTCTTTCATGCAAATTACTGTGCATTCTGACAGCAAGCGTACATGTGACAGAATGCATTTATTGTCATAATAGAGAACAGTTGCTAGGGTGCATGCATAGGGTTACAATTAGGGGTAGGGTTAGGGTTCTAATATTCAAGCACACCTGCGCCAGTGCATCCACATCTGGAAGCATAGGGCGCTTTAAATTAAAATCTGCATCGTAGGGTGCGTGCTCTGGATCTCCGGCTCAATTTCCGCTGCACATGTGGTGGTGCATTTATACTGCTGCTTTAGATCTCTGGCACCCCCTTTTCTACACACCGGTGTTGCTGCATACAAAATCACATGTTAAGGTGTGCATCTTTGCTGAAGAAGCGGCAAAAAGCTGCTCCTTTTAGGAGTGGCTTTTCCTGGCATACAGCGGCTAGAGGATGCTTTCCTGCTGGCTTTTAGGCATGTGTCGTCTAAACACCACAACTTCAAGTCAGCCTCAAAGCACCTCTTTTTGCTTGTCTGCATAAGCCCTAAATCTAGAAATGTGAACATTTGAAGGGAAAGATTTGTGGGGTCTTATCACCATAGAGTTAATAAACCCACCACCAAATATAAGGGCTAGTTTTCTTTCTCCATTTGTGTACTCTCCAAAATGCAAGCTAATTCCTATGTTTAATTTATTCTTCTCCCTAAAGTCCAGTTTTGCCACAATCTTTGAGAGATTGCATACTGCAGCTTAAACACATTTGCATAATTGTTTTAATTTGGCCAATAAATTCCAGTTGAAGAATGCAAAAACTTACTTGAATGTAGAATTCCTTCTGTGTGAATATTATAGCATCCTGGCTGTAAACTCATGGGAAGAGTTGGCATTTATATCTCTTCTGCACCTAGCAGTCCTCCTAATCTCACTTGGAAGGGAAAACATCTGGCTGCCCCCTGGCTCCCATAGTTAAAATAGATGCATGCATTTCATTGTTTTTCCATTCCTTTGCATTTTGTGGTAAATTTGTTAGCATCTCTTTTATGCATTCTGACAGCCAAGAAGTGAAATGTACTTGATTATCTGGTACAAACCATGCTAAGGAAGGTTGTAACATCATCAGCAATTTGCAGCTCCCGGGAAAGAGAGTGCAAGTGTCAAGCTGAATCAGTTTAGGTTGGGAGAAGGTTCCTGTGTCTGTAATGTTTGTGCTGTGCATTGAGACCTTCCAGGTGGGTATGGGTGTAGCTGGTTTTGCAGTGCAAAATGGAGGACAACATCCCTCAGCTGCTCAACAAAAAAGCAAACAAACCAGACTTTGCAAAATCTGGTCAGAGATGTCACTAAGAATTGGTTTCTACCTCTCTGTCACTTGATGATTTGCATACATAAAAGGGTTCCACAGATAAAATGCCACTGCTAGAATTCATATAACTTCAAAATGCAATGATTTCTCATGGAGTCAGTTTATTTATTTAGGATGAAGAAGAAATGTGTGAAATGCCTGATAGGAGTATAAAGAATATTCATAAATATTCTTATCCTCAATGAAAAAGATGACTTAACTCATTACCCCCCTCCCATTTTCTGATGATGTTTTGTATTTCAGGATTTGTTCTGCAAAATTATCATTTCTTCAAAAAGCCACCATATGTTGCTCAAAATACAATAATTTTGTGTAAAAAAAAAATTCCCCCCCAAAAAAAGTATTTGTGTGAAATGCCCTTGTGCAAAACTATTTTTGGACAAAACAAGATCCTAGACTGCCATGGTCCTTACATTCAGTGAGGATCTTCTCTAGGATCCAGGTCCTAGAGAGGATCAAGAAGGTGTGTGACAAGAAGGGAACAATGAGCTCCTAAAGTGTATCCATCTAGGAACCAAAACACACTGCAGAAATAATCCAGTTTGAGACTGCTTTAACTACCCTAGCTCCTTGCTAGGGAATCCTGGGAATTGTAGTTTATTGTGGCACCAGAGCTCTCTGACAGAGAAGGCTCAATGTCTCACAAAATTAGTTCCCGGAATTCCCTAGCATTGAGCCAGGGCAGTTAAAGCGGTCTCAAACTGGATTATTTCTGCAGTGTGTTTTGGACCTAAGTCAGGGGGAAGATCAGCATAGGACAAAGAAGAGGGACAGTTTAGGGAATTTTGGTACTCTCCTCCCGTATAACCATGCATCTTCACTGTAAGCTGAGTTGCCTCTCTCTCGCTTGCAACAATTTTGAGTAATCTTCTGACAGTCTTTAAAAAAGGAACAAGTGCAGCAGGAAGCTGCAATTACAGCTTCTAACCACCTGCCCGGCATTTTTATAGAGCTCTGAAATTCTTCCACAAATATTTCTGAAAATGCTGGCAGAGAGGAAACAGGGACCAATGGAACCTCTCAGGGTTTACAAGTCACTGGCTGGAATAAGAGCAGAGATTTGAACTCTAATCTGGTTTCTTTTAAAGTTGGACCTAAACTTCCTTTCATCTTGGGTGAGCAAGGAAAGGGTGTTCTTGAGTACAGTGACAACAAGGGGAGGGTGAACCAGTCAATTTTTCATATGCTATGTGTTCATTCATAAGTCCATTCTTACATCGGTCTGTGAATTTTTAAAAAATACTTGAAATCAGAGGATTTGAATTAATTGATTGATTAATTGTTTCCAACATTGATATATTACTTTTCATTTTTAAATTCCCCAAAGTGGTTCTCAGTAAGAACAGGCAGTGGCTAAAAGGATAAAATAATAAAAACAGTAAAATCTATAAAATTATTCATTAAGAAAAAAAAAAAGAATGGGGTAGCTGAGGAAGTTAACATTTGGGAAAATGAACAGGAAAGTGCCTGAGTAAACAGGAAAGTCTCCATCCAACCCTGGGAGCTCATTATATGCCAAAGGCAAGGCATTCTACATAGTGGGAGTCATAGCAAAGAAGGCCCTCCTTTGCATTTTAGCTGCAGGAACCTCACTGAATGTAAGGACCATGGCAGTCTATTTTTAGCCTATTTTTGAAACATGCCTTCATTTTATGGGGGTGGTTAGGGCTATCAAAGATGAGGTCTGATCATAGTCCTTGAGCACTCCCAGCAAAAACAGTGCCATTCCATTTCACACAACTATCCCTTCTGAGACAAGAAAAGGAATAATCTATTGAGCTTTAGTAAATAAGTACTAAAGCAAACCTTTGACTGTCTTCCCTTTGTATGCTGCCTGTTTAATTACAGAGGATGCATTCATTTGTGCTTTCAAGTTTCGTTTCTTTATTATATTCCAGAATTGCCTGGTTCACATGCCAGCACCAAACTTTCAAAGGAAGGTATTTTAATTATTTTTGGCAGATGAATGCTTTTAAAAAAATCCATTATTTGTTTTTCTCTCCATGAACCAAGAAAGGCTTCAAGCCTTAGAATTTGAAATCACTGTATGTTGTCTACTGAATGTACCTGCACTGAGAACAAATCAAGCCATTGCATGTGCTAATGAAACAATAACAGCAGCAGCAAGAATAAAGGCCAACCATGCATACATGACATTGATGTTCTATTGAATGGTTACCTATGTGTTGCCACATGGGAGAAAGGGTCACAAGTGTATGAACTCTTCACAGATCTCATGCAATAGGCATTAATTAGCTTGAAAAGCTTCTACAAGCTGTTAGACAGAATATTGTACCCTCTAAATATTCCAGAGTTCCCAACTTAATTGAACTCTTTGTTCTGATTCCTCTCCCAAATCATGGGAACATAGGGAGGTGTTTTACTGTTCCATTTAAACCTGCTAGCTTTGCTATGTCATTGGCTTTGCCCCAGGGTACAGGAGTGCTTATGCTCCTAGGAACTTTTTGAGGCTTCTGGAATCATTCACCATGGCCTGGAAGCCACCACAGAGGATAGAATGTAGTGATAAGTTTTTATGTGCTATAATACACCATCTGCATCCATTAATCACAATTGTATCTAATAAAGTATACTGCATGAGTGGCTTAAATTAATCGTGGTTGTCAATAAATCTGGCTGATACGCTCTGAGTGTATCAGGACTCAGACAGGCTAGACAAGTAGCTGTGATCTAAAATGCAGAGTCACATCCAGTATTGATTAATAGATCAGATAGCTAAGACAAACAGTTGACAATATAGATAAAGATATGTGTGTGTATCTGAATCTGGGAGGGAGGGAGGGAAGAATTTTATTCAGTTGTTTAAAAGTAAGTTGTATAAATCAACCATGGAGAGAAGTACATTAGCCCAACCTCTTCTTCTGCATGTGGAGGGCAACCATCTGAAGTAGAGATCTTTTGCTGTTGATCTATGGAGGCTCCTCACAATACTTGGGCTGAATATGGAGAAATCACAGCTACTCTCCTGTATCTTTAATAGCTAACACATACTGGCACAGGAAGCCATCTTTCAGTAATATGTATACTTAACAGGAACACAGATGGATGCATCTCTGCCATCCTGGCCAGTAAATTGCCACATGGGGGTGGGTGGGGTGGGTGGGGTGGGTGGGGAGATGTACCAGGTAAAAGTTAAGTGAGGCAGGTGTAAGGGAGGAGAAGTTGTGTAATTCTGCATGGCAGAACTTTAGGTTATGTCTTCCTTCTCTGAGGTCTGTTAACTGTTAAAGACAACAGGAGTCCTGTCCCATATTCACCCTGACAGCTCTCTCCAAAATCCTGATTTTCCCTATTCCAGCTCCCATGGAAAGTCTTAATGGATAGCAGAGGCTCTCTGTTTCAGACTGGTAGTCCTACACCAATGGGAGGTTGATTGAAGTGACAATGGAAGAGTTAGAGCTAGGCTGCTCCCTTCTTTGTAAGTTGATAGAACATGCTGTTAAACAAATGAGGAGAGTTTTACATATAGCCCCAGGTGCACACCCACACCCATACACAGAATAATAGATCTGGAAGAGACCACAAGGTGATACAATCCAGTACCCTGCTATGCAGGAATGCACTATCAAAGCACTCCCAATAGATGGCCATCCAGTCTGTGTTTAAAAGTCTCCAAAGAAGGAGACTGCACCACTCTCTGAGGCAGTGTATCCCCTGTCAAACAGCTCTTATATCAGGAAGTTCTTCCTAATGTTGAGGTGGAATCTCTTTTCCTGTAGCTTGAACCCATTACTCTGTGCTCTAGTCTCTGGAGCAGCAGAAAACAAGCTTGCTCCATCCTCAAGATGACATCCCTTCAAGTATTTAAACACGACTATCATTGGTTTTCCTTTCCCCCTGTATGCACAGAACCTCAAATGACACTATACAGTCAGCGCTTGGTATCCGTGGACTTGCCATCCACAGATTCAAGCATCCATGGATGGCAAACCCATGTTGTCCCCAATGGCGGCACATGCACATGGTCGCACTGCCATTAGAGACAGCCCTGTTGTCCCATGGCAGCATATACACACAGCTGTGCTGCAATTAAGTTCCATTGTGCCTAATGCAGCTGTGCCACAACTGGGGACAATGGTGGCTGTCCCTAATGGCAGCACAGCCACATGCATGCACCACCATTGAAGTCCCTAATGACAACCTGGTCACGTGCACATGCCGCCATTGGGACAACAGAACTTGAGCATCCATGGATTTTGGTATCCATGGAGGGGGGGTCCAGAATGGATCCCCCACAGATACCAAGGGCTGACTGTATACTGATTCATCTCTGTTTTAGAATTCCCCACAAGAGGAATCTGAAAGAGCAGCTGCCATCCTATGCATGCTTGATTTAGTTCCATGTTTCCCTCTAAACCACTCTTATGCCAAATTGCTTTTTAGACTCGGGGATTCCCAAGAGGAGTCCAGAAAGTTGTTAGGGCATTAGTTAGGGCTGCTAGTGAAAACCACAAAAACGTGTTCTATCATCACACCACAACCATATAGAAAAGTATTGTTGAGCATCATACTTGTGCAGTGGACAGTGTATGGGCCTTGGAGCTAATCCCATACCTTTCTGAATCCTTGAATGGCTGTGAAATTCACTGGATGTCATCTGGTCAGTTTCTTTCATTCTCACAGGAAGAATCTTTATATTCCCCTCATCTGAATTTCTCACTGGATTTAGAAATCTGGGAAGCTGTTGTCTGCCAAGGTGTAGAACAAGTTGTTCCATACTATGTACAAGGTTTTAAGATAATGGCTGCCTAGAAAGGGAACCTGGAACATTCTCCATACAGATCTTTCAGTGCTCTTCCACTGTGCTGTGGCTTTTCCCAAATTTTGGTGGTAGGTTTTCTGGTGCTGTGGTAGTGAGGTGTTAGGAATTTTCCATTCCTTCATTTCTCAGGGTTCTAAATGAAATCATACATATGCTTGTACCAAGATTCATTTTGTGTTGTTTTTACCATGGTGCATGAGAACACATTCTGTGCAAAAACGACATCAAGACTTCATAGTTGGGAGTATTTCTATCTGGTGATAGGTACCTCAGTCCAGTCTCTGTCAATTTCATGTGTTTGCTTGTTCTTGCCTATTTCTGCATATGCATTTTTAAACATATATGAAAAATGGTACTTCAGTGCATATTTTTGCACACATTTTTCATAAAATCTGCACTTACAAATGTTTTATTTTAAAAGATGCATTTCCCTCAATGTCATATATTCTAAAAAGATATATTTTTAAAACACACTTTGAGACTTCTCTGAGCTGAAATCTGTAATGTGAAATTTGGAGAAATACAAAATCTGAAGGATAATTATGTTTGGATCTACTCATTAATCCATTTCCAAGTCAGGTTGTTTTTATCAAATTTTGCAAAGATCACATTCTTCAGATATCCTAGGATACATGTATGTGTGCACATGCACACGTGTGCACTCCCACATACACACATATATAAAGACACACAGAGAGACTCAACATATATGCAAACAGAAAGGACAAAAAGAGGCAAAGGAACAAAAGGAACTGAAAGCTGGAGCTAAGTACATATGATCCACTTCCAGAATTAATTTTTGATATTCTTGTAAATGAAGTGAAATTAAGAGGAGTAGAATGTAGCAAAGAATAAAGGAACAGAACAGGAGGAAATCCACTCATCTGCTCACATTACAGACCTATTGTAAATATAAAATAAGGTAGTCCCCATGTATGCTGCCCTGAACTCCATGGGCCAAGTACAAGTAATGTATTCCCTGTAGATCATTATTTTTTTCCTCCCCAATCCCTTATGTGTTACCCATATCATAGACAAGCATGGCAAATTACTTGAAATTAAAACATCTCAGTAAAGAAATAAACCTCTTCTGTATTTTGTAGGGCTACAGTGATAACTGCATTGGAACTGGCCCAAAGGCCTGCCCAGTTGATAGCCTTATCTTCCAGGAATCTGTGCAATCCTTCTTGAAACCATTGATGGTCATCACTTTATAGAAGCAAATTCCCTAGCTAAACTATGTAATATGTGAAGAACTTCTTTTTTGTGTCACTTCTGAAATCCTTGCACCCAGTCACATGCATCTAGCTTTGTTGGATGACTGGGTTGGGTTCTTACACTTCAGAAGTAACTTCAATATGAATTTTAAAACGGTTTGGGAAGGCTTGACCCGCCTACTCAAATTGACTCCTACTTGTCCACTAGCCATGCCCACGGGAAAGCTGCTACTGTATAACCACCCCAATGTGGAAAGGCAGTTGCATTTCATACACAGCCTATGCAGGAAGAGCAATGCTCAGGTCCAGCTAGCATCCAATCAGTCTGGAGACTGGAGCACCCTGAGTAGCAGGAGCGAACCTGAAGGGAAAAGCTTCAGATGTAAATAAATCTTCAGTTGAAGAGGCTATGAAGCAGAGGGAGAAGAATATGATTGTTACTGCAGTGCCTCTCAATATATTAATGCCTCCCAATTGGCACAGATGAAAGATGGTGCATTATCCTGTTTTTTTCAAAAAAAGTATAAGACCGCAAGGTGTATTAATGGTATAATTATAGCTGTTTACTCTTAATGGAGAAATTATCAAGGGACTGCACTTCATTTTCCTCCTCTGTTCATCCCCCTGTTAACACTTAGCTCATGGAAATTTACATAACTATTAACAACTAGTGCTCAGGACTCAAATTTCCTTCTAAATGCAATTGCTTCCAGCCTGCTTATTATGTACAGACAAACCCATTTGCATTGCACTCTGTAACAGAGCTGATCAATTTTTAAGTTGGTAAATGGTGGTGAAGTAAAGAGGTCGAGCAGATACGAAGGCACACATGTGCATTTGTGGGAGAGAGAGAAAGAGAGAAATACAAATACAGGCTGCACTGTGTGAATCTGGTGCCTGTATGTCTTTGGAAATAAGTACAAGAGTGATTGACAGTTTGCTGCCTCTGTTCATTTGTGCCAGTGCCTGGAGATGTGTGACTATCTGGATAAACCAAGGCTTGTTTTCTGCCAATCATATAAACTAGTACAGTGGGCCCATTGTATACGCAGGGGATCCATTCCCCCCCCCCCCCCCCCGTGTAAGGCAAAAAATGTGGGACTGCAAGTCTTGTTTGTTTCAATGGCTGCACGATCCTCATGATCCTGTTTGTGGCATGGCGTGGCATGTGTGCACACCACAGGCATGTGTGCCATTATAACTTCCAGTGCTTGCCTTATGCATAAGCTTAAAGCTTATAGCCGCATATGGCGCACTCACATATGGTGCAGGTGTGCTGTAAATGGAAGTGGATATTGTTTCCTCCTTCTAGCATCAATTCTAGACCTGTGAAATTCACCCATGATAGTCTTTTGCTGTCTATCACTGCATGCAGGTATTACTTGCATGTAGGAAAAGATATAACTATGAGTTTTCTCTTTGAATCTTGGGCTTGTAAATAGAGGATAGGGAGTACTTCATTTATGCTGTTTTTCTTTTTCTTTTTTCTTTTTTAAAGGGCCAGTGCTCTCCATTTTTTTTTTAGCAAAAGGTATAGTGACAAGTAATTACTACTACTACTACTACTACTACTACTACTTCAATGGCTTTGGGCTACGAATAATAAATAGTTGTACTACTGCATCATGACAAATCATGGTGTTGCTAGTTGAAATATGGTATCTACTAACAAGTCATGTTTTGTTAATCAGCCTCAAACCACAATCCATGATTTGTTGCTCGCTTACAAAGGCTGGCTTGTTCAAACAATGGCTTTGGACTGCCATGTATGGATGGGCTCTGATTTGTTTCTCCAGTTACCACTCTGAAACATGGGCTAACCAAGAGATGGGAGAGAAACCTTTGCTCTTTGCTTGTGGCACAATAACATCTAGGGCATCATAGGCTATTCTTCTGTCCAACAGTACAGAATATTTGAAAGGCCATATCTTCCCATATGAACCTGCCAGAGCTTTAAGATAATCAGGGGAAAACTTTATTTTGGGCCCACCACCATCACAGGCTCACTTGGTGAGGACATGAGAGAGAGCCTTCTCAGCAGCTAGAACTCCATTCCATGGGAGGCAGTTAGCCCCCTGCCTTTTTTCCTTTCACCAGCAAGCAAAAACATTTTAAAGCAAGTTTTTAATGGTTAAGCAGGGCAGTTTTTTAAAAAACAAAGATGTATGTTTTATTTGTTTTTAAATTTTGTATGATTTTAATCAGTTTTATAGTGTTTTAAGGTGGTGTTTTTAAATTGGTTTTAAAACTTTTTGTAAACATTTTTTTAAATTTGTTGTTCTGGAAGATGTTGGGTCCCATCCTGGAAGAAAGATGGCATATAAATAAAGTAAATAGATAAATTAGAAACCTTCAATGTGAAGATCCTTCCTAATAGCATGCAGGACACGTAATATTAGCTGAAATGTCAGTGCTTTCCTAGTTTTGCATGGCAATGATTTTTATGATTCTACTGTGCAGATGCAATTGCATGTATTACTTTGGATTGATAGTATTAGCTCTTGGTGCTGAACTGCATTAAATGGCCATCCAGCACCTAAGAAACCCAACATAGATCAGTAATCAATTTGTCTTAAAGGCATGGCTAGATTCCCTTTTCCTTTTATCCCAACATATAAGTGTCTGTTATTATTATAGTTTTGAAGTAGAATGTGTTGCCCTGGAATGTGGTGAAGTCTCCTCCTTTGGAGGTTTTTAAGCAGAGGCTGGATGGCCATCTGTTGGGAGTGCTTTGTGTGTATTCCTGCACAGCAGGGGGTACCATTGGATGTCCCTTGGGGGGGGGTCTCTTCCAACTCAGATTCTATGAAGGCCTCTCTGACAAGATGGAGAACTGTCCAAAAGCTGTTAGTGCTGAATAGCAGATCTGTTCTACTTCTTTTAAGGGCAGAGCTTGGAGAAGCAGCAGCTTTACAAGGACTTCTCTTCCCCTCCTCACCTCTCACTTTGATTTTACTCCATATTTGGGAGGCAGTAACATTCTCCATCTCTGCCAGAAATGACTGATGATGGTTAAGCATCACAGATGGCTATTTTGGAATACGCTAGATTGCACAGTGTCAAGCTTTTGCAAACATTCCTCACAGAAGAAATATCCCCTTCCATCTTCAACCTTCATTTCAGTTGACAGAAGAACCACCATGGGTCAGGGCAATCAGGGCAATCAGTATAATTCTTCTCCCATGACTCAGGTGAGCCATCCCAACTGATGGCTCACAGCCTCACACACGCCTGCACTTAATGGGAGCAAATAATGAATGTAGCCCTGCTGCTAACAAGCTCTTCTCTGTTCACTGTAGCAACTGGGGGCAGAGCATGTAAGTGGTTTAGTGAATTCGCTCTGGGATTTAGTCAAGGTGCTGAAACTACTTGGATAGCATTTGAATAGTTCATTCCTATCAGGCCAAAGTATTACACAATAACTCTGGGATTTCTTTGTTGAATAATTATTGTAACCATATTTGCTAGATCCAGTGACAGAGCAGAGGTATGATATTCAGCACAAATAGAACTTCTCTATTTATTCCATGGTGAAACTGATTTGAAATAACAGTATCTCTGTGTGTGTGTGTGTGTGTGTATGCCACGGTGGCTGTTGACTTCCATATCAATTGGGCAGTGAATCCACCATGGGTTTTTGTCTGAACTTCAAAGAAGCTAGATGCTGTATCAATTTGGGACATAGCACTCAGCACCTTGGATAGCTCCTTTAAAGTTCAAACTGAAACCCAGGGTGGATTGTCTAACCCACCCACCCTCCCAGACACAGAAGCCACTGTGTATGTATGGTGGAGAAACATGGGCAAGCTCCACTCCTATCTTCTCCATATCCAACAGCTTGAAGGAAGAAGCTCCACACAACCAACACATAGAAGCAGCACTTAATTGCTCTCCATGTTCCTATGGGGGAAATGGCACAAATGAGATTTCTTGCAAAATTGGCACATCTGTACTTTATTGTTGGTACTTAGGATTGCACAGTCTGTTGGAAGCAAAGAGGAATCCAGGAACTATGGTGAAACTAATTTCATGGATGGACCACAAAATGAATCCAATGAAACATAGAAAGGGCAACTAGAAAGTCATACGAATTACATTTTGGAAACTTATTTTAGATGCTTTTGTGGGGATGGATATACTGCCTTGAAGTGTTTCAGAAATGTGGTATGGAAGTACTTTAAATAAATAATAAGTGCAGATAATAAGTTTAGACCTACCTCCTCCCTTTAAAAATGGCAGTGAGTACTTTGTGTCATCAGTGTTTGGAGTCCTTTCTTCCTCTCCCATCTGGGGTTACTGTAATTTATAATTAAGAAGGGCTGGCCACAGAGATGCAATTAGTGCTGACTTGAGTATATTGGCCTGTCTTTTGCTAGGAAGTGAAGGTCCCCCTAGATCGATTGACTGTGGATGTTTCAAGTGCAAGGACCAATCATTTGGAAGCACGACTCAGGTTCATTTGAAAATAGGTCAATGGGATGTGAGATAGCCCAGTGTAATCAGAATCTGTTGTTATCCACTTCAATAGGGGCCTCTTGGTTGCTTAAATTACCAGTAAGAGGGAAATAGTGTGAGAAAAGCCTGCTGCAGATTTATTTTGGGCTACTAGCAGCTGTTTGAGACAGATGTCCAAAAACAACTAGCAATATTTTGCTGGATAGGTGAATGTGGTGCCTTTTAACTGGCTTAATTAAAGGGGAAACAATGTCAGCCATCAGTCATGTTATTTTTTATTTAATAAATGCAACCCAGCCTCATTTTGCAGATGCTCGCTAGCTTGTTTGCTTTGTTATAGCACATTCCAGAGCAATCTTAATTAATGATATCCTCGTAAGAGGTTTGTTGTGTCTGCGGGAAAGGGGATTCGTGGGAATTTAATCAAAAGCAGATTGTGCTAGTCTTTATTATTATTATTTTTTAAGATTAGATTTTCAGGAAGTGGCTGGCCCTGGATGCAAAGACTGTACCATCACCACTACCACTCGTCCAAACAAATCTGTGAAGTTCTTGGCAAAGAAAGCATTTATGTTCCATTTTATTTGCATAATTTCAAGCGCCATTAATAGTACATGGCAAGAGGAAAAATTACCAAGTTTTCACTCCAGCCATGAGTGAAATTGGGTTTAGTAGAAAATTAGTTGACTTAACTGGCAGATGATGAAAGCTTAAATGAAAAGTGTTCAAATAAGGAGGAACTTTAGAAAAGAAACACAAAGGTGGAGGCTGAATTGAGGTCGGTGCTCAACTGACAATGCATTGTGTGTGTTTCTGCATTCAAGTTGCCTGTCAACTTATGGTGACCCCATGAATTTCATAGGGGTTTCTTAGACAAGGGATTCTCAGAGGTGGTTTTGCCATTTCAGAGAATGCATTAGCTGCTACAAAATATAAATGGGAAGCAGCTCACGAATAGAGAGTTTTCATCTCAAGAAGACTCATAGGGTCAGATCCCCCAACAGTATGGTCCAATCAATATCACCCCCAAGAAGATATGGAAGAAATATTGATGTTATACCAGCTGATGAGATGGCCTTTGCTTTTTTGGATAAAGCACATATTGCTTTACCCATGAGAATGCAATTTGTTTTCACTGTTATGATAAAGAAAACTCCATCTTTATCTTTTTATACCCTTTATCTTTCTTGAGACATTCATGTCATGTGAATCATGGACAGCAGGTGCTGATGAATGTTGCAACCAAAGTATAGTTGACAAATTAACAACTGGAAAATTCATTGCTTTTTGAAGGTGCACCCATTTTGCAATCAGTTATTCATCCCTTTCACTTATGTTATTCATCTAGTGCCTTTAATTTTCAAAGCGCTTTAAAAGTAGAGTAGATAGACAAATGGAAAGACAATTGGATGGATAGAAATCTGAAGCACACAGACATTACCTGTATGTGTAAATGCACTTATAAATTATACATGTAAATGGATTGGTCAAGGTAAAATAGTATGACCAATTTCTCTCAGAGAAGGAGGGAAAGAGAGAGAGAAAGAGAGAGAGAGAGAGAGGTATACATACAATATATGCACATTCTGAAACATTTTACATCAGAGTAAAAACAAATGGAGGAGAGACAGAGAGAGCGATTCAGTGTTGTTTGCAAGCAAGGAAACTGATTTAATGAGGAATACTGAGTTGGCAAAGGCTACTAGCAATTTTTGTTGTTGTTGTATGCCTTCAAGTCATTTCCAACTTATGGCAACCCTAAGGTGAACCTATTGTAGGGTTTTCTTGGCAAGATTTGTTCAGAGGAGGGTTGCCATTGCCTTTGGTTGAGAGGGGATTGCCGTCCTCTGAGACTGAGAGGCTGTGACTTGCCCAAGGTCACAAGCTGGCAATTGAACCCTGGTCTCTAGAGTCATAGTCCAACATTCAAATCACTATGCCATGCTGGCTCCATTATCTAGCAAAACCATGAGCACAGCCTGCTATAGGGAAATATGGTAAGAGTTTTCATAAATTTGAATTGTAGTCATACCTAGCAAAGCCATGATTCTAATTCATAAAGGCTCATCATATTCCCTTATAGCAGGTTGCAGGCACAGGAATAAATAAGAAACAGAGGAAAATATGTATGATGTCAAAAGTTTCACCTTCAACTGCCCCAATCCCATACCAGTGATTGCATAGTACCAGATTGTACCATTGATCTAGCCAGGAGTGTCTTTGTAGATTTTCTTCACAGTTGAGAAGAGGAAATGCAACTCGGCTGACCTTCTGTGATTCCCACTTTTAATCCTCTGAGTATTACAAAACTCCAAGTAGCTGAAATTTCTTTGCCTTATAGGTCAAGGAGCTTCCAGCTGATTACCCTTGTGCTCCTGGAAATGCAAAGATAAATGTTATCACACTTCTCTTTGATAGTGATAACCTTCCTGACTTCCCTCGTGCAATCTTCTTGAATTGCATCTATTGGCTCTATAGCCCCATTGGATGCTTTTTTTGGAAGAGGGAGGGAGGGAGGGGAAAAGAACTGTGTCTCTTTGTACCAAAATTATATTCTTTTCAGACAACAGAGCATGAAATTTGTACAATGTACATACCATGGTTTTATATTTGTGTAATCCAGCTGAGACCTCTGCTAATAGCTTTATGTGACTGAACCTAAATTACATACGTACTCATGTGGCTGCATGCACACCATGTACACATGGGAGAGCTGAGAAGTTGATTTGGTTATTTAAAAACAACAACCTGAACTTTCCAAAATTTATAAATTCTTCATAAAGTCAATAGAAAGAGATGGTATGGGGATGGGGGAGCAAAACTAACAGATTTGCCCAGAAGACTTTGGCCAGGATCCCTTATGTTAATAGCAAACTAAGCAAAAGTAAGTTCACTTCCCACTTATGTCTTTTTGTTCTTGTTGTTGCAAAAGTTGGAAATCTGTTCCTCCTTCTGCATTGTCCAATAGCCACCCCAGGATTCACCATTATGCTGCAATAGCACCCCCTCCACACACACACTGCCCAGTCATTCCATTGCTGGTGGAAAGAAGAAGGGCTTGGAGAAGCATCTGACTGAGCTGCCATAGGGAGACACAGAACAATGACATCATGTGCTGAGAGCTCCAGCAGACCTCAGCAGATGATGTCCTCAGTCTGTGGACGTTATCACACGGGGTCTAAAGCAGACCCAATCCACACTCAATCCTGTCCTATTGCGGTTTTTCCCCCGTGTGTTCACACGACGTCGCACACATCCCCGTCCCAACCCCGTCCCAATGTGGCATCATCCCCATTCTTTTGAATGCCGGTTTCTTGAGGAAGTACAAGTGCGCGACCAAAATGATACCGCAATGAAAGCGCTTTCACCATATGTCTGATCACCAGATATGTATCCTGGAGCCCAGGCCCCGCAAAGGCTTGGGAAGGTGTGTGTGTGTGTGTGTGTGTGTGTGTGTGTGTGTGACAGCCGGCTGTCTCACACACACACACACACCTTCCCAAGAGAGAGCCGCTCTGAGCAGAAGTCCTCAGAGCGGCTCTCTTTCCTGGCTTGGGTTGGGAAGGTGTGTGTGTGTGTGTGTGTGTGTGTGTGTGTGTGACAGCCAGCTGTCTCACACACACACACACACACCCCTTCCCAAGCCTGGAAGCCTGGTTGCTTTCCTTGGGACGAGGTCGGGCTCGGACCCCAGCCTCCTCCCAAGGAAAGCAACCAGGCTTCCCTTGGGACGAGGCCAGGGTCGGAGGGAGGCATCCTCCAACCCTGCCCTCCTCCCAAGGAAAGCAACCAGGCTTCCCTTGGGACGAGGCCAGGGTCGGAGGGAGGCATCCTCCGACCCTGCCCTCCTCCCAAGGAAAGCAACCAGGCTTCCCTTGGGACGAGGCCAGGGTCGGAGGGAGGCATCCTCCGACCCTGCCCTCCTCCCAAGGAAAGCAACCAGGCTTCCCTTGGAACGAGGCCAGGGTTGGAGGGAGGCATCCTCCAACCCTGCCCTCCTCCCAAGGAAAACAACCAGGCTTCCCTTGGGACGAGGCCAGGGTCAGAGGCATCTTCCGACCCTGCCCTCCTCCCAAGTCCCAAGGGTTGCTGTCACACACACCCTTCCCAACCCTGTGCCGGCTTGGGAAGGGGTGTGTTTGACAGTCCTGTTTCTGCGCATGTGCAAGAACATCCCTGCTGGGTTCTGGAAGGGATCTTCTCACTTGTGTGTGAACGGCAGATACGGTTCCCAGGAGCGCATCTATCGCGCTTTCGTTAATTGCGCAATGATGCTAGTTGCGTCTGATAGCCATTTCCGTCTTGTGGGGTCTATACCGGTATAGTTCTAGATTGATTCCATACCGCTTTCTTGCCGCTTTGAGACCCGCGTGTGATAACGTCCTGTGTCTGGTCCTGGGAATATAATCAGAATCTTCTTCAGTCTCCAGAAGAAATGGATTGGTTTTTGCAGGGAGTGAGGAGAGCCATCACTGTGGAATTCTGGGTTTTGGAGGTGGAAATAGAGGAGCTGCAGCAGAGTTCCTCATGTTATAGAAGTCCTCATGTAGAATCTTGGCCTTTTAAGTGTTTAGCTCTTAAATGTCTGGCTTTGAATCCAAGTGTACTACCATTCCAATAGGGATTTGATGAATGGCTATATGTGCTTTGATTGTGTGCATGTAGATGGCCCTTGTGGTCTCTTCCAACTCTGTGATTCTATGATTCTATGATATAAGCCCCATCTTACACAATGCACTGGGTATTGCTAATTGTGTGTGTGTTTAATGATGTATTTTTTAATTTGATGTTATTTTTTGGTTGTTTAATCTTGTTTTAACTTTTCTATCTTGTGGATTTTTAACAATGTCTTTTTTAATTGTAAGGCGCTTTGAGCCTTCCTGTTCAGATTTTTCTCTTTATCCCCTGAAAGCCTATTTAATTGTTTTGTTTTTTTAAAAAAAGACTGATTTTTAAACTGTGTTGCTAGTATCACAAGTATGACAGTCACTATAAGTCACACGCTCAATGAGAATCCAGAATTTAGGCAGCTATGTTGATCCATTTTTTAAAATTGTATTGGGTTTCTAAAGTATGATTATAAAGAAAAAAACTGGGGGGGGGGCAAAATGAGAAGAAGGAAGGAAGGAAAAGTCCATAGGATAAGGACAAGGACTGATCATATAAGCTATGTTTTCAGAAATGCATTTTCTTGAAGCTGACATCTATAAAATGCATGTTCATGTGTAGCTAAAGCAGTAAGATCTTTTATCTAAAGGATGATAAAAATAATGTGACTTATCCCTGACAGGATATAGTCACCTTTCGAATTAATAACAGGTGGTATTGCATGTAAATCACTGTTGATGCTGCCAGGCAACTGCAACCCAGTTGCAGCCTGGGTCCCAACCGCACTCAGCAGACCACTTTTCAAAAATGGGAGCTTCCAGTTTTTGAAAAGCAGCCAGCTGAGTGTGGCTGAGACCCAGTCTGCAGCCAGGTTGCAGTCCCTGGTGGCATTGGCAGTGCTTTACATGTGATAATCTCCTCTATTAATTCAAAAGGTGACTGTACTCCATTGGGGATAAGTCACGTTATTTTTAGTGTGATAAACTCCTAAGTCTTTTTGCAACACTAAAAGCATGCAGGATCCAATAGTGCTGATCCTCAGTTAAATTCCACATCACAGGAATGTGTTTAATAGAACATGTGCATCTATAAATGTCAAAGTTTTTTCTAATACAAAATTAATATGTAGTAGCACTTCTTATGAAAAATCAGCAAACACTGAACATGCCAAGATCATATGCCACAAGGAAGCATAATTGTCATCAATCAGCAACATTTCGTTGACACAGACAATGACTTTCTAAAATGGCATAATGGTACCCAGAGCAACTGAGATTTTATTTATTTGCTTAGCTAAACCAAATGTCACTTTAGATCTAAAGAGATTTGAGTTATTAAAACTAGGACAGTTTACCACTGGTGAATTTGCACAGGACAAATCTAACTCCTTATTCCACTCCATTTTTACTTCATTATTATCAAATTTCATGCTGCTCAAAGGCATGTATAAATTAAACTTCTTAGTTTTATTTTCTCTGAAGGTATGATTAATGTTTCCAACCTATGGCTAACTCAGAGCTGATGGTCTATGTACAGACAGCAAAAAGTCTTCCAGTTGTAAAAATGGCCACATAAGAAGAATGCAATACTGAAGATGGTTAAAATTCAATTGTTCCAAAGTATAAATTTCCCAGCCAATCCACTTTTTCCATGAAAAAAGTTGTCTCACCATCTCCAAATGAAGGTTATGACCTGTGTTGATCATATCAAAAGCAAATTTCAAAAGCCATTTACATACCTTTTAAATTACGTAGGGGGGATGCAGACCAGGGCGTCCAGGACGCCCTGGTCCGGAACGCCGCGGGACCATGGCAGCCGGACCGCGGCGCTCCTGCGGCGCCTCTAAAAGGAGCGGCAAATTGCCGCTCCTTTTACAAGACAGCGAAAGTGCACCTCAAACACGTCGGGTGCACTTTCTCTGTCTTTTCCGCCGCAGCGCGTCCGGTCACTGCGGCGGGACGCTGCCCTCGGTGCGCCGGCCGTCCGGAGGGCCAGAAGCACCGAGGGCGACCTCAGGAAGAGGAAGGGACGCCGCGCGTGCGGCTGCCTCTCCTCTTCCGGGTCTCGGAGACGGCCCTATTAGCCGTCTGCCGAGGCCCATAGTCTTCATCTTTACACAACTCTAAGGGCCTGAGCCGATGGGCCAGGAAAGCATGAACCAAGACCTGGCCATGGTGTTCACTCAGGTTGGTCCCTGGGTCAGAGCAGGGACAGGCAGGTGTTCATACACCCATCCCTGTCCTGACCCAGAACCTGGCACTGGTGCACCACTCCATTCCTTGCTGGCTATCAATCCAACTGAGAAGCCCCCCAGTCACCATTTCTGATGCAGAAATGGGGTGCTTGGCTGCACCTACGTGGCCAGGCATCCTGTTTCCACATCAGACGCAACGACTGGAGGGGCTTCTCAGTCGGAATGACAGTTGGCAAGTTAAGGAGCACAGGAGGCTGTATGAACAGCCTGGAAATTACCCTAGGGAAAAGGATGTTTATCCTGGGGTCAGGCTGGGTCCTCCAGATCTGTGTTTGGACAGGCAGGATTGTGTCCAATTCTCCCTCAGGGGTTTTGGCCTGTGTCATCTGATTTAGACAATGTAAGGCCAGGGAGAAGCTGGGCCTCTTGGCTTATGAAGACAACCCCCTAAAACTCATTTTCTCTAACTTCTACAGCTGCATTTCTCTTGTCTTGATTAAACCTGTCCTTAAGTTCCATACAAGCAAAGCAGTTAAGATCTTTGCCTCTTTAAGAGTCATCTTTCTTCATTTAAACGTCCAGTTGTCTTGTTCAAAATACAAAATAACATCATAGAGAAACCATCTCTAAATTTTACCTATTCTAGCCTTTAAAAAGGCTTCCCACAGTGAGGTGGCTAGTATTATCTTAGGAAAAAGTCTTTGTTTATGCTTTTGCCAAACTCATAGGAGAGCATGTTTAATACAATGATTTTTACTAACTTTATCATACCAAAGATAAGTTTTCCAACTAATATTAAATTATCACCTTCAAGTTCCAAGAGTCTCACATCTCTAAGCAATATCAATTCCTTCAAAAAGGGAATACAAAACAACAAGCTTCAAAAGAAATTTGATATAAAATCAAATGCCAGCCACCTCTTTTCTTAGCATCATACAGTGTTTTACATTTTATTCTCAGTTTCTTTTTTTGCCAGCTAAATCTGGTAATCTCTTTCTGCCATTGCACACAAGATATTTAATTTCTGATAAGAGGGATCATTTGAACAATAGTTAAAAGGGTTGGCAAAGCATGTGCTATTATTCCTGCAATTCTATCCAAAAGGGATAAATGCAACTTTCTCAATTTTTCTGTCTTTTTAAATTTATTTCCAGACTTTTTCATAGTTGTTATGAAATAAGAAACAATTATTCTTCATGATTGTAACTCCCAAATATTTAATCCTCTTATTTCAACTTTAAAATGTGAAACAGCAGATAGTTCATTATCCTCTTCAGAAGACATTTTTTAGTTAGCAATTTTGTTTTATCACAATTCACTTTAAACCCAGAGCATGTCCCACATGCCTTAATTTTTTCCAGAAAAGACTTAATTGAGTCCAATGGGTTTTGTGTCATCATAATAATATGGTTTAATAATATGGTTTATTTATATACCGCCCCTCTGGCTAACCAATCGAGGCGGTGAACAACAGAGTACCTTAATACATTACAGCAAATTAAACAACAATAATACAATAATACATTGCAGCAAATTAAATAATGTCCTTCCCTCCTCCCCAAACATCCAACAAATAACAACTTAAGATCCCATCCCTCATTCCTACCCCCCACCCCCAAAACAAATCAACAAACAAACTAAGAACAATTATTAAAATACAGTACATTAAAAATACAATGTGTGTAATTAAGATAATAGAGTCTCCCCAGTCTCTCCAATCTCCATAGCACAAGCACTTGCGGGGGCCCAGGTGTTCTGGCTCTCCCTCCAAGTGTCTCTACCGGCTCGGGGAGGCTTACAGGGGCATTTTGAAGCCCGATGGTAATGAGGGCTGAACGCTACTCCAAGATGCCCAAGTGTTGATAGTCAGGGAGGGCAGGACCCTTCAGGGTCCAGTATCCCTTCCCGAAAGAGACGCTGCCACCGCGAGCGCCACCGTGGCTATTGTCAAATCCATGAGAGAGAGGATGTTAGAAGATCAGGCTCTTGGGCAGGCACACGCCCTCAGGCTTCGCAAAGGTGCCGGGGGAGATGGTGTCCTGGGCTGGCTGGCTGATATAGCCGCCCCCACCCTCTTCGGTCCCGCTGCTCTGCCGCCGCTCAGGTGGAACTCAGCTGGGCAGGCACACGCCCTCAGGCTTCGCAAGGGTGCCGGGGGAGATGGTGTCCTGGGCTGGCTGGCTGATATAGCCGTCCCCGCCCTCCTCGCCCTTATGCAACATCATCTGCATAAGCTCTCATCTTATACTGTTCTTTAAAAATCTTCACTCCATAAATCCTGTCATCATGTCTAAGGGCTTAAACAGACGAGCATTGGGGCAGAGTAGGGGCGTGACTTTGGCACGCTGCATGCCCCTGATGCCGGCATCACGCCGCCTGCCCAACCACACGGTGGGCAGCGTCACACCATTTCTTTGGCACAGCACTTAGACATGCTGCACCAAACCCCCCCGAAAAAGCCACCACTACCGTGGCAAGGAAGCTTTTTGCCACTTTAAAAAGATGCAGCATTTTGCCAGGCCTTTCTGGGCAAGCAAAGTGCTGGATCAGGACCACAGTGTGCAGTTGCTGCAGCCCTGATCCAACAATGAAAGGGGGGGTGGGATGCCACTCCAAAGGGGTGGTCTGTTCAGCCCCTAATATTCCTGAATACCGTCTCCAACACAAAAATAAATAGTAAAGGTGAGAGAGGATAACCCTTTCTAGTCCCCTTTTGTATTTCAACCACTCTTGAAAACCTAGGCCTTTTGAACTGAGTAATTTTTGCTTTATTGCATAAATAATATTTTCTAGGCTTTTCTCCAAAAATCTGGAATCTACCCTTTTTCTAATAACTCATAACACACTATTTCCAATGGCTGAAGTAGCTCCATCTTCAAATTTCTTATGCTGGTGATAATCCATCTGTACCTGGCACTTTTGCAGATTTAAACTTTAAAATTGCTTCAGTTATTTCCACAGTTGTCACAGGCCCATTCAGACTCTGCTTCTGCTCCAAGCATAATTTGTCCTATTGGAATTTATCCAAATAGTCTTCCATATTTGAGATTTTCTCATTGCCTCTCACATACAAGTCTCTGTAATATTCCTTGAAGGCTCATAATATTCTCAAATTATCCAATATGATCTGATTTCACCTCCTGATCTCTGTGGCATTTTTCTTTATTCTTTCCTGTCTCAACATATATGAAAATCCCTTTCCCAAGTTTATTTGTTTAAGGTATTGTAGTTTGGCACTAATTTCTTGGACTATAAACAATGAAAACCTTTGTTGAAATAATGTAACCTTTTGCTGAGTGTCTTTATCAAAAAAATCTGTTTTCCTCCAAACTATGTTTTTTGTCAATCAACACACCATTTAAGCTTCTCTTTCTTTTTTCATATTTTATGAAACCATATTTTATAATGGAACCATGTTGTATAAATTGTCCTCTCATATAAGCTATCCTTTCATCTCAAACTATTGTGGGCTCTATAAATTTATTCAAGTTCAGCTCAAATCCAGAGTACTTTGTATATTGAAAGAAGGCTTTAGGTGGTCTCCCTTGATCTTCCTTTAATACCTTTAATGGAACATTTATATTTATTAGGATCAACATTTATATTTATTAGGACCAACAACCCTGTTCCAATCCTACACGCAAATCAGATTTTGTAGGTCTAGTTTGATGTTTTTCTTAACAAATTTTCATAAAACATTGATTTCTCATTATTGGGGCCATAAATACCCATTAAATGCATCATCTTGCCATTCCAGTTGATTTCTAAAATTACACTTCTACCATGTCTATCTTCAAAAATCAATTTAAGTTGTAATGTTTTATTTATATAAAAGACAACTCACATTTCTTGGAGGTTTTTTCCTCTGTGCATAAGCAGAGTTTGCCTATATATTACATCAATCTTATTGGTGAGTCCTTCACTGGATCTGATTATAAGACCCTGAAAAGCTTTTAGTACAGCCAGTTTTAAATCCATTAGATCTTCTGGAACAGCTCTTAACCTAGACTGTGTTTCCTTTGATTTTATCTCCATCATCATAATTTTATCCTGTAACATTTTCAAATCCTGCCATAAAATGTCATTTCTCTTCAGATTATAAGAGATGTCCTATTTGTGTTGTGTGTAATCATTGAGATTCTGAATGGAGGACATGGTTTCTTTAAACTGTTTTTCAGCAATATCTTTAAAATGATTTACTTGTCCTGTAATCTCTAACCTTAACTAGTCCAGTCTTGTCTCTAAATTCCTATTACTTTCTGATACACATTTGTTCAGAACTTAACTCTGATTAGACATCTTGGATACTGAAGCTTGAATTTTAATGAACACAGAGTCAGTTTGGTCTAGTGCAGCTCTGGACATTTTTCTAGTGGCCATGTTTATGATGTCATATAAATCACTCTCTGCTTAAATTCTGGCATCAGGACAATATTTATTTCCCCTTTTCCAAAGTATGGGTTCTATATGGGCCTTTTAATTGTTTGAATCTTGGAGGTGCCAAATCTATTTCTTATTTGCAGTCCAAACTGGCATTTGATTTAATCTTCATTTATTGGCACTTATTTTCACTTTCAAGTACTTTGTCAATGGATACTGCACTTTGAATATTTATGATGCAAACTGTTTGTGCTCACTCAAGAGTAATAAATCACCAACTGAGCAGAGGATTCCTCCATCCCTATTTAGTATGGGTCATCCAAGGTTCTTTGATAATAATGTAAATCCTTGTTTGTAGAAGCTTCCCTCTAGCTGGCCTTAATGAATCTTTGTGATTCTTCAGCTGTGCAGTGGAGAATGTTGTAGTTTCCAGGCCATGTGTCTCAACCAGCTCCTCAGCCCACTGCTGAATGAGGTGGTTATCCAGGAGACTGCATTTCTGCCCTTGTGTAATCTTTCCATATCTTTCTATGTATGTAGAGAGATCTTGTAGCACCTTTGAAACTAACTGAAAGAAAGAAGTTGGCAGCATGAACTTTTGAAGACTAAAGTCTATTTACTCAGATGCATTTGGATGCTGCCAACCTCTTTCTTTCAGTTAGTCTCAAAGGTGCTACAAGTTCTCTCTACATACTGATTCTACAGACTAACACAGCTATATCTTTGAATATCTTTATATGCTTAAAGATAATAATCAATCCTGCAATGCTAAAAGCAGCATAAAATCGTGTCCCTCATGGTCAGCCACCTTGGCAGAGCAAGTCCTTTTCTCTATGGGATTGTGTACTTTTGTTCTTTAGTGGTAAATGTATAGTAGTTAACAAACACTCAGAAAACACCTGAAAAGCTCTGTCTGTTTCATCATAGACATCTGTTCTCTTCTGTATTGCTTCATTTTATTTACGTGTTTTTAAAAAGGTGGCTGTCAGATGCAAGAGGCTTTCTATTCATGTCATCTTCCTGACCAGCCACTTAATAGTGTAGCATTGCCCATAAAAGGGTACTTAAATTACAAGTGATCACACCAAAGCTCATCCTTGCCACTGCCAGACTTTCCTGTTCTACATGGTGAAGCTTATATTCTTTGTGACAAGAGCAATGAAGCAGCTGCAAACACTTATCCTCAGTGAAGGCACCATAAATTGAATATGCTTCTTGTTGCTTGCTTCAAAATGTCAGGTGGTCCTTCATTAGCTTTTTTTTTTTTTTTAAGTATTTAGTATCAGGCAAAACAATGGTGCTGGGAAATGCTTGACCATCTGTCCCAAATGAATGCTATATTTTTTTTTGGACTTCAAACATTCAGAATCCACCCTTGTCCCCCAACCAGCCTAAACACCTAAACAAACCAAAGATGAAAATAAAAATCAAAAATTGAGAGCAACTGGAAGAGAAAAGCTTTAGTTTAGTGCCTTAATGGTATTAATGAAGGTGTCTGGTGGCTCTCACCTGGGAAGGTATTCTTGCTAATTCTCTAGTAGCCACCAGCTAGCCAGGCTTTCTCTGCCCAGGTAAAAGTTTGGATAATAGGGATGTAAATCCTTGACTATTTCATTCTTTTATGTGAAGACAAATAATTATGGTAGTTTTCTCTATGCTGCAGGTGAAAACGAATATTCCTCCATAGTATTTTTTCCAGTTGTGAAAATTCCAAAGTACCACAGAGGAGTCACTCTGTGGAGAAAAACATGTGGAGGTGGTTGTGCAAAATGCACAGATTCTTTGTGCAGGAAGCAGTGTTTAGTATTTTCTGTGCAGAAAATGGTGATGGGGCATGTCATGTCAAATACCAGGAGAAAATTGTACAAACTTCTAGATGGTCTATATTATTCGTCCTGATGGAGTTTTCCAAATGTTGGTTTGTGTGTGTGTGTGTGTGTGTTTTACCTGGGAATTAATAATTATGAATATTCTTTCCCTCTGTAGTATCAGCCAAAAGTGATTAAAAATTACTCTGTATCACCAAGGCCACTTGGATTTGTGAGCACTCCTAAAATTATGGCCCTTCTCTTCCCAGAAGAATGTAACCCCATATATAGCAGGATGAACACCATTTCATTGGGCAGGTGAACCATGTGGTAACAGCACATCTTCATTATCTGGACTAAATCTCAGTTTATGGGCCATCCTCCTGCCCATTGTGTGAGCTTTTCTAAACATGAGCCCTTCCACACTGAGATGGAGAGGATGAAGCACACTTTGATTTTCCCTCCAAACCTGATCCCTTTTATACTGTTCAGGTCTATGGATCATACCTGTGCAGAGCTCGTATTAGGAGTTGGCATCATCAAGGAAATTATTGGTTGAGGCCCATGAATTGAGTGAGTCCCCTCCCCATATTTATTTATTAAAATATTTTGCCCTATAGCAAAAGATCTCCAGACAGCTTCCAGATAAAAAAACAATACTAACAGGTTAAACAATTTAAATCAATAAAAATGATGTAGATAGATAGCATGGTGTAGTGGTTTGAGCATTGGACTATGGGGGGCTGCAGACGGCCGGCTCTGGGCTGCCCTGGGAAGCAACAGATCGGGGCCGCAGCTACTGCACGCCGTGCCCCTGATCCTCCCTTTTGCCACCCCCCAAAAAGCGGCAAAATGCTGCTCCTTTCAGGGGTGGCAAAGGGTGCCCAAAAAGCCAGCACGCGGCTCTTCATCACCCCTTCCAGCGCAGTGCATCAGGACACTGCGCTGGGAGGATGACCTGGTGCAGCTCACTGTGCGTGATTGCGCGTGGTGTCAGGACGTCGTGGGGCTAGGTTTGGGGTGGCCGGCATGCAGCTGGCCCTCCCCATCTCTACCTCCAGGCCAGTTCTTTGGGCCGGTCTGCAGAGGCCCTATGATTCTGGAGGCCAGGGTTCAAATCCTGGCTCAGTCATGTAAAGCCACTGAATGACTCTGGGCAAGTCACACTCTCTCAGCCTTAGAGAATGGCAATGGCAAAACCCCTCTGAAGTAACTCACCAAAAACCCCTGTGATAGGTTTACCTTAGGGTCACTATACGTTGGGAACAACATAAGGCACAAAACAACAAGATAGACTAAAAGCATATTAAACAAATTAATAAGTTAAAACAGATTTAAAAGACTGAAACAATTTAGAAATGCTGCACATAGCATCTGAAGTTAATCAGTGAAGCCCAAATGGTTTAATGAATAGCCAGATTTTTACTAGGCACCTAAATTAAACCAACTTTGGTGCCAGTGAGGCCTCCAAGAGGAGAGTATTCCACATTTGAGGCAGTGGCATCACTAGGTTTTGTGTCACCCAGTCCAGTAACTCTTGGTGTAACCCCCCCCCTTTGACCTCTTCCCATACCATACCATACAGAATCCTTAGTAATGTTTTTTGTAGTAATGTTAGTCATAAATCGTAATTCCTGTATGTATCACTGAATGTAATGGTAATAGTTGTGACATAAACCACTAGCAAAATTAAAATTATACTTTTAAATTACAATATCATATGCACAGAATAAATGTTTTTACATATACACTGTTTCATGTGCTTAAAGTCAAAATTTGATAAAAAGTAATGTTTTCAAATAAATTTTTAAAAATTTAATTAAAAAATGAAATTTGAAATTTTAATTTTTCAAAAACAAAACAAAACAAAACAACAACCCTGGAGCCTCTCCTTTCTCCTCCCAATGAGCCTCACACTACTGACAACATCTCTTCAGCATTTTAAAGAGATATAGGTGAATGCCAGAGCCTATTTCTGCCAAAAGGCATATGTTTAGAATGTTTGGTCCACACGTCTTGCACTCCCCAGTAACTCCACTGATTTGGGAGTACAACAGCTGAAGGCCCTCTCCCTGTCCTTATGCAGCAGGACTTATAATAAAATGTGAGGGGGAAACAAATCAGGAAAATGCTTCTAAAACATTGTGATGATGCAAGAGCAAAAATGTAATTTATCAAAATAAACAATTCAGGCAATGTAATAACACTCCACATTAAAACAAGGTTGTCTTTCCAAAATGACAAATGAACTCCCTTACCCTGCATTTTATTTTGAAGGAATTTGGCTAGGACAACATGGGATGTAGAGAGGAGCAACTGTTCATCTGCCAATGGTGGATGGTGGTTTCCTTGAAGGGGAACAATGACTGCTCTGGGTTTCAACCCAAACTTTAAATGAGCTGTTCAAGGTGCTGAATCCTATTCCCCCAAATAGGTCCTGTCCTTTGGATTGCCCCTTTAAAGTTCAGACGGAAACCCAGAGCAGACTCACCATCCCATGGAAATGGGAGCCATCAGCCACTGTTGTTATCTGCCTCTGCTTTGTTCTTATGGATAGGGTGTGCAATATGCAGTCAACCCTCCACATTTGTGGCTTTGATTTTGATTTGATTATTTGCAGATTTGATTAACATGTTCTCTCTAGGAATCTCTAGGTCTACTGGTTTATGATCAGAAGTTGATCATAAAGTCACACAGGAGCACCTAGAGATTCCTAGGGGGGAAAACACTTCTATAGTCATTTGTAGGTCCTCCAGTGTGATTCTATGGTCACCTTCCACAATTGTTGACCCTAGAGTTGTACTAGAGGACCTAGAGATTCCTTGAGAGGTATTCTGTTAAGCCAAAAAAAGTGGGTTTTTTTGTTTGCGGTTTTTCCATGGGGGTCCTGTCCCCCAGCCCCAGTGAATGTGTAGGGCCCACTGTATAGCTGAATGAATAAATTAGGAAACAGTTGTGTCATCGCTAATTCTTTTAATAAATTGTTAAGCAGCTTTGAGTCTCATGACTGGGAAAAAGACACAATATAAAATCATCATTATCATCTGAACAAATACAATGTGAGGAGAAGGTGTGGCCCAAATCTCCTACTTCATGTTGTCGATCCAAACTGACTGGTGACAGGATGCAAAGTTTGCTGTTTCTACTGTACTATGGCAAGAGGAGAACTACCCCAAATATGACTACCATTTAGTTGCTATGGCTAACCAAGCACAGAGTTGAGAAGGGGACAGATGGGGGAAGAAAAAATCAGAGCAGTAATGATGTAGGATGTAGCAAGGTGGAGGAGCTGTGAGATGGGCTTCTGTTTTCATCAGACAGCACTGAATTTTAATTCATCCTCACAGAAGTGACTCATGTGTGAATTGAGCATTGGAGCGGCCACAGAGCTAACAGAGGATAGGAAGCTGCAATATATCCTTATGGTCATGTTCCCTCAGAATTGTTTTCATCAGAACTGCAGAACCTATGGCAAACTGGATGTTCGCTCCTTGGTTATAGACTACAGCTCCCTTAGCCCTAGCCAGCAGAGCCACTGATTGTATTGTTTTGGTAGCCATTAGAGAAGAGTTAGGGATGAATGGAGAACGGTTACTCCTTTACATAGAGAGAGAACCTGTGAATAATTGGAAAACAGTGTATGCAGAAGGAGACCTCTCCCCCTGATCCTAACATTACTTTGACAGTTCTGTCCAGCGTATGTTAACTTAGCAGTAGGTTTTCCTGAGTTCAGTGAAGCTTTCTTTGCAATAACCATATAGCTATCTGCAACCTGAGTTAACACATGGAATATTCTGCCAAAATGTACTGTAAAGACCAATGGTAGAATTCAAAGATATAGCCATGTTAGTCTGTAGAATCAGTATGTAGAGAGACCTTGTAGCACCTTTGAGACTAACTGAAAGAAAGAAGTTGGCAGCATGAGCTTTCGTAGACTTCACTCTACTTCCTCAGATGCATTTAGTCAAGACCAGTGGTACAACTCGGTTCTGTGAAGTACTGGATGTCACTGGGTTTATCAGGAAGGACCACAGACCAGCGACAGAGTACTTATATTGCATATAGGTAGTCTTTGGTTCAGTTCCAGGGATCTCTTGTTTGAAATCATGGAAAACCTCTCCCAATCAGTGTACATGAGAGAGGTGGAGAGTTTGGCCCTCCAAACAGTTGGGACTTCAACTTCCAAAAACCCTTACCAGCCTGGCCAATGGAAAAGCAAGTGTGGGAGGGTTGCACCAAGCTGTCCCACCCCAATGTCTTTGAACTTACAACCATCCTTTTCTCTGTATTTAAACCCTTTATCATTCTTTCTAGCAACTTAGGAGTGCCTCCTGGACGGGGTAATTGTCCGCTCACAGTTCCTTTGCCCTTCGACCTCATTTACACAGACTACCATGGACTACAGCAGATGAAGCAGCACATGGGACTCTCTTTTAAAAAATACAGGTAAGAAGGAAGGGGCTGGTTCCCCCTTCATCTTTCTTTCCATTCCATGTTTTGTGCTTCTTAAGAAGGCAGCTGGTGGAAACCACCCTGACAGAATTGACAGCCAGAGATGTCCAGTTTTATTCAGAACACCTCTGCTGGTGCTTTACAAAGTGTAGCAAGCCATGGTGAACAGTGAGATCATAACACACATACACACACTTTTTTAGCTCTGCAGTGCACTGGGGGCCTTCTTGATATCTCTCCTGCTGTTCCTGTTCCAGACATCAAGGCCGCCCTCTTCACTGTGGGTGCTTAGTGAAGTGATTCTTTCCTATCTCACAGGGTTTTAAATGGAAAGTGGCTTTGGAGACAAATGGATTAATGGCAATGGGAAGGGGAGAGGAACAATGAAGCTGCTTAACTCTTTCTTTTCATGTCCCAAACCACCCCCTTCCAAGCTACTTTTTCATCTTCAGGGAGGAAGGTGAAAGATCATATATAGCAGGACTAGAGAACAATTTTACAGTGAGGGGATAGATCTTAGGATCTTCAACCATTTACATGAATCTTGGCCATTGCTCAGGCCACCTATTTCCTCTTTGGAGTAATAATAATAATAATAACAATAATAATAATAATAATTTTTATTTATAGCCCACCCCTCTGCTAGGCAATCGGGGTGGGTTACAGCATAATTAAACATAAAGAGTTAAAAACAGACAATTATTCATCAGCTACAGTAGATTCTCATATGAAAGGATGGTGTGAAAGTGAACGTGGTAAAAGAATGGTGTGAACAGTCAATTAGAGGCCCTGTCTATGAATCCAATGCATTTCCTATTCAGCTTGTTCCTCCCAGATGTTGAAAGTGACTATGAATTCTTTGCCATTCAGTTCCTCACCTCATGTTAATTCTTTATATTGTGGTATATGCATGGGAAATATAGTGTGAAAAAATAGCCATGAAAATATGGATAGTGAATTCCTCCATGCCTCATGTAAAAGTTCTGCATAGTTACTTTGATAGCTCTGATTCACAAGCCTATGTTGCAAATTCAGGATATGCAGTTGGTGGCAAGAATCTCAGATACCACCCTGGGATTGTGAGGCTATAACATTGTTGGTCAGTATGTTACTGAAATCAAGTTCAACTTTATGTTGAAAGGCTTCCAGAATTGGGCAAGTTCACTTCTCTTCTTCAGCCTTTCCCAGTTTCTGCTTGCTTCTTCTCCCACACTTTCTTTCTTTCTTTGTTGGATTTATATCCCACCTTTCTCCCCAAAATGGGATTCTTACTCCTTCCTCAACCTTTGGAAAGTCTTTTGCCAGTGCTCACATATTGACACCACTATTGTCTAATGAAAAGTTTTTAATTGTCTAATGAAAAGTCATGCTCAGTGCTTTTCCTATGTTGGAGTATTCTTACATTTTTTGCCAACCTTACCAAAGGCTTATACACATAGAATGGAGGATTGCCATTTGCTAAATGATTTCTTGTGTTCATCCAAGGGTATAATTTGGAACAATCTTCTTAGGCAGCAGCACACAGGATTGGGTGGGATCCAGTTGAGTCTATGATCTGGCCTAAAGGGATCATTGCTCTCATTCAGCTGGAATCCAGCACTGGTTGTGCTACAGAGTGTTTTTATGTTTTACACCAACCTAGTAGAGCTGGTATGCAAAAAAGATGGTCTCCCCCCCCCCTCTTTTCTGGAACCATCTGGGGCTACACAGATTACAAAAATACCAAAACAATTCCTCCCCCCAAAGATTGAAGATTACCATAGTATTTGTTTTGAAAAAATTGTATTTCTTTTAATGTTAAAATAGTGCAGGCGAGGGAGGGGCTGGGACCTAGTTAAAAGGTGAATTGCCACTTGCAGGGGTGCAGAAAAAGTGTGATCTAAGGAGTTTGGAGTGGTCAAAAGATGCAAAAATGGCCTTGAGCAGCACATGTGGCCCTATGGCCTTACTTTTCCCACCCACCCCACCCACCCCACCCACCCAGCCTTTGGCCTTGTTTGCTCTTGATGTAGTTCCCCATTCTAGTCAGTTTTTTCTTTGCTTGTTTGTCACCTGTTCAAAAGAGCAAAATGCATTGCAATGTTGTCATTTTTTCAAGGCAGGCACCTTTGCCTATTTGGTTCTTTCTACTCAGTAGCAAGGCAAAACAACAAAACCTCTCTTGCTGGATCAGCAGCTCGCAAAAAAATTTGTGATTTAATTTAGCACCGATAGTCCTGCTATTCATTACTAGTTTCCTCTCTCTGCCTGTTATCCTACAGAATTTTATGAGGGAGAAAAATGGCAGGCAATGTTATTGCTTTCATTATAAATCAGTTTTCTCTCTGCATTCAGCTTGGTTGGGTGAGAAGAGTTGATATTCCTGTCCTTGCTTTTATTCTGTCTCTCTCCCTCGCTTTCCTCCTACCATTCCCCAGCCACCCCTGATGTTATGAACCAGGATGGCAAGGATTTCAAGGCAAAGGGGGGTAGCTACACACCAGATTCTAATGAAAGGGAACTTCATTCCATTAACACTGATTACAACTGACCCTACCTTTCCTTGAAATTTAATTACAACATTAGGAGGAGAAAAGGCTACAATTGGCCATTGGTCTCTTTATGGCTATATATAGTACATCAGGTGTAAGAAGCCATGTACTTGCCTTTGCCCGTTGCTGAGGAGGGTTTGATTGTCCCCATGCCTTGCTAGTGGGCTTCTCATAAGGGCATCTGGTCTGCCACTGTGAAAAAAAACAAGGCTGGACTAATAGGCCATTTTAGGTTTAAGAGAAGTCCTAAAAGTAGTAGTAGTAGTAGTAGTAGTAGTAGTGAAGTGGAAGCAACCCAAGGCCCACTAGGGCCTGCAAACATTGTGAAAGTGCACCCTATACTCTAAAGTGCATGTTTGGGGCAAAATTTTTGATTTATTTTTTATTTTTGAAGAAAGGTAAGTAGGGGCATCCATCCCTCCACATTTTCCTGAGGGGCTAGTGTGACCATTGCTATCCTTAGAAGGTAACAAATAAATTATTTAGACTAGTCATGTTTTCCAAATTCATATGCCATAAATAATTCATCGTGTTAAAATTCATGTCATTTTTGGCATTGAATATGAAGTAATCTCCTTGTGCATAGTTTCTTTAATCATTTACTGTAATTCATGAGGGCACAAACGAACCTCTGACAGTTGCCCACTCCTGATACTATGGACCTGTTCTTCTGTTCTTAAAAGTGAGTAACAGCCCATGCAAGATCCTCAGCCGCATAGCTAGTCCCACTCCTTTCTGATATATGGATTGAGTCTCCTTTATCTGGAATTCCAAAATCTGAAGTATTCCTGAAACCAAAATGTTTTTCATGGAAGTCTTAATTTTGAAATACTCCAAAATCCAAAATTGCCCACATGGGTTGCTGAGATAGTGACCCTTTTGCTACCTGATGGTTCAGTGTGCACAAACATATTTAAAATATTGAATAAAATTACCTTCAGGCTATGTGTATAAGGTGTATATGAAACATAAATTGATTTTGTGTTTAGACTTGAGTCCCATCTCCAAGATACCTCATTATGTACATATATGCAAATACAGATATTCTGATATCCCCCAAAATTCAAAAGTCCTCTGGTCCCAGGCATTTTCAATAAGGGAGACTCAACCTGTATGTGGAGAGAGGAAATTCTACAATCCAGTCTTGACCAGAGGAGGTCTGTGCCTGGAATGACAGACGGTGAGAGATTCCTCTTGAATGAGTGATGAACAGAGGAATATTTGCAGAGGACATATTATGGTCAGGTGTCCTCTTTTCTACTGTTGTTGGGCAAAAAGTATGAGACAAAGTTGTTGCTAATCTGTCTAAAACAACAGCAACACACAGTTAAACCAATGCAGGCAAAACAATAAAGCAGATGAATTAAACTGCATTCTCTGTGGTGTAAGCAATGACTTTAAATTCCCTGTGGGAATTTAGAGATATGTTTCCATTTCCTTCTAAGCACAATTGTACTGGGGGAGGGGGGAGGGGGGAGAAATAATTGCTCCTACAAGCAAGCTATGAAGGCGACCATTTATTTTTCTATGCAATTGTTCCTGTAAAATAGGGATGGAGAAAATGCAGGCTATGGGCCATTACTCTCCAATATTTCACAGATGAAAACTGAAACATGTGGCCAAGCAACCTCACTTGTGGAGAGCACTGCAAAAGTTATTAATGAGAAATAACTCACATGCCAGGAAAGGCTGAAGCAGTTTACTTTTGCCTAAGCATACTGGGAAGGTTGGGATTCTGCTGTCTCCTCTCCTCCCCTCTTGCTGAGTTAATTGAGTACAATCCACTTTTGCTCTTTAAACTCAGTTTGCACCAATGGAAGTAAGCTGAGGACAAAGGGAGGGGGGAAATATGAGGAAGAGAGATAAACTGGGACATTTTGAAAGCAGCTGAAAAATTAGGATGACACATGATTAATTGGGACTGCCCCTGTTAAACTGGGCCAATTGGGAGGATAGGTAGGCTATTTTCTTTTTTGTAGGACCTCAAGTCAAGTCCTGATCACCCCTTTTATGGGGAAGGGAGAATATTGCCTAAACTCAACAGTAAGAAAACATTCCACTCACCTTGAAATGCTGACTTGAAACCAAAAATTGGCTAGAAAGCCCAGAGGTGTAAACCAGACGTAGACCTCTGGTCACTGTTGGGATGAATTTTGAGCAATTTTAATTCACAAATCACAATGTGCTGCCCACTTTAGGGATGCAGGGATGGCATTTGGTCCTCATCATAGTTGCCCAGCCCTGCTGTAAAAGAATAAGAGATAATGTCTTTTTCTTTCCCTCTCTTCCTGGAGGCATTTAGAATTTTAGTTTGCAGCAAGAGGGTAGATTAATTATGCCTTTCTAAAAAGGTGAAAAGCAGGCTGGCCATGCATCTGACTACCTCAGGTGTTCATCTCACAATAAGAATACCCCCTCCAGACCATTGCAATGTGCATGAGGTATGTAGTTACAAGGGGGAGTGAAGACATTGCCCCCGAATAAGAATTCACCTCCATGTAATTTCCTTCAGTCCCCAAATTTTAGCACTATGGTAACCAAAAACGTTGATTGAGCATTTAAAAATACAGTTTAGACATCCAAAGAAAAGGGACAGGGAAAGTTTAGAAGGAAATGCAAACACAGCAGATGTAAAAGTTCTAGGGGTGAACGATTGTAGGGGTCTCACTCTCTGCAATGTTAACAATTTGGAGACTGAAGGAAAAATCATTGGGGGGCTGAATTACTATTTGGAGGGACAATGCACTTATTTTATCTCCCCCTGCTAGGCCCCTGTAAACCTCTTTGTAATAAATTTGATTTGATTTTGCATGTATGTTTGAGTAAAGTGATGTGAATGTCCTGACTGAATGGGGATTGGTTTATTGAAGGGGACTTTATTCTGGAAATAGAACTGGATTATATGGGGGCAAATTAATTAATGACAGTATTGATTTGAGGAAGAAAATGCAAAGGCAGACTTACAGTTGAATATTAAGAAAACAAGAATAATGACCACAGATGATTTACATAACTTTAATGCAGACGATGAAGATATTGAAATAGTTCAAAGATTTTCTATATCTTGGCTTAATCATTAATCAGAATGGAGACTGCAGTCAAGAAATCAAAATATTGGGACTTGGAAGGGCAGACATGAAGGAAATAGACAAGATCCTGAAGTGTCAAGATATATAATTGAATACTAAAGTTAGGATTATCCATACTATCATATTTCCCATTTTTATGTGTGTTTGTGAAAGCTGGACAGTGAAGAAAGCTCATAAGAAGAAAATCAATTCATTTGAAATGTGGTGCTGGAGGAGAGTTTTGCCAATACCATGGACTGCTAAAAAGACCAATAAATGGTTTCTAGAGCAAATCAAGCCTGAACTTTCCCTAGAAACCAAAGTATGAGACTGTTATACTTTGGCCATATCATGAGAGTATTCTCACCAAATGTACCTGTGAAGGGATAGAGAAAAGGGCCTCCTCAGCAGATCTTAAAACACAGGCAGGCTGATAAGGGAGAAGATGTTCCTTTAGATACCATGGGCCCGAGCTGTATAGGGCTCTATAGATCAAAATCAGCACTTTGAATTGTGCCTGGAAGCAGACCAGCAGCCAGTGGAACTTTTGCAATAAGGGAGTTGTGTGCCAGCTCCAGTTAACAACCTGGCTGCAGCTCTTTGCACAGCTGGTTTCCAAATATTCTTCAAAGGAAGCACCACAAAGTGTGTTCCAGTAATCCAACTGGGTTGTCACTAGCTGTAACCAACATGCTGTTCCTTCTCTTCCCTTGCCCAGGTGTCGTGTTCGAGTAATTGATACTTTTGGGACTGAGCCTGCATACAATCATGAGGAATATGCTACGCTGCACGGTTACCGGACAAACTGGGGCTATTGGAACCTGAACCCTAAGCAGTTCATGACCATGTTTCGTAAGTGGTCATGGCATTTGTCAGTTCATTAGAGGTGGGGTTACACTTCCTGGAGGAGGAAATGATTACTTGCAATATCAAAGGCAGTATGCCTCCATCAGAGCTGGGGAAAGTTGGGGGA
This sequence comes from Phrynosoma blainvillii, assembly GCA_026167975.1. NCBI lineage: Eukaryota > Metazoa > Chordata > Lepidosauria > Squamata > Phrynosomatidae > Phrynosoma > Phrynosoma blainvillii. The sequence continues at coordinate 239,904,674 of JANUYF010000002.1, forward strand.
GGCTATCTTCTAGAATTCCCCATCCAAAGTTATTTTTTGATTTTTTTTTTGTTATTTTATAACATTTTCACTATGCTGGGAGTGGTAGTCCCCCAAAATAATTGGGAATGCAAGTTGAGTCTCCGTGCAGTACAGGTTGAGCATCATTTATAAAAAATGCTTGGGACCATAAGTGTTTGGGATTTTGGATTTTTCAGATTTTGGAATGTTTACATATATACAATGAAATATTTTGGAGATGGGACCCAAGTCTAAAGATAAAATTCATTTATGTTTCATATGTACTTCGGACACATCATGAGAAGGCATGACTCATTGGAAAAAACAATAATGCTAGGAAAGGTGGAGGGAAGCAGAAAGAGAGGAGGACCACATGAGTTAGATAGATGAACTCTGTTAGGGAGGTCATGTGAGTTTGCAGGAACTAAGCAGAGCAGTGAAGGTCAGGGAGTCTTGGGTCACCATGGGTCGAAATCGACCCGAGGACAATTAACAACAACAACAATGCACCTTATATTTGTAGCCTGAAGGTAATATTATACATAATATTTTAAATTATTTTGTACATGAAAATGTTATAAAATAACAAAAAAAAATCAAAAAATAATTTTGTGCATGAAACAAAGTTTGCATACACTGAACCATCAAAAAGCAATGGAATCACTATCTCAGCCACCCATGTATACAATTTTGGAATTCCAGATAAAGAATACTCAACCTGTATAGCTTGCCTGCTGCTCCATTGTCAAGAGTGGTAGGGCTAAAATATAGGGAACATATGTATCTGAAGGCTTTGGAAGATAAAGACACCCCAAAGGTGTCATGAAGAGAGGAACTGAAAAGGTCTGTGGCCTATGCTGCAGCCATGGTGTGGAATAAATACTTGAGATTCTGCCAGATTTGCACCTCAAAATTGATTTCCCAAAGCTTTCTGGATGGGTAGATATGCTGATGCCTCCTGATCTTAACCTTGACAATGACACCCCAAGGAAAAGCCAGCTTAATGGGCCTTGCCATTTTAATTAGCATTCATACTTTCCTGTCTCACTCCCACTGTTCTGCTAATTATGCTTTCTAGCAGCCCTTGCCTCTTCCCTTCCTTCCTGGTGTCATCAGGGTGAAAGACCTACAGCTGCCACAGAGCCATTTCACTGTAAGTAGCTCTCTCTCTCTGGAAGCTGCCAAGATAACCAGTCATTCCTCTCCCAGCTGGAAGGAAAATGATAACAGGTAGAGTAGGAATGGTGTCATTTAAAAAAAAATAACCTCAGGATTAGATTAGAAAGGAAACCAATTGGCCTTTTGCAAAGTGGTATGCTGTTAAAACATTTTTAAAACACCCTGTTCTTGGATATATAGGCAGTCACACACATTCAGTCTCAAAATTCCCTGAGGCATGATCAGAAACCACTAGAGAATAGCTGAGAAATGCACAGTTCCTGCTGGAAAGTTAAGGAGGGAAAGGACCTAGGAGGGGGACAACAACTAGAAACCAGTCAGCTTTGAAGGCAGGCAAGTATCCTTAGAGGAGCTTAACTGGGTGTAGAAGGAGGACTACAGTTGGCATCTTAGGAAAACAGATGCACCCTTCTGAGTCATTTCATTGTGAATCAAAATGTTGTGAGTGAGCATCAGCATGATATCAACGAGAGGTGCATTTTTTTCAGTGACATAAGGCAATCTCTAACAACTAGCTGCAGATTTTGTTGTTGTTTCATCATGGTGTTCAGCTGTTGAGCTTGCTCTTCAGTACACAGCCTAAGCATGTCTGTGGTTTTCCTCTGGTCATATACAGTTCTAGGATTTACTTTACACTTTGTTGTTATCGTTATATGCCTTCAATTCATGGTGACCCAATCACAGTGTTTTCTTGGCAAGATTTGTTGAGAGGGGATTGCTGTCCTCTGAGACTAAGACTTGCCCAAGGTCACCCAATGGGCTTCCATGCCTGATCAGGGATTCAAGCTCTATAGTCTTCCAGAATCCTAAGTCCAGCACTCAAACCACTATACCACATTGGTTCTATTGATATGTAGTACATCAAGGTACAACACGTGTAGAAACTGGGTTACAAAATTAACTTATAACATCAAAAATCTGCCAAACAATGATATCTTTATTGGGACAACCAAAATGCACAATATACATCTTGCAAGCGTTCGAAGCTCCACTGGCTTCTTCATTAGGCAAGGTGTTGAAAACCATACAGGAGGGGGGAAATTGAAGATGTTAGTCATAGGTCTGCATTTTGCAGTTTTTGTTCCAATTCAGAACTGGAACAAAAACAGCAAAATGCAGGCCTATGACTAACATCTTCAATTTTTCCCCCTCCTGTATGGTTTTTAACACCTTGCCTGATGAGGAAGCCATTAGAGCTTTGAAAGCTTGCAACATGTATATTGTGCATTTTGGTTGGTCCAATAGCTCCTTCATGTTATTAGATTTGCTATATGGCCAACATGGCTCCCCCTGGATGTTTCTGAAAATTAACTTGTATGTCATTTACATTAATCAAACAGCAACCATTCCTTAAAAAGCTGCATTTGTCCAACTGCTTCTGTGGGAGAATGTATGTATGTGTAACACCCATGAAAATGTGTGTTGTTTGTTTTGTAGGTAGCACTCAACACAATCTGTTGAATTCTAAACAAGTCAGTCCTAAAGTCATTCAGTTTCTTGGATATTTGAAGCTGTTGGGGGGAAACCCCCCCCTTTTTTTTTTTTTGAAGTTTGAGGATTATGATGAGACTATATATATTTTTAGAAAAGTTGCACCAAAGTAAAAAAAAGTTTAATTTTTAAAACAATTTCTAAGGCACACATGTTTTTCTTTTCTTTTAATTTCTACCCCTGCTTGATCTATTCTGCTAGATTTTGTATAGTGAAAAGGAAATAACTAAAATACTTCTAGGTTATTCAATTATTAGATCAAAAATCTTGTGTATTGAAGAGTTTGAAATATCTCAGTGGATGTATTTCTGAAATTAATGTAACTGGCTTGAAAATTATTGCACCAGATTGTTTGTGAATTATCAAAAGATTTGTACTCTAATTGTGGGACCATATGTGGGAGGGTTTTTAGCTCTTTTAAAAAAAATAATGCAGAAAAAAATCTACTCTGAGGAAGTTGTAAGGGATTCCCAGTGAGGATTGTCTCCATGGCAGTCAGAAAGGGCCCTTCCATTGAGAATGGATTTTTGTGCTATTAAGAATGACAGTGAAACCTTTGGGGGCTCCTATTAAGACATTAACAGCAGTCAAATACATTATATATTTTTTTCACAGCTCATACGCCTGACAATTCTTTCATGGGGTTTGTCTCTGAGGAGCTCAATGAGACAGAGAAGCAATTGATTAAATCCAATAAGGCCAACAACATGGCTGTGGTATATGGGAAAGAGGCCAACATTTGGAAGGTGGGTAACTGACACTCACACAAGCATCTTGTCATTTAAAAATTGGAAGATGAGGAAGACGATTTCCTCCAGCCATTTCCCCCCCTTTCCCAGTGGAAAGTGGAGAGTTAGTGAGGGAAATCAAGCACTTAAGCAGTTGTTGTTGTTGTTGTTGTTGTTGTTGTTGTTGTGTTCCTTCATGTCATTTCTGATTTGGGATGATGCTAAGACAAACCTGCCACAGGGTTTTCTTGTCAAGATTTGTTCAAAGGGGGTTAGCTTTTGCTGCTCTCTGATGTTGAGAGAGTGTGACTTGCTCCATGGCTGAGCGGCAATTTGAACCCTGGTCTCCAGAGTCATAGTCCAACACCCAAACCACTTCACCAAACTGGCTGTCTAAGCAGTCATACTACACACAAAAATATCATAGATTATTTCATTTTGATTTAGAATGCTAAAATGTAGTGGAGAAACTACTAAAGAGACTTTTAAATGCCCTCTTGTCATGGTATCCACTTTCATTGGTTGAGATCCTACATCTGTGCATATCTCTATACATGCTCTTCTCTGTCCTCCCACCATCCAATGACTGTGAAGCCCTGAGGGGGACCCTGTTCTTGTTGCTTATAAGTGGGGAGAAGGATGAAGGTGATTCAGCCCATAGAGAGGCAGCTAATCTCTAAAAATTCTGTTGGGGAGTAGAAATGAAGGTGTGCTCTCAAATGGAATGCATCTATCTTTTCCTTCCCCTGAGAGCCCAGAGCAGCTGGATCTTCATAGGACGTTATCACACGTGGTCCAGTTTCGTTGTTAAAGAGATAATAAAGTGGAAATGAAGCATCCCGAAAATAAAGTGAGAATAGAGCTTAATTACGCAAAAGCTTTTCACACGTAATACAGTAATAACGGAATTAAGTTAAAAGCGGAAAAAAAGATGTTTTTAACTTTCATACACAAGTGAAAAGAACCCATACATGTACTGGAAATGGGTGTGTTTTGTGACAAGACTTCTCCTTTTCCAGGGCGAGTCCTGCATTTCCCAAGAGGAAATGTCAGACTGTCCTCCATTTGGGGTCATGTCCTCCTGCACAGGTCCTAATCCCCTTCCGTTGGGGTTAAGACCTCTCAAGAGAGCAGAGGAGGAGGAGGAGGAGGAGGAGGAGGCTGGAAAGGCAAGGCAAGGCAAGGCAAGGGAGGGATTGAGAGGGGGAAACTGGAGGTAGCTCCCATGCCCCCCCCCCCCCATAAGCCTTTCACCTTTGTAGGACCTGCAGGGCAGAACTTCATGGTGAGATGGATCTCCAAGTTGCTCCACAAGCACACCCCACACTTGCACCCACATCCCCCCACAGCTGCTGCCCTCCTTTTCCCTCTATCCCAAATGCCAAACTTCTCCGTCCCAAACTTTTTTCTCCTGGGCTGCCTTGCCTTTCCTTCCCTTCCCTTCCCTGGCACTGAGGAGGAGCCCAGGACTCTCCCTCCCTGGAGGCCCTTCCTCCTCTTCCTCCTCCTGGCCCTCCTCCAGGTTTTAAAAGAGAATTGTCCATGCGTATTTGCTTTTCACATTACAGTAAATGCGAAATTACTGTAATTTCGCAAATGCATTTCCTCTAAACTCCCGAAATTAAAAAGATCTCGGATAATACCAGTTTCTGACCAGTTTCTGTGCGACGTCGTGTGAAATCGTGAGGCACAAATTCAGTTTTTGTTTGGGATTTGTGTGGATTAACCAACAGATTTCCCCCGTGTGATAACGTCCATAGTCTGAATTGTTTCCCTGCTCCTTTCCCCTCCCAGGAGCCCTACCCAGGACTTGACAGCTGCCAAGTGGTGGAAAGCTTTTAAATATAGTGCAAAGGCAAGAAAATAGACTTCCGGACTCTGTCCAAAAAGAGATTTACATATGCATAAGTAATAGGATGCTAGTCATAGTCTTCCCAGTTATTTATAAAGCCACACAGAACTTCTGAGGAATCTGCTCCAGATATGACTTTAGTATACAGCATGTTTGGGGCTAATATGTACTGCAGAAATAATGCCCTTTGACACTGCTTTAATTGTCATGGCTCAATGTTATGTAATTATGGGATTTGTAGTTTTGAAAGCTATTTCATCGTCTCTGTTAGAGAACTCTGGTGCCACAACAAACTACAAATACCAGGACTCAGTAGTGTTCAGCAATGGTAATTAAAGTTGTGTCAAACTGAATTACTTCTGCAGTGCAGATGCAGCCTTGTTCTATGCATGGAGGTGACTGCCAGTGTTCTGATTCTGGGAGATGGATGAGGCATTCAGTGGGGACAGCTTTGTGTGTGAATAAAAGTAGAACAAGTTACTTTAGCAATAGTCATGGAAGACTGATTGGATCTGTGGAAGATTGGTTCCTTCACTAGCTCTGTCATAGCTGATAGGTCTGTCAACATTGGACATATCAGTTAAATAGAAGTACCACGGATCCCAGTTGCTGTGGAGGGCATTAACAGGAATAGCATGGCGGGGATGCTGCCTACAGGCCATACCCATAGGCATACCAGAGGTTGGTTGGATGCAGGATGTAGCACTAGATGAAATCCTGGCCTGATCCAGCAGAACTGTTCTGAAGTTCTTAATGCTACTCATGATAACCTGTATCACATCACCTTAGAGCTTTCTGAAAGCTTTTGTTGTCATTGATACAGATTTGTTGTCATTTGTTAATAACGATTTGTTGTCATTAATACAGAAGAACTAATTTTCGTCTCTTCTTGCTTCTCTGTGCACCGTGTGGGATTTCCAGTTGCAGGTACTGTAAATGGCAAATCATTGTAAACTATGTGTATATAATCTATTATATTATAAGCATTATTTTTATCTATTTCTTTAGCTCTCGGTATTCATTTCATTTCACAAAATGGAATATTCTTTGAATTACCACAATGGGAGAACTATGGATAAAGACTCATTTAACAACTTTTTTCTAGTGGCTTGTTATCAGAACAAATCCATTTGTTTCAGTTATTGTAACACTTGTCAACAGAGAGAGGGGCGAGTTATTTTCAAATATATGACATAAACATTAATCAAATGTAGAGGTGCCATTTGTGCAGATACATTTGGCCTGGCATCTTATACATCATTGTGCGTAATGTGCAGTGCTTGTTGCTAAGATTCTCACCCAGCAAACTGCAAATAACTAACATCAAAAGGCCTGCGAAGAACTTTACGCTCCTGCTAGGTGCAAGCATTATGCAGAAACCATGGGATTTCCTTGCTGAATAAGGACATAGTTGTATTCCTCCCTCACATATTTGCTAGATCCAGTGATAGACATTAATTGTAGCAGAAACAGAGCTTCCAATATATTCCATTGAAACTGGTTGGAAAGATCAGTATCAAGTAGTTCATATGTGTGGATGTGTATACAGTGGTGGCTGTTAACTTCCATGTCTACTCTTGTTGTTCCAAAACTTAAAGAAGCTGTCCAGGTGTGAACCTTTTCAGAGAATAGAATTCAGCACCTTGGATAATTCCTTTAAAGATAAAAAAGAGGCATGGGGGCTATGAGGTACCACATAGAATCATAGAATCATAGAGTTGGAAGAGACCACAAGGGCCATCCAGTCCAACCCCCTGCCATGCAGGAACTCAAAATCAAACCATCCACAACAGATGGCCCTTGTGGTCTCTTTCAATTCTATGATGCACATGTGTGTGTATGTGTGTTGTCACCTCCATGCATCTCCCATATTTAAATAAATGTTCTCATAATCTAACCCCTTCAGAATATGCTCTATTTTATTTCTCTGACAAAATATCAACACAATTTCTTTACTGCCAATTATTCTTTCAATGGGCTTTTAATCTGCCTACTTTTTGAAAACAGTAGCTTTCCTCTTTATACCATTTCAGTGACTAACTGTAATGCAAGCCACTTCCTGACAGCTCAGAGGGTCCTTGTAGACTACCTCTTACTGACTCCATTCATGCCGTATAATCTCTTCTCTCTAGTGCAGGGAAACAGAGGGGTGGGCAGGAAAACCTGTCAGAGGTGCTGTGAGTTGACACGCTCAAAATGTGTTAGAACAAAGCAGTGTGTTGTTGCATAGTGTAAAGACTTTTGTAACTATTTTGGAGTGGTGGTCCACAATTTTGTTTTGTCTTGTTGACCTGGTGCAGCCTTCTATCCATTTGTTTATTTCTATTTTCATAAGTTATATGCGGATCCATGCAGACAGAGCCACACATCCAAGCACAGCTCTGCCACGCTGTGCAATTTGGTCATCACTTACATCACCATATGATGCTTAAGGGCCTCTGTGTGTGTATGACTAGACCTAACACATTCCAATTGTATTTCCAGGTAGTGTTGTGTTGTTCATGTCATTGATTTGGACAACATACCGCAGTACCCCTGTGCTTGCACCAGGAGACTTAAGAGCCTTTACAGACTGCCAGAAATAATGCAGCTGGAGGCCACTTTAACTGTCCTGGCTCAGTGCTAGGGAATCATGGGAATTGTATTTTTTGGGGGGACATTGAGCCTTCTCTGTCAGAGAGCTCTGGTGCCACAATAAACTACAATTCCCATGATTCCCTAGCACTGAGCCAGGACAGTTAAAGTGGCCTCAAGCTGCACTATTTCTGGCAGTCTAGGCCTTTAAAGACTGCCAGAAATAATGCAACTTGAGTCCACTTTATCTGCCCTGGCTCAGTGCTAGGGAATCATGGGAATTGTAGTTTTTTCTGAGACATTGAGCCTTCTCTGTCAGAGCACTCTGGTGTCATAATAAACTTCAGTTCCCATGATTCCCTAGCATTGAGCCAGGGCAGTTAAAGTGGACTCAAGTTGCATTATTTCTGGCAATCTGTAAAGGCTTTTAAGTCTCCCTTGTTGAAACAGATTCACTGGCTACTGGTTTGTTTCTGGGCACAAATGCTGGTCATGATCTCTAAAGCCAGCTATTTGAAAGAGTGTATCTCTCCATATCAACCTGCCAGAGCTTTAAAATAATCAGGGGAAGGCTTTCTCTTGGTCCCACCATCACAGGCTTGCTTGGTGAGGACATGAGAGAGAGCCTTCTCGCTGGCTACTCCCACCTTCTGGAATGCCCTTCCATAGGAGGCTAGGCTGGCTGGCCGGCCCTCTCCTGGGTTTCCTTTCACTGACAGGCAAAGACATTTTTAAGCAGGCTTTTAATATATAATTGTGTCAGGGAGATTTTTATGCAGGGTGTGTGCTTTAGATTGCTTTTTAACTTTAGTATGTTTTGTATCATATTTTACTGTTTTTAGCTAGATGCTTTTCGTTGTTTGATTAGATTTTTATTGTAAATTTTTTAAAACCATTTTATCTGAGAGCCACCTTGAGTCCCTTTCTGGGAGAAAGGCAGCATAGAAATGAAATGAGATGAATGAAAAATGAAAATGAATGAAATTCTGTTGGCTGGCATGACTATGCTGATACAAGTGGCAGTGCCATAAGCAGCAACATGGCAGAAAGGGTGAAATGGCTTGCACTGGCGGACGGTGGAGAGTGGCAGTGAATCTGTCTCTGTCAGGATGGAAAGATGCCCTGCTGACTCCAAAGCTGCTTGGAAGCTGCCAGAGACAGCTTTCTCTGGCAACAGAGTCAGCTTTCTCTCTTGTCGCCCTACCACTGCTAAGCGTTGCTCCAAAAAGTGTTGGACACTGATGTAACAGACTGTTACAACAACATAAGACACTAATGGGTTTCTGGCCTTCAGGACCATGCTGAGGACCATGAGTATCCATAATTAGAGTCCTGAAAGTTTCAGCAGCATACAGGCATGGTTAGCTACATCCACCAAAAACGTTTCATACTCATTTACTGTAATTCCACCCTTCACTAGCTGTGCCAATATTTGGTGCATAATAATAACTTGTTTGTGAAAAATATGTGGCACACCTATCTGTCATACAAGAACATGACATGTGAAGATACTTAAATGAACTGTAACTGGGTCTAGGTAAAGTTGGATCCAATCTAACCTGATTAAGAAGCTGAATCAGGATCAAAATTTGGATTAAAAAAAACAACACACCTGCCACCCATTGACTTGGATTGGGAAACCCAAATAGCTATATTTTTCTTTCATAGAGGTGCATGCCATTTGATGACAAGATAGCCCTTTCAAACCATATAAACCTTGCCAAATTTTGAGACTGGTGGGGCTTAGGGGTGTTTGTGCTTGCTGACATAAGTTTGCATTTCAAAAAATGAAATACAGTTTGTAAAAAGCATGTCCAAGCAGATGAATGCTCAGTCTAGACTTTTTATGCTGCTTTTCTGGAGTCCTCCTAATATTGAGGGACTCATACTGGAGCCCCTAAGATTCTTTCCAAAGTTTAGAGCTGAAATAGCACTGAAAGGCAGCAGAAACAAAATACAGTCAGTCCTCCATATCCATGGATTCTACATCCACGAATTCAACCATCAACGTTTGAAAATAAAAAAAGATCTTGATTTTGGCATTTAATATAAGGGACAGCATTTTCTGTGCCATTATATATAATGGGACTTGAGCATCCATGGATTTTGGTATCCACAGGTGATCCTGGAACCAAACCTCAGCAGATACTAAGGACCCACTTAATTTGTAATGACTGGAGTTAAAGTAGCATTCTGAAGAGCATAGATCTAAAATTAAGTTAAAACATAACAGAAAACTGGAGTAAACAGAAAACCAGAGCATGAAGTTTGGCTCCTTTTCTGTACTTGCATTTTATTGTCTTCAGTTCAGATCAAATATGGATCAGTTCAAGTCAGCAGAAGTCTGTTTGTGTTCAGGATTGAACTGGAATGGTGACACAACCTTAATAAGCTGTATCCAGACTTTCCTTTCTCCTGAGTCTATGTGAATTTGTCAGGAGAATGTGCTTAACGTTTAGCGGCTGGGAAGAGCTTCATTTCATTGATGGATTAATTGCCACTTTAATATCCCTCATTTTCCTCCCCCATCACAATTTAATATGGCTGGTCTTAGTCACTTAATGCTGAGGAAAGTAAGGGAACTGGGGGAGGGACAGGGGAGGGAGAATGAAAAGAAGCCTATTCTGCAAAGGGCAGTGCTGACCACAGCTGAATTCAAAAGGGAAGTTGCTTCTTTTGTGTAGAATTTATGCTGGCAGGGAAGAAAGAGATCCACGCTTGGAAACATTGCATGACATGTATTGATCTGCAAGGCTATTCGCTTGATGGAGCGATAATGAAGTTCTTACTGGCTATGTACAATTCTTAAAAGGTAACATCAAATGAGCTCCAGAGTTAATCAACCTAATGTGAGCCCCATTCCCAAAAGGAAAAGTGCTGGGAAGCTGCAAGCAGATACTTCTTTTCAAACTCTTTAAGACTTTATCTATTTTCCTGCAAAGTAGCAATCAAACAAGAGAGAAATAATGGACACTTCCTCATTTTCTGGTTTTCCTAGGTATTGTGGCTTCAGAGGCCATCCCTCTCAGTTGTGTAATGAGTCCTCACTGTTACTTTTCTCCTTAAGCAATCAAAGCATCTCAGGTTTGGCGGAAGAGGCCATCTACCAGATTTTGTTGGAGTGCAACTCCCATCGGGCTTATGAGGAGAGAGGATAGGAGTTGCCATCCAACAACATCTGGAAGCAATACCTTCATTATCCTGGAAACAGATTATCTCAGTAATCCTTGCAACATCCCTGTATGGTAGGGCAGCATTATCCTATTGTGGTGAGGAGGGGCCTTCCAATGACATCATGGCTGGGGTATGTGTGCAGAGTTTGTGGCAGGGACTTCTTCTCAGACTGTGATTCATTCTCCAGCCATTATTTGAGCTTGTCTCCCATAATTTCTGGATAGGATGTATTTCTCTTTGCTATATTCTGTGTTCCTTAACAAGATCTATGCATTGGGATGGACTGAAACTTTGGGGTTTTAGCTGACACCAGTGAGATTATTTCCATTTCTTTCTTTCCTCAGGGCAAAGAGAAATTTCTAGCCATTCTTAACAAGTACATGGAGATCCACGGGACTGTTTACTATGAAACCCAGCGCCCCCCTGAGGTCCCAGCTTTTGTCAAGAATCATGGCCTTCTGCCACAGCACGAGTTTCAGCAACTGCTAAGGAAGGCCAAGGTACTTTGCCACAGGCAAAAAGTTATTATGTTGCCTTTTTTTAAAAAAATACCATCCCAAATTGGGTACACATGAAAGAAAAGTCTGTTTAGCAATAAGAGCTCCTGTCAAAAAATTTCATACAAAGGAGCTTAACTTTTGCTGCCATTCTGGCTACAAACGTGGATGTGTCTGTGTGCATGTGGGTGTGGGTGTGTCTCAAAGGTAGTGGATTTGTATTGTGGTGCTAATGGGCAGTGCAACAGAACTACTGGGAAATACTTGATGGATGATGACTTTCCTGTCAATGGGGCAGTGAAAATGCTCTGGATTTTTGACCAAGCCTTAAAGAGGCTATACAAGGTATTGATAACTATCTCCCAAATAGGTAGGCTCTTTGAAAACTAAAACCTAAGAGAGATTCACATCTACATCAAAATGCAAGTCACCAGCTGCCATAGAGGGAAATAGGCAAATGGGACAGCTCAGCTTCTATCACCCAACCTAGTGTGGCTGGGGATTGTGGGAGCTGAAATTCAGCACTCTGGGAAGGCACTGGCTTCAGGAAGACTGCACTAGCTAGTGGTGCCTCACTGGTACTGAAACTTGATATCCATCTTTTTTTTTTTTTTTTTTTTGGCATGTTGGCAGGAAACCTGCAATAATGGTGATATGTTGTAACTGGCCAAATTCAGGTTCCACATGGCCCTTTGTCGTGGGATTCTTTCTCACTGTGTTTTGCTGTTCCCATGGGGACTGATCTTAGGTGTTTCTGGCAAAGTCCTCTTGGTAGTTGTCTCCTCTTGCATTGGGCACTTGGCAAGCTGACATGGCAGTGGGCAACAACAGTCCAAACAGCACAAAGTAGCTGGGTCTAGTGAAACAAGCATGATTTCCAGCCCCTATCTCTTGCTAATCTATACTCTTCTCATCACCTTGTCTACCAGCTTGTGAGTTATGGTAAAGTCTAAACAGGCAGAGTTCACATGAACACACTCTTAAGTATTGGAATCTCAAGATTCCAATACAAGATTCCAATATGGGATAATGAACAGGCTTTCTGTTAGTCTTTTAGGCTCTTTTATTATACACAGTCCTGCATATACAAATATATACTTCCCTCAGGGATAGGCTTTTGAGTGTCTAAGCACTTTACATTACATTTCAGGTAAAGCATCGTACATCATACACATAACTGGGGTATTCTAACTCATATGGCATCTATAGAGAATATACACAGGCATATGGGGGAGATAATATCCCTGGACATTGCTATATACATGGTAGCATCCAATATCTCTCTCTCTCTCTCTCTCTCTCTCCATATAAATACACATACATACATCCAACCATCAATAATGGGCATTTACCTAGGCAGATTAGAACTACATCTAGCCTATTAGAGAGCAGAAGTTCTATCTTACCAGCATGCCCTGGGTTGTTATCAGTGAAACTGTTAAGGAATGACTGTCTTTGTACCTGGAAGACTGACACTTAGGTCAATCTGGCTTCTCTCATAAGCCAGTTTTATATCTACCCCAGCCTTTCTCTGTCCAATCAGCCTAGAGATCCTTACTAGTCTCTGTTATATAAACAATGTTCATTTTATTATATAAACATTTTCCTTATCCAAGCAGATAAGAGATTTTTACTGGTCTTTCCTCTGTGATGAATTACCTAGAAGCCTGATGATCTTGGCTGCTTTCCACCAGATTGCATCATCCATTCAATATTAGTAACCCTTTATGGTCAGGTTTGTTATAAACTGGTCATTTGTATATGTTGTCCGCTCAGATTATCATTTTGTTTTTGTCAGGCCTGGCATCAGTCAGTGCCTATGCCTTTGGAATTACACACAGATATTTCACATTTTTGTTGTTGCTAATTGCCTTAGAGTTGACCTTGACTCATGGTGACCATAGGGAGAGACCTCCAAGTCACCCTATCCTCAACTACCCTGCTTAGCTCCTGCACTGTTTTGGATTAAAACCAGAGGAATAAGAGAGCAGGAAGGCAAACCTGCCAGTAGGCTATCACAGTGGTTCAGCTGTGAAACAACCAAGTCTTGGGCAAGCAGATGGGCAGTCTTGATAGTCAAAAAACCCTACAGATCCTACAGATGTTCAAAAGCAATATTAGTCACAAAGATTCCTTCCAGAGCCTTACTCTTCTTCTTCATCATAATGGCCAACAATCTATTAGTCCCCTTGCCACTTGTTCAGTAGCGAGAAAGAAGATATAAAGGTGGGTAGGAGAGGCACACTGCAGAAATAAAGCAGTTTGACACGACTTTAAGTTCCATGGCTCAATGCTATAGAATTCTGGCATTTGTTGTTTGGTGGTGCACCAGAGCTTTCTGACTGAGAAGGCTAAATATTTCACAAAACTTAAAATCCCAGAATTCCATAGCACTGAGTCATGGCAATTAAAGCAGCACCAAACTGCTTTGCTTTTGCAATGTAGACCTGCCCTGAGTGACAGAGATATAGATACCAATACAAGCAAACAGGGAATTGAGACTGATGTGGGGACAAAGAGAGGATGGCCCCATGAGAGATTAAACTTGAGCATGGCTTGCCCAGGACATTTTGTTACCTGAGGCAGGATATCAAATAATGCCCCACCAGTAGCATTCCGGGGTGGGTGGGTTGCGGGCTGTACCAGGTGACACCCCAGAAGGGGTGTGATAATGCCCCACCAGAAGAGTGGGGTGACACCCAGTCGGTCCCCTGCCCCTTGTGGGTGCTAGGCCTGCACAGAGGCTGTACAGCACCACTGCAGGAGCTCCTTGGGCCTGTGTGGACACTCCTCTGGGCCACAGGGCTGTTTCCTGGGGCTGCGCGGGTGTCTTTCTGGCCCGCCCACACCCGCTCCCATGCAGCCCCTGCCCCAGAAGTCTGCGGGAAGTCTCACCTCAGAAGCCACGCCCCTACACCGGGTGTCACCTGGTCAGGGGATGCCACTGTGCCCCATCATCTCTAGTCAGGGTGCCCAGTACCCAAAGCCAATCAAGTAAGTCTGGTACATGAGACAGAATATCCCACAAGCACATCTCCATTCCTAGCAGTAAAAATACAGTAAAAACAGTAAATAATGAACAATGCACTGACCTTCTATGACACCCCAAATCTAACACTAAGGTCAGACCTACCCTCAAGGAAATGTGTCCTTCCACAAGAGAAGGTTCATCACCCCTTCCACTGACCTTCTCAGCTCCTCTGATCCGATTGCTTCCTAAGCATGGTAACAATCCACTTCCAAAACTGGTCATGCAAGGCTGATGAAGTCACTGCTTGTATCAAAATGGCATAATAGAATTAGAAGAGTAGAACAGAACAGAGCTGAACAGAAATGGCTTGGGAAAAGTATAATCTCATTATAGGAAGAGATAGCTGAAGATCTTACAGATAGATCTTTCCCATAATTATAGAGTCAGAGGTTCCTGCTGCATCCCTTTAGCTATCTTGCTAGTGGTTCAAAGGAAGTCACTGGAGCATATAATTGCAACAGGGAATTTATTAGGTTTGTTCTCTGTTTCCTGTCTGTACCTTTATAAAAGTCTCTGGTGTATACATTATTGGCAATGATTTGCTCATTTCTTTGGCTACTTGAGAATCATTATCATCACCACCAAAACCATCATCATCTTCTTCCAAAGGAAGAGTGTAGAGTTAACAGAATGTGACCCTCACTAGAGCAGCTGATGGCATGACATGACAGAGCAGCCTTGAATCCACTTTGGGTTTTAGCTTCTTAGACAGCTAGCTGCTTTAAAGTTAAAACTAAAACCTGCAACAGATTCAGGATGACTCTTTCACACTCCACAGTTATAGCACTATGGTTCCACTTTAGTGGCCATGGCTGCATCTGGTGGAATTCTTGGATGTATAGTTTGCTCAGAAGCACCAGAGAAGCTCCCTGGCTGAGGTTTCTAAATGCACCTCCTTCAACTGCCTTGGTTCCACAGGATATTGTCATGGTGGTTAAAGTAGAACCATAACACTATACTAATATGGTGTGAATGGACCCTTATTTTCCCACTGCCATGGAAGCCATCAGCTGCCATTGCCCTCACTTCCCATGTCCAACCAACTCTCCTTCTCTTTTCTCCCATGATAAGCTTAAAGGGCCCAGGCCATCTATAGTTAGAATGGTATCATCAGCTGAAGCTCTTCTCTTGGTATCTCAACCCTTAGATGTAACACGATGGGAAAATTTGTTGCCTACTTCCATAACATTTTCTGTTCTTAGGCAAAAACATTCTAACTCCTTGCTCCCAGGCTTTCTTAATTCTTTGATTCCGTTGAGAAAATATATGCTTATTATGCTTTGATAATGTGTGTCTCCCATATTCTGCCACTGCTTTAAATTGCTATTGTGTTCCTTCTTTGTTATTTAAACACAATATTGCTGCATTTTCATTTTGTAAGATGCCTGGAACAGACAGATTAGCTTCCTGACCACTTAATAATTCATTCCACATTTCAGTACTTTCTGCTTTTCAGCTAGAACTCTTTCTTTGTTGTTGTTGTGAGCTGCCTTCAAGTCTCTGTTATGTGTTGTGTTTTCTATTGAATTAATCCCGGCTATAATCCTGCAACCATGTATTTGAGGGTAATCCTCACAGAACTCAATGAGATTTCTGAGAAGACATGTATGAGATAACTTGGTTAAAAACATGGAGTCTGGGTTGAGATTTTCCCCTCCAGATATAGAAGGTTGTAAAACCAGGCATTTCATGCTGATGTCCTATTTGGAGCCTTCTTGCCCAAGGTGGGGAAAATGGCCTCGGCCCTCTCTTACACTCTCTAATTCCTCTTGGTCTGGACCCCTTTCTCTCTCTCTCTCTCTCTCTCTGTCTCTGTCTCTCTCTCTCTCTCTCTCTCTCTCACACACACACACACACACAAGTTTTACAAAATTGTGGAGGAATCCAACTCTACATGCCCTAAAACAGGAGTGGAAAAAATGTGCCCCCCCCCCGTAAATGCTGCCCATGTTACCCCTCCCCCAAAGCCCTTCAAAGCCCTTTCTCTAATTTTTTAAAAAAGAATTCTGGACTAACTTTGGAATGATTTTTTCCCCTCCTTAACAGCCCCAAACCTCCCAAAGCAGCCTGAAAAAAGCAACAACTAGCCCGAACCCTCACACCTCCCTAAAACAGATCAAAAGAAAAAGGGGGAGGATAGCCAAAATTGTGATTGGATTGGATATCACATCACTTGGGGGGGGGCATTGAAATGTGCTGCTGCCCTAAAATGCCACTAGAAACACCCACATTTTTCCCACAAACTCTCAAAAAATGGACCCCAAACCCAGAAATGGCAATTCCCATCTAAACATTCCCAGCCTCCCTACAAACTCTCAAAACTGGTCCCAGAACCTAGTAGTGAAAACTGAAAGTAGAGATTTTGTTGAAAATCTGGCATTGTGACTTGCATATGAGAGTGGAAATTGCCCACTGCCCACTGCCCACTGCTGTTGGCCCATCCCTGCACTAGACCATCAGGTGTGCTTGTTAGTGGATTGATTTATCTTGGCTTATATCCCTGATCAAAAGCTGCTCTTTATCTCAAGAAAAGGTGAGAGGGAAGCTCTATTGCTTACAACTGTGAAATAGCTTGTTTGATACTAAAGCTGAAATAATGGGAAAGACATCTGATTGGAGAAGTGCCCTGTTCATCATTTGAGTTTATTAACAAACCAATCCATCCTTATGGACCATATTTGTCAACCATATTTGAAATAGGCTAAAGTCTAGACATGATCTTGATAAATCCAAAAGCAAAGATCCAAGACAGTGTAGCAGGGATTCCCAACCTTTTTGACTCACAGAGCCCTTCTTCCTATGGCAGAGCTCCTAAGAGGCCTACCCTATTAATGAAGTTTAGGAGTATATATAAGAATATGTTATTATTTAATTTCATTCAGTTTTTATTTCTTTTATTTACCTGAAGCAGTCACGAAGCATCTGGGAAGTGCACATGGAGCCCTAAGGCACAGATTGGGAACCCCTGGTCTAAGGCATCTTGTTTTCTGAGGCAAGGCATAAAATGGCATCCTTTTCCTTTTCCATATTTATTTACCATTATAGATTTAAAGTACAGTATTTATACCTAGCCAAAAGGACTCCCCAGAGCAGATAACAAATGGTTAATTTGGCAGTTCCTTGCCTTCAGGCTTACACTCTAAATAAAACAGGATACACAAGGAAAAGAAAATGGTTTAGGAGAAGGATTAAGTTAAGCAGATCCCCCCCCCCCCCTCAAACACACACACCTCAGCAGTGGCAGCTGGAATTTGAAGTGAGGAGCTATACCAGCTACTGGAGCCCAGCCAGACCTGATGGACGTGTGCCTGCCTGCCCTTCTTCCTCAGCTGCAAGGGCCCATGATGGAGGCCACTTCCATACAAAAGCTATTTGCACTGGCAGTTGAATTTTAGGAGATTGTCGCACCGGCTTTTATTCCCGCACTAGATGCGGGATGTAAACCCACGGGAATGGATTCTATTGTACAGCTCCATCCCCCAGCAGTAATCATCCTGTACCCAATCCAGGCTTCTTCTTGACCTTTTAAAGAATTGGAACCTGTTCTTGAAAAGGTCCGGGAGAAGCCCGGATTTGGTACAGGATGAATACTGCCCCAGGACAGAGCTGTGCAATAGTATCCATCCTTGTGTGTTTACATCCCGCGCCTAGTGCGGGAATAAAAACCAGTGCGATAATCTCCTTACATGAACATCAGCTGTCAGAGGGTGACTTTCACCAAACATGGGGCACCAAAGTAATTTGGGGGGCAGAAAGCCTCAAGATAAGAGAAAGGAATGGCCAAGGGCCTTAGAAGTTGCATCCAGGATATTGCCACTCTTATAGCCCAGCACCTGCCCCCTCCTGGGTGCCTCACTTTACCTAATGGCAGACGTGGGTCTGAGAATGGCCTTAAATGAAGCAAATGAAGGTGTGAATAGGAATGGGTGAAAGTAATGTAGAAAGGGGTTGAAAAAAGAGAATGCCTCTTGCATTTTCTTGGATATAGCTAGGCCCAAAAGAAACTGTCAGAGGCTCAGTACAGTCAGGGAACTGGTTCTGATAGCAATGTGTCTATCCATGTCTAGTCAGAAGTAACTCTCATGGTATTCAGTGGGGTTTATTCCTTAGTAAGAGGGCTTAGAATGACAGCCAGGCAATTTTTTTTTATGTGGCACATAATGAAATCCAGCAAGGTGGTTGCACATATCCTTTGGAGTGTATTTCTTCCTACGAGGTGCTTCTCAGTAGGCTAGCTGAAAGCTTTTTACTGCTTTGTCATGTGTAAAAGCATTTTGCTCAAAATAGCCATGGTATCCCTCTTTGCCCTTGTGCCTCTCTGCATGATGGGAAAAAAGCACTATACAGAAAATGGGGAAAGCCCAGAACAGCTTGTGCAAAGACACCTCCTTGGTCTCCCGGGAATCCCAGCTGTCACATTAAAATGGATTTAATTTGATAGGACTCATGGAGGCAGAAATGCATGTTTTTTTTAAACACACACACACAGAGAGCAGAAATATGCTGATGGACTTCAAAGGCACAGGTAAGCCCAGTTCCAAATTTTCAACTCACATCCTGTTCTAAATCTTTATTATGAATAGTTTTATCCTCTCTCTCTACTCCTAGGGGCTAAATTCAAGTTTGTCATGTGAAGGCGGCAATACCTCTAAATGAAGATTGTTGCAAAATAATGTGTGCAGCATGTTCAACAAACTATAGTTTGACATCTGTGGCCTGTTTATGAAAATTATAGTGAAAATGGTTAATGAGTGACTACTAA
This sequence comes from Phrynosoma blainvillii, assembly GCA_026167975.1. Taxonomy (NCBI): domain Eukaryota; kingdom Metazoa; phylum Chordata; class Lepidosauria; order Squamata; family Phrynosomatidae; genus Phrynosoma; species Phrynosoma blainvillii. The sequence goes on from JANUYF010000002.1 coordinate 239,923,962, forward strand.
TATATGCAAATAAGTACAGTATATCTGGGGCATATAATAATTCAAATGGATCTAATATAACAAGTTGCCCTCTGTGGAGTAGCAGCAGGGCTTTCAAACAACAAGTAAAAATCCCAAGCAAAGGAAAAAAGGAAGATTTGATACAATGTGAGCTCCCACTGCTACTGAATAGCATGAAGTTTTATAGTCAATGGTTTTGCAAGAACACCCTGCAAGTTCCTGCAACACTTGTGGTACATTTCAGTCCAGGCCCAATCCAAGACATTTTGCTGTCTCAGGCAGAGCTTCACATAATGCCTCCAAGTCAAGGTACTACCATGTTGTTTTCACACATTTTATTTATTTATTTATTTATTTATTTATTTATTTATTTTCTATCCGGCCTTTTTCTGCGAAGGGACACAAGGCAGCTCACAAATAAAATTCTAAAAAACAATATCACAATAAAACAATCAAAAACATCAACTAAAAGCAATATAAAATACAAACATTAAAACCACAATACCAATATAAAATCCATGCCATAATTTTGCATTATGCATTAAAAGCCTGCCTGAAAAGATCTGCTTTTGCCTGCCAGCAAAAGGTAAGCAAGGAGGGGACCAGCCTTGCTTCTTGTGGAATGACATTTCAGAGGGCAGGAACAGCCCCCGAGAAGACTCTCTCTTGTATCCTCAGCAGGTGAACCTGTGATGATGGCGGGACTGTGAAAAAGCCTCCTTCTGAAGATCTTAGGGCTCTAGGTGGTTCGTATTGGGAGATACAGTCTCTCAAATAATCTGGACCTAAGCTGTGTAGGGATTTATAAATCATAATCAGCACTTTGGATTGTGCCCAGAAACGAACCAGTAGGCAGTGAAGCTATTTCAGCAAGGGAATTATATGGTCCCTATAACTGGCCCTAGTCAGCATTCTGGCAGTGGCATTCTGCACACGCTGAAGTTTCCAAACAGTTTCCAAAGGCAGCCCCACATAGAGTGCACTGCAATAGTCCAAACAGGATGCAATCAAGGCATATGTCACTGTAGCCAGATCCGACATCCCAAGGAATGGGCGCAGCTGGCGCACATGTTTTAACTGTGCAAATGCACTCCTGGCCACTGCTGAAACCTGGGCATCCAGGCTCAGAGTGAAGTCCAGGAGCACACCCAAGCTGCGAACATCTCTTCCCCCAGCAATCCAAACACAGTTAGAACAAATCAAATAACTAAGCATTTCCTTCCCTTTCATGACACCCCAAATCTGCTCCTCCTTACCCTGTCTCTCAGTAGGGCCAGCTGTGTTCCAGGCAAAACAACATGTCCAAGAAAGTGGAAGTAGTATGAAAAGACAATGCTTCACTAACTTGTCTATATTTGCTTTCCACAGGTCTTCATTGGGTTTGGTTTCCCTTATGAAGGTCCTGCTCCTCTGGAAGCGATAGCCAATGGCTGTGTTTTCCTGCAGGCCCGTTTCAATCCACCCCACAGTTCACTCAATCACGAGTTCTTCAGAGGAAAGCCAACATCTAGAGAGGTAAGGCTGCCTTCCAGCTTAGTGAAGGAGAAGGTCATAGGGAAAGGACCTGGGCCACTGTTTCCTTGTGTTTACAGCTGATTTGAAAATATAAAGCCAGAGAAATGCAACATCATCTTTCTGAGGGCCAGTATGTGTATCCTACTGGATAAGATGCTGAACTTAGATACAAGAGATTCATATCTCTCTTCAGCACATTGTTTCCCAATCTGTTTTCCCAAATTAATTACTTAAAATGACCTGCATCATTGTGCTATTATGAGTAATACAGAGAAAGAATGCAGTTAACAAGGAGTATTCATAGTTTGGAAATAGCTGGACATAAACTAATCAGAGATAGTAAAAATACTGCAAAAAATCTTACAAATAATTCTTTTTCCCTCCAATAATACACTATTATTATGATACTTTGCATCATGCTTGTAGTATAGTGAGGGATGACTTAAGAACCTAGCAATGTTACTATAAATGTTCAGTTACTTTTATACATACTGGCCTCACTAAGTGTTGGGAGGGGGGATTATACAGCTCAAGGTATGGTTCATGAAGTTGAATAAAAATATCCAGATTTTTTAAACAGTAAGCTATTAGTACTGTATTGCTGATATATATTTAAGACCTACTTTCAAAAATAGTAACTATAATGGGGGCCTTGGAATTGTGATGCTAAATAATTGTTTCTAATACATAACTTTCCAAGCCCTGCTTTGCATATTGAACTACTTTGCTTATTACTGTTGTCTTATAAAATAATAATAAGAAAAAGTGCATGCTTTGTGAGTTAATTTCAGGACCCTCTCCCTCCTCCATGAATACCAAAATCTGTGGATGCTCAAGTCCCATTAGATACAATGGCATAGTAAAATGATGTCCCTTATATAAAATGTTAAAATGGAGATACATTTTTTTCAAGCCATGGATGGTAGAATCTGTGGATGCAAAAACTGTGGATATGGAAAGCCAACTGTATTTCCTCCATAAAGCAGAGAAGCTTATATTTGGACTGCACCCTTTTTAATGTGAAATGATACCATCAAGATTTTTCTTGATTTCTTTGCTGCCCCTTTCTCTCTCCATCTTTCCTGTCCCTTGTAATGTTCTGTTTCTGAAATGCATCCAGTTATAATGCCCCCTTTAAGAAGTGCCAAGTGATGCATTTCCTTTCTGTATTTTAGGTATCCTCCCAGCATCCCTATGCTGAGGATTTCATAGGGAGACCCCATGTGTGGACGGTGGACTACAATAATTCATTAGAGTTTGAAACTGCTATCAAAGCCATTATGAGGACCAAGGTAATTGCCAAACCAAACTGGTAAAACATTTTTAGTCACAGAAATTAAGCAAGTCAGTGTTTTTGCAAACTACTCCAGAGAGTAAATCCAGCAAAAATAATGCCAGCTTGAAAATGAATGTGGGTTTGTAATGCACCCAGGATGGGGGTGGAAACTATAGGAAATCTCAATCTATTCCAGGTACATTCCCATCCCCCAGAATACAAAACTGAAAGACAGGTGGTCAAACCATCTGTATCTGGAGGTGTTAATAACAGAGTGAGTTGGGGTTTTTTTAGCCCTAAATTTGGAGATTAAACCAACTATTTTGATTTTGAGCCTCTGCCCAAAGCTTCGGTTTCTAAAATGTCGCCTCCATACACCCACTTTAAAAACATTCTGAATGTCAAGAAAGTGGGAGGCTGCCTCTTATGTGAGTTCTAAATTCCTCTTGTGTGTTGCCAGCATGATCTAAACAACTACATAAACATCATTTGAGAGGTATTCACAGAATGAAGTCATGTCAAGCCAAGGCCCACATTAGCTTCTGGAATGTTAAGATTCCAATTTTTCAAGACAACTAAGGGGCTCTGCAGATGGTGCAAAGCGCTGTTTTGGAGCCAGGGAAGAGGAGGGGCAGCCACATGCTGGGTGCCCCAACCCCTTCCTGAGGATGTCATCAGAGCACACACCATTGCACATGGCGAGCACCCTGATGATGTCCTCCCGGTGCAGCTGCGCTGGAAGAGGTGCAAAAGAGCCACATGGCAGCTCTTCAGGCACCCTTTTCACTGCCTGAGAAAGGAGCACTTTTGGCGCTCCTTTCCCAGGTGCCAAAAGGGAGGATTGGGGCCAAGGCATGGGGCAGCCTCGGCCCCAATCCTCCGCTTCCCAGGGCGGCCCACATCTGCATCTCCTCTAAGACTAAAATGTAAAAAAGCACGTTCCTGAGCACTCTAAGGCTGGTCTAGACATTATAGCAGACACATAGTAACTGCCAAAAACACCCATCGTATATCTTCTTCTCATCCTGCCTTTCTGCCCACCCCTACCCTGCAAAGATTTAGTGGATTTTTAAAAACCTTGCATTGTGTAGTGTTACAGGGAATGGTAGTATGCTGTCCTTGCCCCATGGTCTGGTGGTGTTGGTGAAACTGGCCTAACATGATGACATGACACAAGAGAATTGCTATTAAATATAATGGAGGATGGAAGATAAACCAGACAGTGGCAGCTGGTGGCTTCCATGTCTGTGGGGTGATGAATCAACTGCCAGCTTCAGGCTGAATTTTAAACAACCCCTCCCCAAGGTGTTGAACCTATTTGATGGATAATATTCAGCACTGTGCAGTGGCTCAAGTGGTTAAGACGCTAACTCTGTTGATTGCAAGATCAGCAGGTTGGCAGTTTGAGGCCTGGGTGCTGCATGATGGAGTGAGCTCCTGTCACTAGTCCCAGCTTCTGCCAGCCTAGCAGTTCGAAAGCATGCAAATGTAAGTAAATAAATAGGTACCACTTCAGTGAAAGGTAAACAGCATTTTGTGTGATCATACTGGCTATATGATTACAGAGTAGTCTCTGACAACACTGGCTCTTTGGCTTAGTAAGGGAGATGAACACCGCCCCCTATGGTCGGACACTTCTTGACAACCTTGTCAATGGGAAATACCTTTACTTTTACCTTTGTCCAGCACCATGGACAGCTCCAAACTATGATCAGAGCCACCACCTGCCACTGAAACCTGATGTGTAGTAGTTGCTTCTGAAGCTGTCACATGGTTATCATAATGACTAAGGTAAAATCCTGTGGGTATTTTGCAAACAGTTGCTATGGAAGTGGACATTTTTATCTGGCTTGGACCAGCCATATTCATTTGAAGATTCAGTGTGGTGCCACTGAACAACAATGTACATTATGCATGGATCCACATGCACATTGTGCATGATTGCGCATTGCACATGAATGCATATCATGTGTGATGATAAGCATTGTACTTGCAGATGCTCCTTTGATTGTGCATCTGTTCATGTAATATCACAATTCAATTGCAGCACAGCTCTGTAAGTGTACGGTTATGTCAATGCAGGTTCTCAGCCCTAGTTTAGTCCTAAAATGGAGAACTTATGACAACATGTGCAAAAACATTAGCCAAAGGCCTGTGTTAATATATGCATTAAAATGAAAGCCTCAGTTTCTGGGCCATTTTTCAAAGACTGCTCCAAAGAGCCTCTCATGTTTCATGAGATATTAACACTATTTGCCTGCCCTCACCCCCCACCCCGATCAACCCTCAAAGTCCTCAAATGCATCAGATAATTTTGTCATCTTTAATCTAATTGTTCATAATTAGTATTAGCAGAAAGTGTATAAAGGCATTCAACAATAAGAGGAAGAGCCTCAAGTGCTCCCTTTAAACTTGAACATTGCATGTACTTTAAAAAAAAAACGCTAATACTGGGAAGTGAAGACAAGGATCCTCTGAAAAATGCAACACCTGCTGTGTAATGCAGTAGCTGAAAGACTTAAAATGTATCTGTCATGAATATTTACCTCTCCCACAGCAGAAGCCTTTCAAGTTGTCCAGATCATTAAAGTCAAATCTCCTGGTAAGGGTAAATGTGCTGATCTCCATTTTGCCCACAATTTGCTTTAGGTGGGAGATGAGAGTTCCTGTTGTTATTTAGAGGATACACTGCTAAATTGTACCTCTATTAGTATCTGAATCCAAGTTGGAAAGCTGAACTGTGATTTAAAAGGCTAATTTAGGGACCAGTAAAGACTGATCTGACACATGGCAATCCAAGCTCTCTGCTTCATGTACCTGTCTAATCTGTTTTGGAGAAAATAGTTATATTAATCTGCATTAGCAAAGAGAAGCAAAGATTTTTGTGATATATTAAAGTTAATCAGATTCATCATGTAATAAAGATGGTCTAGGAAATGTGCAGCTCTTTGGCTATTTTTGGACTGCAATCCCCATTAGCTCTTCAGTATGACCAATGGTGAAAGATGAACTTTCAAGACCTTAATAATTTGTTCTACCATAAGCCTGTTAATAGCTCACTGTTGTTTCTGCATGGTATGGGTATTTGCTAAAACCAATTTATCATTTTGTGGCAATACATTTTAAGTATTTGTGTAAAATATTTTTGTCTACAGGCAAGAAAATGCTCATGTGTGAAGTCCTGTTGACTTTTTTAGAACATGCAAAATGTGGGGTGTAAAATTCTCAGCATTGTACATGTCAACTTTTTGTTCCTAGTTTTGTGAACAGTGAACTCTTCCTTCCTTACATGCTCAATCACACCTTTATGTGGGCTATTTTAACTCCTTCTACATACTGAAAATAGATTATTGATTATTTCTAACATGGGCTTTTTCTAGCCACTAAAGTAGTAACAGTTGGTACACTCTGCATCTGAATGCTTCAACCTGGCTCATGCAGCATGCCTGCAATCATGAGTTGAATGCAAAATGAATATACCTCCTCTCCCTCCCTCCCTCTAGTGGTTTCATCACACACTATATATATTAATACATGAGTTCTCATTACTGTACATATAACAAAATGAATCCCCTCAGAGGTTTTGACCCCAGTGGAACTGACTTTTGGAAAGCATATCTATTGCTTTCATACATAAGTACTGATTGATTACTATAAATATCTGAAAAACCTGTATCACTTAACACTGAACTTTGAAGATTTAGGATGACAGTCATAATTTGCATCTTTCTATATCCTACTATTTCTGTCCATTTATACAACAGTATAAATATGTTTAATATCTTGAGGCTTTAATATTGCTCTCTATTGCATCTGAAGACATGGATTGATATCCACGAAAACTCATACTAAAATAAAAACCAACCTTTTGAAGGTGCTTCTGGGTTTCTTTCCTTTTAAAATCTTTGTCCTTTTCTCCTTTTTATGCTGCACCAGACATAGCTACTTTTTTGAAAATCCCTATCCCAAGAATACCTGATATAAACCCAAGTGCATTGCTCCATGGGATTGGGATTTGAACTTTTTCAGCAGCAATGGGCAACTGCGGCCCTTGAGGTCTTTTTTGCCCTACACATCTCATCAGAACAAAAAAAACCATAGTCTGTGGTGATGAATTATGGGAACATAATTCATCCAAAAACACCTGGAGAACAACAGTTGCTCACCTCTAATCTGGATAAAGAAAATTGTGCAACCAATACCTGTATGGAAATGGACTGAGAGCTGCAGACAATGATCTGTATTTTCCAAACATGAAAGGGAATGGCTCAGCACTGTAGCACTAATTAGACTAAAGTCTAAGGCACTTTAATGCATCTTGCTTTTTAGGCTTTCATTATAGTTGATGTGGTGTAGTGATTGAGGCAAAAGCTAGATCAGGGGTAGGCAATCTTTCCCCTTTAAGGGCCAAGGGACTTCAGCTCCCAGAATCCCAGGAGCTATTGGCCAACATGGGACTATTGGCCAACATGTCTGAGGCTTCTGGGAGCTGAAATCCCTCAGTCCTTAAAGGGGAAAGGTTGCCTACCCCTGAGCTAGATGTTAGAAAGTATAGGGTTGCCTGGTCAACAGCATCCTGTTCCTTCAGCCAATACCTGAGATGTGTGTGTGTGTGCGTGCGTGCACATGCACATGTACATGAATACAGGTCCTTGTGATACCATAAGGGTGGGTCTTTGTGGTGTCACAGAGGTGGGGTTGTTGTTGTTAGCTGCCCTTGAGTCACTTCGGACTCATGGTGACCCTGTGGCTGAGACATCTCCAAGAATCCCTATCTTCCACTACCTTGCCCAGATTCTGCAAGTCCTTCCCCATAACCCCCCTGATTGAGTCTATCCATCTGGTTTGTGGCCTTCCTCTCTTTCTTCTACCCTCTGCCTTTCCTAGCATTATTGTTTTTTCTAGTGATCCGTGCCTTCTCATTATGTGGCCAAAGTACGATAGTCTCAACTTGATCATCTTTCCTTCCAAAGAGAGCCCTGGTCTGATCAGTTCAAGAACCCATTTGTTTGTCTTCTTGGCTGTCCATGGTATCCTAAGTACTCTTCTCCAGCACCACATTTCAAATGAGTTGATTTTCTTTCTGTCTGCTTCCTTCACGGTCCAGCTCTCGCATCCGTACATGGTAATTGGGTAAATGGGAACACAATGGCCTGAATGATTCTGACTTTAGTACTCAGCTGTATGTCTTTGCTCTTCAGTATCTTTTCCAGTTCTTTCATAGCTGCCCTTCCCATTCTTAGTCTTCTTATTTCTTGACTGCAGTCTCCATTCTGGTCAATGTTTGATCCTACATATGGGAATTCTTTAACTATTTCAGTTTCCTAATTGTCTAGATTGAATTTGTGTATCTGTGGTCATTATTTTTGTTTTCTTTATGTTCAGCATCAGACCTGCCTTTGCACTTTCATCTTTGATTTTCCTTATTAACTGTTCCAATTCCTGAACATCTTCTGCTAATATTATGGTGTCATACCACATATCTTAAGTTGTTAATGTTGCTTCCTCCTATCTTAACACCTCCATTTTCCGATTCCAATTTTGCTTTTCTTATGATGTTTTCAACATAAAAGATAAACAAGTAGGGTAATAGGATGCAGCCTTGCCTGATCTCCTTGCCGATTGGGACCACTCTGTTTCCCCAAATTCTGTTCTGACAATGGCTTCTTGTCCTTGGTACAGATTCCTCATCAGGACTATCAGATGTAGTGGCACCCCCATATCTTTGAGTGCGTTCCATAATTTTTTATGATCTATACAATCAAATGCTTTGCTGTAGTCTATGAAACACATGCTAATTCCTTTTTGGAATTCTTTGGTGCATTCCATTAGCCATTATATGTTTGCATTATGGTCCCTAGTGCCCCTTCCTTTTCTGAATCCTGCTTGCACCTCTGGAATTTCTCTCTCCATGTATGGTTGGAGTCTATGCTGCAAAATTTTGAGCATTACTTTGCTTGCTTGTGAAATTAGTGCTATTGTCTTATAGTTACTGCAGTCTTTTGTATCTCCTTTCTTGTGGATTGGTATGTATATTGAGCATTTCCAGTCTGTTGGCCACTGCTTTGTTTTCTATATTTGTTGGCATATTTCAGCTAGCACTAAAGTTGCATCTATCTGTAGGCACTATAGCAGTTCAATTGGGATATCATCTGCTCCTGGTGATTTATTTTTTCTCATTTCATTTATTGCAAATTCCACTTCACTTCTTAGAATTTGGGGTTCGGCTTCATATGGCTCCTCATTCCAAATATCATTCATTCCCTCATCTCTTTTATATAACTCTTCCGTGTATTGCCCCCAGCGTCTTTTTATTTTTTTCTTGTTCCTATATTATGTTCTTTTTTTCCCCATAGAGCATCTCTGTCCTTGGTTTGAACTTGGCTTTAATTTCTCGGATTTTTTAATAGAGGTCTCTCATTCTTCCATTTTTGTTGTTGTCTTCTATTTCTCTGCATTGGTCATTGTAGTATTTCTCCTTATCCCTGCATGTCAGATGTTGGACAGTTGTGTTTATACTTCTGGTTTTGTTCCTATCTCCTTTTGCTTTTGCTTTTCTTCTTTCTTTTATTTCATGAAGTGTTTCATCTGTCATCCATTTTTTTTATATTTCTTTTTGGCCGCTGTTAGTGTTTTCTTGCATTCGTCTTTAATTATGTCTTTGACTTCTGTCCACAGTTCTTCAGGTTCCTGGTCGATTATAGTCAATAGTTCAAATCTGTTTCATATATTGTCCTTGAATTCATCTGAAATGTTATTCAGGTCATATTTTGGTATAATGATAGTTTTTGCTTTCTTCTTCAGCTTAACTCTGATTTTTGTTATGAGGAGTTCATAATATGTGCCACAATCAGCTCCTGATCTGGTTTTGGCCACAAGGATACAGTTTCTCCATCTTCTACTTCCAATTATGTAGTGTTGCTTCTAACTATGCTTCTTTTATTGGACATGTTTTCTATCTAACCTCCCCCTCTCTTGTTGTTTTTTGAGCTGCCTCACCTAAGAGATTTTTTTGGTGAAATGGTCTCGGAAGGTGGGGTAGGCAATTGAAAAACTATTTTCAGCACCTGGGATAGCTCCTTTTAAATTTGAACTAAAACCCAGAGTGGATTCACAAATAGATGATATGGAGGTCACCAGCTGCCACTATTATAGAGGGATAGGCAGGTAAGAAATAACAACAACATATTGTTGTAGTAGTTGTTGGTGGTATTATTACTTTCACATAAAATTACTAACCAAATGAATTTCCCTCCGTGTCCCTAATTGTACACAGATAGAATCATAGAATCATAGAGTTGGAAGAGACCACAAGGGCCATCCAGTCCAACCCCCTGCCATGCAGGAACTCCCAATCAAAGCATCCCTGACAGATGGCCATCCAGCCTCTGCTTAAAGACCTCCAAGGAAGGAGACTCCACTACTCTCCGAGGGAGTGTGTTCCACTCTCGAACCGCCCTTACTGTCAAGAAGTTCCTCCTAATGTTGAGGTGGAATCTCTTTTCTTGCAGCTTGCATCCATTGTTTCGGGTCCTAGTCTCTAGAGCAGCAGAAAACAAGCTTGTTCCCTCCTCGATATGACATCCCTTCAAATATTTAAACATGGCTATCATATCACCTCTCAGCCTTCTCTTCTCCAGGCTAAACATCCCCAGCTCCCTAAGTCGTTCCTCATAGGGCTTGGTTTCCAGACCCTTCACCATCTTAGTTGCCCTCCTTTGGACACGCTCCAGTTTCTCCACATCCTTTTTGAATTGTGGTGCCCAGAACTGGACACAGTATTCCAGGTGAGGCCGGACCAAAGCAGAATAGAGTGGCACTATTACTTCTCTTGATCTAGACACTATACTTCTACTGATGCAGCCTAAAATTGCATTGGCCTTTTTAGCTGCTGCATCGCACTGTTGACTCATGTTCAACTTGTGGTCCACCTGGATTCCTAGATCCCTTTCACACGTAGTCTCATTCAGCCAGGTGTCCCCCATCGTATATCTGTACTTTTCGTTTTTCCGCCCTAAGTGCAGTACCTTACATTTCTCCGTGTTGAATTTCATTTTGTTAGCTTTGGCCCAACTTTCTAGTCTGTTCAAGTCATTTTGAATTTTGATCCTGTCCTCTGGGGTATTAGCTACTCCTCCTAATTTGGTGTCGTCTGCAAATTTGATAACTATGCCCCCAATACCGTCATCCAAGTCATTAATAAAGATATTGAATAGCACTGGGCCCAGGACAGAGCCCTGTGGCACCCCACTGGTCACTTCTTTCCAAGTTGAAAAGGAGCCATTGTTGAGCACCCTTTGCATTCGACCAGTCAACCAATTACAAATCCATGTAACAGTTACTTTGTCTAGCCCACATTTTACCAACTTGCTTGCAAGAATGTCATGGGGAACCTTGTCAAAGGCCTTACTAAAATCAAGATATACTATATCCACAGCATTCCCTTCAGAATAGAAAGACACAGGAAGACACAGAGCCATGGTTGCCCAATCTAACATCCCTTGACCATTTTGGGACTTGGAACCAGCCTTCACTTTAATTTGAAATATAAAAAGCACTTGGATGTAGTAAACTTGGGAGCAGACTTCCATCCTCACCCCAGCTCCCACACTGGATTAGTCATCCTAGGCTAATCCTTCGATGCCTTAGAGCTGCTTTTGAAAAGCTGTTCTATAAACCACCTGCACACAGGTATAGAATACAAAGCAATTCACAGTCATTCCATTCCTTTATTATTTTTTTAAGGGCAGAGATATTAGAGATGCTGTCAAGACAATTAAGCCTTAAAAAAACCTTTAAAAGCTTAAAAGCCTTATTATGGGCTTGTGCCTGTTGGATTCCCCTGTTATTTTGCCTTTGAAACACGTTCTGCCACAGCAAGAAATTAAAAAAGACCCCATTGAAAGGGAGATTCAGTAGCTTAAGTTTGAGTCCTATGCATATTTGCCTTGTGAGTTCTGTAAGGCTTATGTCTGAGTAGACCTGAAATGGATTTCATAATGGGTGTTTTCCATGTGTAATGTACAGTATATAATATAAAATATAAAATTTAACATCTTCCAGAATATATATTCATATGTATCTACATAAAGTAATCTTAAATACTGTATAACACTACATTTCATTGTTAATATTTCTGTATATTACAAACCTTTGCAGATTTTTTCCCTTTCCCAGCAAATAATTGAAATTGCTTACAGCCTTTACTTCTTTTATTTAGACAAATATTGTAGCTATCTATAGTACAGTATATTCTGAAGGGATTTTATTCCCTCTGCATCTGTCTAGAAGAGGAATAATTGAACCTGTGGATAATGCAATCAGTATTCTCATCTGAACCTTGAAATGTGATAGCTGCATTATAAATGTGCCCTGCATCTGATCTCTAACATCTATCCAGATTAGTCCAGCCCCTTTGAGAGCAATACTATGCTGCCTGGCAGAGCATTGATTTTGGAGTCTCTAAAATTTCCAGAGCCCTGCTGGACCTTTCTTGGAAAAGCAGAAGAGAGCTTTTTTCTCTCGTCTTTCCCTTATCACCAAACAATCCATGGATTTCTCCCCCAAGTGATATACAATAAGGTGACTTTAGACTTATCTAAATGTTTCTCTGTGTTTGTGGTGTGATTAGAAGCTGGGAGGGCTATAAATTAGGATGGAAAGAATATGCAAAAAATATTTTAAATATGGTCAAAAATATGTTCATGAAGTTTCAGAAAATCTTAATGGTGAGAATCCTGGTCTAATGAGAATCTTTAGAGTTTGAGACCATGTGCAATATTCACATGGGATATTTTCCACATACAGAACTGCATTTTTGGTGCAGATATTAATATTTGAAATGTTATTTTCTGCACAAAAATTGTGGTTTCCTGTGCTCAAAAAATGCTCTTTTTCTGCCCCCAAAATACCACATGCAAATTTAACACAGAAGAATCCCAAACTACAAAACATCTTGCATAGGCTCTGAAGATTTTCTCTCAGCAAGAATAAAATTACAAAAATTACTTGTTGCTTCCTTCAAGAACAAAATTAGCAAAAGAATGGTATCCCTACCACAGATTCTTTGGATCCATAACTACCCATGAGTATGACATCGTTGTCTTGTGGGTCTGAGCAGATTCAGTTGTATTGGCTATAAACTGTGGATTTGTTAGTGTGTTCAGGGTGGAAAGTGGAGGGATATAAGTACGTATAGCAATCTGTGGGTCTGTGATACAGCTTAGTGCTTAGATATCCAATGTGTAGATGTACAAAGGTGTCCAGAAAGAGAACATTTTCTGTTGATAGTTCTAGGTTGGGATTGATGCTAGGGTGGAAGTTGTTGAAATTCTGGTGAAATATCTTGAGTCCTCTACATGAGTCTAAATGATGAAGCCATTAGTTACTTATAATTTGATCCTTTTTTCATTAAGGAATATATAACTACATTAAATCATGGTTATAATTTAATGAGAGAAAAATTCGCTCCTTTTGTGATATAACTAATGTTTGTTGTATTACAGAGGTGTGGTGGCCTCACTAAATGCTGGAGGAGGGGTATAATATTCAAGAATTAGCTTGTGCGTTACTTCATGCTTCTGAATGGAAGACATGTCAGGGTATGCCAGTTTGCATACTAAGTTGTGACTGGATGAAGGTATAGCAAAGTGGCAGGTGGAGTCCATGATGATAAGCCAGCTCCAGCAATTAATGATGCAGTCAGCCAATTAGGCCAGGTGGACTTGATAACCACTTAGTAGTGTATAAATGCATTGGGAGTCTGCTTGGGGTTTAGAGAGTGTATTACTCTCTATGCTGGTAAGAAGCCTGTTGCTGGAAAGTAAAGTTTTTTTCCTTGCTATGAAGATATAGTACTGCAGGCATGCAGGAAGTTATGCTGTACTGTTTTTGCACCTAGCCATGATGCTATATTCTTTGTTTTTGCATGTCTTCTTTGCCTTACACTCTGCTGAGTAAAGCTCTATTTTTGTTGACTCCACAACTCTGCTGTACTATTTTGTAATACACCCAACAAGACATTCAAATGCTGTTGTTTGGTGTGTGTGTGCGTTTTTAAACCTAATTGTAGCAGAAATAACTATTATAATTACTATCGAAAAACAGGATAGCAAAGAGTTACTTTTTGAAAATTTTAATGGTTACCTAGTACATTTTATGGTTTGGCACTATGAGTGTACTAACTACGTTAAAAGTTGTTTTCTAAGCTCTAACAAAGAGGAAGGAGTTTCCTAGAATGAGCTTCATTTTTACCTAGTGCAAGAGGTGACAATGCAACACATAGCTAGCATTAGTCTCCATAGCCTCAAGAGGTCCCCTTTAGCATTCTGAGCTCCACTTCAGTCTCAAGGTGTTCACCTCAGTGACACAGAATCTTAGAGTTGGAAGAGACCTCAAGGGCCATCCAATCCAGCCCCCTTCAGCCATGCAGGAATATACAATCAAATCGCTCCTTACAGATGGCCACCCATCCTCTCTGTAAAAACCTCCAAAGAAGGAGACTCCACCACTCTCCAAGGGAGTGTGTTCCACTGTCAAATAGCTCTCACATTCAGGAAGTTCTTCCTAATGTTGAGATGGACTCTCTTTTCCTGTAGTTTGAATCCATTGCTCGAGGTCCTATTCTCTGGAGCAGCAGAAAACAAGCTTGCTCTATTCTCAGTTTGACATCCCTTCAAATATTTAAACATAGATATCACGTATCTTCTCCAGGCTAAACATACCCAGCTCCCTAAGCTGCTTCTCATAGGGCACGACTTCCAAACCTTTCACCATTTTGGTTGCCCTCCTCTGGACATGCTCCAGTTTGTCCACTTCCTTCTTGAATTGTGGTGCCCATTCAAGAATTACCAATTTAGAAGCATGGAGAGACAGAGGGCGTTTTCACACACAGACGTCCAAAGCCGCCTGGAGCCATTCCGGAACGGATCCTTCAGCTCATTCCGGAATGGCTCCGGCAGCGGCAACTTAATTCCTTTTTTAAAAAGGAATTACAACTCCGACGCTGATGCCGGAGTTAGCGCTAGATGGGGCGGGGCTTGCTGCGACGTCGTGTGAACACACGGAGCAAGACCCCGGACTGACGCCGGCTAGCGCCGGGGATGGCACTGGATGGGGCGGGGCTTGCTGCGACGTCGTGTGAAAAACTTCGCAAAGGAGCCGGACTGGGGCCGGACGGAGGTAGGCTAGTGTCTGCCTAAAGCCCCGTGTGAAAACGTCCAGACACTAGCATGCCTTTGAAGACCTTTGAAGTTTCTCAGCCCCTCTCTTCCTTTGTTTAGATATAGGTCTCTTGTTCTCCTAATTGTATTATCCCAACCCCTAACTGTAGATTGGAGGATCCCATCCATCCACTTTGTCATTTCCCCTGTGCAGTGCCACTGGAGGGGAACTGGACAAAAACCAGGCATGTCACTTTTTGAGGAAATTTAAAAAGCTGGCATACCGCAGAATGCTTGCTGCTGATGTCGGGGTGGTGGTGGAATTAAACAAGGACTCGTGTATACATGAATAAAGCTTACTCTCTCTTGACTCCAACACCTTTGTCCATAAAAGGGCACCAGTATGTTTCTCCCATGTCCTCCTTAGCAGTATTGAGTTTATCCTTGCACAATTATTTGTTGTTACTTAACAAACAAAATACAGCCCTCTGGTCATGCATTTTTTCATTTTTCATTTTGTATTTGCTAGAAGTAAGAAGTTTGATAACCCTTGCCTCTGACTTCTAAGCAGGTAACAAAACCAGGCGGTTCAAGTGAGGTTCTTGTAGACTAGGCCATCACAGATGACTAGACAACTACATTCTTCTTGGACTATAATGGTGCAAACCTGATTCGTTCATTTGTTTCTTTGGTCCTGCTATCATGCATAAGCCATTGTTCCTGAAGATAATAATAGTGAGAGCTCAACATTTTTCTTGTGACACTCAGCACCTCAGACTGCAAGGACAGGAGTTCACAGACCAGTTGCATGAAGCCAAGAAGGAGTGTGAGATAAAAAGACAAATTATAGTCCTCAGGGAAAGGTGACATGGGGAGTATTGTCCCAGTGATGAATTACAGCTGTTACAGAGAGGTTAAAGGCCAGGGCCAGAGATGGAGTGGCTTTCCTTTAAGGTCCCGGGCATCAACCTCAGCTTTTACATTTTTGAAAATGGTTCTTATGCAAACAATTTTAATGTAGCCAATATTCTGGTGTAGTGAAGGGAGGAAGGCATCATTATATTAAAGTCAAACATACATGAATATGATGGGAAATTATGTATTTCAGGATATGCTTGGGAGAGTAGCATATTAAGCATTGGTGTGAAAATAGCTGGTAAAAATATTCATCAGGCTGCTGTTGCACACTGTTAAACAATTGCATTATTTTCTGTTTGTTGGGCTGATAACATTTGGGTTGGGATTTTTTTTTCCTCCTGTGGTTTTGTTTGAGCAGGATTCATTATTCTTCTCAGAGCAATGATTCCTGTTGGAAACCCAGACACTTGTGGAGAAATAAAAATTTTAAATCCATTCCTGGGTGATGAGTATGTTTTCTTGATCCCAATACCCTTATTTGGAAGGAGATTCCTTAGTCTGAGTTGCCTGTACTCATGAATAATTGTCCTTAAGCAGGAGTGGGGCTGTGCTTTTAGCCTCATTCCTGAAGTGTATTATTCGTGTGTCTTGTTGCTCATGCATTGAGAATGCAAGGGAACCCCAATGCTCAAACTGGTTTTAAGCATCTCTTCCTTGGGCTATCAATATAGTCTTCATAAAATTGTGGTAAAACACCTTATAATTGATTTTTTAAAAATTTGAATTACTCTTTGAAAGATAGAAACATGACATAAAGTGATCACTCCTCATGATTTTAAAAATATTGTTTAGGAGTGACAAGTGAATTTTAATTCTTAGACCCCAAAATGTGTTGGCAACACATGTGGATGTGGGTGGACATTGTTACCCCTTGCTACCCCCAAAAGCAACATGTTACAGTTGTCATAGTTACCACATTACTTTCAAGTTCTGAACATGTCTTGTTGATGTTTGTTGTTAACTGTTCTTGAGTTGGTCTCGACTCATGGTGGCCCTGTAGATGAGCCTTCTCCATTACTCCCTAATGCTCAGCTCAGGTCCTGCAAGCTCAGGTCTGTGGCCTCCATGATTGAGTCTACTCATCTGGTATGTGGTCTCCCTCTCTTTCTGCTTTCCTCTACTTTACCTAGCATTGAATCATGCCTTTTCATGATGCAACCAAAGTATGAGAGCCTCAGTTTTGTTAACCTTTGTTTCCAGGGAGAGTTCTGGCTTGATTTGTTCTAAGACCCATTTGTTTGTCTTTATGACCAACCATGGTATCCTTAGCACTCTTCTCCAGCACTACATCTAAAATAAATTTATTTTCTTTGTATCTGCTTTCTTCACTATCCAGCTCTCACATCCATACATGGTGGTAGGGAATGTAATTAATTGGATGATTCTGATTTTAGTGCTCAGTTGTATATCTTTACTCTTTAGGATCTTTTCTAGTTCTTTCACAGCTGCCCTTCCCATTCCTGATCTTCTTCTGATTTCTTGACTGAAGTCTCCATGCCAATCAATTTGATCCTAGGTATGGGAAGTATTTAACTATTTTGATTTCTTCGTTATTTAGATTGAATCTATGTAGATCCTTTGTGGTCATTATTTTTGTTTTCTTTATGAACATGCCTGTACTTAATAAGTCTTTATCTTGCACCAAGTATAATTAAGAAACATTTGGTTTGTTGCACAGGCTGTCACTGCTACACATGCTTGCCATTTTGATGCTTTCTCTGCTCCTCTCCTGTCACCAGAGCAAAACAGTGGATTCACTGAGGAAGAGGCTATGTGGTCTCCCAACTCCCCTGAAACCACTTCCCTCCATTCATCTGTGACTTTCATTCAAATCACCCTGTGATACCATGGGTGCACCCACTTGCTCCATTAACTTATCTTCTCTGCACTTTCCCTCTTGCCCTTTTCACTGTAATTGAAGCACTCATCTTTCCAGCACTTTTCCTGATGACCCATCTGTTAACCACAGTCCCAAGAGCACATCACTCATCTCTTTTTCTTGTTTTTTGTCCTTCTGTTTATACATTCAGAGATTGTGCAGTCAAGGCCACACAGCAAAGTGGCAATTTTTCTACAATAATAGTTTAATTAAAATGGGACACGTCATATCTCCCATTGGTTGCTGCAGTGTGTGAGACCTTTCCAGAACTTCATCCCTTAAATGAGTGATGACCTCCTTCTGTGGTAGAAAGAGGACATGGACACACATCCTGTGAAGCCAGGATCTATTTTATGTTGCACCCACACAGACCTAGTGAACTTAAGACAAACCATTATTTAATAGACAAGTAGCCTAGGAGCCATTCACACTGAACTTATAGCACTAGCATTCCACTTTTACCACCATGGCAACATCATATGAAATCCAGTGGATTATCAGTGTGGAGTTTTGGAGGGGAGCATATTAGTCAGCAAAAATAGCCAATGAAAGTTCATGTCAAATCACACTTGTTAGTATCTAAAGTGCCACAAAACCCATTGTTAGTTCTGGGATGAGAGTTTAGCTTCTTTGGCTCCCCAATCAAAACGACAACAAACCACTGTATTAATATATGTGAAAACTCAATTTTGTATTAGAAGCAGAAATTAAAAATTTGCCATTATATCCATGTATGCTTTTAGCATTTTAGCTGTTTGGGGCCCTGAACAGACAGGCTAGGAAAACATGGGTTGAGCATGGGTTCAACCCATGCCATTCTGGCTTGGGTGCTCACCTGGGCCAGTTCCTGGGCCAGTGCAGGGAGGAGTGGGTGTAGATGCACCCTGAGAGAGTGTGATAATTCAGCTTTGATCTGCAGAGTCCTAATCCAACACCCAAACCACTACACCACACTGGCTCTCCCAATTCATTAGGTACAGCTGTTCTCAGCATGGAGAGAATAATTTTGTACCTACTTTCCATGAAGCTGTTAAAATTGAGAAGCCTGTTGAGAAAATAAGGCAGCAAGCCTATTTTGACACCATGGTTGAATACAGAAGGACTCAGAGCCACAATTTTAAGAGCAAAGAACTCAAAACCTTTATTAAGAGCTTTGAGAAAGATCAGTGTACTGGACATTTTTAGTGATTTTGAAAATCCCCTTGTCTCTTTCCTTCTCCTTTATCTTCATTATTTATT
Source organism: Phrynosoma blainvillii (assembly GCA_026167975.1). NCBI lineage: Eukaryota > Metazoa > Chordata > Lepidosauria > Squamata > Phrynosomatidae > Phrynosoma > Phrynosoma blainvillii. Next base: position 239,942,950 of record JANUYF010000002.1, read on the forward strand.
AATACAAAGTACAAAATGCAACATTATCACCACTACTTCCACAAAAACAGGTTTTCCCCTCCCCCCCTCCCCAGGAATAAAAGTGGGACAATTCTGTCATATAGAAACCATTTTGTATGTCAAATGTCAGCAGTGCAAGCTCCAATAGAGCTCTGCACTCAGATAATTCAAGTAGGTAGTCTGGGTTATGTCAAACAAGAGACTTCTATTTAAGGAACTTACAGAAGCACCCATCAAATTGCTGTCTGAAAGTTATGGAATCAAACCAGGGCAAGTTCAATAATTCATAGGAAGTTATCAACTCCTGTCATTATGTTGAAACTGATTACCATTTGCACCTGTAATTAGATATAATGGGTACAATTTCCAGCCTCGCTGAACTCTCAGCTGACATATTTATGGCAGAGAGTTGCTTAGTGGTATCTCCTCCAGCGTTTGCAGATGCAGCTTGATTCATTTGTTAGGAGAGAAGGAACTACTCCATTCAGTATGTATGTGACTGAAACGACAGACACAAAATGGGTCATAAACTGAAAGAGTGTCTTGGCTTATGGCCCATTTGCTGTTCATTCTCCAAGTTCTGGTAAGATGCTTATGGGACTGCAATGATATCAGCTGAAGACCTATCTGTACTCAGTGCTTTGTGTGTGTATGTATGGTCCTTGCAGACAAGTTCAAACTTCACTTTTGGAAATAGGAACAGAGTTCAGTATCTGGAAATGTTCTGTTTTCACTGTTTTTGAAAAGACATGTTTCTAGTTCTTTGATTCTAGTTCTTTGGTCAAAGGCCATGCCTGAACTGGTGTGCATGTGTGTGCATGTGTATGTGTGTGCATGAACTCAGCAGAATTCCTAGTCGTCAGAAGGGAGTTTTCATTACCTTGCCTTGCCTTTGCTCCTTGATCTAATAGTGCAGAATAAAGTATGCAAAAGTTAATTTGCTTACTTTCTATCTTTCATATGGATTACAAAATTTAATCTTTCTTGGCTTGGAATTTGCATTACCTTGATAGACATTTGATGTTTTTAGCCAATAAACACTAGAAAGCATTACTTTGAAGAAAGCCTCATTGAAATAACAGCCACAAGCTAACTATAAGAAAATGTGGTATTAATGTCAGCTGAGTAAAATAGGCTAGTGTTGTGTGGTTATGGGGAGAGAAACCCAAGCCACATGAATGCTTATATGAGGTTTTCCAAGAGGAAAACATAGGGATTTTCTTCCAGAAAATCCATCAAAGAAAGAACGGGAGAAAATCCTGTGATTTTGGGACTTTATCATACACAGCTTTTAAAACACCATAAAAAGGGGGATGCAGTGGCTCAAGTTAAGATGCTGATAAGTTGATTGCAAGATTGGCAGTTGGCAGTTCGAGGCCCCAGTACCACATGATGGGGTGAACTCCTGTCACTAGTCCCAACTTCTGCGAACCTAACAGTTTGAAAGCATGCAAATGCAAGTAGATAAATAGGTACCACTGCGGTGGGAAGGTAAAAAGCATTCTGTGAAGTCATGATGACAACACTGGCTCTTCGGCTTAATAATGGAGATGAGCACCACCCACTATAGTTGGACACGACTTGACAACCTTATCAACGGGGAATACCTTTACCTTTACCTTTAAAAATCCAATAATAGTGCCTTTAGTGATACCTATCACATCATGCCATCTTCTTCTCATTGCTGCCTTTCAATCATCATTAGTTTGCAACTTCCCATTGATGGGGAACACACGTCAATAAGCTCCCCATTGCGATAATTATCAAGTGCAGCAAAATTCTGTTGCAGTTCTGGAATTGTGTGGTCACGTGGTATCTGTGTCTCATCCTCTCCCTTGTTCCCCCTTCCCTTTGCCATTCCAGGATAGACAGATTTTCTCCCACTTTTTTGTTGTTCAAAACCATGGAATTAGCATAACTCTGGAATTGTGTTTAAAACACAAACACACACACACAATGCAAATGGAAGCACCAGGGAGGTAAAGTTAAGGACAAGGGCAGAAGAGAGCATGAGGGACCAGCAACAGCTCAGCCATGCTAATGAAGGGATGTGTGGTAGGGAGTGCTCCCAAAATGGTATTTATGCACTTCCCTTCATTAATACAATTGTGGTGAGAATAGGGGTGGTGTGATAAAGTCCCCAGTTACAAAATTCTAGAAAGCTGGCACCTCTAGATGGAGATATGCAGATAGCATCATGGAGACAGTGTCTCATGTGAGAACTAGGATCAGGATTATCCCAGGCCCTAAGGTTTCCATGCCAAAACCTGAGACCTTGGTAATGTCATTAAGTGTTGTGCATTAGGTACCAATCACAGTTGCTCACAGCATGTCATTCACAGAGACATAAAGAGAGAACGAACGAACATATGTCCCTATTTGGAAATTAAGAGAGAAATTTGAAGATAAAATTAGGGGATTATTCCTTCTCACTTACTTAGGAAGATGGGATAAGGAACACTTAGCCTAGCCTACTTGCTTCTAGCCAGAAGTAGAGCAGAGAGTGAGTCCTGGCACTACTACAGCTGAAGGGAAAGTGGAAGCTAAGTAAGTAAATACACATTAGACCCCTTGGAGAACTTATTGCAGCAAATCAATTAAACTTTGCTAATTATTGCAAGCTGCTGCTCTCCTGGCTGAGCTGGAGATTTGTACATAATTGTATCCTCTTCTCTGGAGCTCAGCCCATCAAAAGTAGAGAATTTGCTTCCTCATCTCCTGCCTGGAGATGATTCATGAAAACTGAAGACTCAGAGCCAGGCCCTCAGTTCTGGCAACCCTAGAATCAAGACTGACTGCCTTCCTTAAAGAGAGAGGAAGTAAATTGACTAGATTGTGGTAGTCTTTTAACTATCCCTAGCTTGAAAATATTCAAAAAATATATAAATTCCAAACAGCAAGCCTTGATTTTCCCATTTTATATAAGGGACACCATTTTACTGTCTCACTGTATTTAATGGGAGTTGAGCATCCACATATTTTGATATCCATGGAGGGTCCTGGAACCAAACCCCAGTGGATACCAAATGCCCACTGTACTTAGAAAGATGACAGCACCAAACACTAAGCCCTCTTGGCCATCTCTCCATCATTCCCACTGGTTACTTGTTACTTATTACAGTGGCCCCTTGGTATCCGCTGGTGCTTGGTTCCAGGATCCCCCGTGGAGACCAAAATCCATAGCTGCTCAAGTCCCATTAAATACAATGGCATAGTAAAAATTTTCGAATATTTTCAAGACTTAGATGTTTGAATCCGTGGATAAAGAAATCTGTGGATATGGAGGGCTGATTGTACAATGCTGATCTCTTTTAATTCTAACACAAACCAACACCAAGCACTTTTAAGGCCTATTGGTTTCTATATAAGTGTCTTGAGTATTTTACTAGTCACTTCCTGTTTTGGTGGAAGGAAGGAAGGAAGGAAGGAAGGAAGGAAGGAAGGAAGGATTGATTAGTGATGCCCCAAAAATGCTCTTTATTGCAGGAAAATGGCCAGTGTCATCCCTTGAAGGCATGAGGAATGCTTCTGCTTATGGAGGAGACCAAATGGTCTCCCTCAAACTTTTTTTCAGTGGGGAGATGAAACCCTGCTCATCCCTGGTATAGGGTAAAAAGTGTATAGTCTCAGGCATATGTGCATGTTACAGGGTAGACTTTCATTTGATTTCCACCAGAGTTGAGTTGGGGGATTGCACTGGAAACTTTGGAGGGATGAAACCCCCCACTGCCACAATAGAAATGCTCCCAAATGCCTCTAGACATCCTCTAGAAGGCCTGGAGACAATTTTGCCATAGTTTTGGGCCACATCTGGGCAATTTAAGCCCTGAAGATGATTTGTTTGTTTGTTTGTTTGTTTGTTTTGGGGGGTGAAACAGGAAGTGACTAAAAAAGATTTCTTTCCTGTTAGAGAAAAGGCATCTCCCATGCTTAAAACAATCCCAAGAGGTTCAAAATCATGGGAAATCGCCTTTATGTCCCTCACAGGATATTTGGGTACAAACATATTTGGGATCCTAGACTGCACTTCCCCCACATCTGATTTCAGCACATGCCTGTCAACACTGCTGAGTGCAGTCTCCCTATATTGGTACAGGGAAAAAGTAATATGTGGTGCATTGCTAATATAAGTGTTCCTCCTTTTAGAATAGCTTCCCAGAAAACTGGGGAATGATGACACAAGGAATGACATACAGTGGTAACAACAGACAATAATTTATTGTCTATTGTCATCAGTGTCAAGGGCATCACTAGGGGGGTGCAGGGCATGCGGAGCTCAATGAGTGAAAGCACGGGTGTGTGTGAACAGTCACTTTTTGTCCATTTTAACACCCCCCATCCTCTGCAAAAGGGAGAAGGATGCTCCCATTGTAGAGCATTGCCATGCCTCCTTCTCACCTGGGAAGGGAGTGTGGGGCAGTCTGCTGGCTTGCCCACCTGCCCGCCCACCCAGCCACCTGGGTCCTTTCTAGTCTGGCCAGGTAAGGCAAAGGGAAGAAGGAGGGACAGTGCTGTCCACTACCCGAGTCTTTCCGTGGCTGGCCAGGCAGTCGGGTGAGACAGAGGGAGGGAAGGGGGCAAGGCTGCCTATTCCTCCTGCTGCTGCCACCCCACACTGGGTGACGCCAACCCTAGTGATGCCACTGAGCCATGCTTTGGTGAAGTTGTTGTTGTTTTGGTTACCGTTTTTCATTTACCAAACCGAGAGCTGTAATTTGTCAATTTTACAGAACTAAGGAAAGACATTTTGTAGATGATTGGACCGTTTGAGTCTCGCAAGTTTGATGGGTGCAAATGTCCATGGCACTCACTGTGTGTGTATTATACTTTAGATAACTGAGGATTATTTTATAAAATAATTAGAGAAGATGAGGAAGAGGTAATTGGAAATTTTTGTGCAAGATAGTGAACTTCCGTAGGTATTCCCACATCATCTTGAGAAATATTGGGATATGCAAGTGAGATATAGCTATAAAGTTATTTTTTCCTCCACTGACAACCAGCTGCAAAAAAGCAGAGGTATAGGACAGAAAATAAGACTGTTGGTGTTTCATAATCTATTCTTATACCGTGTCATCAGTTTGAATCATAAAGGCAGAGGAAATGGCAGAGTGCATATAAATAGCAGTCAGAAGAGGGTGGCAGCAATTCAGAGCTTTTGGAAATACCTACATTTTATCTCTGCACACTGCCAAATGTGTCTCCTTTTTTTCTGGAGCTTCATATCTTCTCTCTGGACTAGACTAAAACCCTCAAGTTGCAGGACCCCAAATCTTCTGTGTGGAAAAGGATATGAGAACAGGCGATTCCCAGTGCTCACATAACTTCTTCATGAATGCTTGGACTTTTGTCCTTCCTCATAATAGATTTTCTGTTCAAAGTCAGGATAGGTTTAATGCAATGTAGTGTCCAACTGCAGCCTGGGACACTTTACCCTGCAATTTATTGAAGTCCTTCTGCTTTCCAGTTGACTGCTTCATGTTGCCACATTTAATGGTGATGCTGCTCAACACGCATGGCAGTGCACAGCTTCTCTGAGGAAGCCAAAGTAGCAGGAGGGTGAGGTTCACCCAAGGCTGTCTAGAAATGTGGAAGATGAAAACTGGGCTGATGCCCTGATGAGCATGATTCACATTCAGGGCCTTAAGCACCTGGAAGAGTACTGTGAGGGATCCAGAATTAAGCAGGATTGATTTCTGGGACCACAGTGGAGTCCCATGAGGTACATTGCTTTGACTCCAGCTTTACTCTCTTGGAAATTAATCTCTCTGAAATAGTTCTAAATAAGAGCCACACATTTCAGCTGAGATGGAGAAACTGTGTCCCTACATATTTGTTGGACTGCAGTTTTTATAATCCTTAATTGCAGGATAAGGCTGATAGGATTTGTAGCTCAAAAGTATTGGGAGTGTTAAACATTTATTGTATTACATGGAAGCCTCCTCCATATAATACAGCTCTCTGGGTGCAAATCAGCTTAATGTGTGGATCATTTCTGTCATGTGAAAAATCTCTGGGAACAACAAGCCAACGTTACTGTATGAAAATTCACCCCATACTAGCAACTGGCAAGGAAAGACATTTTAATAGCTTTGAAATGGCATTTGACCCATTGCCACTCTCTTATGACCACATAATAGCAATATGTGGTTACCATGACTTAAAAACAATGTTAATCTGGCCATCTCTGAAAAAGACTGGTACCTTTTCTATACCTTTTACATTTGTATGCAGGGGAGTTTTCTTTTGGCCTACATTATGGAAGGAAAACTGAAACATTTTTTCCTATGGTACAGTATCCTACTTTTATTAAATGAAGTAAATTCTATCAAACCAGCATCAATCACTCACCTACACTGGAGATTCTTTTTACAAGACTCAGATATCATTTACAAGACTCACATATCAGATTTTCAGAGAACAGCAGGCTGTCTCATCTCACCTCACTGTCTTTAGTAATAGGTCAGAAACAAACTTTCTTAAGCCTATCTTAAACTCAGATGTTTGGCCTTGATGGGTGAAGAGGGAGTAAAAAGAGAACCATTTGTCACCAACCTTCCCTAGGCATCCAGTAGACAGAATAAGTGTACATAAATGTAAATAAATATGAAATAAATACATGAGAAACTTGACATTGCTGTGATGGTGAAGAAAAAGTCTGTGAACATTTAGAAAGGAATGCCATAATCACAAAAAGTCAACACGGATTTCTCAAAAACAAATCATGCCAGACTAATCTGATCTCTTTTTTTTAAAATAAAATTATGAGCTTGGTAAAGGGAATGCATTAGACATAGCATATCTTGATTTCAGTAAGACTTTTGACAAGGTCCCCCACGATATTCTTGCAAACAAGATAATAAAATATGCACTAGACAATACAACTGTTAGGTGGATTAGTTACTGGTTGACTGACAAACCCAAAGGGTGCTCAATAATGCCTCCTCTTCATCCTGGAGAGAAGTGACCAGTGGGGTGCCACAGGGTTCTGTCCTGGGCCCAGTGCTCTTCAACATCTTTATCAATAATTTGGATGAAGGAATAGGGAGCATGCTTCTCAAATTTGCAGATGACACCAAATTAAGAGGAATAGTAAATACCACAGAAGACAGGATGAAAATTCAAAATGACCTTAATAGATTAGAAAGCTGGGCCAAAGCTAACAAAATGAATTTCAACACAGAGGAATGTAAAGTACTACACTTAGGGTAAAAAATGAAATGCATAGATATAAGATGGGGGACACCTGGCTTAACAAGACTATGTGTGAAAGGGATCTAGGAGTTCTAGTAGACCACAAGTTGAACATGAGTCAGCAGTGTGATGCAGCGGCTAAAAAGGCCAATGTGATTTTAGGCTGCATCAATAGAAGTATAGTATCTAGATCAAGGGAAGTAATAGTGCCACTGTATTCTGCTTTGGTCTGGCCCCTCCTGGAATACTGTGTCCAGTTCTGGGCACCACAATTCAAAAAGGATGTGGAAAAACTGGAGCATGTCCAGAGGGGGGCAACTAAAATGGTGAAGGGTCTGGAAACCATGCCCTGTGAGGAAAGACATGGGGAACTAGGTATGTTTAACCTGGAGAAGAGATGGTTAAGAGGTGATATGAGCCCCATTTATATATTTGAAGGGGTGTCATATTGAGGAGGAAGCAGGCTTGTTTTCTGCTCCTCCAGAGAACAGGACTCAGAACAACAGATGCAAGCTACAGGAAAAGAGATTCCACCTAAACATTAGGAGAAACGTCCTGACAGTGAAAGCTGTTCGAAAGTGGAACACACTTCCTTGGAGAGTGGTGGAGTCTGCTTCTTTGGAGGTCTTTAAACAGGGGCTGGATGGCCATCTGTTGGGGATGGTTTCATTTTGAGTTCCTGTATGGCAGGGGATTGGACTGGATGGCCCTTATGGTCTCTTCCAACTCTATGATTCTATGAAAAAGCAATGTAGAACTGTGTTCATCTGTAAATGCAGGGTGTAAGTAGGCATATGAACCAACAAGATTCAATTAAGATTCTGACTTAGCACTTCATAAACTGATTGATTCCAGCTTTGACTGCATCAGAGCCATTCTGCTTTGACTTGGTTCCCAAACTTGAGTTCAGATTTGTAAATCTGGAAGTTCATGTCTGTCATTGCACAATCCTTTCTCCACAGTAGAGGACTGAAGAGGCCTTTGTAAAATGTTCCCTAGAATGAGACAGAGGACTTGTTAGTCCCCCCAGTTCCCTACCATCACCACCCTGAATCTTTCAACAAATACAGAATCTGGGAAACACAGTTGAATTTATTGTCTCCTCTGCATTTCTGGAGCTTGAGGCCCACATGAAACCTGAGTGAGGGACCATAATTGGTTGTTAAAGTTTCAGAGCAATGTCCACATCACCTTAGAAAGCATCAGAACCAATCCAAAGCAGTGGGGGTGGTAGCTATGGTGTTGGGGAGGAGGACTGAATCCATTTGAGTAATCTGGTGCTGAACCCTGCTTCCAAATTAGCTTCAGCTTCCTGGCTGTTTCCTTTAAAGTTCGGACTGAGATAAAATATTTCCTTTAATGTTCAGACTAATATTGGAGCCACCCTCCTCCTTTGGGCCAAAGTGATTGAATTTGGCTCAGGATCAAGTTTCACCCAATTCTGATATACATCCTTCATGTAATTGATGGAAAGCTGCAATGGAAAAACAACAAAGGTGGTTCATTATGTGCCCCATAATATTTAGCACCTTACTTGTTGTAAGAAGCCAGCTACTGTTTTGTGTTTCTTGGTGTTCCAACAGATAGAAACTTTCTCTCCGTCAGCTCCCCCCATCTCCCTGCCTGCCCACTCTCTCTTCCTTAGCCCTGTTGGATTCGGTAGCTAATCATATCCCCCATTTAAATGCTAATCTTTCTCAGCTGCAGCTTGGCTTTTCTGGTGCAATAAAGCTTAAGCTCAGAATGTAAAATGAGACTCCTCAGGGCTTTTTACCCTCACCTCTCATGGTAAAATACAAACGATGAATGGACAGATGAATTATTGCCTTAAAATCTAGAAATGTATCTTGGACTTTGTGGCTCTTTTATTTTTTTGGCAGGGGTGGAGGTTTGTTCAACCAATGTGTCAAATGCTTCCAGCTCAGAAGAACCATTTTAATACTCCCTATGAGGAGCTTCAGCTCAGAACTAGAAGACGGGCTACCTACATTCCTTTGATGTTCTGCAAGGCTTAAATTAGGCAAATTCCACAAATCCCACCCATTGACTTCTACTCCTGCAGTTTAAATGAAGAGATTAGTTCCCCATGGCCTCCTAAAAACAGTGACCAAAGGGGTCACCTGCCCAAGGAGTAAAGAGTAGAGTTTGGAAATGTTACCATGGTCTCTGGGGAATGCTGGGCACAGTCATCTGAAAAAGAAACATTTCCAAGGTCTAGACTGTCCTCTGATTCATTTGAACCCTGGGATTCAAATAGTAGTAGTAGGCCCTGCCTAGGCCCTTGATACTCTGCTCCTTTTGATGTATTACTGTGGACAGAGGTATTTGAAAGTACAATCTGAGGTCGAAGGCTTTCACAGCCAGCATCCATTGTTTTTTGTGGGTTTTTCAGGCTATGAGGCCATGTTCTAGAACAATTTATTCCTGACATTTCACCTGCATCTGTGGATGGCATCTTCAGAGAATAGTGGAATGGAGGTGTGTGGGATATATATATTGTGTGACCCTGGTTGGAGTGATGTATTTCTAAAGTGACAGTGTATGGTAAACACCTGTGGCCATGAGAGTTTATTTCCTCTTACAGCTGCAGGAGTTTACCACATACCATGCAGCTGTGGACAGGTCTACATAGGGACCACAGAATGCAGTGTTCAAATGTAAATCAAGGAACATGAGAGACACTGCAGACTGGGCCAGCCAGAAAAATCAGCAGTAGCAGAACACATTATAAACATTATAAATCAACCTGGGCATAAAGTGCTATGTGAAAACACTGAAATTCTGGACCATGCCAACAACTATCAGGTCAAAATGCACAGGGAAGCCATTGAAATCCACAAACACCTGGACAACTTCAACAGGAAAGAAGAAACCCTGAAAACAAACAAAGTTTGGCTTAAAAACACCAAAATCAAATCTCAGCACATGCAAATGAACTTCACCCAGGGTCAGGGGGTTTCCCAGCAGATAAGGGATCACTAATTAAATAGACACTTATCCTCCTTGTATATCTTCCCACCCTGAGGCCTTGCCATTCAACAAGAGAACAAAACATAGATTAACATGTAAATCATTCCAACCAGGGTTACAATATATATATATATATATATATATATATATATATCCCACAAACTTCCATGCCACCATTCTCTGCAGATGCCAACCACAGATACAGGCAAAATGTCAGGAATAAATTCTTCTAGAACACACCGAAAAGCCCACAAAAAACTAAAGTGTAATCTGTTTGTATTACTATAACATGCTCTGAATGGGGCTGCCTTTGAAGATTGTTTGGAAACTTCAGCTGGTTCAAAGAACTGTACACAGATTACTGACTGGGGCTAGTTATAGGGAACATACAGCTCCCTTTTACAACAGCTGCACTGGCTACTGGTCTGTTTCCGGGCACAATTCAAATTGCTGGTCATGACCTAGAGCAGGGGTAGGCAACCTTTCCCCTTTAAGGGCCGAGGGACTTCAGCTCCCAGAAGCCTCAGCCATGTTGGTCAATAGTCCCATGTTGGCCAATAGCTCCTGGGATTCTGGGAGCTGAATTCCCTCGGCCCTTAAAGGGGAAAGGTTGCCTACCCCTGACCTAGAGAGCCCTATATGTCTCCAATAAAGCTTATCTGAATTACTTTCTTTGCCCATATGAGCCTGCCCATGTCTTCATAATTTTGAGGAGGTTCTTCTCTACTCCACCACCATCACAGGTACATCTGGTAGGAACACAGGAGAGGGACTTCTTGGTGGCTGCCCCCAGGCTCTGGAGCTCCCTTCCTAAAGAGGCTAGATTGGTGCCCTCCATGATATCCTTCTGGAGTGAGGCAAAGAATTTTGTTTTTAAAGGACTTTGGGAACTAACTTCTCATGGGGGAAAGGATTTTAATAGTGTATTGCCTGTATTTATTTTTTAATGGGAATGTTTTTAAATTGCTTTTAATTCTAATTGTAGTTTATATTTTAACTTCTGTATGTTTTAATGATGTGGGTTTCTGTTTGTACCTGATTAGCGCTGAGTCCCAGAAAAGAGTGAGAAATAAATAAGTAAACAAATAAACCAAAATATTATCAAGCAAGGAGCTAAGCCCAGTGTATTCAACTGCTCCCTTTTGTATCAGGGGCCCCCATGTTGAGGGATTACAGCTTTTACACTGCATGCTGCCTGCCTAGAATCAATGTGAACATCAGCCAAGTTGTTAGGTGGCTTGTCAAGATCAAATCCCCAGAAAGGCCCATGTGGGGATGCCCTGTGCTTAGCTCACAGGATAGGAGAGCCAGTATTGGGAAGGGGAGGGCTTAAGGAAGCCTTAAGATCAGAGGTATCTTCAGAGGGGATCCAATCTGCGTTATCATCAGTCAGCCATGGATAAGCTGCTTAAGAAACCAAGCTCACCAAGGTGGAGAGTTTTGTAGTTAGATTTCTAAGGCCTCACTAGAGGACACATGGGGAGACTTTTTCTGGAAGAATGGCATATGCTTTTAATCATCTGGCTTTATTTTGATTCTTAATTAGTATCTTTCTGTTCTCTTCCCCCCCACCTTTTTTTTAAAATAAAAAAATGGCTTTGATCTGTTTTTTTTCTTCTAAGGCACAAGGGAAGGGGAAAGGAAAGCCTCATTAGGAGCCACTTGTCCTAAGGAGTCCGTCTGTTGTTGGGATGCTTGCTTTTCAAGACAATGCTCCCTCCAACTGTCTTCTGGTAGCATATGGAGAAAAGGACATCTGCTTGCACTCCTTGGCATGAGTGTTTCTGACAGATCCAACAGGATGCTTGCCAGGAAGCAGCATTCCTGAGAAGGACAGGGAAGGAGCCCAAGGAGCAAGCTCCAAGCCAAGTCCCGATGCATAGTACAGATGTGGCAGAACATGCCAGCTGTCTAACATGCTGTTGGCTTCAACAGCTTTACTCAGAAAATGCTGGTGCTGTGTATGAATTGCTGTCAGAGTTACCTGTGTATGAATTGCTGTCAGAGTTTGAGTGCTTCTTTTGCAACTCTTAATGAAATATGGGCAGAAGTAATTGCAACATCTGGGTTTATGAGATTTTTTAAATAAATAAAACTTTTTTCAGATGACTAAAAACCTTTTCACTTTCAACAAGATCACCTACATTTGTTATTGCTGTGTGGGTGGCGGGGACATAGAATCATAGAATCGGAAGAGACCACAAGGACCATCCAGTCCAACCCCCTGCCATGCAGGAATTCAAAATCAAACCATCTGCAACAGATGGCCATCCAGCCTCTGCTTAAAGACCTCCAAAGAAGAAGACTCCACCACACTCCGAGGGAGTGTGTTCCACTGTCGAACAGCTCTCACTGTCTGGAAGTTCCTCCTAATGTTTAGGTGGAATCTCTTTTCCTGTAGCTTGCATCTGTTGTTCCGAGTCCTATTCTCTGGAGCAGCAGAAAGCAAGCTAGTGCCCTCCTCAATATGACATCCCTTCAAATATTTAAACAGGGCTATCATATCCCCTCTTAGCCGTCTCTTCTCCAGGCTAAACATACCCAGTTCCCTAAGTCGTTCCTCATAGGGCATGGTTTCCAGACCCTTCACCATTCTAGTCACCCCCCTCTGGACACGCTCCAGTTTTTCCACATCCTTTTTGAACTGTGGTGCCCAGAACTGGACACGGTATTCCAGGTGGGGCCTGATCAAAGCAGAATACAGTGGCACTATTACTTCCCTTGATCTAGATACTATACTTCTATTGATGCAGCCTAAAATCACATTGGCCTTTTAGCTGCTGCAGCACACTGTTGACTCATGTTCAATTTGTGGTCTACTAGGACTCCTAGATCCCTTTCACACGTAGTCTCGTTAAGCCAGGTGTCCCCCATCTTATATCTATGCATTTCATTTTTTTTTTTACCCTAAGTGCAGTACCTTACATTTCTCTGTGTTGAAATTCATTTTGTTAGCTTTGGCCCAGCTTTCTAATCTATTAAGGTCATTTTGAATTTTCATCCTGTCTTCTGTGGTATTTACTATTCCTTCTAATTTGGTGTCATCTGCAAATTTGAGAAGCATGCCCCCTATTCCTTCATCCAAATCATTGATAAAGATGTTGAACAGCACTGTGCCCAAGACAAAACCTGTGGCATCCCACTGGTCACTTCTCTCCAGGATGAAGAGGAGCCATTGTTGAGCACCCTTTGGGTTCAGTCAGTCAACCAGTTACTAATCCACCTAACAGTTGTATTGTCTAACCCACATTTTATTACCTTGTTTGCAAGAATATCATGGGGGACCTTGTCAAAAGCCTTACTGAAATCAAGATATGCTCTTGTTGCCTCTTCCACCTCAGTCTGACTTAGGGGTCTGTAGTAGATTCCCACAATAATATCCCTGTTGTTTCTTTCCCCTTTAATTTTTATCCAGATGCTCTCCACCTGATTTCCAGGATTTAAGTCCTAGATCTCTTCACAGGTGTAAACATCCCTGACATATAATACTATTCCTCCTCCTTTCCTGTTTGGTGTATTTCTGTTAAAAAGATTATACCGCTCTATTTCTACATTCCAATCGTGAGACTCATTCCACCAGGTTTCAGTGATGCCTATTATATTGTATTTGCTTTGTTGTGCTAGGAGTTCAAGTTCATCTTGTTTATTTCCCATGCTCTGTGCATTAGTGTAGAGACATCTAAGAGCATGGCTTTTCCCCACTTGCTGCCTGTGTGGGGGTTTTTTCTTCCCACGCTTGGACCCTTGCATCATTTGCCTTGTTCCCTCTTTAACACTTTGACTATTATTTCCAGCCCATGTTATACTCCTGCCTTCCAAGATACCTTCCAAGATACTGTCTCCTTCCCCAACATGACTCAGTTTAAAGCCCTCCTGATCAAATGTTTGAGACTATTGGCAAAAATGCTTCTGCCAACTGGTGTGGGATGCAACCCATCTCTTGCTAGAAGTCCACCCTCATGGAACCACAACCCATGATCTAAGAATCCAAATTGTTCTTGGCAGCACCATCTATGGGGCCAGTTATTCACGTCTGCTATCTTCCTCTCCGTTCCTGGACCATGTCCTTCTCTGGGAGAAGAGATGAGATAACAACTTGTGTGTCCAGCTCTTTCAGCTTCCTACCCAAAGCCTCATAATCCCTTCTGATATTCTGAAGACTGTGCCTTGCAGTATCATTGGTTCCCACATGGACCAAGAGGAAGGGGTAATGGTCAGTAGGCTTGACAAGTCTTGTCAGCCTCACTGTCACATCACAGATTTTTACCCCGGGACATCTTGTCAGGCCCACAAACCACTGCTTCTGTGGTCTCAGTGTCTCCAAAGATTCAGTACCCTCCCCACCAACAGCTCTCACAAACCTGATGCCTTCCAAATGTGTTGGACTATAACTCCTATCTTACCAACTTGTGGTTGAATGGCCCATTGACCATTCCACCAGAAGTGAAGGACACTGTGTTTAGAGAAGGCTGCTCTAAAACCAGATGAAGTTATGGTGGGCAGCAATCTGGAGTGAATCTGTTACTCATAGCAGACTTAGGACTTTATTGCACAAGCCCCATTCTCACACCATCACATAATTAATAATGAAATGGGAACATACTGCTTTCCAGGCAACCATAACAACATCTATTTCAATTACACAGCTGGGGCCACTGCCTCCATTTCACTGCCTTCCTGACTTTTCCCTTAACCATGACCTCTCTTCCTTATGCCCTACCCAGTATGCTTTAGGTTTTGTTTGTTTGATTGTTTTCCTTTTCCCTATGCAATTCTGGGTGTCTGGTGCTGTAATTTAAGTCTTAAAATGAAAGGAAGACAGGAAGACAAGAAGAAAGAAAAATTAAAAAGGTAATCAGGATACTTCAGAATAGCAAGGGGCAGGGAACATGGTGGAGGAGAGGACAAAGATACCATATGTATGGCAATCACACAACTGTCCCTGGAGTGACATTTTGCATGTGGGGATTTGTGCAATGTCAGGTCATTTATCAGTTCACTCCACCCCATGAATGAAAAGGGACAAGTTGGGGACAGGGTATCTATGGGTCAGAGGTGTTATTATGCAATGATTATCACTAAAGCCGTTTCTTTCCCAGTGTACTCAACAGTTTAAAAACTCCATGTAGTAATGTCCTTACCTTCCTTCTGCCATTGACTTTTCTTATCCCACCAATCCTTCCTCAAAATCCCAAAATCCCATTTGGCACATGTATGTAGCTCAGCTTTCTTGCCTTGGCTCCAGACAGATACCTAATTCTCTAGAGCCAGTCTTGAGAGTACATGAAGGGTGTAGAGGCTGCTGTAGGGATTTGGGATCACCCCTCTTGTTTCAACCGGATCCCACTATTCTTCCACAGTCAAATATTGCCATGAGATCTGCAAAAGTTGAAAAAGTCACTAATTTTTCATTCTGGGTTTTAATTTATATTCATAGAATCACAGAATCATAGAATCATAGAGTTGGAAGAGACCACAAGGGCCATCCAGTCCAACCCCCTGCCATGCAGGAACTCCCAATCAAAGCATCCCTGACAGATGGCCATCCAGCCTCTGCTTAAAGACCTCCAAGGAAGGAGACTCCACTACTCTCCGAGGGAGTGTGTTCCACTCTCGAACCGCCCTTACTGTCAGGAAGTTCCTCCTAATGTCTCTTTTCTTGCAGCTTGCATCCATTGTTTCGGGTCCTAGTCTCTGGAGCAGCAGAAAACAAGCTTGTTCCCTCCTCTATATGACATCCCTTCAAATATTTAAACATGGATATCATATCACCTCTCAGCCTTCTCTTCTCCAGGCTAAACATCCCCAGCTCCCTAAGTCGTTCCTCATAGGGCTTGGTTTCCAGACCCTTCACCATTTTAGTTGCCCTCCTTTGGACACGCTCCAGTTTCTCCACATCCTTTTTGAATTGTGGTGCCCAGAACTGGACACAGTATTCCAGGTGAGGCCGGACCAAAGCAGAATAGAGTGACACTATTACTTCTCTTGATCTAGACTCTATACTTCTACTGATGCAGCCTAAAATTGCATTGGCCTTTTTAGCTGCTGCATCACACTGTTGACTCATGTTCAATTTGTGGTCCACCTGGATTCCTAGATCCCTTTCACACGTAGTCTCATTCAGCCAGGTGTCCCCCATCGTATATCTGTACTTTTCGTTTTTCCGCCCTAAGTGCAGTACCTTACATTTCTCCGTGTTGAATTTCATTTTGTTAGCTTTGGCCCAACTTTCTAGTCTGTTCAAGTCATTTTGAATTTTGATCCTGTCCTCTGGGGTATTAGCTACTCCTCCTAATTTGGTGTCGTCTGCAAATTTGATAACTATGCCCCCAATACTGTCATCCAAGTCATTAATAAAGATATTGAATAGCACTGGGCCCAGGACAGAGCCCTGTGGCACCCCACTGGTCACTTCTTTCCAAGTTGAAAAGGAGCCATTGTTGAGCACCCTTTGCATTCGACCAGTCAACCAATTACAAATCCATGTAACAGTTACTTTATCTAGCCCACATTTTACCAACTTGCTTGGTAAAAGCATATTGTTGATGCTTTTATGTATTGCTGGTTTTCATCACTGTTATTCCTATATACAAACATGCATACATGTAGCTATACTGTTATTATTATTATTATTGTACTCTGCTATAAACTGTAAGCTATGTATAAATATTTTTAATTGATCATTTCACTGGGTGAAACTTTCCAAGTTGCATTGCCTTTTCTAAATGAAAAATGTAAGATGCATGGTTACAAAATGTTGGGTTTCCCACATCTCTTTGACAGAAAGTAGAGAGAGATGATCTACTGGCTCCAACTAATTTATGTCTATGTCTTGCTCTTCCCTTCCTCCAGGTTGATCCTTACCTGCCCTAT
Source organism: Phrynosoma blainvillii (assembly GCA_026167975.1). Lineage (NCBI taxonomy): Eukaryota > Metazoa > Chordata > Lepidosauria > Squamata > Phrynosomatidae > Phrynosoma > Phrynosoma blainvillii. Next base: position 239,959,987 of record JANUYF010000002.1, read on the forward strand.
GAATACACCTCTGAAGGAATGCTGGAACGAATCCATGCTTACATTCAGTATCAGGTAGCTGGCCTCCTTGTTCTGCAGTTCTTTCTGATTTAACCTAGAAGGCAATTTGGTTTCAGTCATTTACAAAAGATGCAAGGACACAGGAACCATTCACCTTGGTAAAACGGTTCACATTTCTATCAGTGTGTAGATATCTGAGGATAAGTGGGTAAGGGGGGCATTTTTATTCTGCTTCCTCCACCCGAAGAACTCTGGGAATATATCCTGAGAATATTTCAAAGTTATAACCATGTTAGTGTGCAATATCAATATGCAAAGGGATCTTGTAGCACCTTTGAGACTAACTAACTGAGTGAAAGAAATTGTAGCGTAAGCTTTCATAGACTTGGGGCCCGAACAGACTGCCAGAAATAATCCATCTTGAGACCACTTTAACTGTCCTGGCTTAATGCTAGGGAATTATGGGAATTGTAGTTCTTCTGAGACATTGAGCCTTCTCTGTCAGGGAGCTCCGGTGCCACAATAAACTACAGTTCCTATGATTCCCTAGCACTGAGCCAGGACAGTTAAAGTGATCTCAAACTGGATTATTTCTGGCAGTCTTGGTCTACTTCTTGAGATGCATCTTCTTTCACTCAGTTAGTCAGTCTCAATGGCGCTACAACATCCCTTTGCATCCTGGGAATATTTGTAATTGTTATCTGAATAAAAGCTAAGGTTGTGACTCAAATACCCGTTGCCCCAGAGTACACAGAACAGTTTTCCTCCCTCTCTCTCCCCTCCATGTTTATAATAGGGAAACATGTATCTGAATGTGCATGGGAGTGGGGGTTGGGGAAGGATAAGTTATGTAGCTATTGGAGGGGTGGGATGAGGGCTTGGCTCCTCATATAAGAATTCTCTTTCCCACCCCACAATGAATTTTTCCTTCAGTCCCCAAATTTCTAGCAGTGCAGTAACTTAAAACTTAATTTGAGCATTTAGAAATATTGTTTAGGCATCAAACAATAATAAGGAAAGTAAGAAGGCAGAGGCAGGCAAGGAAAGCTACCAAAAATATGAACACAACAGATACAAGGGTTCTAGGGTTGAACAGGCTTAGATTTAGAAGAAGGAGTGAAGATAGGAATCAGGAACATTAACAATCTAAGATACGAGAATGACACAAAGATGGGCTTGCTGCTGAACATAGAGAAAATAGAAATAATGGCCATGGAGGATATACATAAGTTCAACCTAGACAATGAGAAAATTGAAATAGTTAAAGATTTTCCATACTGTGGATCAAACAATGATCAGAACGGAGACTGCAGCCAAGAAATAAAAAGAAGACTAGGAATGGGAATCATAGAATCATAGAGTTGGAAGAGACCACAAGAGCCATCCAGTCCAACCCCCTGACATGCAGGATCTCAAAGTCAAAGCATTCCCGACAGATGGCCATCCAGCCTCTGTTTAAAGACCTCCAAAGAAGGAGACTCCACCACTCTCTGAGGGAGTGTGTTCCGCTGTCGAACAGCTGTCATTGTCAGGAAGTTCCTCCTAATGTTGAGGTGGAATCTCTTTTCCTGTAGCTTGGATCTGTTGTTCTGGGTCCTGTTATCTGGAGCAGCAGAAAACAAGCTAGCTCCTTCCTCAATATAACATCCCTTAAAATATTTAAACAGGGAAGGACAGCTATGAAAGAGCTAGACAAGATCGAAAACAGCAAAGAGATACAAATGAGCACTAAAGTTAGAATCAAGCAATCTATTGTATTCCCCATCACCATGTATGGATGTGAGAGCTGGACAGTGAAGAAAGTGGATAGGAGGAAAATCAGCCCATTTGAGATGCTGTGCTGGAGAAGAGTGCTAAGGGTACCATGGACAGCTAAAAAGATAAACAAATGTGTCCTTGAACAGATCAAGCCTGAACTCTCCCTGGAGGCTAAGATGGTCAAATTGAGGCTGTCATACTTTGGCCACATCATGAGAAGGCATGATTTATTAGAAAAGACAATAATGCTGGGAAAGGTAGAGGGTAGTAGAAAGAAAGGAAGACTACATGTCAGATGGGTAGACTCTATCAGACAGGCTATCCACAGGGTCGCCATGGGTTGGGGATGACTCAAGGGCATGGTTGAACAATTTTCAGTGTCTCACTCTCTGCAGTTCTAGATATTTGGGAACAGAAGGGAATTTTCATGAGGTACAGAATTCTATTTGGAGAGACAATGCCCTTATTTTATGCACCCACAACTCCATAGCTGCACTCTTGGAGGAATAACATGTGTAGGCAAAACCACTTCCCACTAAAAGAGTCCATTTCCTCCAATTTAGGGCAAGTAGACCTGAGAAAGTAATCTAGCCAGCAGTTTTGAGTTCCACCATTTTTTATGTTATGACTAGGGAAAACAACAGCTAAGATAGGCATAGAATCGCACAAGATTAATATGTTTAAACAGCTTAGTATCACCTGAGATTCCCCTCCCAGAATTCTTTCCTTCACTTCATCATCCTTACTGGAGAGAAAACACACTTAGCTATGAATGCTTCCAGCCTCAAAATGTTTAATTGTTTGGGGGTTCCCACAATGGCATCTTACCATGTGTCCTCATTGTTTTTCCCAAACTTAAAATGCACACACACACACTCTCTCTCTCTCAAGGAAAAGATGGAGTACCTGAACCTTGCTTTTTGATTTGTAAGATAGAATAGCTGTACCTTGCCATAGGAGCTGTCTACCTGGAAGCAGCCTCATAGAGTATACTGACATAGGTGCAAGCTGCATTGCACATAGTGGCTTACCTCTGAGTGAAAATGCATTAAGATCATGTTCTAAGGCTGCAGTCCTAGATTCTCCTGAGTCTATAATCCTCATAGCTGGGAAAGAGAGTCTGAACTCCACAGTACAGGTTGAGTCTCCCTTATCCAGTATACTTGAGAGCAGAAGTGTTTTGGAATTGATATTCTTCCCCCCCCCCCCCCGCCCCAATTTTGGAATATTTGTATATACACAATTCTGAGGGACCCAAGTGTAAGCATAAAATTCATTGATGTTTCATATACATCTTATAAACAGAGCCTGAAGGTAATTTTGTACATAATATTTTTAAACAGTTTTGTGCATGAAACAAAGTTTGTGCACAGAGAACCATCAGAAAGCAAAGGTGTCAATATGTCAGCCATCCATGTGGATAATTTTGGATTGGGGAGTATTTAGGATTTCAGAATTCTGGGTAAGGGATACTCAACCTATTCTTACCTCTCACCATTGCTTGTGCTGCTAATACCTTTTGAACATGTCTGTAGAAACACCATCATTTCTCTGCTCCATTAGGATTTCTGTGCCACTGCTGCCCTGCCAGACAAGCCCAGCAGCCACACTATGCAAAGCACTGCTAGCCCGTTCAGCCTGCAGCCCAATTCCACCTACCTGATCTGGTCCTACAGTGCCAGCAGCAGCCCTGCAATCTGGCCCCCAGTCAACTCAATGCAGGTTTGGGTATCTGACACGGGCCAGGCATGCACCAGTACTTGTCAGCAGCATGGTTTGGTCTGTGAGCCTGAGTTCTTCAAATTCATCAACAAGAAAGAGGTGTTTCAGCAGTAAGTCTACATCCTCTCTCCCATCTTTGCCTTATTTCCCTTGGGACTCTTGTCTTCCTCTTTATATAACACTAATGGTGTCAAATAACCAAGGCATTTATATTTTGCAGCCACAGGGCAAAACTGTAAAGTTCATATTTTTATCTCTGTCTGAATTGACATGGAGTTTTGGCATTTAAACAAGACTATATTGCAACCTGACATTTCTGTGTTACAAATGGAATCTTACTGGAAAATACACATTGGAAGGGGTGCTGAATTTGTCATAGGGCTTGACGTTTGCTTCCAAAACTTACATTTCAGCTCTCAAATCTGAATGTTATAACCAAGTTTTATTTCATGGGCATTTGATAGTTTCATGGGATTTAAATAGTTTGTGTCTGTTTTGGGTTTGTTTGTTTTTAGTCTGAATAATTTGACAAGTTTTTAAAACTAGAACAAGTTGACAGCCTCATGAGAAAGGATAATAGTTCATCTCATAAAACTCTTGCCAGTAGGCATCACTTCTTAACTCAACAGCTCTTTTGCTCCTCTGGCCCTTTTATGCCAGGGATGGTCAAAAGGTAATTGGAATCTACTGATCAATCTCTGGAAGATTTGCAGTGGGTTGACTCCCAATTGTTTAACAATTATAGCAATAAAATGGCCCTTTGACTGGTTTGGGGACTGAAAACAAATTCTTGTACTCAGTATGCTCAGAGACACCATGCCTTTGATTTCTGAGAGCACATACTTTGCACGTGAATCTAGCTGATGGATCTTGACAACTGCATAAAACTCCAGGGTCCACCTAAGACATTTTGCTGCCAGAGGCAAACTCAAATATGGTCCCTCACGTATCTCATCTCCATTCCATGTACATCTCCATTCCATGCTACTAGGTTGGGAGTCAACACTTGCTTCAATGCTGGCAATGGGATATGGCCCTACATGATGCTTGGACGTAGCAGGTTAGCTGAGGTGATGCAGGATAGGTTGTATGGGACATACCCATCTGTGCTCCAATAGAGAGGATTGACCTGTAATTGGAAGGAACAGGCTGCCATTGGTGCCAGCTCCAACATTCCTGCTGCATGAGATGATTGCCTCATTCTACCATATGGTGGGGCCGGCCCATAAATCACAGAGTTCTTCCCACAAGCCCAAAGCCTGCCCCCTCCATTTAATAATCTCCTGAAGCCCTGAGAACTATGACAGATCTTTGCTGTGCTCTCTTCCCTTCTTTTGTAGTGGCTCCTTTCCCAGATGCCTTTCTTGACATTTGTTCAGTGCCTTTTGCACACACAGTGCAGCAGATTAAAAATATTTGGACAAACCTTCTTGTTTTATTGTTGATGTGTGGGGTTTTCTGAGGCACCATTGTTCTCTTGTCTTCCCCCTGCCCCTTCTATCCCTCTGCCTGTGAGCATACATTTGGAGCACACAGGCACTGACATTTTAATAGAACATAAATCTGCCACCCAGCTCCATACATAGCTCTGGACAATTAAAATGGGTGCATTATCATTTTTGTCACGGCAGCCAAGCAGACAATTTGAGTCCGAGTGACATTTTTATATGATAAATTAGAGGCAGAGCTCAGATTCTACTTGCTAAGCTCCTTTAGCTTCTTAAAATCTAACCATTTTGGAGAAATTGCTGGTTCAGAATCACTAGCTCCCATCAGAGTTTATTAAAAGAGATGCCAGGTTGCTTGCTGAGCTACAGGAGAAAGAAAAGACTATGGAAGGGGTGGGTGAACTGCTGCCTTCCTGCTATTGTTGGATTATAGCACCCAGCATTCCTCGCCATTGACTATGCCATCTAGGACAGATGGGAGCTGCAGTCCAGCAATATCTGGAGGGACACATTTTGCCCATCCTCAGCTTTAGTATCGGGTGTGCTAAAAAGCTTGGAAGTAACTACTTACAAATAACTAGCTACTTGTAGCAGACCCATTCCCCTAACAATTAGGACATAACTAAATTACATTTCAACTGTAACTTGTAAAAATCGATAATTTTTATATTTTTTGTGTTGTGACTACTTTTATAGTTACATTGGAGTCACATGCCGGAAAAGGAATATTATCGAGGCTCAGGCATTTACTTGTGCTCTGCCTTGTGCTTCTGAATGAAAAACATTCAGGTAGTGCTTTTTTATGAGAAATAACTAAAAGTTAACTATCTGGGTTACACCTGAGACATGTTGGAGGAGACAGGTACTTTCAGAAAATTGTAACTATAGTGATAACTAATGGGCTCCTAGAACTATAATGATAACTAATTACTTTTAGAAAGTAACTTTATAAGTTCAGGCAATGTTTTTCATAGATGGCTACTGTAACATTTTTCTAAAAAAAAAAAATCTAATCACAGATCTCCCAAACAGCATATAATTTCACCCGAAATGTACACTTGAAAATGATAAAATGTGAATGCAGCCCCCATCCCGAGCGACCCCCAAACCCACTGTCCTACATGCATACTAATCATAGACACAGATTTGGTTGTGGCTCCTTGTTGCTGTCAGGGCCAGTGTCAGTCATTTTTCTCTCAGATGACAAGGCTATCTCAGCTCTACCCATGGAAGACTCAGTGGCTAGGCAACTGAATTTCTGTACTGGAGCGTGGGCAGCATCTTCCACCATCACAAGGACTGCAGGGATAATTTAAGGACCATGGGATAACTGCGTGCACACACAGTGCTCTCCTCCCAATAGAGGGCAATGGCTATAGCAGAATTGAGGAGAAAGAGTATAATGTGCATCTTCAAGTTGCCTGGTAACTTATGGTGACCCTGCTAATTTCATGGGGCTTTCTTAGGCAAAGAATACTAAAGGATGGTTTGTCATTGCCTTCCTCAGAAATATAAGGTAGTTGTTTTTGGTCACCCATCCAGCTACTAACTAGGAATGACCCTCCTTAACTTCCAAAATCAGTTGGGATCTGTTGCCTTCAGGGTGTTTAGTAACAGCCAGGATAACAAAGCTGAATTAATAAGACCAGCCTTGGTTGCTGTGTGAAATGGCCCTTGAAAGTTGCTTCCTTGTCTTTTTGCTCTCAAAAGGCATGCTGGAATCAACTTGTAGCACCCCCTACCCTAGACTTACCCTGACAGAGTCCACACAACATGATCTTTCTCTCTGTGTATATATTTGTGCTCCTTTAGGATCAACATTGTCTGTGATAGCACAGAGTCGGAGATGAATCACCTCTACCCAGCTGTGGCTGAAAATGTCCATGAGTGCTACCTTCAGAAGGACCCCCTGTTATTCAGTTGTGCAGGATGCAGTACCAAGTACCAGCGCCTCTGCCCATGTCGTGACTACCGGAAAGGACAGGTGGCCCTGTGCAGCGACTGTTTGTGATTCAAATGGGGCATGTGCACCCAAACATGCAAGGAGTGACTCTCCCCCCTCCCCATAAAATCTTCTGCAATACTCAAGAAGGTTCCAAACAGGACCATCTTCTTGGAGACTTGTGAAAATACTTGGATGTCAATGAGACTTCATTGGGTGTTTTGTCTACCAGTCAAAGATGAATGACCCTTTTCCAACATGAATTTTAAGGTGCATCTCCTTCGCATCCAAGACCACTGGAGACCTTGAAGAGGCTTAGAAGGACCACATAAAAAATCCTTCAGAAGGACAAGAAGGCCCCACTTTAAAGAGTCCATCTTCCTTAAACATCTGTATTTATTTTTTATTGGGGGGAACTGAAATTAAAGTGGGGAAAATCAAGAAGTTGTCCGTGTGAGGAATTATTTGAAATCATTTTATTTCAGAGGCAAGCTTGCTACTTATCTTTCTAGAAGGGCAGGAGAAAGCGGGGGTTGAAAAGGAAATGAGCAGTGGTGCTGGTTAGAGAGACATGAGTTCATTAAGCAGATAGCCTTCCCTAGGCTGGTGTGCTCGAAAACACAGGCAACTATCCCTTATGCAACTTGTAAGGGTGATGGAGGCACTTGGATTGCTCAGAGCCTGGACGTCATGTGGGTTCCAAGTAACAGAGTAATGAGTTACTTAGTGTAGTGCTTCTCGGGCTATTAAATGTGAGAGTGGAAGTGTTCCCCCCAACAATGTGCCAGAGACTGGGAGTACCATATTTGTGCCCATCGGCTGCAGCCCTTTTATTTAAAGCCTGCTGCAAACTGGAAGCTGGTGGCTCACAGACTGGCATTGGTCCACAGGCCACCACTTTGAATAGTGCAGACTTAGGCTGTGTGTATGTGTGTGTGTTGGGGGGGTTGATGGTGGTAACCTGAGACATAACAATATATTTCAGAAGCAGTGTAATGAGTGAAATTGTATTCTTTTATTGATGCAAGGGGTAATTACTTTCCTAATTGCTTTTACTTTTAAAGGGCATTTTTAAAAGCATTTTGACGGGAATGTTTCAAATTTTACACTATCACTTATCAATCCAAAATGGACCCCTCCCTCCAAAAAAGCAACAAGCAATGCAAGAAGTAACTCAGTTTGTTACCCCCTTTAATATTAACCAACTAATTAACCTTCTAATGCTGTAAGGAGTCATGGGGATGGATCACTTAAAAAAAATAATTTTCCAAGTTTGGGAGTAAGTCAATCAATTGCCCCACAGAAGAACAGCTGGAAACATCCTGGTTACTGCTGCTGATCATGGGGTGGGTGTCTGTCATGGTCTGCATGGAATAGGGCAGGGATAGATCCATAGCCTGTCTGAGAGTGGCCAATGAAGGGCAAAGGGACACATATACAAACACAGGAACCAGTGATGGCAGCTGAAGCACCTGGCCTTTGATGCCCAGACAGTAGGTGTCTGTGATGGAGTAAGAGAGAAATTGGTGCTGCTTGAGCACTCAGCTGTAGTTGCCCAATGCATGGGGGAGGCAAAGTCTGGAAGCATACATACTCCTTCCCTATTGGATGTTGCTGTACAGTTCTCTGTGTTGTGACACCAAAGATGGAAAAAACTGTTAACTTCGAAAACCCCATCAGGAAGAGTAATGAACCAGCAAGAATATTGAGCAATTTTCTCAATGCATTCAAATGTCCCAAAGTCTTGTGGAGGAATTACTCTGAGTAGAAAAATGCGTGCATGGGAAACTTGTTTCTGAGTATAAAACAGATTTTTCTTTCTAGAATAATCCCTCCATAACATTCAGGATGTTTGAATATGGGGAGAATACTGCAGATGAATATTCATTTTCTCCTGTAGTGGGGAAGAATCTGATGTAATTATTCATCCCCACATGCAAGGATGAAATAGTTGAAGATATAGGTTCTCCTACTTGGCACAGCTTGTGCTGCTCCATATGTCATATTGTGCTTCTGTAAAGCAAAAGTGCCCATGTGTGTTTGGCTTACAACGGCAAGGACTGGGGTGGCAAGCCAGGCCTTTGCCAATAGAGTGCTGACCTGTGTGTGGGGAGACACTGTTCCCCATTGGTGATGGTGGTGGTGAAAGTGTCAGCACATGACTACAACTGTGGTTGGGATACTAGCCTTATCTGTGCAGGTGCATTTCAAGGATTCAAGTTTGAATCCAAGTGTACACAAAAGTGGAGAACCTGAGTCCTCAGGTTGTAATATAAGGTGAGTCCATGTTTCCTGATCTGCCTTTGATTTGCTAGGAGCAGCTCTGTCTTTTCTGATTAATGTTGTTGTTGTTGTTGTTGTGTGCCTTCAAGTTGTTTCTGACTTTTAGTAACCCTAAGGTGAACCTATAATGGGATTTTCTAGGGCTGAATGGGTGAGACTAGCTCAAGGTAACCCAGTTTCCATGGCCAAGCAGGGATTTGAACCCTGGTCTCAAGAGTCATAGTCCAACTACACCACACTGGCTCTCATCTTGTCTGGATGAAGCTTCAATTTGTTCACTCCCATCCAAGTCCATTAGGTCTGATTTAGTCCTGTGATTTAGGACTAGAACAGCTTCTTTAGATTTAGAGAGATTTAGAGAGATTTAGAGAGATTTAGAGAGAGAGTTGGGTGTAGTATTGAACCCTAGGACTCTGGACAACCTCCTAGTGCCTTCATTAATATGTTAATCACATAGGGGACATCACAGAACCTTGTCTTCAGACTCAAATAAATAAGATGATGCTTCAAGCTCTTGATAATTCTGATTGCCCCTTTTCTTCATCTTTTCTAGCATTACTGTACCCATCATGAAATGAGGCAAATAAAATTAACTAGGCACAATATTCCAAATTGCCACACCATAAATTTATGTATGTCATCACAATGCTGGCATTATAATTTTCAATCCTCTTCCCCATAATCCCAAGCATGAAATTTGTCCTTTTCACAGCTACCACCTACTGAATTGATGTTTTCATTCAGCCATCCACCATGACCCTAAGATTTGTGTAAAATGTGCAGGCAGTGATGTCTCTCTCATACTACACAGGGGTGGGGGGTGGGGGAGTAGGGAGAGCAATCACCTACATAATTTGTCTCCAAGCCTAGGAAATTCGGAATCCAGCAATCAGAGCTTCAAAATACAGCTAATAATGAGAAAATGGTCGAGAATGACAAAACAAGTCCTGATAAGCTCTATCAAAAATAGAAGTCTTCAAACTTACAAACTGGGTTAGATGAATATATAGCTCTACAGATAATACTGGACAGCAATCTCCATTATGCCTCGCAAGAAGAGCCAACAGCTGAGGCTAATGGGATTTGTAGTGCAATGATATTTAGAGAGCTGAAGTTTTGATAGTCCTGCTGTGCACACTGAGAATAAATCCCAGTAGAGTTTACTTCTACGTAGACATGTATAGGAATTTACTGCAAGAGTATCTGAGTAGAATGTCACTATCTCAAATATTGAAATATTATCCAGGACAAACTTCACCCAAATCACATTAATGTGAAATGAGAATTCTGAAAGTGTCCTCAGTTCTTAGACCACGAAGCTCAAATCTGGTACTGTGGAATCACATGCCATCCATCCTTACACACTCACAGTTATTTCTGGGGAAGAAATATAGCTATAGAGAAGCTCTAGACTAAAGAACCAGAAGGCATCAATTCTTGGAAACACGTTAGGGCTTAACCTGGGAGAAGCATGGAGTTTTCCAGCCTGGTGCCATCCAAATATTTGGAACTTCAGCTGTCTTTATCATTGGCTACATTGGTCAGGGATGATGGAGAGTGCAGTCCAAACAATCTTCAAGGTACCAGGTTGGGGAAGATAAGTAGAGGAGTACATACTGGGGGACATCTCCAGACCTAAATGTCCAGTTTTAGTAATAGAACTTTTCTAACTCAACACCAACTTCTTTCTTCAGACCCAGGCCTCAAGTAAAACATCTTTCCTCAAAATATCTACATTGGAAGCACATTCTAGGAATGTATCAAAGCAAAGGTTAGCAAGGAGTATATGGTAAGTGTGGTTGCATCTAATTATTGCACAATAACAAGACTGAAACAATACAAAGAAGCAGAGGGTAAAAATTGGAACAAAGCTTTATGTGGCAAGCAAAGTACATCAGGGCTGGGCAACTGTGGCAGGTCCAAGGGCCAATTAGATACGGTCCTTGAACAAAAAAGAGGCCAGACAAACAATATCAGCAGCAAGTCTATGAAACATGAAAATACATAAGAGAATGCAAACAAGGAATATGGCTATCTGGAATGCTGAAATCCAAAATATTCTGAAAACCAAAACTTTTTTCATGGGTGCCTGAGATAGTGACTCGTTTGCTTTCTGAAGGTTCAGTGTGTGCAAACTGTTTCATACACATTATTTTAAAATATTGTATAGAATTACCTTCAAGCTATATGTAGAAGGTGCATAGTATAAATGAATCTTGTTTAGATTTTGGTCCCATTTCATGGAGGACCAATAGTGGTTGAGTTTCCCTTATCTAAAAACACCAGAGGTGTTTCGGATTTTGGATTTTTTTGGGGGGAGGCAGATTTTGGAATACCTGTATTTGCATATCTGTACATTCTGTTTCCACTGGTGGGCAGCCAGATGCCTACAGGAGGATCAAACAGGACATGGAAGAAGCAGCAGCAGCAGTTCTCACCTGTTGTTACTTGCCAACGTTGGGTGTTCTGAAAAATTTCTAGATGTTTTAAACCTTCAACGCCCATTAGCCATAGACAATATGGTCAATGGTCAGGGCTTATGGGAACTGTAGTACAAAGCACTAATAAGGCCCCAGGTTGCCTAACCTATGCATTTGTTTAATCCCTTTAAGAACCTTTGACTGCTTAGTAACATAAGCATAGGTTGTGCTACCCATGTGGGGCAAATTATTTGTGACAGCACAATGGACGTTTTCCACTGACAGAAGCGGAAATAGAGTTGCACATACACACCAACATTAAACAGTGCTTGTACACTGAGCATGTGCACATTGCACAACAGCACCCAGTCACTGACATGTTGCACAATGTTGCTATTCTGCATGGGGGCTACATAGTGCTGGTGTAGCTTATCTTCATAAGTGGATATTTATGCTACACTGAGGAGATTCTGAATTGCAGCCATTGTATGTTAAACATGTCTTGTGCAAATAAATCCTTTATTTTGTCCCTCTTGAACCTTTTGCCACACAAGGTGAAATTATATGACTATGTGTTACATACATCTCAGATGTATGGACTGCATGCTCCACCATCACTCCCAGTTCCTTTGATAGAGCACTGTTACTCTGAGTTGTAGTGTTTTGAGAGAGTGTGAAAAATAATATAGCCACTGTCACTACTCTATACAGAATTTTACAGAATGAGAGAATGTGGAGTATATGTATGGTGACTAGATGTCATAACTGAGGACAAGGCACTGCAAAATGGAGGACATTCAAGAAAATGGAGGACATTACGAAATAAAAACATTTTGGAATTCCTCCTGGACAGAAGGCTGAAATGTAGGACACATTTTGGAAAAGGAGGACATCCGGTCACCCTGAGTGCATCCTGCCATTCCAGTGAATGCAGAAAAAGCCACATCATTTGGGTTTTTACAAGTTATTGAACAGAGGGCTTTAGAAAGGAAGAAATCAACTCAGTTGTAAAGGGTACTGTAAAAACAAAGATTTATTAGGTGGGATGGTGCTAAACTCTACACATCTGGGTTTTGTCCGGGGAACAGTATAATCCTGGACTTTTCTCAAAAAATCCTGGACTTTTCTCTTTCAGCTGCATCTTCTTTTGGCCACATACATCACTGATGAGATTTCAGGGATAGATCTGGCATTCTAGCACCTCATGACCTGAACCTGGAGAATGGCATCTAACACCATCCATCAACTTTGGAGTATTCCATCCTCTCTCTATTCTGTCACTGCTATCTTGGGAACAGCTTACTTGTATTCAGATCAGCTGGAGAAGGTGAAAACCAAAGTGTCTTGTCATAATATTCAAAGAGCTCTCCTTTAGCAGGCACTCCAGTAAATATAGATATAAATAACCATGTACCCACAGCCTTGCATAAGACTCATTTACTATTCCAAGGTGCTAAAGATGGTCACATTGTGTGCTGCTGAGTTTCTGGTGATAGGAATGCCTTCAGGCCTACAATTAAGAGACAGTTCCAGGTCTACAGAGAGCTTGTTAGTAGTGTTGTTTCCATTTGAACAGCAACCCTCAGCAGCACCATCTACTCATGCTTGAAACTGGTTATCCCTGGCCAATTGCAAAGCAGGTTTTACAAGTTGCAGATGTCTCTAAAATACATAGCTAGTGTTCAAGCGTGGCAGAGGGTGGTGGATTCCAGAAGCTGCTTTCTAAACATTGGTAATTCTGTTACAAAGTTACAGGAGGTTGCTTCCACAAATATTAGACTGGTCCTACACACAATATTGCAGTATGTTAATACAGAGCCAGATTAAAAAATCAAAAAACAGGCATGGGGATGGCCAGCTCATTATCAGGATAGCAAGATACACAGAGTGGGAAATGTCACCTGTGCTTCCCATTGCTATAGAAATGGTGGTTGTGGTGATCATATTTAGTATGGACCTGTTATAAGACTAAAGCACCCTATCCAGCCAAAGTGTTCTTCTATTAAGTCCCATTTACTTGAACAGAAGAATTACCGGTAAGTACACGCTTATACTACTCTCCACTGAAGGGAACCAGTCTCATTTGCTGACCAAATGATAGTCAGGATAATTAGGAAAGAATTCAAGGAGAAATGGAAGAAAGACCCACAGATTTCAACAAGTGTTTGTTATTTTGGAGAAATCTCAAACCTATTGCAATCCCCACCACTATCCTGGTTTCCACACTGCAGAAATAAAACAGTTTGACACAACTTTAACTGTTGTGACTCTATCCTGTGGAATTCTGGGATTTCTAGTTTGGTGAGGTAGTCAGCCTGGTCTGTCAGAGCTCTGGTGCCTCACTAAGCTACAAATCTCAGGATTCCACAGGATAGTCATGACAATTAATGTGATGTCAAACTGCTTTATTTCTGCTGCGTGGCTACATTCCAGATGTTTCCACAGTGTGGAAAGCTACACTGATTTAATTTCTTCCTGACAAGCAGTTATAAGAGCCTTGGTCAAAAATAAAATTGAGTAGCCATATGTATTTAGAGGGTAAAGATGTTTTTTTTGGCTTCAACCCACAGACCACTTAAACCAGTTTTCATGCACTTAAGAAGAGGGGAGTGAGTTGCATGTATATGAGAGCATGAGGGTGTACAAAAGAGATTTCACTGAGTCTGATAGAGATAACCTTGATATTTTATTATTCATTTTAGAATTCAGCCTTTTTATAATTGCTATTGTCAGTTCAAAATACAGCATCATAAAATCCAAATAAATGAAAGCTAACCTGAGTAGCATGTCAGTTTAAGCACAAGTGTGCAGTCCTGGGAGGAGTGATTTCTGAATGGTGCAGCCTTACCTCGCTCTTCCCCTTGCCTTTCATGCTGTGTAGATGTGACTGTCAAGTGCCATGGTGTCATGAAAAGAAGAAGCTGTTGAGAGTCAGCTTGATGGTCAGCCAATTTATATCTGGATCGTGAGCAACAGACATTACCTAATGATGTGAGCATGACCATAAATCAGCGCAAGTCAAATGGAACAAACATGGTCAGTCTACTCTTTGTTTTCAGGTGTTAAATCTTTCCTCCAGCTTGTCCTCCCTCTACTGACAGTAGAGCTGCTTTCTTGATAATAAATAGACCAACAGGACAAAAATGCACACCTTCTCTTTAATATATATTTTAAAAGGCAAAGGGGGGGGGGGAGCCGTTTTTGCAGAAATCAAAGGATACATAACTACAATGTAAATCCATATCCACAATAAACTCATCCTCTTGGTCTGCTGTACTGAAGGTTTTGCTTCCACTCCTCTTATGAATAATACTTGTAATTTGATCCATTTCTGCATTATCTAACCATTTCAATCCCAGATCTTGAACCAATGGACCTTGAAGATGCTTTGTGTGTGTGTGTTGTCCAGGTGTGTGTGTGTGTGTGTGTGTGTGAGTGTGATACTGTTGTAATATTAGAAATATTACTCTGAACGACTGGAATTCATATCACAGTTATGAATGCGTAACCCAGAGTTACACATTTGTAACTGATTCATATTCACAATCCCTATATATATTCAGTAGTGTAGAGAATATGTACAGATTGTAAAAGCCCCCCAATCCTGAATTACCAGGCAGCAGCTGTTGCAAGCGACAGGGATCTGTTCTCCTGTTGACGGGGCACAGCAGACTGATGTTCCTACCTCCTTCCCCCTGAATCTCCAGTGCAAGGAAGAATTGTGACAGGGACCCTGCATCTAACTGTCAAATTGGCGATCACTTGTGGGAGGAGGATGAGAATGTCAATCAACAGGAGAATAGACCCTTACTGCTCAGAGCAGCTGCCACCCAGTAAGTCAGGACTGGAGGGACTGACCAGGAGAAGCTACTTAGCTATGTAACTAACAGGGTAGGCAACCAAAGGCCGGGGGGCCGGATGCAGCCCCCCAAGCCCTGCCACCGCCGCCGTCTCCCCCCGCCATGATGATATTATTGTTGTTATTACTTGTTCTTGGGATTTTCTTGGCAAAATCTCCACAGGGGTTTTGCCATGGCTTTTCTGGGGCTGAGAGAGTGTGCATGCATATTTTTAAAATTTTTAATTTTTTTAAAATTTTTAATTTTAATTTTTATTTATTTATTCATTTATTTTTGGTGCTTCACCCCCCCCCCCCCAATTGTCTGAGGGACAGCAACCCGGGCCCCGGCTCAAAAAGGTTGCCTACCCCTGGTAACTAAGGTTGTTATGTAGCTAAGTAGCTGATCTAGAATGCCATCCATGTCTTTAAAAAACACAAATGGGGAATCCAGTGCTAAATTAAATTCTAGAATTGGAAAATATATGTTTGATATTTGTCTCCCACATTTTTATCAGGTTAGCAGCTCCTGCAATTTTACATTTACGACATTTCGATTTTGTGATTTTAAAAAATCCTATTAAATTAAATTTTGAAGTACCACCTAAAAAGCCATTTGTTTTGGCAGATACACAATTGTAGCAATTTGATACCTCTCCAACTGTTTTGGCTCCATCCTATGGAATTTTGGGATTTGTAGTTTTCTGAGAGTGCACTCCTCTTGAACTTCAACATCAGAGCTGTGTCACAGAGAACTTTAAGTACTTCAGGAAAATACAACTCCCAGGATTCCATAGGAGAAAAGAGATGGCAATTGAAGTGGTGCTGACATGCTAAATTGTCTAGTGTGGGTGCACCTTCCACTTGCCCACCCTGGTGGTAAAGTTTAGAGCAGGAGTAGGCAACCTAAGGGCCAGGGGCCGGATGTGGCCCCCTGAGGCCTTTGGACCGGCCCCAGGCCGGTCCTGCTGCCGCCGCCGCCGCTACCCGCCATCCGCCATGATGATATTAATTATTGTTGTTATTACTTGTTCTTGGGATTTTCTTGGCAAAATCTCCACAGGGGTTTTGCCATGGCTTTTCTGGGGCTGAGAGAGTGTGCATGCATTTTTTTTATTTTTAATTTTTTAAAAATATATTTATTTATTTATTTATTTATTTTTGGTGCTTCGGCCCCCCAATTGTCTGAGGGACAGCAACCTGGCCCCCAGCTCAAAAAGGTTGCCTACCCCTGGTTTAGAGACTTAGGGCCTTTGCAGACTGCTAGAAATAATGCAAATTGAGTTCACTTTAAGGATTAGGGTTCGGGTTAGGGAATCATGGGAACTGTAATTTATTGTGGCACCAGAGCTCTCTGACAGAGAAGGCTCAATGTCTCAGGAAAAAAACAATTCCCATGATTCCCTAGCACTAACCCTAACCCTTAAAGTGGACTCAATTTGCACTATTTCTGGCAGTCTGCAAAGGCCCATAGTTTATGTTTTGACATACCTGGGCTGCAACTAAGTATCTGATGCATATCACCTTCCTTTTTTTTTTTTTTTTTAATGTTGAGACAATTGTAGTTTATTTTACTATATTGTTGGTATCTCTAGCTAGATTGAATAGGGACTATAATACATGTCAACTGTGTGTATTTTCCTTACCTTTAGTGAATATGTCAGCATACCCTAATGATTTAGCAGCAGATGAGTGAAAATGTCTTTCAGACAGCAGATTACAACCTTTAATGGCACAGGCCAAGATTCAGCAATGCTGAATGCTTTATCCAGTGGTGTATTTCCATACCTATTGCCAATAGAATTGGGATTCCCTCCCCTTTCCTGCTGCAATGCTCTATCCTTCAAAAAACCTTCTAAAAACACAGAGTGTATTTTCTGCCAGAGAGCTCTAGTGCCCATTCACAAATTTCTAAGCAATTCGCCAATAACAGAATTCTGTCACATGGAATCACAACAGTTGAAGTGATATAAGACTGATATAGTTGTGCAGTGTAGATACACCCTCAGAGGGCTGAGTTGCGCTCTGCAAAAATTTAATAGCACTAGTGTTTCCCCTCAAAACCCAGTGGAGGAACAATGCCATTGGAAGTATTAACACTGAATCTTCCATTTATGCCCATATATCTTCCAGCTGTCCTATTTGGCAGGGGCGGTCCTGGTTAATCCTCTGTAGTCCTTTGTTTTTAAATCTACTTTTAAAATATCCTGTTTTTTCCTCTCTTCTTTTAACTTTCTCCTTTTGTCCTCAGCCCACTGAGTGAAAACTGAATTCAAATTGCAAAAATAGTTTGTAATCAATTAACTTAGCAGGGCTGAGAGGAGAGAAAGGAGCAGAATTTTGCCCTTCCCATAGGCTAAAGCAAATCAAACTGCAGCAGTCTCTCCTAGCTTATGTGTTCTTCCTCACTAATAAATTTAGACAAATGACATCATTCTGATCTTGCTTGCAGAATGACTCCATTCTGATCTTGCTTGGCCATGCATGTCCTGGTTTTTGTCTGTGAAAAGTTGGAGGGTATATATCTAACCTGTTCATACCTGTAAGTAGACCATTTATTGTAACATTACTACAAGCTTCCAGTGAGACCATTTCAAGGATATAAAATCCTGGGTAATGGTCACACCCTTGGAGTTCTCACCACTTGGGAGAATCAAGATGCTGTGAGGACTTGACAATGCAAAAATGTAATCTTTGCAAGCAAATTCACATATGGAAAAGGGGGCTCTGAGATTCCCTCCCTCAAGTTCATTTCAGTTTTCATCTCTGCTGCTAAAGTTTCTCATTTATGCTCCAATCATTTCTGGTCTTGATTACTATAATCTCCTCTTCAGTGCTCTCCCAGCATTTTGTCTTTCTTTTCCAATCAATTGAGAATGGCTTGACCAAAATAATGTTTCCTGTTCATTTTAAACTGATCGTGTTAAGCCCCAGTGCTCACTGATGCTGCCAGCTATTAAGGATGCAATCTATGCATCTTGGAAGAAGCCTCCATTCGACACATTCAATGCAAAGCCAGACATGCACCACTACTTGAGGTCTTAGGCCAGGGGTAGGCAACCTTTCCCCTTTAAGGGCCGAGAGACTTCAGCTCCCAGAATCCCAGGAGCTATTGGCCAACATGGGACTATTGGCCAACATGGCTGAGGCTTCTGGGAGCTGAAGTCCCTCATCCCTTAAAGGGGACAGGTTGCCTACCCCTGTCTTAGGCCACGCAACCCACACACATTGTCGTTGGACTTGCAATCCCACCCCACATTTCCCTTTTACTCTCTCAGAATGCCCCCAGCTTCCTCTAGAGGGCATGGGTGGCAATGTTGCAACATTTTTGCCCCCTTTGGGCTGTGTTAGGCCTGCAGGAGGGCTCTTCCTAGTCTTAAAAGAAGCCTCTCCTGGATCTAAAACTGCCCAAAGAGGGCCAAAAGCATGACAACTTTTTCCTCAGACCCTCAAGAGCAGGAGAGGGCAACTGTCAGAAGGCAAGGAGGCACATTAGACCCCCAGGTGTCGTTGGAAGGCTGCAACCCCTATAAATATATATATATATATATATATATATATATATATATATATATATATTTAAATGAAGAGACATTGTTTGTACTTTCTATTTTTTTAAAAGAAGCTTATTCAAGGAATAAAGTGGTTGGGTGGTGGTAAATATGGCAATAATGCCCCCGCACCTCCTTAGAAAGTTTAAGGGAAAATGTTTTTGACTCCTGGGGAGCCAAAATGGCCCTGAGGTCACATGTGGCCTTCAGGCTTAACTTTGTCCACCACTCCTGCTCTACAAGGGGCAGGGGGCATTTTGAAGAAAAAGGAAAACATTGGAAAATATCCCAACTTTTCCATATTCTGGGGGAGGCACATATAATTTATGGGCCCATTTTTCCCACCCCTTTTTCCAGGTAAACTTGTAGGACTGCTTGGGAGAGCTGTGTACCTATACATACTTACCCTGAGAGTAACTCCTACCAAATCCAGAGAGAGTTATTTCTGTGTCAATGTGTATAGGATTATATTGTATCAGCGACACATTACCTTTTGCTTTTCCTTTAAGATTTTTGCCTTTATGTTGGAAGCTTTTAATAATGTATCTTTTTATTTTAAAAAAGAAACCTTTTAGTTGGACCTAGAGTTGAGGTGCTGTGAGCAATGTTATCCCCAAATTGCTTAGCAAACAAGTCACAATAGGCCTCCGAGGGTTCATTCACACACAGGCTAAAGACTGGTATCTCTTGGGACCATTCACCTTGAAAGCCCTCCTTGTTACTTCCAGTCCTGCCATTTCAAAACTACATTTCTAAATAGGATGCCCCTATGACTGACACACACATGCACACAGAAGATGTGGCTGCTCTACCTTTAATAACTGCATAGAAGAGAGAATTTCAGTAGGTGCCGTTTGCTGCTTCTACCCCTCCCAATCTGGTTTCTGTCTTTCTTTTTCTTTTCCAACCAAACCTCCATATGCCATGGTTCCTAAGCAAGCCCATTCCCTTCTTTGGAGGAGGTGGGTACCCCTCTGCATTGTTTTCTTGTTTTGATAGACTTCTGCATAGCATGCAGTTCATTTGGGCACACAGACACCTCTCTCTGTCTCTCCTGTTTCTGTGTTCTACAGTCTTTTCTGTCAGTGTTCATCCACCTGAGATAACTACTAGAGAGCATGATGGAAATAAATAGAACTGACTTGCCAACATGTCTGGACAATTATGTTGTCCCTTCATATCCACCTATTCTTTATCCACAGATTTAACCATCCATAACTTGGGAAAACATTTTTAAAAAAAGATATAAATTCCAGAAAGCAAACCTTAATTTTGTTATTTTATATAAGAAACACCATTTTACTATGTCATTGTATTTAAGAGGATGAGCATCCACAGATTTTGGTATCCATGGGGGTCCTGGAACCAAACCCCAGTGGATTCCAAGGACCCACTGAATTATACCAAAGCCCAGTGGGGTCTGGGGTTGTCAGTGAGCACGCATGCAACCCTGCCTTAAGGGCTATATCAGAGGTGGGTAATGTTGCCACATTAGGACCCTGAGCTTTCAAGGCCAAAACCTTCTTTTGTGAGCTTTGTGACATAAAGAGGTTCCTAATGAAATCACAAAGGTGATATTGAAATACCTGGTCCATGGTGATGTCCTTAACATGAACCACAGCTTCACAGAGAGTATGATGTTCTAATAAAGCACACTAAGGGGCTAAACAGACAGCCCCTAAGGGGTGGTGTCCCACCACCCCTTTCCTTGCTGGATCGGGGTTGCAGCAACCATATACTGCAGCCCCAATCTGGCATTTTGCCACTCTAAAAAGAGCTGGCAAATGCCGCTAGCGGCTTTTCCACGCTCCTTTGGTGCAGCATGTCTGAATGCTGTGCCAAAGGAGCACCCTGATGCCGCCCGCCATGCAGTGGAGCACACAGCATGACAGTGGCATCGGGGCAGAGTTTGGGCAGCTGGTGTGTGGTCGTCATGCCCCGACTCTACCCCAAAAAGGCAAGAATGCAGTTTATGTATTTCCCATTTTTTTATTGCCCTGAGGACCAGAGAAGAAGGTCCAGGCCCTGAGATCTAGGAACCCTAGAGGTAAGCAACTTTGGAAAGGCAGGGCCATTTTTGCCCTGTCAAGTACTTGATGGGCCACTGTGCTCACCATTGAATGGGGGAGTGTTCAGTATAGTTGACGGTCATCGGTAGATGTTATTGGAAAATTGCTCCCAATAGTTCTAGCTAGTGTAGCCAATGGTAAAGGATTATGGGAGCCCATGCATTCCAAATATCCTGATTTGGCAGGAGCAGTCCCAATTGATTCCCTGTTACCCAATTTTTTTCAGCTGCTTTTAAAATGTTCCAATTTCTCTCTTCCCCTCTCACTTTCCTCTATTGTCCTTAGCTTACTTCAATTGCTACAAACTGTTCAAAGTACAAAAGTAATTTGCACTCAATTAACTCAGCAGGGGGAAGAGGAGAGGAAGGGGAAGAGTTTTTTTCTTCCCTGTAAGATCAGGCAAAAGCAAATGGGTGTTGCCTTTCCTACCTTGTCTGTTGTTTCTCATTAATAACTTTTACCATATTGATCACACTCTGAGGTTGTTTGCCACAAACATCCCAGTTTTCATCTGTGAAATGTTGAGAGGATATGGCATGTGGAGTCACCCATACTTGGTCTATACTGAGCATTCCAACTTTCCCCAGATGATAAGACAGGGGTAGGCAACCTAAGGCCCGGGGGCCGGATGTGGCCCCCTGAAGCCTTTGGACTGGCCCCAGGCTGATCCTGCCGCCGCCGCCGCTGCTGCCGCCGCCCCCCACCACCACTGCTGCCCACCATGATGATATTGATTATTGTTGTTATTACTTGTTCTTAGGGTTTTCTTGACAAAATCTCCACAGGGGGTTTGCCATGGCTTTTCTGGGGCTGAGAGAGTGTGCATGCATATTTTTAAATGTTTTAATTTTTAAAAAATATATTTATTTATTTATTTATTTATTTTTGGTGCTTCGGCCCCCCAATTGTCTGAGGGACAGCAACCCGGCCCCTGGCTCAAAAAGGTTGCCTACCCCTGTGATAAGAGGAAGGAAGACACTCTATACCGGGGTAGGCAACCTTTCCCCTTTAAGGGCTGAGGGACTTCAGCTCCCAGAATCCCAGGAGCTATTGGCCAATATGGCTGAGGCTTCTGGAAGCTGAAGTCCCTCGGCCCTTAAAGGGGAAAGGTTGCCTACCCCTGCTCTATACTGAATGCAGCCCCTTGTCATCCTGACTTTGCATCTTATCTAACAAGCTGCAGCACTGTACTGTCTAGTGGAGGGGAAAGAAGATGATGGGAGTTTTATGTGTATTGAAAAGCATGAGCACTAACACTGAAGCATGGGCCTGCTCTAGTCTCTACTCATTTACTAGTTTCATGGGGTGGCTACCTGGCAACTGTCTGCTGGCCTCCCCTCCCTTAAATCTATGACTTGGCTGCTTCCTCCTTTGACTTCTGCACCTCTAAACTGAGCAGCTGGTCCTGTATATTCTCTAGGCAGCATTGAGAAGCCAGCAGCAGCGGGAGTGTGTTTGCGCACGTAGTTGTGACATAAACGACTAGCAAAATTAAAATTATACCTTTAAATTACAATATCATATACACACCCTAAATGTATTTACATATGCATAGTTTCATGTAGTTAAAGTGAAAATTTGGTAAAATGTGATGTTGTTTAATAAAATTTTAAAAGAAATCTTACAGCATTTTAAACAGAAGCAGGCAAATGCCACAGCAGGTTTCTGCCAAAACACAGATATTTGAGAAGCAGTGGTGTCACCTGTTGCAGTCTGCACCCCCAGTGGTGGTTTGCATGTTGGACCTGGACCCCAGGAGAGTGAGGTTTGAATCTGTATTCAGTAATGAAAACCCATTATGTGATGCTGGACAAATCATACATTCTCTGCCTAAGAGAAAGGAAATGGCAAACTTCCTCTCAATGAATCTTGCCAGGAAAACCTAGGCAAAGGCTGGAATCAACTGGAAGCATATAATAATTTAATAAGTCAAATGGATGGCACATAATAATTTCAAAGCTCCAGTGCCTCACTAAGGGCCTCTGCAGACCGGCCCAAAGGGCCAGCCTGGAGGCAGAGATGGGGTGGTGCAGCCACACGTCGGCTGCCCCAATCCCACGCTGATGCCATCCTGACACCGTGCACCATTACACGCACTGTGCCAGAAAGGGCGCTAAAGAGCCACGTGCCAGCTCTTAGGGCGGCCTTTTGCTGCCCCTGAAAGGAGCAGCATTTTGCCACTCTTTCAGGGGCAGCAAAAGGGGGGGATCGGGGCCGCGGCATGCAAAAATGAAGAAGAGGGCAAAGACAGAAGGCACAGCAGCTCCATCTGCTTTGGCAAGCAATAATTATACTCATCTTTCTGAAGCCAGTTGCTGTCAGATTGCAGTCTGGGTGGATCACACATAACCGTGGCCTTTATTTCTTTCCTTCACCAGGCTACCAGTACACCATTATGCTTGTGTGTGACTTTAAGAGACAGATTCCCTCCTCCTCCAATGCATATTGTAAATTAAAACAGCACACCTAGTTATATTTTCCTTCAGGTTCCAAATTTGTAGCACTGCAGAGAGTAAAAGCTATTCAAAATTGTTCACACTTTGGGCTTATCTCCACCTTCCAGAATATTAGAGGTGTCTTGGCCCTGAATTCATCCCTTACCTGTTTCACAGTGATGATGCTGTCTTCACTTGCACAGCCTCAAGTTGCTCACTGACTCTGCCACTAGAGGTGCTTTGCTCTGAGGCCAGTATGAAGGGGCAGCCATCTTAGAGCAATATGCCTACAGCAGTGTTGGCAGGCATGGAGAGCAGGGAGAATTGTGCCAAGCTAGCAACAGCCAATCAGGTTGGTACGGGGACATTTTGTACTGTTTTAATTGTAAGCCGCTTAGATTGATTTATCACATAAGCGGGATATAAATAAATATTATTATTATTATTATTATTATTATTATTATTATTAGCTGGCAACAGCCAATAGAATCTTGGGCTATTGATGATAAAGAATACCGTTGCTGACAGCTGGAGTCAGACTGGATCTGGATGGGTAACAGTCCAAGAGTGAGGGACTGTGAAGGAAAGGTCCAGTAGTTAGACACTAAGAGCCTCTACAGACAGCGCTTTGTGCCATTTTGGAGGCAGGGAAGGGGAAGGACAGCCACACAGCGGGCACCCCAACCCCACGCCGAAGACGCCATTCCACACAGAGCACGCTGTCAAGACAGCATCACAGTGCAGCGTCTTAACGCGCTGTGCCAGAAGAGGTGCAGAAGAGCCACATGGCGGCTCTTCGGGCCGCTCTTTTTGCCGACTGGGAAAGGAGTGGCGTTTTGGTGCTCCTTTCCCAGGCGGCAAAAGGGAGGATCGGGGCCAATGCGTCTGGCAGCCTCGGCCTCGATCCCCCATTTCCCGGGGCAGCCCAAGGGCGCCCACCTGCACCCCCCCTTAGTTGAACATAACACTCCAAGTGAGTGAGTTGCTGGTATTTGATATCCTGCAGGATAAACATAAATAAGGATGGTGTGAGAGTCTTAAAGACTAGTAATTGTTGTTCTTTAGAATTAGAGTATGTAACAGAATATTATCTCTAAACCAGCTTACCTGAGCTGGCTTAAATTAGAAGTTATTATTATTATTATTATTATTATTATGATGATGATGAAGTATTTATACCCTACTTTTCAGCCAAAAGGCTATCAGAGTGGCTTACAAATGGATTAATTAGTTCCCTTTGGTCAGCTTTCTGATAGTATCAAATGCATTTAGCTGCTGAATTCACTGCCAGGCTGCAGCCCGGCTCCATCGCTGCTCAGAGGGATGCTCCGGCGGCCATTTTTTCAAGCCGGAAAACTCCCAACTTCAAAAAAAGGCACAAGGAGCACCCCTTGGAGCAGCAATGGAGCTGGGTTGCAGCCAGGCGGTGATTTTGGTGGCTAAATGCATCTGATATTATCAGGATGCTGCCTGCTTCTAATTTTAAGCCAGCTCAGGTAAGCCAGTTTCTAACATAATGCAAAAGTCTCCAAAGTATAACAGGAACAAATAAATGCAACATCGTAGGAACTGAAACACTGTTAACCATCCTTCAAATAAAGTTTTATTGTTATTTAATTACAAGCTTGCCTGAACCTGGATTTAATTTCCCCACTACTAAGAAATAAAGAAACCAATTGGGCAATTAAACCCATAGATATAAATAAAAGTGGTCTGGTACATCACATATTGGTGGCAGCAGTGGGATAAAAAAATACTCAGGGCTGCCATCTTAAGAAAAAGTAGTAAGGTGAAGGAGTGGCTCTTCACATAATTTTGTGGCAGCAGTGGGATCAAAATAACCATTGGACTGCCACATCAAGGATATTAAGCAGTGCTCATGACAGCGGGCAGCTCAGGTCTTTTTGCAGTGACAAGATGGTGGCATTCGCACGGCCCAAGCCATCCACCAACCTCACTGCTGTGCTTGCATCACTCTGAGGCCAGAACTAGCTGCCCAGTCATGCTAACAATGCTGCGCACCCCATTCTGACCTCAGAATGATGCACCTGCAGCAATGCCAGCAGCAGGCAGCTCAAGACCATGTTAGTGAAGACAGCTGCAAAGGGACTGGGAAATCCATAGCAACAGGTGAGTTAAGTACAGTCAGTCCTCTGTATCGACAGCTTCTTTGTCCATGGATTTAGTCATCCATTACTTGAATATATATATATCCTCGTCTGCATCGTTTGGACAACTCCCTGTGATAACTAGGTGAGACCATTTTATTTGCCAGTGTAGATGTGACCAGTATAGCAATAGCAAGTACATTTTATACCACTTATCAGTGCACTTAAGCACTTCCCAAGGACTTTACAATGTCTAAGCCAGGGGTAGGCCGAGGGACTTCAGCTCCCAGAAGCCTCAGCTATGTTGGCCAATAGTCCCATGTTGGCCAATAGCTCCTGGGATTCTGGGAGCTGAAGTCCCTCGGCCCTTAAAGGGGAAAGGTTGCCTACCCCTGGTCTAAGCCAATTGCCCCAAACAAGTTGTGTACTCATTTTATGGAAGGACGAAGGCTGAGTGGACCTAGGAGCCCTGCCTGGGACTGAACTCACAACCTTTTGGCTGTGAGTGGATGCAGTATGGGCATTTAACCACTGTGCCACCAGGGCTCTTTCCACTGTAAATGCGGTTTAGGGAGTGGAAGCCCCAAATCAGGTCTGGATGCCATGAAGACAGTTCAGACCTGATTCAGGGTTTTGAGCATGCATTGTATAAATAGGATACAACAAGTTCAGGGGAGGAATTTGGGATGTTTAGACAATGTAGACAAGGCCTTAGAGCTCTTTAACATTTACTGTGTTCACATGCTTTTGGGAACTCGGCCTGCACCTTTTCTTTGGATTCCTAAATTCTGTTTCTAAATGCTCAGCTGAAATGTTAACTTACTTCAATGCTAGAAACTTGGAGGAAAATTGCTTGGAAGGGCATTACTCTTACCTGTCTGTTCTCCTCCCCGCCCCCCCACCACACACACATCCATGAATACATACTGACATACTGATTATAATCTTACCATGGGCTCTTAGAGATGGAGCAAATGTATCAAGAGGTGGCAATATATATGTTATACTTTTTCTTCTTCTAAAAATACATTTTTTAAAAACAAACATATAATACTTTGGGCTATTTTCTTTTCTGGAGTATTCTGAAATATTTTGTCCCTACTCAAAAAGCAAAGTTTCCCACCTGTCAAATCCATGCAATGACCTATGGCATGTATGAAAACAACTGAAATAGGTATGTCTGATCCCTCAGCCCTTTCCTATTTGGGGATGTTTCCATCTTCTTCCCTATTTTCCTTCTCACTCCTATATCTCTTTTGAATGTTTAAAAAAATCTTGCTAGAACCTTAGTGGGTGGCAGGGAAAGAATGGGGTTGTTGGCTTGTGGGTTTTTGTGGGTTTTTTGGTGTACCACCCACCCCACTTCTCAACAGTCTCCTCTCCTGAGCTGGCTGAATTGATCTCAGTGGTGGTGCTGGAATCCCACCAGTTTGTTGTCCTAGGGGGCTACAACATCCATGTTTGGATCACTCTTTCAGGAGCAGCTGAGAACTTTGTATCCTCCATGATGATCATCAGTCTGTCCCAAGTTGCATCTGGAATCACCCATGTGGCAGGATACAATCTGGACCTAGTTTTCTGTGCTGGGCAGGATGACAGTGATCTGGGTGTGGAGGAACTTTCTATAGTTCCATTGTCATGAACAGATCACTACCTGGTAAGGTTTTGACTCACTGGGACTCATAGCTTCTGAAGGAGCGGAGAGCCAATTAAAAAGGTTCACTTCAGGAGACTTATGCATTCAGATGGATTCCTTGGCAGATGATCCTGTAGAAGCTATGACTGATTTCTAGAACAGGGAAATGGCCAGGGCAGTGGACATGACTTCTCCTAAGCATTCCCCTCCAGAGTGGAACTCAGCAGCCTTCCTGTTTTACAAGGGAGCTGCTGGTGATGAAGTGAGTGGGTCTGAGACTAGAGGACCAATGGTGAAAAACCTAGAATGAATCCAACTAAACATTGGCTAGAGCCTGCTGGAAGGTGTATGCTCCTGTGATGGTGGTAGCTAAGATGCACTTCTTTTCTGTTACTATTGCCTCTGCCCAGTGTCATCCAGTGGAACTCTCTCAAGTAGTCAGGGACCTTCTATGCTCTGCCCCCTCCCCCCAAATAGCAGGTAGACCACCCAGCAGCCTGCTGTGAAGAATTTGCATAACACTTTGCAGATAAATTTGCTCAAATCCACTTCAACATGGATGCTCTGGTTAATACAGATCCAGTGGATGTAATCTGGGCTCCTACTTGCCCCATGTTATTAGATAGGCTTCTGTTAGTACAGCCTGAGGATGTGGATAGGATTCTTACAGAGGTTAGAGCCACTACATGGGCACTAGATTCATGCCCTTCCTGGCTTGTAAAACCAGCAAGAGGGGGACTGGCTGAATGGGTAAGGAGAAAGGTGAATGCCTCATGGCAGGAAGCCAGAGATCCATCCTAGAGACTGTGGTGAGGCCTTTACTGAAAAAACCCTCCCTGGACCCAGCTGTACTAGATAATAACTGGCCAGTCTCCTCTTTAGGGTAAGATTCTGTAGTGCATATTGGCCTCCCAGCTCCAGGGATTCCTGGATGAAACTGGTTATCTGGATTTATTTCAGTCTGTCTTGGGGCCTGGTTATGGGACTGAGTCCACCTTGGTGGCCTTGGTGGATACCTACGTCATGAACTGGATGGGGTAGTATGTCCCTGTTGGTTCTGCTGGACTTCCCAGAGGCTTTGATACCATTGACCATGGTATCTGTCAGAACCATGCCTGTGTGCATGAGGTGGCAAGGTTGGTGCCGGGGGAAGGGCTGGCCAAGCCGCTAGCCATCCTGCAGAGGAGATAGCTGAGGTGTGGACCAACAGCAAGGAGGAGGCAAGCCCTGAGCCATTGGGAAACTACCAAAGCCTGCCTTAGATCGCAGTGAAGGGCTGGCTGAGCAACTGGACAGCTGCAGGTGCATAGTGAGTGGGGGAGTCCCCCTATGCATCCTAAAGGTCAGACTGTTTCACCCTTGCAAAGGCATCAGTGTGGAGCTAATGGCTGTGTTAGACTCTGGATGTACTAGATACCTGATTAGCCAAGAGGTGGTCAAGTCCTTGGAAATTGAAACCAGGTCACTCCATCAGCCCATTCCGTTCCATCAAATGGACTGAACGATCATGGGAGGGCAAGTCACCACCCAGCGAACAGTGACTGTGTGGATGAGGGTGGCAGAGCATTGGGAAAGGCTACGGTTGGTTGTGGGACCAACATACAGCTACCAAATGGTGCTGGCAATTGACTGGTTACATTTTCATAACCCCACCATTGATTGGAAGCAGCTGCAACTGGTGTTTTCTGACTTAGTCTGTAAAGAGCATGTCAGAGGGGGTGATGACCCAAGAGCTGAAGTGGTAACAGTGACTTTAATGGAGCCCTCTGCAGGGGGGGGGGGGGGGGAGAGTGTGGGGCAGGTATCTCCCAAGGACCCCTGTCCCTATCCTGCAGAATATCAGGATCTTGGTGAGGTATTTGAAGAAAAAGTATGCAAAGGGATCTTCTTGTATGTCACATGGTTTTAGATATTCTTTTTTTATTTATACCATAAGCCACTTTAAACCCCATTTGGGGAGAAAGCAGGAAATAAAATAAGCAAACATAAATATGTCATTATTTGGGTGGGCAAATATTTCATTTTGACATCATCAAGGGTAATCTGTAGGTCCAGGTTTGGCCTAAAAGCTTCAGGGCCTGGGACAATTCAGAGCTTGCAACCCTACTTTGAATGCCTGTATCTTCAATAACATCTGTGGCACAAAATTACTTCTGCCACCTCTTCCCCCCCCCCCCGGCTTTCATTTTAATTGTTACCTGTTAGGAATGTACAGCATGACTATCACCAATAGCTGCTCCTATTAAATTTGTCCAGTGTAGCTTGATGAAAATTTGGATTCTGTGTTTGATAGGAATATCTTCAAAAATGTGACAGAAAAGCATTTGATGTTAAAAAATTCAAATGTTAAACTGAGTTATCCATCATTACCAAGGTCACTCAAAAACATAGTTCTTTTAAGAATGAATACTGGAACATATACCGTAGATCCAGATTCAGAAGTGTCAGAAGCACAGAGTGTAACCAAATCAGTCTCTGCACTCCCCAGTTCAGATGAATGTTTGTTTTCAAACATTTGTTTAATCTTGGTGCCCTGGGTGTTTTCTGTCAACACAACTCCCATTTCATTTTGGGGATGTTTTCTCAAAAGATAGTCTGACTGGACTGGACTTTCTGTTTGTTGAATTTCAGGCTCACTACTTCAGTGTGGTAGCTGTTTTCTTGACAGGGTTGTTGCTGTGTTATTTTCCTGATTGGGAAACTGTATTGAACAGGTCCTAGGTCTCTGGAGGAAAATATTGATTCTGGAGTTTAAATGGTTTCCCATTAACACACTACAATGGGTATCATTGCAGATTACTTTTTGATCTGATTACAAAGGGAGGCCTCAGCTACTCTGATTCAAAAGAGCTTTCAACCCCTTTCGTTTGACACAAAAGGAGGAATTTCATGGTCTTTTCACTTAAAATGTCTGAGAACAAAAATGTGAGTTATTAACATCTTTAAAATGTTTCCTGCTCTGCCAAAGTGGAAAGAGAAGTGGCATTAAATATGTTGGTTGGTTTATTTGCAGACAGCTTTTTAAGCCAAAGGAAGGAGGGTGTACCACTGAGAGAAGCAAGATTCAGTCTGCAATCCTGTACATGTTTTCCTGGGAGTAAGTCCTATTGAACTCAGTGGGACATAGTTCTGAATAGACACATGTAGCATTACACTGACAGTAAAAAGAAAGAGAGACAGAATGGGTTCACATTTCTGTTTTATCTTTCTAGCAGCCAGGGGCAATTTGGTTTATAAAGAAAACTGTTACCAAGGGGAAAAGCAACAGCCAACCAACCACTATGCTCATGTTCCAAGTGCAAATATCTTTGGATTCTCTGCCACATTCTTCATCTCACATCCCTGCAATTATTGCAGTTCTTTACAGAAATCCTTCAAATGTTTGATGTAATATTGTGTGCTGTCTAAGCTACCTAAACATTTAATTATGTGTAAAGAAATTAGACTGGGTGTGCATGGACATAAGCATAGGTGTTTAAACCTTTTAGACAGTAGAGCAGTAGCTTAATAATATTCACTTGAGAAAACAGGAAAGAAATGCCATGGAGGAGAAAGAGTATATGTGGGTGTGAGAACACAGGTTCAGTGTAAAGCATAGGCTATGTAATTTTTATGCCTCATATACTGAAAACTATAGAATGCACGAAGAAGTAGAGTGAAACTCTTTCCAAATGCTAATGAATTCTATGTCCAGGCCCTGTTTGAAACTTGAACCATTAGCAGGAGCATCTGCTGTGTTTTCAAAGTTTAGCTTCACAACCTAGAAACTTGCTTTTAATAATAATAATAATAATAATAATAATAATAATAATAATATGGTTTTCATTATTTTACCATTGCAACACTCAGCTAAGAAGTTGGATCAGTTGTTGATGGACTGCATCTACCAGGCTTCTTCACTACTGGCTGCACTGGTTGGGGCTGATGGGAACTGCAATCTAACAACATCTGGAAGTCCACACTTTGTCCATCCCTGATATGGTTCAAATGCTTAAAAATGCAATCCTCTGTATAGTTAATCAAGTCTAAGTCCCATTTTGTTCAATCTAAGTTTTATTCATTAGTAAATATGAATTGCTCAGAGGTGAAAGGAAAGTCGAAAGCTGCACAACACATATTATAGGAAGATGGAATGTAAGAAGCATTAATCAAGGGAAACTAGACACAGTTAAATAAGAAATCGAATGTATAAACATTGCAATATTCAGGATGAGTGAGCTAAAGGCATAGGGCATTTTCAACAGATAAACACTGTGTAAATTGCCTGACTGAAAATGTCAAATACTCAGGAAATGAAAATCTAGGAAGAAATGGAGTGACATTAATAATGAGAAGAGCTATAGCAAAAGCAGTCAAAGGATATATTGCAAAGTCTGATCAAATAATATCAATAAGACTTCAGGGAGATCCCATCAATATTTATTTATTTGGTTTATTTATATTCCACCTTTCCCCTTATAATGGAGCTCAAGGCAGCTAATAATATATTTGAAAAGTATGCAGATTAAAAAATACAAAGTCATTAATAAAATTAATATAAATATTAAAGTTATTTTAAAATGATTAAACAATTTATAAAGTTAAAACATTAAAATTTATTAAAATACCAGATATAGCGCTGCACAGCATTAAAACCTTATCCCAGTCACTTTTTGAAAGCCTGATGGCATTAAAATGTTTTGACTTGCTGATGGAAGGACAGCAAGGCAGGACCATCCTGGCCTCTCTTAGGAGGCAGTTCCAAAGTCTGGAAGAAGACACTGAGAAATCCCTCTCCCTAGTTCCCACCAAACAAGCCTGGGAAGATGGTGGGACACAAATAGGATCTTAGAGCTCTAATGGGTTCATAAAGGGAGATACATTTCTTCAGCTAACCTGGACTCAAGCTGTATAGGGCTTTGTAGGTCATTAGCAGTACTTTGAATTATGCCCAGAAATGGACTGGTAGCCAGTGGAGCTGTTGCAACAAAGGCATTGTGTGCTTCCTATAGCTAGCCACAGTTGACCAACTCTTTGGACCAACTGCAGTTTCTGATCACTTTTCCAGGGCATCCCCACACAGAGTGCATTATATAACTACAATCAATACAACCATAATCCAGGTTTATGCTCCATCTACAGAGGCAGAAGAGGAAGAAATTGAAAGATTCTGCACTGGAATCCAGGATGAAATTGATTACACATCAAAACAAGACATGTTGTTAATCATAAGTGATTAAAATGCAAAAGTAGGAAATAGAGTAAAACCACACATTGTTGAAGACTATTTATTGTTGAATATAGTTCAAAAACATTTAGTCTAGGATCAAGAAATGAAGCAAGAGAGCAAATGCAATCAAAAAATCAGAAGAAGACTACGTAGAAAGAATAGCTATGAAGGAATGAGACAGGAGCTTCAAATGTTGGAATATATAATTGATTACCAAAGTTAGGATTGATCTTTCCATTGTATTGCTGATTATTATGTACATTTGTGAAAGCTGGACAGTGAAAAAATGGATAAGAACAGAATAATCTCTTTTGAAATGTGGTACTGGAGAAGAGTTCTGCCAATATCATAGACTTGAATATGAATAGTTTGGATAGTATTACATCCTAAATGAATAATCTCTTTCTTCTAAGCTGTTTTAAGCCAATTTGAGTTCCAGGGCTTCAGAAAAGGCAGGAGATGAATGAATGAATAAAGCAAGAACAACATTTTATATAACTAACAACTTTTCATGGCACAGTACCTACCTGTGATAAATTTAGAAATACATTTTGGGACTTCATTCTTTGTCTTGTCCTTTTTATATCATCATCACCATCACCACTATCACTATCATATCTCCTGCCTCTTTCTCATTTCAAGACTCTGGGCATCTTATTAAGTTTTGAATAAATACAGCTAAAGAAAAATCACATCATACAAAAGTTTAAAATATAATTAAACTAACAATAGAATTAAAAGTGGTTAAAAGCACAACCCTTAAAACAGCAAACAAACAGTACAGCACTTCTGAAAAGCCTGAGCAATCAGCCCTAAAAAGCCTCTGAAAGTGAAGGATAGTAAAGAGGATGCTGTACTGTTTGTTTGCTGTTTTAAGGATAGTAAAGAGGGTGCTAGTCTAACCTCTCTAGGGAGGAAATTTCAGAGCTCAGAGCAAGCCACTGAGAAAGCCCTTTCCCATCTTCCCACCTGATGTGCTTGGGAGACCCAAGCTTGGGTCTAGATTATCTGATGGACCATATTCTCCCATATGAACTTGCACATGTTTTCCAATCTTCTGGGGAGGCCCTTTACTCTGTCCCGCCCCCCTCCCAGACTCATCAGGTGGGAAAATGTGAAAAGGCTTCCTCAGCAGGTAAGAAGATGGGATAGGACTTTAAAGGTCATTACCAGCACTTTGAATTGTGCCTGAAAAGAGACCAGGCCTGCTGCAACAATGGTGTTGTGTGATCTCCATTTAACAATTTTACTGTAGCTCTTTGGACCAACTGAAGTTTTTAAATGCTCTTCAAAGGCAGCTCCACATAGAAGGTGTTGGTGTTGCTAACTACCCTCACATTGACTTCTACTAATGGCGACCCTGTGGATCTCCAAGTCTGTCTATCCTCCACTTCTCTCTCATGTCCTGGAGACTCATGCCCATGACCTCCCTAATTGAATCTAGCCATCTGGTGTGTCCTCTCTTTCTACTACCCTCTATCTTTCCTAGCATTATTATCTTTTCTAACAATTCATGCCTTCCCATGATGTGGCCAAAGTACGACAGACTCACTTTGATCATCTTGATCTCCAGGGGGACTTCAGGCTTGATTAAACAAATGACCCATTTGTTTGTCTTTTTGGCTGTCCACAGTATCATCAGCACTCTTCTCCAGCACCACATCTCAAATGAGTTTATTTTCTTTTTATCTGCTTCTTTCATTGTCCAGCTCTCACATCCTTACATAGTGATGGGAATAGCATAGCTTGGATGATTCTAATTTAGGTAAAGGTAAAGGTAGTCCCATGACATGAATGTCTAATTGAAACCAAGTGTAGGGGGGCAGTGCTGATCTCCTTTACTAAGCAAAAGAGCCAGCATTGTACAAGGAATGCTCTGGTGGTCACGTGGCCAGCATGGCTGCACCAAACGCTGTTACCTTCCCACTGAAGTGGTACCTATTTATCTGCTTGCATTTGCATGCTTTCAAAATGCTAGGTTGGCAGAAGCTGAGACTAGTGGCTGGAGCTCACTCCATCATGCAGCACTCGGGCCTTGAACTGCCAACCTTCTGATCTTCCGGTTGTCAGAACTGGCATCTTAACCACTAAGCCACCGCAGCCCACCTAATTTTAGTACTCAGTTGTATATCTTTCCTCTTTAAAATCTTGTCTAGTTCTTTCATCATTGCCCTTTCCATTCCTAGTCCTCTTCTTATCTCTTGATAGCAGTCTCCATTCTAATCAATGTTTGATCTGTCTTGTCTGGATTGAGCTGCAATTTGTTTGCACTCATCCATTCCATTACTGATGAAAGGCACTGGTTTAGAACCAGGACAGTTTCCTTGAATAGAGCTAGAAAGAAGTAATATGGCTGTCATCAGTATACTGGTGGCGCTGTATCTCTAAACTTGGGGGGGGGGGATTGAACCCTAAGGGATCCTACAGGTCAGCAGCTAAGGGGTTGACCAGGAGTCCCCTAGCATCACATTATGGGTTTATCCTTAATGATGGCTGAGACACTACAAAACAGTGCAGTCAAGTTTCAACCCAGGAAGGCTGCCCAGAAGAATATCATGGTGGATGATAAAAATAGTCACTATGGTCAGCAGAATCAACAGGAACATATTCCGCTGTCTTGTTCTCAGTGAAGGTTTCTACCAAGGCAATCCAAGCATCTCTGTCTCATAATTAGACCTGAAACAAGATTGGAATGGATCTAGTTCATTTGTCTCATTCAGAAACCCTTGGCGCTGAATCATAAATTCAATTTGAAGAATAGGTACAGGGGTCTTCTTCTTTTTTCCCCCTTACGTGATGGTGTGGGATAAGGTCTATGGACTTAAATATTTTTTTTGGCTGACAGAATCATTGCTTGTAGTAATGAAAGTAGGCTGAAATGTCAGGGTTGGATAGCATTTTGGTTTCAGTACCTGTCTGCAAGGGTTTTGTGTGACAGCTGTCTTCCAGATCAGTCCAAGTGAACATTTTCCTGCACATTCTGGTCTTTTCTTATCACAGATTCTAGGAAGTGGTGCTGATATGTAGGACAGGAAGATGTCCATCTACATTCTGTACTGAGAATAAGTGGATTTGACTGGGCTGCCTATTCTATTAAGATAGTATCCACTTATATATTACTTGGTTAGATAGCTAGAGAACAGGCAAGAAGCTAAACTGTAAAAGTCCTTCCTATACCCACTGGAAAGCAGAACTTGAAGAAAGTTAATTCAACTTATCTTCTAGAACCTGTAGCCATCATGGCCACTGAGCTGCTCTCCCCACCCTCCTACCCCACTTCATCAGTTTCTTAATTGTTTTTAGACTTTTGCCATCCCTGTCAAGCTTATATTCACAAGCATAATGACTAGAGACAGGTATGTTTTTAAAATTAAAGGTGGTTGCATCTCTTTTTCAGTTCCAGATTTCCCATTTCTGCAGAAGTAGAGCTGACACGCAGAGATCCAAATATGGCCAGTTTCTAGAACTTTGGGTTTACAATGCCTTCTCCAAAGTTCTTGTGAGTACAATGGGGCATAATATAAATGAGAATAAGATTGCAGCCTTGATAACCAGGAAGATTATCCTTGAACTCTTTGAGCAGTATGATCTTTTGCATGTGTATGCTTGGGTGTGCCATCAAGTTGTCTGTTGACTTATGATGACCTCATGAATTTCATAGGGTTCTTAGGCAAGGAATACTTAGAGGTGGTTTTACCAGTTCCTTCCTCTGAAAAATAGCCTACAAACACCTGATATTCATTGGCAGTCTCTCATCCAAGTACTATCCAGAGCCAATCCTACTTAGTTTCTGGGATCAGATGGAATCTGGAGTCTTTAGGGTACTGTCAGAACTATGCCTGCATGCATATGTTCTGCCAGGTATTGGTTGGGTTGGTAGTTTGGTGGGGATGATGGTTGAGCTAGTAATGGGCTTAGGCTGATAGCAAATAGTATAGGCTCCAGACATAATGGGTTGTGAGTGGCTGGGGGGATGGGAGGTGATGAGACTGAGGTTGTTTTGGGAACTTGGGCCTCCTGGAATGCATTGCTGGTGGGAGGAGGTTGGTACAGCTTAGAGTCAGCTAGGTCTGGGAATGGGAGGTGGTGTAAGATGATAAGGTGGGGGCCTGGTTGGATGGAGGAATGGCTAGTTGTGGGAATGGTAGGTGGGTGTTAGTTTTTGCGCCATGGAAGGAGGGGTGGAGCAATTAGTTAGTGGGGTTTAATTAGGTGCTTGCTGGAAGGGGAGGTTAGTTCTGGCTTAAATGTAGTCTAGTGGATTACTGGCTTTGTGTTCTTCAATGAACTCCTAATTACAACAATTGGCTGATTTACTAGCTACACAGACATCTGAGTCTGCTCAGAACTGACAGGTACTTAGGCATAAAATCCTTTGCGTACCAATGCAGAAAGAAGCCCCACAATGTTCGATTGACTTTATCCCAGGTACATTTGTGTGTCAGATTGAACCCTTAGGATGCCTCATTGGTTTCCGCTTATTTTGGAAGAGCTTTCCTGCTTTGGCTTATCTGCTAAGGAGAAAGTCCATACACTGCTTTAACACTTTGGTATTTGTATTCAAAAGTGCTCTTTCTAAAGCTTTAGTTCCCTCACTCCTCTGACATGCATGCAGTTATGCACAGCAAACATATCTCTGTGAATGCCTTACTGCTACTGTCTGCTGTTTTTGTGGAGACAGAACCCTGGTAGGCATGTCATGTGCTGTTTCTCCAACTAGATCAGACTGTATTTTTAAAAAGTCCCTCTGGTAGGAGAAGGAAAAATAATGACAAATGGTTAAAAAAAGATGCAGATTTATTTTACTCTTCTGATTAGAATTTTGAGCCAAACTCTAATGTCATACAGAAAACCATGCCAGAGCTTTGATATTTTATTTCTGTTACCACATAACATTTTCTCTAGAGGTAGCAAACAAATGCCACCAAAATATATAGTCTATTGGAATAAACCAGTAGGATAGAGCATTCTGAGACAAATGCATGGGGGAATGCCTTTCGGTCAGAGGAATGGCTCAGGTTGTTCCTATCATGATGCTTTAGTAGAGAGGCAGCTATGTTCATCCAGGATCCATTCAGCTCTCTTGCTTACAGGTTTTCACTATGTATTTCCTGGGAAGGAGACAGCTCTGCTTGTATAGGTTGATGTATGAGAGCCAGCATGGCATAGTGGTTTGAGTGTTGAATTATAACTCTGGAGGCCAGGGTTCAAATCCCTGTTTGGCAATGGAAAACCACTGGGTGACTTTGGGCAAGTCACATCCTCTCAGGAGAAGGCAATGGCAAACCTCCTCCAAGGAAATCTTGCCAAGGAAATCTATGATAGATTAGGGTTGCCATAAGTCAGAAAGGACTTAAAGGCTCACAACAACAACAACAACAACAACAACAACAACAACAACAACAACGCATGCATACCTTTTACTGAACTAAGTGTGAGAGGTCCATTTGGACATTGAAAGAACTGCAGCCAAATTGTTAACTGGGGCTGGTTACAGAGAGCACACAGCTCCCTTGTTGCATCAGCTCTTTTGTTAGCTGGTTTGTTTTCAGGCACAATTCAAAATGCTCCTGGTGACTTATACAGCCTTATATAGCTTGGGTCTAGGCCAGGGGTAGGCAACCTTTCCCCTTTAAGGGCTGAGGAACTTCAGCTCCCAGAAGCCTCAGCCATGTTGGCCAAT
This sequence comes from Phrynosoma blainvillii, assembly GCA_026167975.1. Taxonomy (NCBI): domain Eukaryota; kingdom Metazoa; phylum Chordata; class Lepidosauria; order Squamata; family Phrynosomatidae; genus Phrynosoma; species Phrynosoma blainvillii. The sequence goes on from JANUYF010000002.1 coordinate 239,998,089, forward strand.
AGTCCCATGTTGGCCAATAGCTCCTGGGATTCTGGGAGCTGAAGTCCCTTGGCCCTTAAAGGGGAAAGGTTGCCTACCCCTGGTCTAGGCTATTTGATAGTATATCTTCCTTTATTAGCCCATTAAGTTCTTCATCCCTTATCAGGCTTGTTTGGTGGGAACATCCCTTCATCTCTTCTCAGGTTTGTTTGGTGGGAACAAAGGAGAGGGCCTTCTTGGTGGCTGCTCCCAGACTTTTGAACTTCTAGGAAGTCAGAATAGCCACATACTTGCTCTGCTTCCACTGGCAAGTTCAAACATTTTTATGCTACTAGGCTTTCAGAAGCTGACTGAGATGAACGTTTAATGGTGTGTGTTTCTGTTTGTACATTGTCTGTATATAGCATATAGGTTTTAAAAATGAATTTTAATGTTTTTACATTTATACATGGTTTTTGAAATAACTTTTATATTTATGCTTTTATTGAGGTTTTTGTAAAGTTTTTTAATCTGCATTCATTATTTATTAACAATCAACAGATCAGACATCAGATAAACATCATACATACAGATGAAATAAAATAGAATTAGCATCAAATTACAAAAATAGATAATATTAATGGGAATCCAATTACAAAGTTTACTCCTTAAAAATGTAAAATTAAAATTTTAAAATCATTATAAAATTTTAAAATACAATTTTAAGTCAACAGACCATTGCTGCTTCACAAAAGCTGGTTATTTTGGTTGTTACCAATGGACACTGGTCTGCCAGCAAATAAAACTCATCAGTTCTTCCAAGAAAACTTCTAAGAATTGGATAAATAAAAATGTGACAGTAACCATTATAAAAAGGGCAATATAACAATACATGTGCTACTGTTTCCACTGTGCCAGCTCCACAGGGGCATATGCGTGTATCATTAGGGATATTATTGTACCTCCCTTCCAATAAAGCTGAGGGTAAAACATTAAATTTTGCTAGTGTGAATGCTTTCCTATATTTTGGAAGGGTTAAAACACTCAAATAGTTAGCTAAGAAAAAAGCATGACCGTTATCTCTGAAGTCAAGGCATGCGGTAGCTGCATATACATGTTGCATATAACCCATTGCCAGAATAGTGGTTTGTGAGATTTATGCTACTTTTTCATTCAGAGTCTTATTCCATCTGAAAAGAAACCCATTAGTTAATACCAAAGGAGCCAAACCCACCAGGGTAAAAAGCATTCATAGCCAAAAATTAAGCTTAAGTACCCATGCCCAAGACTCAATTGACATTTGACCTGTCTCTTAATGTAAAATTGCATTAGGCACACAACTAGGAAGACCAAGAATAGATCTCAAAAATTTTGTTTGGGTGGATTCCATTGAAACAAAATTAGTAAAAACACACCACTGCACACCATATAACATCTGTGCCAATGCCTTTATATTAAGGACTGAATGGCTGGTGGAATATGCTGACCTCCTTTGGTTAAAAAAAAAAAAGATAGAAAAAAAGTGACTTTATACTTCTCTGAGCATTTGCTATGACATTAGAAGATTGGGCTTTCCAGGAGCCCGAGGACTGAAAAATCACTCCCAAATTCTTTCATCCCCTTCTCGGATGCGTACACGGAAGGAGATACATCAAGCTATTGTTGAAATCTTCCAGTTTCAGTTTCCATTTAAACCTGAACTATATTTATTGAATATAACCACAGGTTTCGACAAAGAGGTCGTAAAGAAATATAGAAGAGTTATACTATACCTTATCACTGCAGCGCATATAATATACGCAAAGTATTGCGGGGGGGGGGGAGAAAGAAAGGCCAAACATTAAAGATTGGTGGGTGAAAGTATGGGAAATGAAAAACATGGATAAATTAACAGCTTTAATAAAGGATAAAGCAATGGGAAAAATAGATAATGAATGGTCTCTGATAGAAAAATATAACCGGTTGTAAAAATTTGAAGAAAAACAAAGTGAGCCCATTTCTCCTTCTTTCTCTTCCTTTTTTGTTTTTTGTTGTTTTTTCAATAATAATAATAAGAAATGGGGGGGAGGGGGAAAAATCAGAAACATATTATACACTAGAAGAGGCTTATATTAGGTTTTTTTCCCCTCTTATATGATAGTGGACTAAGAGTAAAAGCTTATTTTAATTTTCTTAGATAAGAGATCTATGTGAAGTAACCTGGGTGTCCTTGGAATAGCATTAGTTTAGGAAGAGGAGATTAAAATCTTAAATTAATAGAAGGTCAATTCAACCGGGAAGTCTAGCTTAATTTTGTAAAGAAATCTAAAAGTGTATGTTCATTGATGTTCAATTTTGTTGGTAAGTACTTGTTTGATTGTATGTATGACTGTTTTAATGTTTTAATGTTATAATGTAAGTATATGTTTGAATGTTTGTTTTAATAAAATAAAATTTAAAAAAGAAAAAGAAAAATCACTCCCAAATTCTTGTAGGATTTTACCTGCTCAATTGGGTAATCATTTATTTGCCAATTGTACATGCTCCATTTCCTAGTAAACACTAGGACTTTAGATTTATTATAGTTAATTATTAATTCTTTGGTTTTACAATAATTACCCAAAGCTTTTAATAACCACCGTAGGCTGATGGATGTTAAGGAAAGGACTACTACATCATCTGCATAGTTGATAGGGGTCTATCTGCTAGGTTGGGAGGGTGGAAATGTAGTCCAGGCAGACTCTTATATAGAGTTTATATAGATATTAAACAAAGAGAGAGCTAACACACAGCCTTGTCTGACACCTGCAAATGTTGGAATGGCCTTGGTAAGGTGGCCTAGCCTATTGCATCTGACTTTCAAACATGTTTTTGCATAAAGACTGTGAATAAAAAACAACAGGCGCTTACTGATATTAATTGTCTCTAGTTTCTGCCCTAGTCTGTCTCAGGGAATCATATCAAAGGCAGACTTAAAGTCAATAAAGGCTCTGTAAAAAGATTTAGATGAATATTTGTCCACAAGATGTTGTAAAACTATTCAGCGATCTCCTGTAGAATGACCCGGTCTGAAACCTGCCTGCTCATCTTCCAAATGATTTTCTTCCTCCATCCAAGTTAATAATTTTTCAAGAAGATGATGGGCATCCAACTTGCTGATAACACTTATCAGGCTGATTGGCCTGTAGTTTACTGGATCTGATCCTGTTCCTTTCTTATATATTAGATTAATGATGGCAAACCCCCAATCCTCTGGTATTAAAACAAAGCGATCGATGCATATAAAAAGTATTGCAAGGATTGGGGCCCACCAATTCCTGTTTGTTATAAGCACCTCAGGGGGAATGTTATCACACCCTGGTGCTTTGCCCTCTTTAAGCTTAGAAATAAGCCTATTAATTTCAGAGATGGTAACAGGGGACCAATCCAGGAGCTTCTGCAGTGCAGCTTGTGAGTTCCAGTGCTTAGCATGTCTTACAGCATACAGCAGGGGTAGGCAACCTTTCCCCTTTAAGGGCCGAGGGACTTCAGCTCCCAGAAGCCTCAGCCATGTTGGCCAATAGTCCCATGTTGGCCAATAGCTCCTGGGATTCTGGGAGCTGAAGTCCTTTGGCCCTTAAAGGGAAAAGGTTGCCTACCCCTGGCATACAGTATGGTAAAATATGATTCTCAAGTTTTAACAGGTATATAAGAGTCTGCTGGTCCTATTTTACTATCTAACCCTCTAGAAACTATCTTTCAAAAAGTGACTGCATCATGTAACCTTGCTGCAGCAATTAATTTCTCCTAGTTTGTTCTCATTGCCAACTCCTTTTCTATCTTTAATTAGTTTTTATACCTTTTCTTTAGCAAGAACCAGTCCAGCGGTAGAGATGGCAGATTCAATTCCCTATAGATTTTATAATGTCTTATTAGTAAATTCTTCATATCCAGACACTGCTGGTCAAACCAAGGTTTGGATGTATAAGAAACTGTATTCTGTTTTATGGGATTATTATGTGTCAGACACCTTTGTAAGGTTGTGACTATCTCCTGATATAAATTTAGGACCTTTTCAGGGGACTTTGCTGTCAGAAGGGACTCCTGCAATCTAAGACTGTTCTCTGAATAAAGCACCATCTCAGCTGACCATCTCACTCTAGATACTCCTATATCTGACTCTGTAATCAGCAGTGGTTCATAATCTGCATGAACAACCTGATTCTGAGCAGATAGAGACACAATTAGAGGGAAATGATCACTCTCTGTGCGTACCCCAACTTCAAAACTGAGCGCCAGATTTAACAACTCATAGGAAACAATAAAATAATCAATGGTAGAAGCTCCATGGCTAGTTGGAAAAGTATATTCCCCAGGTTTATCCCCATCCATTCTACCATTTAGTAAAACTAAATCTAGGATGTTTATCATCTGTAAAAGATATAGCCCTTAAAAGTTGCAGATTAGATCTTTAGACTGCCTGTCTGGAATTAGGTGAGCCACTTCTAATTGAAGAGAATGTTCACCAAAATGGTTGTAGAGAGCTTCATCATTTTGACCGATTCTGGCATTGAAATCTCCTGCCAATATTATGCATTGAAATATGAGGATGACATTCTACTGATGATTTTATGTAATTCTACCCACCTAGCCTTATTTTGTTGTCTTGGCTGGAGGGATACTAGGTAAACATTAATTAGTAGTAAAGTACAGATTTGGAGCTTAATAACCAAAGAGACTGCAATATTAGTAACTGAGGTCAAATTAACATGAGCAGATTGGAGTTTGGTGGAAATCAAAACCCCAAGACTTCCTTTAGAATGACCTCCTCTAGCACTAGCTTCAGCTTTTAGTGAATAACCTGTGAACCCATCTAGCTCCAACTCCCCTCTCTTAGGACCTTATCAAACGTAGGCCACAAAGCGATAAGAAAGCGAAATAAGAATAAATCCAGGAATAAACCGAAAGAAATCCAGGAATAAACCACAATACATAAATGGCTATCAGACACAACTAGCATCATCGTGCAATTAACGAAAGCACGATGAAGCGCTCCCGGGAACCGTATTTGCTGTTCGCACACATGTGAGAAAATCCTGGACATAACCAAGCAATGATCCTCTGTGCATGCCCAATACAGCCGCGGCTGTCACTTGCCGTGGCTGTCACCCAAACCCCTTCCCAAGCCAGCTCGGAGGTCCTCCTTGGAGCGAAGGCCCTGCACAGAGTCCGCGCTCTGAGCAGAACGTCCTCGGAGAGCCGGCTCTCTGAGAAGGTCCTCCTTGGAGCACGGATGCCTGCGCTCCGAGGAGGTCCCCTCAGAGACCAGCCCTTTTAGCCCCAGCTTCGCTTTTCTATGGGCTGGTCCTCCGAGCGGTCCTCCGCTCGGAAGACCAGCCCATAAAGCAGCGAGGCCGGGGCTAAAAGGACGTCCTTTTATCCCCGGCCTCGCTGCTTTATGGGCTGGTCTTCCGAGTGGAGGACCGCTCAGAGGATCAGCCCATAGAAATGCGAAGCTGGGGCTAAAAGGGTGCCACCGCGGGCGTCCTTTTAGCCCCAGCCTCACAGCTTTATGGGCTGGTCTTCCGAGCGGAGGAGTCCTCCGCTCAGAGGACCAGCCCATAGAAAAGCGAAGTCGGGGCTAAAAGGGCTGGTCTCTGAGGGGACCTCCTCGGCGCGGACCCTGCGGGGAAATGCAGGCGGGGGCGGGGAAATGCTCCCCAATACATATTGGGGAAATGCTCCACAATACGTATTGCCTGTTCATATTCATATCGGACTTACGGCAAAAGCGAAATGATTCCCGTCGCGCACTTGTACTTCCTGAAGAAACCGAAATTCAAAAGATCTCGATTCTTTCCGGATTCTGTCGGGGATCTGTCGGGGTTCTGTGTGGTTCTGTGCGACGTCGTGTGAACACACAGAAAAATAATACATATTAGGTCGGGATTTCATTTGGATTCTGTCTGCTTTGGACCCTGTGTGATAAGGTCCTTAGAGTAACACTGTCAAATGTCTTGATAAAACTTTGAATAGAGGAATCCATAGCCTTTCCTCGCCAGCTTGCAACATCCCAAGAGAGGAATGTGAACCTGGAGGCCTGCTGTTGGGCTAGAGGTCAATTGTTCACTTTCCCTCCAACAGAAAAATTGGGGGGGGGGAGGGTGTTTGATCATATCCAGGACTTATATCCACCCGGCACTTGGACAGGGCCCCACTTCACAGTTTAGCACTGTCCTTCTCCCCAGATAACCCAACAGGGACCACTTCTTCCTCTTCAGGTTCAATCAACTACAACGATGGACTCCACCTTATATTGGACACCACTGGGAGCAGGGGATAGGTGCACAGCTGACCTTCTTAGTAGTTCTCTCAGAATAGCCGATTTCTGCCGAGTCCAGTTCTCTCATCTGTGACCAAATAAGTAGAGTAGTGACCTCTGGTTCTAAACTGGGGGTCTTAACATTGGCATCCTCTTTTGAAATAATTTAACAAAGGATTTAGTTCCACTGACACCTGATGTTGGATGATGGGCACCTTCTCACTTTGTAGCTATAGATCCATTTCAGAGACATCTGTTTCACCTTTGACTGGAACTCTTATGTGTTGCCAAGAAGAAGGAATAGATATTGTTGACTTTAGAGGAGGGGTCTTACCACTAGAGGAGACCTCAGATATAGGTTTATTCCATAAGGGATTTCATTCCTTTAATGTCAGGCAGTACAGAGTGTGTGTCTTCTTTTTCTGGACTCTAAGTCATCACTTTCCTTCATCCTAGACTTATTAATGTGCTGAGATGTTTCTGTATTTCCCATGGGACAATAAAATTTCTTATGGTTATTTGGTCCTCTTTTTCTTGCTGTTTAAATGGCTCTTTAAAAGACCAGTTCTATTGATTACGTCATTTTGTACTTCTCAAGGCAGAGCGTAGAAAGAATCCAACAGTTTCATTTCTTCTGGTTCTAAAGGTTCCACTAGTCTCTCTGTTGGCTGCCAAAAATCATCCTTTGATTGGACTATATTACATTGTTTTTTGTCTATGGGTGGTTGTTCCTTAGTAATATCAATATCTGTAGAGCCCAGATCAATTAAGTTGGTACTCTGGTTTTCTGTTGTTTGTGGATTTTCAGCATGATCTGATATACGAAGCACCAGTGACAAAGGTGGAGCACAGTTCTCAAAAACTCTTACCACAGGTACTTGGAATTTAGTCAGTGCATCTTTATATCCATATACCATTCCAGCTAAACTCCCTTTGGCAAGTATAACTACTGTCTGGGCATGGATACCATTGAAATATAAATACTCCACCAATATCAGATCAGCCAAGGTGAGAGCTCCTGTGGTAACAGATTCCAAAAAATGAAACAGGTGTAATTTGCGCTGAAATTGTGATAGAAATCCAGTTGATTTGGGGAAATTCAGCAGCACTAGCTTTTGTCTATTCAAAACTAGCATCCAATCATAATCTGCAATGCTTCTGTCCTGTATAGGTACAATTTCTGATTGAGCATGGGCCTGTGGTCTCTGAGTAACATATTTTGGTTCTTGGACAGATGTAATTTCAGGAGCTTGTGTAAGAGCCCTCTCTGCATTGTTTTAGTTTATTTTTTAAATATATAAATATTTAATTTAAAATTTTTTAAATGTTGTTAGCTACCCTATTGAGAGAAAGGTGGAATGAATAAAATAAATAATAATAAATAAAATCTAATCTTAGGTGCCTATAGAGTTGTCTGGTTTTTGGCTTGAAGTTCAGAAATGATAGAAAAGTAGAAGGCCATTTACTCCTGGTTGAGAAAAGCGGTAACTCTCACTGTGTTTTAAGGATATAAATCCTTGACTTTTTCATCTGTCCTGCTATGGGAGAAAATTAACATTCCTCCCCAGCATTCTCTCCATATTGAGATTTCCTAAGATGTTGCAAAGGAATTTTTCTATGGAGAAAATTACGTTTTTGTGTGCACAACACCCTGTTTTCTGTACAGAAAATAATTTTCCTACATAGGAAATTGTTTTCTGGAAAGGAAATCTGTTTTCTGCACACACAAATAATATGTGACACTTGGGGATGTTCAAATACTGGAAGAAAATTGCTAAGAATTCTTTCTGGTCTGTTATTCTTCCTGATGAGATTTCCTGGCTGGTGGGAAACTTTTTATTTTTTATTTTTTTTTACCTAGGAATAAATAATTGTGAAATTCTTTCCATCCTCAATGTGTTTCTGTCTGTGCAAAGTAAGAGAAGCTGAAGGACTTCTGGGAGCCATATTGGGGGCGGCAGGGGGGGGAGAAAAAACTGGGGGAAGGCCAAATCACTTACACCATAGATATTATGTACAAGTGATTGTCCTCTCCTACAGGTTGGCACATTTTCTGGCTATACAGGCTGAGTCTCCCTTATCCAAAATACCTGAGACCAGAAGTGTTTTGGATTTTGGATTTTCAAATTTTATTTATTTATTTATAGATTTAGGAATATTTGCATATACGTAATGCAACATATTGCATATACATAATGCAACTAAACGTGAAATTGATTTATGTTCTGCATACATGTTATTCACATAGCCTGAATATTCAATATTTTTAATAATTTTGTACATGAAACAAAGTTTGTATACACTGAACCATCAGAAAACAAATGTGTCACTATCTCAGCCACTCATGTGAACAATTTTGGATTTTGGAGTATTCCAGAGTTTGGAATTCAGGATAAGGGAGACTCAACCTGTATACCGTAAAGGTACCAGATCCCATCTGATCTTGGAAGCTAAGCAGGGTCAGCCCTGATTAGTACGTACTTGTATGGAGACCATCATGGAATATCACATGCTGTGTGCTATATTTTAGAAGAAGGAACTGGGAAAACCACCTCTGAGTATTTCTTGCCTAAGGAAATCCTGTGAAATTAATGAGGCCAACATAAATTGGCAGGTGACTTGAAGGCACATACACACACATACACATAAACATAGGTTAGGACTCTCCCACACCATAGTGGGAGGCAGGCAAATTATACATGTTGTTGGACCTCAGCTCCCACCATCCCTAAGCATTGCTTGTGAGGACCATGGTGATGGGAGTGACATTCCAACATCACCTGAAAGGACCCGTAGCTGCTGAGGAATAAGTTATGGCAAACATGGTTGGTGCCTCCTCTTTTCCTAACAGACACAATGGCTGCTGGCCTGTTATTATGAGGCTGTGAGGGGATGAGTTTCCATTGGGACTGGAGATCTCTCAGGAGCCTGGAGCTCTCATGAAAGGCCACCCCCAAAATTGGCCTTATATAGACCTGCCTTATGTGCTTTGGCCAGTCTTGCACCAGCAAAATCCTGTCATATATATCAAAAGTGGGGGAATGAATTTGGTGTTTGAATAAATGTTTTGAATGGTTGTGGATAAATACTTGAGCAAGCAGGGATCACCAGCATTGAGGCCATGCTATTGAAAACGCAGCTGCGCTGGGCAGGGCACATTTCTAGGATGGAGGACCATCGCCTCCCAAAAATAGTACTCTACAGTGAACTTGCCACGGGTCAGCGTAAGAGGGGCGCTCCAAAAAAGTGATACAAGGACTCCCTGAAACAACATCTCAGGCTCGGCCAAATTGATCACCAACAATGGTCCACCCTGGCCTCACATCGGGAGGCATGGAGACACACTATCCACAATGCTGCAGCCTTATTTGAGAAGTCACGCCAAACAAGTCTCGAAGAGAAACGACAATGCAGAAAGAATCACAACCCAGAAACATCACCCAAGGAGTTCTTCTGCTGTGCTTTCTGCATCCGGACTTGTTTATCTCAGATTGGCCTTTTTAGTCATCAGCGCGCTTGCAAAAAGTGTGGGATGAGTCCTTCCTGAATCTTTGTTTGCAAAGAAAAGCCAGAGGGATAAATAGGACATACCTTCCTGTTTTGCTTACAATTGAGTGAACATCTGTGGCTCTCACATGATCTTGAACTATAGCTCCCATAATCACTCACGACTGGCAAACATCTGGCTGCGTTGGATTGCAGATGTAGGCAAAAAACTTCTGGAGGGCCACAGCTGCCCACCCCAAGTTGAGAGCAATTCTCAGCTTTTGTGTATGTGTCTATGTGTAAACTCCCAGTGATATTAATAAAACAGGAAGACATGTCTTTTCTCACAGAATACTTCAAGATATTTTTATTTAAGCTTTTCCCATCTCTCCCCTAGAATTATGAGCCTTCTGAAGAAGGGTTTATAATCCCTTCTAGAACTCAACAGTCTGTGGGAGTGAAACTGTCCCATTTACCAGCATATTTTCTTTTTCATGAGAGCTTTTTTTATGAGTAAATGCACATATGCCTGGCAGTCATATGCCGCCAGCATTACCTCCCCCCTCCAGCCTTCCTTTTGCTAGCATAATTGACACCGCAAAATCACCCGCCTAGACCTGTTGCCCACTATCATGTACCTTGACAGTGACAACAGATTTTGAAGAAGAGAGGACTTGGGTAACAGCTGTCATCAAAATGGAGTTTTGTGCCAAGGGGACATCTCTATATTCCAGGGCAGAGTTTCTTTTTAAAAAGAAATTAGTTACAGTTATAACCCCCTCATACTTAGTTACAATTTTTATTAAAATCTTTGAAACCTAACTCTTTGCTTTCACGCATCTTAAAAGTCAGCACAACCACTATTTGAGTCCCTCCCCTTGCATCAGAATACTACAAGCCTGTAGCCTATGATATAATACATGTTCTCTTTTCTTCTGCCTCAATGAGGAATATTTTGTAGCTATGCTAAGCAGAGGGCAGTGAGCTTGGGAAATTGGATGTATGGTATAAGGCAAAATAATTACTGTGGATGTTTTAGTAGATCATGAAAAACTAGGGAATGTTTTTAAATAAATGGCTGTGCCACAACATTTTATTGTCCTGATGTGTAACCAGTACTCAAAATAAGAGGCTACCATCAGGACAAAATATGGAAAAAGAGTGGTTTCCAATTAGCAAGAGGGTCACCCTAATTGTATGCTGAAATATCATACATAAAGCTGGATTAGACTTGGAGGAAGGAGGTGTGAAAATTAGAAGAAGGAACATCAGTTGAAGATATGTAGATGATACCATAAAACTAGAAGAAAATAGCAAACATTTGAAATTACTATTGAAGAAAGGCAAGGAAGAAAGTGCACAGGCAGGTTTACAGGTGAACATTTAAAAAACAAAAATAATGACCACAGATGATTAATATGACTTTAAAGTTAGTGATGAAGGATCAAGACATTTAAATAGTTAAAGATTTTTTTAATATTTTGGCTCAGTAATTAATTATAATGGAGACTGCAGTCAAGGAATCAGAAGAAGGCTAGGACTTAGGGCAGTTATGAAGGAACTAAACAAGATCCTCAACTGCAGAGATGTATCATCAAATACTAAAGTCAGGATTGTCCAGACAACATATTTTCAGATTCTATATGTGGTTGTGAAATCTGGAAATTAAGAAAGCTGATAGGAAGTGAATTAACTCATTTGAAATGTGATGCTGCAGGAGAGTTCTATGGATGCTATGGTCTGCCAAAAGGACAAATAAATGGGTCTTGGAGAAAATCGAGCCTCAACTCTACCTGGAAGCCAGGATGACTAAACTGAGACTGATGTGCTTTGGACATATCATGAGAAGACATACCTCACTAGAAAAGACAATAATGCTTAACAATGTAGAAGACAATAAGAAAAGAGAAAGACTACATTACAGGTGGATAAACTCAATCAAGGAAGCCACAACCCTGAATTTGCAAGACTGGAATGGAGTTGTTGATAACAGGGTGTCCTGGAGGTCTCTCATTCATAGGGTCATAATAAGTCAAAGTTGACCTGATGGTAATTGACAATGACCATGCTTTAATGTGGTAAAAAGAAAACTTAGTGTTCAATAATTCAGAAAATCCCTTTAAGAACAGAAAAGGAGATCAGCCAGAGGAAATTATCTATATGTGGCTACAAGATCCCCTAAAATTAGACCTCCTGTGTGTGAGGAAGCTAGCAGCCATTACTGGGGATGGATTTTCCCATATGGCTGCTCCATCAGGAAGGGAGAAATGGTCTTATCATTTACGGAGGAAACAAACAAACAAACAAAACCCTAAGTATTGATCTCTAAGAAAAAAACTGAATAGAAAAATACTGAGTAGAAAAAAACACATGAGATTCTCTAGCTCCCTATTGCCTCTGTCCCCTTGATCACTCGATACAGACACTGATGCCCATTTATTTCTGACAGCCATTAATACCCACAACAGAGCATATGGCAGCTGCACAAGTCATGGCAAAAGCAGCCCTTGAGCCATGTACTCTGTCATGCTAAAATGAGAACCAGGACTACAAATTTTATGAGCCATGGCTTTTTTCCATGAAGAGAAAGACATTCATGCCTGTAAGAGGGGTGAAGAACATGCACTATTTTACCCAGAGCCCTTGCCAACATAATGAATAGTGAGGAATGATTGTCTGTTCTGACCATGTAGCAACCAAAATCTCTCCACTCTCACTCACCTTGTAAGCAGTGCAACTCCCTCCCCAAATTAGCCATTTCCATAATGTCAAAGAACTTGTCCAGCTATTGTCCTGTAGCTGGATGTGCTGTAAAGAAGACATCCTCTGCAGAGAGTTCACAAGGACCCCCAGAGGTCTCCACAGATGCCTATTGCAGCACATCCAGTTACGGGAATATAGCTGGATGCCTCCCTGGTCATTCTTCCTCTGATAATGGGTCCTCCCATTGTTTGGCCAGCACAGCTGAGGGAATAGCCTTCCCTCCAAATAACAAAGGGTTAATGATATGATGAGGTTAAGTTGTCAAGACCATGTGGCACCCTGGTCTGAAAAATGGCATGGATGTGGTCACTGTAAGGAACTGGAGCAATGATAACAGGGTTACTACAGTTCAAGTGGCAGGAGCATGAGTCAGCATTTGGAAAGCTGTGCATCATAGGAAGCCTGATGCAACATGCACAGTGGGTGAGACAAGCCAGGTATGATCATGGGAGGTCTGATGCAACAGGCACTGGGAATGAAACCAGTCAGGTTTCATTAGTGCATGGCTGTCACATGTTGCCAAGAAGACTGCCTATATATGGGAGAGACTTAGAATCTCCATTGTTGGTTACTTGTGGTTGGCGAAGCACTTTGTTGGTCTGTATAGCTGTGAGTATTCAAGACGGATGTCTGATACTCTGTGTATCTTTGTAAATATTTGCAACAAAGATTAAAGCCCTCATTGAGTGAAGCCTTGCTGTACAGCTATTCATTTGAGCAAGCTGAAAGCAGCATCTGCATGTGGGAGGATTTTTCCTGTGCTGTCTGGAGCAGAGTCTTCAAATAAGACCAGCTTCTGGGCATTCCTGCCTTTGTGCATCTACTCTGCATGTGTGTACGCTAGATCCTACCTGTCTCCATACCCCAACATAAGTTATGTTTTATTGGGGGTCAGCTTGAGAAGAGCATCAAAGATCACAGGGATGGTCAGTTGGGCAGAAGCGCAAACCTTCAAAATCCTTCTCAGCACAGGTTATAAAAGCCTCAAGTGACCACAAGGTGAGATAGTCTAACAAAGAACAAAGGGATTGTTTGGGACAGGATTCCTGTCCCACCTGGGGAAACTGGTTCAACCTGGACAAAACTGTCTAGGTTTCTTGTTATCCACATGAACATCAAGGGGTACCATGAGTAGCTAGGGAACTGTTTAGCCAGTTTGCTTTACAGCTTATGCTTATTTTGCTGATTATGGATGAAATGATGTAGACTAATCTATAACATGTAACTCTCTCTAAGTGTGTTTGAAAAGAAGATGACCCTTCATGTAAAGAGATATCCTTTTGCTAATGTAGATGTCTTGCTTAGAATAAAAACTTTCCTTTTAAAGTACTTCTTTCACACGCATTTTGCAGTTTTATCTCCTCACCAGGGTTGAGGATGGGAAGTCTCTACAACCTCACAGACAGAAAGTGCAGGTAAAATCCCTGCAATGTCCTATTGCATTGCTATGCATGGGGAATTCAAATCAATGGGTGGTGGCAGCTCATAGGTGCCCTCAAGGTATCCTACTCCTACTTAGGCAAAAACGGGAAGAAGGAACCCATGAGGCTACATCACACCTCCACTTTGACAACATGAAGATGGACATGTTGGGATGCCTGTGTTGCTCACAGGGTGTGTTTTTGGGGGGCCCAGGGAGTTAGTAACTGGAGACATAACTACAAAGATAAAGACATAATTATATAATACCTGCAGCTCTCCCAATGCAGGATCTCAGACTACATGTTCTCTCTCCCAGCTCCTTATAAATGAAACAACTAAAAATCTTCAGCAAAATAGTACCGTAATTACTTTCCAGCTACATTTTAATCTTCTAAACTGTGGTGGGAACAGGAGGACAGCCCATTGTCTCCATCTATCTACCCATCTGTCCATTCATCCAGGCATCCATCATTCTGCTGGTGTCTATGATGCCTAATGCTAAAAGAAACCCAGCTTTCCTTTTTTACTGGAGTGAAAGAATAAATAGGATTGCATACCCTACACATCCCTGACACACAGAAATAAAGTAGATGAACTTTAATTTGTGTCCTTCCTCAGTAGAGGAAGGACATATTTTACACATGGACATACATACATATAATAGATCCAATTATATGAGCAACATTCCTGAACTGTGGAAATTGCACAGCAGGTTCAAATGATCACAACTGTCAGGTTATCACTGAATATCAATCTGTCTGGGAACAGCCCAATGGATGGTGTATCCATATGGCTCAAACAGATTCTTGAGGTTCACAGTAATGGTAGGGAGAGTAAACAGTTGGCAAAGCCATTATTCAGAGACCCTAGAGCAAGGGGCAGCAACCTAAGGCCTGTGGGCCGCACTCAGCCCGCGGAGGCCTTTGGACCGGCCCCTGCCCAGTCCTGCCGCTGCCGCCACCACCTTTCGCAGCTGCGGGGATCCTCCAGGGCGCCATTTTGGATTCAAAAATGGCACCCGGAGTCTCACGCGACCATTCCCATCCTGCCCCGCAATGGGAAAGGTTGCACGAGACTCTGGGTGCCATTTTGGAATCCAAAATGGCACCCCAGAGGCCCCCCGTGGCTGCGCCGGGCCTCTCTGAGGCCCAGCACTGTCAAGGGAGCCCTCCTGGGAGGCCCCCGCGGCTGTGCTGGGCCTCTCCAAGGCCTGGCGCAGTCAAGGGAGCCCTCCTCGGGGACCCCCGAGGCCGCAAAAATGGCACCCTGCCATCATGCGCATGCACACGCGACACAAAAGGCACCATTTTGTTTCCCAAAATGGCGGTCCCCATGCGTGCACGCGTGCGCATGACGGTGGGAGTCGTGAGCATGTGCGTGCATGCGAGCACGCACGCACATGCGCGCTAGCCCCCAGCACCATTCCCCCCTTCCCAACCCCCTGGCAAAAAAGGTTGCCTACCCCTGCCCTAGAGTCACACAATTTAGCTGTGAAATTGCTTTTGGAATGGAAAACATGACATCCATGTGTCTCTTTGGACCAAGACTTCATCAAGAAAAATGCCAAACGTGGAGAGAGAATGAGGATGGGACTGTGGAAATGAAGACAAGAGAGGAAAATGGACTAAGAATGTGGGCACAATGTGTTTGCATTTTATTAGTGGTCCTAGAACAACTTTGGCATACTGCCCAACATTTCTAGCTTGTCCAGCAAATGAATAAATGATCAGAATAAGAACCTCATAGGAAGTGGCACAATATACATACATATGTGCACATATGCACGTATGGCACAGCTCCAAAGATGGGTCAAGTATTGAGTTCACAATGTGGAAGAAGGCTGTGTCACAAATGAAGCTGTCTAGAGAACCATAAATGTGTCTTCACTTGGGTATTAAGCTGTGTGTGTATATACATGTCATGGATTACCTGAACAAGCAAACAGTCTCAAGCAGCACGAGAGCAGGGTGTTTTTGTGTGTGTGTGTGTGTGTGTGTGAGAGAGAGAGAGAGAGAGAGAGAGAGAGAGAAAGAGAGAGACTATGGCCATGGAAATGAGGGATAGGCACCAAAACAGGAGAAGAGGGAGTTCTAGGAAGGATCACAAAGAATGGGCTTGAGAGTCACACAGTTCTTAAAGTGGTGCTGTAGAGAATGCATCTCTGCTGAGTCCCCTGATAAAATCGTTGCTGAAAGGACCCCAGGGCAGTTTTAAACTTCAAAATCAAAAGAATAGAAAGAGGTTGATGGCTCTGGGCTGGACTCAGGACGTTATCACACAGGGCCTAAAGCAGAAAGAATCCACACCCAATCCCGTCCTATTGCGGTTTTTTCCCCCGTGTGTTCACACGACGTCGCACAGAACCTCGTCCCAACCCCGTCCCAATGCGGCATCATCCCCATTCTTTTGAATGCCGGTTTCTTGGGGAATTACAATTGCGCAACCGGAATGATACCGCAATAATACTGCTTTCGCCGTATGTCTGATCACGAGATACGTATCGTGGAGCCCAGGCCCCGCTCAGGCTTTGGAAGGGGTGTGTGTGACAGCCGGCTGTCACACACACACACACACACACACCTTCCCAACCCAAGCCGGGAAAGAGAGTCCTTCTGCTCGGAGCGGCTCTCTTTCCTGGGTTGGGAAGGGGTGTGTGCGCGTGTGTGACAGCCAGCTGTCACACACACACACACACACACACACACACACACACCCCTTCCCAACCCAAGCCGGGAAAGAGAGCCGCTCTTTCCCGGCTTGGGTTGGAGCGGCTCTCTTTCCCGGCTTGGGAAGGGGTGTGTGTGCATGTGTGACAGCTGGCTGTCACACACACACACACACACACACACACACACACACACACACCTTCCCAACCCAAGCCAGGAAAGAGAGCCGCTCCAACCCAAGCCAGGAAAGAGAGTCCTTCTGCTCGGAGCGGCTCTCTTTCCCAGCTTGGGTTGGGAAGAGGTGTGTGTGCGTGTGACAGCCGGCTGTCACACACACACACACACACCCCTTCCCAACCCAAGCCAGGAAAGAGAGTCCTTCTGCTAGGAGCGGCTCTCTTTCCCGGCTTGGGTTGGGAAGGGGTGTGTGTGCGTGTGTGACAGCCGGCTGTCACACACACACACACACCTTCCCAAGCCTGGAAGCCTGGTTGCTTTCCTTGGGATGAGGTTGCTTTCCTTGGGACGACCTCATCCCAAGGAAAGCAACCAGGCTTCCAGGCTTGGAAAGGTGTGTGTGTGTGTGACAGCCGCGGCAAGTGACAGCCGCGGCTGTCCTGTTTCTGCACATGTGCAAGAACATCCTTGCTGGGTTCTGGAGGGGATCTTCTTACTTGTGTGTGAACGGCAGATACGGTCCCCAGGAGCGCATCTATCGCAGTATTGTTAATTGCGCAATGATGCTAGTTGCGTCTGATAGCCATTTCCGTCTTGTGGGGTCTATACCGGTATAGTTCTGGATTGATTCCATACTGCTTTCTTGCCACTTTGAGACCCGCGTGTGATAACGTCCTCAGGGTGAGAGCCATATAAAGGGTTGATAGCTTGATGGAAAAGGGGAGATGAAAGGGTTCATCAAAAATATTCTTGGACACATGACTGATTTAAAATGGACTGGTTGAGTGTCACAAAAAGCCATGTCTCTCAGAGAGACAGGTAGAGACCTAAAGAACAAAAAAGGTCCAATGTGTCTAGGCAGTGCTTTAAGATGCTGATCTGTCTTAGTGTTCTAATGTGACCAGTGCGAAGGAGTCCATAGATTATCTGTCTGGGGTAATAACTTGGTACTCACCAGAAAGGCAGCTGCATATATTTGGAGAACTGCCATCAGGGCAAATTGTCTTATTTTATTCAATATTTTCCCAGAAATATCTAATAATAATAATAATAATAAAATTTTATTTATACCCCGCCCCTCTGCAAAGCAATCGGGGTGGCTTACAACAATTTAAAATGCAACAGTTAAAACATTCCAGATTCCTACAACCCCCCCCACCCACAACCCACTCCCCTTAAAATAGAATTAAACTAATAAATTTTTAAAATCAAACACATAACTAAAATAGAATAACAACAGTGGCCAGTGTATGTAGCAATTTGGCCACACAAAGGAGGGACGAAGGGCAAAACAGATCCAAGTATATTATGTTGACCCTGCAAGGATGTTAATCTGGGAAGGCCTGCCGGAAGAGATCTGTCTTGACTGCTTTCTTAAAGGCCGTCAAAGATGTACTAAGACGGATCTGCTCCGGCAGGCCATTCCACAGTTTAGGGGCAGTAACGGAAAATGCCCTCTGGGAAGTCTGCCTGAACTTTACCCTTGGCTGATAAAGCAGATTCTTCCCCATTGAACGGAGGGCACGAGGGGTCCCTAAGATAGGATGGACCCAAGCCATGTAGGGCTTTATAGGTCAAAACCAACACCTTGTACTGCGCCCGGAAACTAATTGGCAGCCAGTGGAGGGATTTAAGCACAGGAGATATGTGCTCCCTCCTGGATGTTCCGGTGATTAATCTGGCTGCCATATTTTGCACTAACTGAAGTTTCTGGGTTAGGCACAAGGGTAGCCCCATGTAGAGTGCATTGCAGTAATCTAGACATGAGGTTACCAGCGCGTGCACCACAGTTTCCAGGTCTTTCCTGTCCAGGAATGGGCGCAGCTGGCGTATCAGCCGAAGCTGATAACAGGCACTCCTGACTGCCGCATTCACCTGATTAGTCATGTGAAGCGACGAGTCAAGGAGTAGCCCCAGACTGCGCACATGGTCCTTGGAGGAGAGTGTGACCCCATCCAGGACTGGGGGCTGTAATCCCGACCCCGGATTTGGACCTGAAACCGTGAGCACCTCCGTTTTGTCTGGATTCAACTTCAATTTGTTTTTCCTCATCCAATCCATTACCGCTCTAAGACAGTCATTGAGAGGAGAGGCGCCATCCGAAGTCTGAAACGATGATTTGGTCATGGAGAAGTAAATCTGGGTGTCATCAGCATACTGAAGACACCGCGCTCCATGCCTCCGAATGATCTCCCCCAGCGGCTTCATATAAATGTTAAATAACATCGGGGATAGGATGGTGCCCTGAGGGACGCCACAATTAAGCTCTATTTTAGAAGAGCAACTGTCCCCGAGCCTCACTCTCTGGGATCTGCCAGAGAGGAAGGAACGAAACCACTGCAAAGCAGTGCCTCCAATTCCTAACTCCCTCAGCCGATCCAAGAGAATGGCATGATCTATAGTATCAAAGGCCACTGAGAGGTCCAAGAGCACCAGCAGGGTCACACTACCCCTGTCGATGCTCAGGCGGAGGTCATCGGTCAGAGCAACCATGGCAGTCTCAGCCCCAAATCCTGTCCTAAAGCCAGTTTGAAATGGATCGAGATAATCGGTTTCATCCAAGATAGCTTGAAGTTGGGAGGCAACTGCCCTCTCGATTACCTTGCTTAAAAATGGCAGTAAGGAGACTGGTCTATAGTTGCCTCTGTCCAGGGGATCCAGGGAAGGCTTTTTTTAAGAGGGGCCTGACTGCCACCTCTTTTAAACAAGGAGGTATACTGCCCTCCCTGAGAGACGCGTTGATTGTGTCTCGGAGGAACACCCTCAGCGTGTCCCCACCCTGGACGACCAGCCATGATGGACAAGGATCGAGAGGGCAAGTTGTCTTCCTCATCCTTCCAAGCAACTTGTCCACGTCCTCGGTACTCACAAATTGAAATTGATCCAGTAAAGTGCCATCAACGGAGTTACTGGACACCCCGTCTACAGATTCTGCCAAAATACTGGTGTCCAAGTCGGCTCTTATCCGAGAGATTTTATCTGCAAAGTAGATATTAAATGCCTCACAGCAGGCTGTCGTCGGGTTAAGTAGAGGATTCGGCGCAGGAGGCATCCGCGTCAAATCCCCCACCACCCTAAACAGCTCTGCTGGGCGAGACTCTGCAGACGCGATACGTGCAGAACAGAAAAGTTTCTGCGCTGCACGTAAAGCCTCCCTATAGGAGTCAAGATGCTTCCTAAGGCAAGTTCTGTCGGATAAGAGATGAGTCTTTCGCCATTCGCACTCTAGTCGTTGTCCAACCCGCTTCATCCTTCTAAGCAATTCTGTATACCATGGTTTACGATTTGAAGCGGGTTGGAAAGGACGCTTGGGAGCGATTGTGTCGATAGCCTTGGTAAGGTTAGTATTCCATGTGTTAACCAAAGCTTCGACAGAATCGCCGGCATTACTCACCATTAAACCCTCTAAGGCTTTCTGGATACCAATTGGTTCCATTAGCCTTCGAGGGCGGACCATTCTAATAGGTTCACCACCCCCGGGAGGGCAAGCAATAGCCTTTAGTTCCACCCTGATCAGAAAATGATCCATCCATGACAATGCGGAGGTTTTTATGACCTCCGCCCACGGATGTTCCTGCTCCGTACTAAAGACCGCATCGAGGGTATGACCAGCACAATGTGTGGGCCCGTCGACCAATTGGGATAGGCCCATGTTTGTCATGGTTTCCATGAACTCCCGAGCCGCGCCAGTTACATCGTATAAACTGGTTTCGAGTGGAATGTTGAAGTCGCCCAGAACTAAAAGTCTGGGCGACTCCAACAGCAACTCAGAAACCAGGGCCGTCAGCTCGGTTAGGGAGTCTGTTAGGCAACGGGGTGGCCGGTATACCAACAGAATCCCCAAACTATCCCTGGTCTTCAGGCTAAGGTACATACACTCGTCCAGGGATAGTTTGGGGATTTTGCTAGTCTACCGACCACCCCGTTGTCTAGCAGACTCCCTGACCGAGCTGACGCAGCTGGTCTCTGAGCTGGTGTTGGAGACCCCCAGACTTTTAGTTTTGGGGGACTTCAACATTCCGCTCGAGACCAGTTTAACAGGTGCGGCTCGGGAGTTCATGGAGACCATGACAAACATGGGCCTATCCCAATTGGTCAACGGGCCCACACATTGTGCAGGTCATACACTTGATGCGGTCTTCTGTACCGAACAGGCATATCCGTGGGTGGAGGTGGTAAGCACCTCCGCATTGTCATGGACGGATCATTTTCTGGTCAAGACAGAACTCAGGGCCAATTCCTGCTCCTCCGGGGGTGGTGGACCCATTCGAATGGTCTGTCCTCGAAGGCTGATGGAGCCAATTGGATTCCAGAAAGCCTTAGAGGGTTTAATGGTTGGGAATGCCAGGGATCCTGTCGATGCTCTGGTAAATACCTGGAACACCGATCTCACCAGGGCTACCGACACGATCGCTCCCAAGCGCCCTTGCCATCCCGCTTCTAATCGGAGGCCTTGGTATACACCAGAGCTGAGGAGGATGAAGCGGTTTGGACAACGGCTAGAGCGCAGGTGGCGGAAGACTCGTCTCTTATCTGACAGAACTCGCCATAGGAACTTTCTTCGTTCCTATCGGGAGGCAATACGTGCAGTGAAGAGAGCTTTCTCCTCTGCACGTATTACGTCTGCAGAGTCCCGTCCAGCAGAGCTGTTTAGGGTGGTGAGGGAGATGACGCAGGTGTCCCCTGTGCCAAATCCCTTGCTTAACCCGACGACGGCCTGCTGTGACGCATTTAACAACTTCTTTGCAGACAAAATCTCTCAGATAAGAGCCGACTTAGATGCCACCATTGAAACAGAGTCGATAGGCGAGGCGTCCAGTGACTCCGCCGATGTAGTTCTACTGGATCAGTGGCAATCTGTGAGTACCGAGGACGTGGACAAGCTGCTTGGTAAGGTGAGGAAGACGACTTGCCCTCTCGACCCTTGCCCATCATGGCTGGCTGTCCAGGGGGGGGATGCATTGATGAGATTCCTCACGGATATCGTCAATGCATCCTTCAGGGAAGGACATGTTCCATCGTGTTTAAAGGAAGCGGCGGTTAGGCCGCTCCTAAAAAAGCCTTCCCTGGACCCCCTGGATATGAAGAACTACAGGCCTGTTTCATTGCTGCCATTTTTGGGCAAGGTGATCGAGAGGGCGGTTGCTCTTCAGCTCCAGGCAGTCTTGGATGAAGCCGATTATCTAGACCCATTTCAAACCGGCTTTAGGACAGGCTTTGGGGTTGAGACTGCCATGGTTGCCTTGACCGACAATCTGCGTCTGAGCATCGACAGGGGTAGTGTGACCCTGTTGGTGCTCCTAGACCTCTCAGCGGCTTTCAATACTATAGATCACGGCATCCTCTTGGACCACCTGAGGGGGTTAGGTATTGGGGGCACTGCTTTGCAGTGGTTCCAGTCCTTCCTCTCGGGTCGGTCCCAGAGGGTGCTGCTTGGGGACTGTAGCTCCAGTAAGAGGGACATCACTTGTGGGGTTCCTCAGGGGGCTATTTTGTCCCCGATGTTATTTAACATCTATATGAAGCCGCTGGGTGAGATAATACGGAGTTATGGTGCTGGGTGTTATCAGTACACTGATGACACCCAAATCTATTTCTCCGTGTCTCGTTCGTCGGCCTCGAATTCCAATGGCATCTCTTCTCTCAATGAATGTCTTCAGACGGTAATGGGCTGGATGAGGAAAAACAGATTGAAACTGAATCCAGACAAGACGGAGGTGCTCACGGTAGCGGCCCCGAAACCAAGAATTGGGTTGCAACCTCCAGTCCTGGATGGGGTCACACTCTCCTCCAGTGACTGTGTTCGCAGTCTGGGGGTACTCCTTGACTCGTCGCTCCTGATGACAAATCAGGTAAATGCGACGGTCAGGAGTGCCTGCTATCAGCTTCGGCTGATACGCCAGCTGCGCCCTTTTCTGGAAGTAAGGGATCTCGAAACTGTTGTGCACACACTGGTAACCTCACGCCTGGACTTCTGTAATGCGCTCTACTTGGGGCTACCCTTGTGCTTGGTTCGGAAGCTTCAGTTGGTACAAAATATGGCAACCAGGCTTGTTTCTGGTACATCTAGGAGGGACCACATTACTCCGGTTCTGAGGTCCCTCCACTGGCTGCCTATCAGCTTCCGGGCCCAGTACAAGGTGTTGGTTATTACCTTTAAAGCCCTAAATGGCTTGGGTCCAAGCTATATCAGGGACCGCCTCCTCCCGTACAATCCTCCCCGCGCTGTCCAGTCCTCTGGGAGGAACTTACTGCAGCCTTTAAAATCTAGGCTTGCAGCGACCTCCCAGAGGGCGTTCTCTGCTGTCGCCCCCAAACTCTGGAACGACCTGCCGGATGAGATCCGTCAGTTGACATCATTAGACAGCTTTAAAAAAGCTGTCAAGACGGATCTCTTCCGGCAGGCCTTTCCAGATTAACCATCCCGGCCCAGGCTTCCTGATCCCCTCATTCCTCCCGTGGCCCCATCTTTAGTGATGGTTGAGGATCTCCAGAGGGACATCAGGGTTTTTAGGTGGTTTTAATTATGGTTTTATGTTCTTATATTGTGCTTTTAATTTGTTATATTGTTTAATACTTTCTTAAGGGGGGAGGGATTATAATGTTTAATGTTATATTTTAATCTTGTCATATTTTATTGTTGTCAACTGCCCGGATTGGTTCACCACAGGGCGGTATACAAATAAATATTATTATTATTATTATTATCATTTTCCGGATAGGCTTTCTGAACAGGGTCAAGGTGTTCTTATGGACCAAGGCTATGCCGCCCCCCCCGCCCACTTTCTCTCACCTGCTCACAAACTGAGTACCCAGCTGGGAGAGCCTGCGCCCATGTTGCAGAGCTGGCACCCCCCAGCCAAGTCTCCGTAAAACAAGCCAGGTCGGCCCTCTCATCCACTAACAGATCGTGGATAATATGGGTCTTATTCTTGAACGACCTGGCATTGCAAAGGAGCAAGTTGAGAGTCAGTGGAATGGTGAGTTTGCTCTCCAACTTATCATGGGAAACAGAATCAACTGAAGGAGGGATAGATAATAGGCATCGATCCCTTCTATGTGCTAGCCCCACTGCTAATTTCCAGGATATGCTTATTACCATCAGTCTTCAAGTCTCTTGTTCTTGCTATCTTTTCTGCTAGAAATCAGACATTTTAACCTGGGTGGTTGGCAGATGCCATTGACAAAGATGTAAGATACAAACCATGCATGTGAACAAAGCCATTATATCTGAGTCACTCTGAAAGAGGAATTGTAACTGATGAGATTTCATCTTCTTACCTTTTTGCATGCACAATTATTATTAAAAGCACAGGACCATGTCCAGTAAAAACAGCTAGACGCTACAAAGATGTTCTGTAGTGTAGGTGAAAGCTCGAATTTAATGGATTAGTCTCAAATGGAGTAGACTCATTGAATCAGCTGTTGAGCGTTGCGCCACCATGCAAGTAAAATCAAATGATTCAATGACTCCACTCTAGTCAGAACTCACAATAGGATTTAGCCACAAATTTGAGGTATTTGGCCATTAGATTGTGTTTGCTTGGATGGCATGTCAGAGATGCTTGGATCGCATGCCTCTGGCTTGCTCTTTGCTCTCAATAAATATAACTTGAAGTTATATTTCTAAACTAAAAACATTTGATGAAGAACATCTGTTTTTAAAATTTGTAAAAGGCAACAGCTTCCAGTTGTGTGATCTCTGGGCATTTGGTGGTGCAAGTCCTCATTTATTCTCCACCATCCCACTGTGCCTTGCCAGTTCTTTCTGCTTGAAGGCATTCCTGCTGTTTTCACTGCTTGTGGGATCTGATCATGAAAAGAACTGGTAAAATCCTACAGTACAATGTGCTGTGTGAGATTCTGACTCTTATGGAAGGCAGAATTAATAGGAGCTGTCATACCAAGTCAAGCCAGTGGTCAATATTAGCAAGTACTCTCTACTCTGATTTGAAGGAACATTCAGGGCTGTGAGGCAAAGGCCTTCTCAGGGCCAAACTAGATGTAGCACTAAATGTGTCACTTAGAATTACATCAGATCTATAGTAGGCCAAGAAGAGAGACTTCCATTAGGATTTCAGAAACACTCCCATACCCACACACCAATCTTCTATTAGCCCCAGGTTGGAAGCCTGCTGTAGCAACCAAAGGAGGGTTTCCACCCAAGATTAACAGCAGTATTGGACAGGGACAATTTTCTTTGCTAAAAATGCAGGGGATATGAATGATTTGAACACTCCCTCCCTCTGTACTGGAGTCCTGATGGATAGCCTTCCCCACTCTCCACCATGCTGGTGATGGTGGTGATGATAGTAATGGTTATAATTCCTCTTCACCACTAGTACTAAGAACAAACTAAGGCCACAGTAGCCAAATCATTATTTAAAACAGATCTGAGAGATGGGGAGGGGAGGGAGGGATTTAACTGATGTGATTCCAAGTGACATGCTTAGTTCCACATCTTGTTTGGTCCCCAGGCCAACTGGCTAGACTTCTGTAATTAGACATGTCGAGAAAATGAACTTGGGACCTTTACTCATGTGACTTTCTACCACTGAACCTGGACTCATCAGAGGATTGGCCTGCATGGAGGTCAGGTACATTTAGAGCCAGGAGGAATATGATACTGCCTTTCATAAGCTAGCAAGTTCATCAAATAACAGAGTCCTTAGACTGAGACTGCATTCATTTAACTCCCCTTAGGGATTGATAATGGGAGTAGCACACATTTTGTTGTTGTTGTTGCTGCTGCTGCTGCTGCTGCTGCTGCTGCTGCTGCTGCTGTTAATTCCTGTGGAATACTGCTGTCTTTATGCACCACCAGCAATGTGAAAGAGGAATATGCAAAACCTGAGATGTGATCCCTGTCTTCTATTAGGGATAGGGTGTCAGCTCCTTCTTCTAATTCTCAGATTTACTAACTCTTTGCTTAGGATTTCATGCAGCGCTTTCCCCAAAGCACAACTTCAAGATACATTTTAATATTTAATACTTCAATAAAATTGTGATTACAAATACCCCAATTCAGATTTAAAGTAGAAAGCATTAATTTCCTGTAGTTTAATTATTCAGCAGATCTTGCTGTGTAGGAGAAAAGATTTCATCTGATGCCTTAGCACTGGAATGATTTTCCTGAATGATTTTGGGGGAGATGAAGGTGCTGGCCCTCTCCTAAGGCTTGAATGCTTCCCCTATGCCCCCAGAGTTCAGCCGCCACCACCCCTTGTAGCCCCCAAGCCTCTCACATTCACTTTCATATTTTCAGCAGAGGCAAACTAGGCAACCATCATCATCAAAAACTGGTCACCACTCAAAACTTCAGATTTGGATTTTCTTATCAACAATGACATCATCATATATATGTTCTACTGGAATACCCACCCACACACACACACATACACACACACACACACACATACCTTCATCTTCAAACATGTCAACTTAAAATAATATATTTTAAAATACCATCAGCTATTGACAAAGCAAGCCTAAATGGAACAAACTTTTCTACTAACTTTTGCATCTCGATTGTCTCAAGGCCCTGATGACAGAACAAAAAGTGCCCATGTTATTTGATGAAAAACTTCAAAGTTCTCATTTAAAGTTAATGTTGTTATTGTTCTTAATAATTCTGACTTCAGCCAGACACTTAGGGAATAATATCTGGTCTGAGATTAACAGAGATAGGAAAGTTAATAGAGAAGATTTAATCCACACAGTTAATCTTTAATAAATTTAAAAAAATCTAATTCATGTTGGAGGGGAATCAACTATTAAATTTGCATTCAATTGCTATTTAAATTAACTAATAACTTTACCCGAAGGAAGCTGAAAAGGTAATCTATGGCCTGAAACAGATGGGCCAAACAGAGCAGCTTCCAGCCACTTCGAGGGTGTGGTGTTTATATGACACATATTCCTGATGTGGCTGAAAGCTGCTCTGCGACTGGCTAAGGTGGCCTGAAGCTACCAGCAAAAGGAGTGGATTTAATCTTCTCCTGTCGGAGGCCCTTTTGGGATAGTGGCAGCAGCCCACTTTCCAAGCAGACCATCCGGTCACCACGGTCCTGGGCCGATTGGGGGTGGAGCAGCCTTTGGCTTCTCCTTTTGGCCCATCTGCTTTGCCCCTATTATTTTATTCCTACCCCACCCTCCACTTGTTCTTGTTTTGAGTTTTGGAGAAAAGGAAACAGTTGTATGCATTTTTAAAAATCCAATTTCTCATCCATCCCACCAGAAACCTTTCTCCTGCCTTCTGTCTTTCTCCCATATAAACTCAGGTCCTTAACATCCACCCTGCCATAAGCTTACTGATTTCCAATGGCTCCCATTAAAATCCTCTGAAATAAGAAGCTCAAAATTTAGCTTTATAGAACACGTGAGGATGTGGTGTACAACAAAGGACAAAAGTGATGCAAAGACATTCATTTCCTTACAGGTCCCCCTTATTACTTGTTGGTTTAAAAAATGTTAACCTTGTAATAAAGAAATTACCATATTCAAATAATGAACTAAAACAATTGGTTTGCCTCTTGTGACCTGTAATTTTGCAACCCTGAGAGACTAACAAAAAGCAAGAAATAGTTTAGCAAAAATAAAAAGAAAAGGCTTTGGATAAAGATAAAGCTGGAAAATATAAAATTCATTAGCTCTATAGAGCTGTCTCTCATTTAACTAATAAATGAGTTAATTAATAACGTAAGTCTAGAATTAACCTAATATTAAAATTCCAACTTACAGTTTAAAAATAAATTTAATTAAGTCACCCCACTGTGTTAGAAAATTTCCAGTTTAGCTGATAACTGGATTGATTTTATCTGATTAGTTCTTATCTCTGGGGGTTAGCCAAAAATGGTTCAAACAATATTAGGAATACCACTTACTAAGAACTAGTTTAATAAATGGGTAATGGACAAGACATAAAAGGATCACTAAGGTATTTCAAAAGCCTTGGGAAAATGCTCAGTTGATTGGGGTTCTTGTTTTATTTTAACTAGCCTCATTTGTAATGGAAATGAAATTATCATACTATTAACATGTCGTTTTTCCATTTTTGATTAGCTGTTTTGGACAGTCTCCTTCAGGCTTCATCTTGAGTTTTTAATGTTAGGCCCTGAGGACTTCTCAGGGATGTGGAATTATTGATGGCAAACCCAGAGT
This sequence comes from Phrynosoma blainvillii, assembly GCA_026167975.1. Classification (NCBI taxonomy): domain Eukaryota; kingdom Metazoa; phylum Chordata; class Lepidosauria; order Squamata; family Phrynosomatidae; genus Phrynosoma; species Phrynosoma blainvillii. The sequence continues at coordinate 240,026,001 of JANUYF010000002.1, forward strand.
CTTCACTGCTTCCTTACCAACAGTGGAGTTTTCTCAGAAGGAAGACGATAGAAGATTTGCTGTGCTTCATTCTATGCACACTGATGACACCCAATACTCTCTCTCCTTTTCATCCAGTTCTAAGGAAACTGTCTTGGCAATGGACTGGATGAGGGCGAATAAACTGAAACTTAAACCAGAAAAGACAAAGGGGCTTATTGCATGCTCTTTAAAGCGACTTATCCCAGTTGCATTTTATTTTGAAGCTGGATCTTATTGCACACGCTGGGGGCCGGGCAAGCGCAAGCTGGCTGCATCCCGGACCCCAGCTGGACTTATCTGACATCTTTTCAAAAATGTCAGACTCCTGTTTTTGAAAAGATGCCAGATAAGCATGGGTGGGGTCTGGGATGCAGGCGAGTTGCACTCACACAGCCCCTGGTGCGTGCAATATAATAATAATTATTATTATTATTATTATCCCGCCTTTAACAGAGCTATCAAAGCAGCTTACATCTAAAATCCATTGCAAAACCCCAACAATACAACAAACATTAACCCCCCTTAAAAATATATTAAATACAAATCAGCATTAAAATCTAAATTAAAACAATAAATAAAACTATAAACACAAATCAAATTTTAGCACTGTAGAGAACAATAGGCACTCTGGGCAGGCAGAAATAAAATAATAATAACAACAACAACAACAACAACAACAACACTGTCTGACAAAGGGGACCAGGTCAAAGGTGATGTTATTCTGGATAAGCCTGCTGGAAGAGATCCATCTTGATGGCTTTTTTAAAGCCATCTAGGTTAGTTATCTGGTGGATCTCTTCTGGCAAGGCATTCCAGAGTCTAGGAGCCGTGGCAGAGAATGTCCTCTGGGAGGTTGCTGCCAGTCTAGTTTTTATTGGTCAGAGCAGCTTCCTCCCAGAGGACATAAGGGCACGGGGGTGGATTATATGGAAGTAGGCGATCCTCTAAGTAAGTTCAGCTTCAAAATTAAATGCTACTGGGATATGTTGCTTTAAACAGTATGTGATAAGCCCCAAAGGTGCTCCTGGTCAGTTGAAAGACAGACCAGGGAATAGGGATTCAGCCTATATTGGGTGAAGTTACACTCCACCTGAAATCTTAGGTTCTCAGGTTTGGAAACTTGGATGCCCAAGTTTCAGTGGTTGCCAGAAGTGCATTTGCTCAGCTAAAACTGATGCACCAGTTATGCACATTCCTTGAGACCTCAGATCTGCCTACAGTGACACATGACTTAATTACATTCCCTCTGGATCACTGCAATGCATTTCATGTAGGGCTGCCATTAGAAATTGGAAACTTCAACAAATCCAAAATGCTGTGGCCACGTTGCTGACTGAGGTGAGTTATGGGGATCATTTACCCCGCTAGCTGAAACAATTCCACTGTCTGCCAATACATTTTCAGGAAATTCAAAGTGCTGGTTATTAAAGCCCTACATGGCTTGGGTCCAGTCTGTCTAAAAAATGGATCTCCCACCTGAGCCTACCCATGTTATAAAATCTGCAGGGGAAGGCTTGCTCTTGATCCCACCACCATCCCTGGCACATCTGGTGAGGACATAGGGGAGAACCTTCTCAGTGGTTGCTAAAATTTATAGAACTCCCTTCCCTGGGAGGTCACATTGGCCCCCTCCCTATTGTACTTCCACCAGCAGGTAAAGACTTTTTTTATTTAAGGAAGCTTTTGGTTTTCAGGAAAGGGCAGTGCGATAAACTCCTAAAGTTCCAAGGTTTCATTCAACTGAAGAGGATGATCAGCTAATATGTTCTCAGTCTTCTGGTGAACTTTGGATAGTTTAAAAGAAGGTAATATGGCCATAGCATCGGAACATATTTGTTCCCTCCTATTGAGTATTCCTTGTAAAAAACAAACAAACAACCCCCTGTTAAATTCTTGGGGTCACCATAAATACACAGAGTACATTTATATTCTTATGCTTCATTTATCTTCCATAAATTTGTCCTCCATCTTAACTCCATACAATTTCTGATGAAATTAAAACATGGGAAGCAGGCATATCTTTTTTAAGCCAGTTAAGATTACTACAGAATTATATTATTTTTTGCGGCGGGGGGGGGGGGGGGGGGGACGGGACAAATTCTTACTCCATAATTTATTTCTTGCACCCAGGTATGTAAACATCTCTTGACATCTATATATCACATTGTTATTGTTTATACCATATAAAATATTTATGGCCCATTAATCATTAAAGGGCCACATTTCAAGTACACCTTTGACCTTGGGTAATAAAATTAATAGCATTTTACAATCCAGCACTGTTCTGACCATGTTTAGTACCAAACATTAGGTTTTACAGCTCCTCATTGCCCCAATAACCCTTGTCCTTGAGCAGGGACATTAACTCAACATTATTTCTTAGTCATTATCCAGAACACCTTGACAATAAGTTCTTGACATTAATCAGAATTCATTGTGGATCTCCTTTGTATCTTCACAAATCTTTTTAATACTGCTTCTAGACCATGTAATGATCTGCCAGAGAATATTCATCAGGTGGATACACTCTGTTTTAAAAAGCAGTAAAGACCAGTCTCTTCTGGCAGGTCTCTCCAGATGATTTTTAAATTATGAATTTTAAAGTATGCATGGATTGTTTAAATATGCATTAGTTTTATATGCTCTTTTAATTGCTAGGTGTCTAGTTGTTGTTCCCCCCCGTTGATCTGTAGAGAGAGGCAAATAAGAAATAAAGATCAGAATCTTGCTGGGGAGTTACAAATGCATAACTATTGTTTGTAGTTTGGCTATGCAGTGACTGCTGTCCTGACACACACACATCCATCCCCACTTACCGGGAAGCAGTCACTGAGTTCGATGGAGGTCTATTTCCCTGTCACTAGAGAAGAGGTTGAATGACATCCCCACCACCACCATAAGCCTCTCTGCTGTGCCAGATATAAGCAGGGTTCCTGTCATAATTGCCCCTCACACCAGAGTTCATTTGTATGAGGGACTGGGTTGGAACATTATTCAGCTGCTTTCTGAGCAATGGGAATGGACTCTGATTTATCCCAGTGACTGATTCCAAGTCAGTGGAGACTCCTAAATGGGCCTAAATACCCCACAAGCATCAATCCCATCTGATCTTGGAAGCTGAGCAGAGTCATTCCTGGTGAGTGCTTGGATAGGAGACTGCCACTGAATACCAGGTGCTGTAGACTATAGTTTAGAGCAGGGGTTGGCATGTTTTTCTTACCTGGGGCTGATCCGCTGGCCTCCAGGTCTTCCGCAGGCTGGGGGGGGGGGAAATGGTGGTGCATATGCTCACGCGCGTGCGCACGGCCCCCACCAACCCATGATGACGGCGACGACCCCCGCCGCTGCTGTGCACGCTGCCACCACGCCACCACTGCGCGCTTCGTAGCCGCCATTTTGGAAAACAAAATGGTAGCTGCGACTCGTTTGTGCATGCGCAGTACTCCTGTGCATGCACAAATGAGTCACGGCCGCCATTTTGGAAAACAAAATGGCGGCTGCGGCGTGTGCGGTGGCGGCAAAGCGGCAGCACACATGGCGGCGGCAGCGGGGGTTGGTGGGGGTCGGTGGCGGTGCCGGCAGGGGCCGGTGGGGGCAAGTCCAAAGGCCTCGGGGGGCTGGACCTAGCCCACAGGCCATAGGTTGCCAACCCCTGTTTTAGAGAAATAGTTCTGGTAAAAGAGATTCAAATACAATTCATTTGAACCTATTTTTGAAGAGCATTCAGCACTTTGGACAGCTGCTTTAAAACCCAGAGTGGATTCACTACTCGAGGGACATGGGGGCCAGCTCAGAACAAAAGTGGTTGCAACTGAAAACACCAGGGAAGCTGCCCCATTTTGCTCCAAGGGACACATACAAAAGCAGAGGAAGGAGAGGAGGAGGGAGAAGAAGAGAAAGGTGGTCTGTTCACATTGGCTGGCTACAATAAGAACCTTACCAGGTTCTTATTGTAATAATCTAAAGTATTATACTCCCTTATCTTGCAGATGGTGGGGGGAGTTGGGATAGAGGTTGAGAGAGAGTGACTTTCCTGTCTGTGGCTGAGGCAACATTTGGATTGTGCACTTCCTGATTCATAGCTCAGTATCTTACCTACCATCCATCTTTAGGTTATTTCCTACTGAAACTGATGAGATTTTGCTGTGACTGGTACAGCAATCCTAAGCATGCATACTAAGAAGTGGTAGGTTTGAAGTACATGGACTATTACATGAATTTCACTTCAAAGGCATAGTCATATTAGTCTGGATCAGTATGGAAAGGGAATTTGTAGAACCTCTGAGACTGAGAGAAATAAAAATGTTGGTAGCATAGTTTTTGTAGACTAAACTAGACTTGGTCTGTGAATCCTTATGCTACCAACTTCTTTCTCATGGACTTCACTGTGAGACTAACTTTATTAATATCATGCCTAGTATGACGCTACAACTAGCTGCACAAGGCAGCAATCCCATGCAGACCTGATGACTACTGCCAGGAAAGACATCCAAGTATGCATGTATATGATCAGGTTGCACATACTTCAACAAGCATTGTCAGCTCAGGAGCAAAAAGAGTTTGCATTTTCTATATTCTAGAAAGAAAAGTGGAAGCTGCATTAAGAGAAACTGGGAAAAAATAAATGATCAGGAACAGATGATATTCCAACTGAACTGCTACAGCTCACACATACAGAAGCCACTCTAGTGTTAACTGAAATATGCCAACAAATAAGGAAAACAAAACGGTGCTCAGCAGACTGGAAATGCTCAATATACATCCCCATCCACAAAAAAGGAGACAGAAAAGACTGCAGCAACAATAGGATGATAGCATTAATTTCCCATGCAAGCAAAATTCTGCTTAAAAATTGTGCAACGTAGACTCCAATCAAATGTGGAGAGAGAAATCCCAGAGCAGGGTTCAGGAAAGGTGGAGCACTAGGGACCACATAGCAAACACACAATGGCTAATGAAGTACACCAAGGAATTCCAAAAGAAAATCAGTATGTGCTTTATAGACTATAGCAAAGCCTTTGACTACATTGATAACAAAAAGGTATGTCACAATCTCAAAGACATGGGAGTCCCATTACATTTGATAGTTCTGATTAAGACAAGAGGCCACTGGCAGAATAAAACATGGAGCAACAGGATGGTTTCCAACTGGCAAAAGAGTCAGGCAAGGCTGCATTGTATCACCCTACCTGTTCAACTTGTACACAGAAAATATCATACAAAGAGCAGAAGAAGGAGTGAAGACAGGAGGAAGGAACCTCAAAAATCTAAGTTATGCAGATGACACCATACTACTGGGAGAAAACATCATACACTAGGAGCAATTGCTAAGGAAGGTCAAGGAAAAAAGTGTAAAGGCAGGGTTGCTTATGATTCTATGATTCTATGCTATAAAAATAAAGACTATGCAGGACTTACATAAATTCAATCTAAACAATAGGGAAATTGAAAAAAGATTTCTTGTACCTTGGATCAAACATTGATCAGAATGGAGACTGCAGTTAAGAGATAAGAAGACTAGGAAATGAGAGGGACAGCCAAGAAAGAGTTAGACAAGTTCTTCAAGAGCAAAGATATAAAACTGAGCACTAAAGGTAGAATCATCCAAGCCATGGTATTCCCCATCACTATGTATGGATGTGAGAGCTGGAAAGTGAAGACAGTGGATAGAAAGAAAATCAATTTATTTGAGAAGTGGGGCTGGAGAACAGAACTGAGGATAGTGTGAATAGCCAAAAAACAAATAAACACATGGGTCCTTGAACAAATCAAACCTGAAATACCCCTAGAAGCCAAGATGATTAAATTGAGACTGTCATATTTTGGCCACATCATGAGAAGACATGACTCATTAGAAAAGGCAATAATGCTAGGAAAAGTTGAGGACAGTAGAAAGAGAGGAAGGCCACACACCAGATTGCTAGACTCAATCAGGGAGGTCATAGGTATCAATCTACAAGACTTAAGCACAGCAGTGGAAGACAGGGGGTCTTGGAGATGTCTCATCCACGGGTTGAGGCTGACTCAAGGGCAGTTAACAACAATATCTGCATGCCACCTTACTGGCATTGATCCAACTGTTTTGATGTATATTGCAAAGGATTCTGGGACCCACTCTAGGGATATGACCCACACAGTTTACCTGTTTTGAAATAACAAAAATTGATTTCCTCTTCTTAAAAAAAACAAGCAAACAAGCAAAGATAACTCTGAACGTATTCCAGCCATTGTGTTTGGTCTGGAGACACCAGAGTCTCTCTCTTTCTCTCTTAGATTTAAAAAACAACAGAAAGAGTAGCTAAAGGAAAAACACATAAGTGTCCTTCTTTTATGACTGGCTGCATCGAGATCTCTCTGGTTTATCTAGAAGAATATAAAATGTGGAGGCTTCCTGTGCTCTCACACACACATACCTAGCAGCAGCAGCAGCAGCAGCAGCAGCAGCAGCAGCAGCAGCAGAAACCTCATAAATTGTGCTGCTGTCTGGAAGGGAAAGAAGCGAAGGAGGCTGCTCCATGATGACCCAACTGAGAAGCCATCAATTTTTTCATGAAAGAATCAATTTTTATACGCTTGTAGCTGCGGGGATTACTACTGACCTTGGGAAATCATAAATAGAAAGGCTGCATTGGCAAACTGTTCCTTTACTGTTCCATTTCCTTTTTCTGTATCCCAGTTCTTGATTTTACTTTACAATAACGTGCCTGGGTTTGAAACACACCAAGGGTACTGTAGCATTTTAAAGATGATGGCACGATAAATATGCTAGGCTTTAAATATGCTGCATTATGGGGTGAGCTCCTGTCACTAGTCCCAGCTTCTGCCAACCTAGCAGTTCAAAAACATGCAAATGCGAGCAGATAATAGGTACCACTTCTCAGCGGGAAGGTAAACAATGTTCTGTGCAAACATGCTGGCCACATGATCACAGAGTAGTCTCTGACAACACTGGCTCTTTGGCTTAGTAACGGAGATGAGCACCACCCCCTACGGACACATCTTGACAACCTTGTCAATGGGGAATACCTTTACCTTTTACCTTTAAGATGCTACAGTATTCCCATTGTGTGCTTCCTCTTTCTTAGTGTCTTATAAGTTCCTCTAATTTAAAGGGGTGGCACTTTATAGAGGGAAAATGGATGGAATTGTATATTATAGATGGATAAAAAACCCTGATAATGGGTAAGAGCAAAGTCCTATCTAGCTCAGCATTTTTTCCCCAAGAATGGTCAAGATGCCCTTTTGGAAACCCAGAGAGAGCACATGAATGCAGGTGCATCCTCCCAGGCCTTGTCAATTTCTCTTGTGTACATTCACAGTTAGGATGATGCAAATTGATTTGCTTCATTTTACCTTCACAACAGTCCTGCAAGCTAGGTTAGGATGAGAGACACGGTTACAAACCCATGGTCACCCATTAAACCTGATCTTTCAAGCTGAGAGTAAGCATTTTGAATTAGGGTACCCTGCTTGAAAAACAACCATGACATTATAAGATAAGCATCTAGGAAGAAGCTCTGTTCAGCTTGTGTTCATTAATAAATTGATTTGGTCCTGTTTCCAGATTGAAAAATAAAATAAAATAAAATGATCACACTAATTCCTACCTGACTACATATTTTCTCAAAATACCTCTTTATAAAAATATTTAAACTTCAAGTACCAGTTGCCATTTTATACTAACATGCACATTGAAAATGAATTCTTGTACAACTTTTTTGTACTACACTTCACAATTCAGACAAATGGGAAATCTGAAGGAAGCTATGTTACAGTTTATGCATTCATCTGGGGGTATGATTGAGAAGGAAATTCACAGAGGTGGAATTTCTCAGGCATCCCTGCTATATAATGTAATGGATGTTAACTTTATTCACACAGAGATATGTTCTCTTCACTCCACCTCACCTTGACAGATGCAGCCAGATGTGGTCGCTCAGAAATCTTACCCTTAATCAAGAGGCTGGGTAGCCACAGTAGCATCCTTGAGCCCAGAAATGGTCTCCTAGAGTATGTTCCATCCCTTCCATTGATACAGAGGAGCACTGTTATTTTGTGATGAATCCAGCATAGGAAACTGATTTCAGCCTCTCAGAGTGCATCTACACTGTAGAAATAATACAGTTTGAAACCACTTCAACTACCATGGGATTTGTAGTTCTGCAGTTTTTGGGATTTTGTGGGATACCAGCACTCTTTGGCAGAGACGGCTAAAACCCTTGTAAAACTACAAACCTCAGAATTCCATGAAAGAATCAAGTGGTATCAAACTGCATTATTTCCACAGTGTAGATGCACCCTCAGTGCATCCCATCCTGCTTGAGCAGATTAAACCATGCAGATTCCTCCAAGGCAGCAGCTTTCCAAAATGCCATATGAGACCACACATGGGCAAGCAGTGCTTTGCTAGATCCAAATGTGCTTCAGGCTTATGCTTCCAATCATGGCCTGTGAGATAAATCCCTAGAACTTCATGAGAAAAGGTAGAAAAATAATTGGTATCCTCTGATATTGGTCTTCACCCTGCCCTCTGCCCCCACAACTGCAGTTTGGAGTTACCCTGTTGTCTCATGTTATGGCACAGTTTGCAAGGGTTATCTTTTTGGACTGCAGTTTCCAAAATCCCCCTATCTCTGTGATTCTTGGACGTGTAATCTAAAAAAGTAATTTTTCCAAGGTTAAACTAGCCTCCCATCATAAATAGACTAATATGCTATACTGTAGTTTGGTATTATTATAACAAACTACAGATTATGAGGGTTGCATTAAAAGAAGATAACTCACTACAGAGAGCCAGTGTGATATAGTGGCTTGAGAGTTGGATTGAGACATTGGGAGACCAAGGTCTGAATCCTCACTCAGCCATGGAAATCCACTGGGTGCCCTTGAGCACATGCTCTCAGCCTCAGAGGAGGGCAAGGGCAAACCCACTCTGAACAACTTCTGCCAAGAAAACCCTGTGATCATTTCACCTTAGGGTCGCCATAAGCCAGAAATAGCTTGAAAGCACGCAACAACAACCAGTCTTTACAACATAGTCCACTGTTAATATTGCAGAGCAAGAGCAGGCCTGACTTTGATTTTATTCCAGCTGCTCCAATTCAATAACAAATGAGTATTTCATAATAAAGATGGCCTGCTATAGAAAGGAGAAAAAGGGAAAAAAGAATCATTCCCTCAGGGTATGCTTGAGCCATTACCATTAATTTTCATATCTAAATGAACAAAGCGTGTGGTAGGCACCAAAATGGAAATCAAAATTCCATATGGATTTGAAACTTAGTATTATGTAATTAAACAATGAAACTTTTATTCTTTCATAAAACTATACTATTATGGTCATGTTAATGAGTATCACCATTGAAATATGCTTATAATTACACAATGTCTACATTCAGGAAGCAATACCACCCAAACACAGGCTGAACTGCATAGTTAATTTCCAGTAGAACTATTGGGAAGTAATATGGTGGTTGGACATCTGCCAGCTTCTATGGCTGTCTCCTTCATGTCTCCTGTCCCTCCTTCTCCTTCTTTTTCTCCTCTTTCATGCTGATGTACCTGCTTACTTGCTACTCCAAGCATCCAGTGAGAAGAGGAAGGAAAAGGAGTGTATGCCACAGCCACCTGTGCTCATCTTGCATTCTGCTTCTGGGCTGTACCCCAGTTTAGGCTGAGAAGGAGAAAGAATAAGTAAGTGGCTAGATGAGAAGGTGGCAAAAACAAAGCCTACCCCACAAGTGATGGAGCCTCTCTGAGAAGTTGTTGTTCAAAATCCCCACAAAATTAGAGTAGACGTTGTCTTGTAATATGGAGAATTCAAAGATATACCTGTGTTAGTCTGTAGAATCAGTATTTAGAGAGATCTTGTAAAACCTAACTGAAAGAAAGAAGTTGGTATCATGAGTTTTCATAAACTTGCCTACTTCCTCAGATGCATTTGGTGGAGTGGAAAGCCAGGGTCAGACCTATATATGCCATTGGTGTATGAGAATGTCAATTCAAATTCAAAATCCTTTGTGTATGGATATGAAGTGGCAAGTCCAGTTTTAACGATGGTCATGTGTGAACCAAGGCAATGGAAACTAGCCTTTGTGTATGGAAATGAAGTGGCAAGTCCAGGCTGACATTGGAAACTAGTTGGTAGGTGAAGAGAATAGATGAGTGTAGGACACTCCCATGAGGGTGGGGTCAGATAGTGTTGAAATGTGTGTAGTGTGCCATATGCAGATCTCAGATTTAATATGCAGATCTCAGATTCAGAGAGACGGTTGCAACTGAATCTCATTTCTCCATTGAACCACAGCAGCAGGAGCTTGTCCCATATGAGAATGCCAAAAATCTAAGATCATCAGCAGAGGTTCTGTTACATGTCCCACCACTTTGTGAGGTTCAGCTGGTGGGTACACATGGTGACAGAGCTTTCTCTGTAGCAGCAACCATCAGTGGCATTCCCTCCAGAGGAAATTAGGCTGACTCAATCCCTTCAGAGTTTCCAGAGACAGTGCAAACTGTGCAGTTTCATATGGCTTTTGGCTCTTGAAATTAGAGGTCTCTGCTCTGGCTGTTTCTTAAAACTGTTTTTCTCTTTTAAGAACTGTTTTTAGAGGTGAGTTTGAACTGTTTTAAATTGTTTCTTTAGTGTTTTTCAAGTATTTATTTTATCAATTGTACATTGCCTCAGGGACCCTGGTCATTTGAGAGGCGATAAATAAATGTCAACAACAACCACAACAACAAAGCCTCATTCTACCTTGGCTATTTTAAAACCAACCAGGTGGCAACCCTGTTTGGGAGAAACAATATGCTATGAATATTGTGAAGGCCCAGATGAATTGTTAGCTAGCAGGATGTAAATGGTTCTATAAATACTTGACTGTGGTTTTGTGGCAATATATACTTTTGCATTGCAGTCATCATCACACATACTTCCCTTGCCCTGAATATGTACATCTCTGATTTCTCTGTTTGCCAATAAGGCAGCACATCTTCGTTCTCAGACCATTAAGCTTCTTTGCTGAGGAGAAAACTGTTACACATTATTATATTATTAAGGAGAACTGGCTGGGCTGCTGCTTTGGGGTGAAAAAATCAAATGAAAAAGCAGAAAGTTCAGAAAGTCAGGACAAATGGATGGGCAGAGATGTGTGGGGAATAGTCCTGAAATGGAAAATGCAGAAGGTCAGAATTGAAAGACCTTCACTAAGTTGAATGAGGGCAATCAATTTTGTTTTTAAAAAAGAGAATATTTTAAAGCTATTTAGGCTTCCACTGATCAGTAGGGAATATCATTTCTTATGTGGGCTGTAGAGCTTCATGCAGGCACAACTACTGTCTCTGGTAATGCAGGCTGGTAACACCACCCTTAGTCTTAATACAGCGGCCTCATCCACAGCTTGTCTGCTGTTAGCAGGTCCTGTGAGCATTACAGGAGCTATCTAAATGCTGAACCTATAGTGGGGAAAAGGTTCAGAACCTGGATAGCTCTTGTAACACCTGGAGGATCTGTGGATAAGATTGGCATTAAAACTGCAGGAAGAGTCATTGTCCCCAGTACTGAAGCCACTGGCTGTGCCTGACCCTGTGGATTATTAGCTACACTCATTCACCTTCCATTACATCAGCAAAACATGGGAAAGTTTCACCTACACAGATGCTCATGCCCAGTAGTAATATAGCATATAATTAAATGTAAGCATTTGCCTTTACATTAGACTGGTAGATGTCCCTGAACCAACAATCCCTACCCCAATACCAAAGGATCTGAGCCTTAGAGAAGAAGGCCTAGCCCAGCCTAGCCAGTTTAGAAGCCCAGTCTGCCAGTGATGTGACAGAAATAGTTTATTGTGCCACCAGGATAATGTTGCCCGCCATTCTCCACAGGGAGATGTTACATCTCTCTCCTACTCCCATGTCTTCATAGGGGTTGCTCTGATTTTGTGTTGGAGTGAGGATGGGATTGACTGCAAAAGGTGCCACAGCTTTGCCACCATCACCACCATGACCACTTGCCCCATGGCCCTCTGGGTAGTACACTCCACTACTGGCATATATGCATTGCTTCCCCTCCCCCTCCACTTTACTTCCCTTGCTCTCCTGTTTCCCTGGTATTGATTCTTAGACTAGAATTTCCTTGACACAGGGACTTGTCCACTTATGCTCTGTAAAGCATAATCTCTGCATACTACTTGTTTTGTGGACCATTGTCATTACCACCACCATTGACAGCTGGGCTATTGGCTATGTGCTTTCTATTTCATTCATGAGAGTTGTATGCTTAAATACAGTCCTTGTAGGACACAGAACTGGCCTTGCTTGTAACAATTGTATAGTTTAGCAGCATTCTGAAACTTTGGAAAAAAATACCTGAGCACACTACTGTTGTACCTACCTAGTTGGACAAATAAAGTCTCTCTGCCTTGCCAAGCTGCTTCTGGCCATTGGGAATTTGTGTAAATCCTGCGGTGCCATAAAACCAACTCCACAGTTTTGTGAGACAATTTCTTTTGTGCTTAGTAATTTCTGAAGCACATCACCCCGGTTTTGAGGTCCCTCCACTGGTTGCCTATTAGCTTCCGGGCCCAGTACAAGGTGTTGGTTATTACCTTTAAAGCCCTCAAATGGCTTGGGTCCAAGCTATCTCAGGGATCGCCTCCTTCCATACAATCCTCCCTGCGCTCTCCGGTCCTCTGGGAGGAATTTGCTGCAGCCTCAAAAATCTAGGCTTGCAGTGACCTCCCAGAGGGCTTTTTCTGTTGTCGCCCCCAAACTCTGGAACGGCCTGCCGGACGAGATCCGTCAGTTGACATCACTGGACAGCTTTAAAAAAGCTGTCAAGACGGATCTCTTTCGGCAGGCCTTCCCAGACTGATCACCCCGGCCTTGGTTTCCTTGACTCCTGCATTCCTCTCGTGGCCCCATCAGTTGATGATGGATGAGGAACGCAGTAGAGGTTGATTAGGGGGTGGGTTGGTTTTTCTTTGGAGATATTATTATTGTAAGCCGCTTGGATTGTCTGGCAATAAGCGGGATACAAATAAACTTTTATTATTATTATTATTATTATTATTATTATTAAGGAATCATCCTCTGGTCCCATTGGTTGTTATTTGTTTTTAACTTTTCAAATGTATGCAATTTCATTTTATTTCTTTGTCTTTTAGAAAACTCTTTTTTTCTTCTCCACATTTTTACTTCAGAATTGAGCTGGGAAGCTTCTTGGAGGTACCAGGTCTTTTGTTCATTTCTTTAAGGCAGTAGCTGCAATCAAGGAAGGAGAAAAGAGACACTCCTAGGCCTTATGCTCTGAGTCTCTGAACCAGTAAATAAAGAGCATGTAGATGAATACAATGATCCTTGTGCCAAGACAAGGTTATCATCTGGAGCAGGTGCCTCAAACATTAAAGAGTATGAAGACCCTCTGTACGGGTTAGTTATCTATAAGACACTATGCATGCAAATATTTTATCATGACATTTTTAGTCAAAGAGAATTGACCTTTCCCCAGGGGTTTGTATGGTTGTAAGTAAAGTAGCAATATTTGAAAAGACTGTACTGCTTGGAAAGGTAGGAGGCAGTAGGACAAAAGGAAGATCTCATTGCAGGTGGATAGATCCAATCAAGGAAGCCAGAAAGAGTTTGCAAGACCTAAGCAAAGCTCTTGATAACAGGGTGACTTGGAGATCTTTCATTTGTAGGGTCACCATAAGTCAAAGTTGGCTTATTGGTAGTTAATAAAAACAAATGTAGTTGCCATTTACAGACTTTGAAGAATGTTACTTCACCTCCTTTCCTCCAATGATGCTAGGAAAGGTAGAGGGTAGTAAAAAGAGAGGAAAACCACATGCCAGATGAATAGACTCAATCAGGGAGAACACAGGCCTGAGCCTGCATGACAGAAGCAGAGCAGATGAGGACAAGGGTTCTTGGAGATGGCTCATCCACAGGGTTGACTTGGGGAGGGGACAGTTAACAACAATAACAAAGGTCACCATACATTCAAAAAAAGTCACACCGCAACAAAGCAAAGCAAATCAGCTTCATTTATATACCGCTTCATACCGCACTATGCAATGTCTAAGCAGTTTACAACTGTAACCTCATTGCCCCCCAACAGCTGAGTACGGTACTCATTTTAGTAACCTCGGAAGGATGCAGGCCTGAGTCAAGCCTGAGCCCTGGCTAGTATTGAACTCGCAACCTTGTGGTCTATGAGTGAGTGGCTGCAGTACAGGCATTTAACCACTGTGCCACCAGGGCTCCTAGCAATAGTGTTTTTGTAGCCATCCCAAAGTGCAGCTGGGACCTTTTCACGTTGCAGTCCTATTATTCTACTTTAACCACCATGGCTATATCCTACAGAATTCTGGGATTTGCTCTGTAGACAGTGGGATTTACAATTTTCAGCCAGACAGCACTAGTGCCCCTCCCAAACTGCAAACCCTAGAATTCCATAGCATGCCACCATTGCAGTTTAGATAGAATCAACCTGCTATAATTGAACAGTGTGAAAGGGTCCCTCGGGAAAAGTTACTTTTTTGGACTACAGTTCCTAGAATGCCCAAACTAGTACTGTGCATGTTAGCTGTGGAACTCTGACACTTATTATCCAAAAAAAGTTGCTTTCTATGCTCTGTTCCAAAGGCACAAATCCCACAGCACCCCTGGTTTATCCTGTTGATATGTAAAAGTATCACTCCCTGAACTGCCACCTTCTGAAAGAGCTCTGAAGGTTTGGGGCAACCCCACTTTCCTTCAAACAGGGGCCACTTCCACTTTGGGCAAAGTTTGAATACCTCCAAGAAAAAACAACAACCCCCCTTCTTCAAGACATTTAGTCATGAACAGGTGCATTAGAAAGTTTCAAGATCCTCTGTGTAACAAACTGCTTTCCTCATATATCATCACAAAGAGATGCTTTATTTAGTACCCAAAGAAATGGGAGGAAATGGACTGCATCGGCTGTGCTAATGTGAGTCCATCAATAAACCATTAGTGGCTCAAAGGTCAAATGACAGAAAACAGAGACAAATGAGGCCTCATTGAATGACATCAGACTCTCAGTCCCAACCAGAACAAGGGGGGTCAGCTCCCAGCAGTCCTACCTGGCCCAAGCTGCAATCTCAGCAACCTAGGAGTGTATCAGGGGTCCAGCATTATCAACATGTACAATGTGTTTTCCCTCCTTCCCCAAAAAGGGTCTGTTCTCTAGATCTATCATACCATGCAAGCTGAAAAATAATGCCAATTAGTTGCTCTCATTGCAGGGAATGATGTTTGCACATTGACTAAAGATTTGACAGTGAACAATCTCCCTGTCATGTGTGTGTGCATTTGTGTATGTTGTGTGTTAAATTCAAGTTTGCAAAGTGACTCTGGTAATGTTTAAAAATGTCATTCAAAATATGTATTTTCAGCTTCCCAGTGTACATAATGTAATCACATGAGATTGTTTATGGTTAAAAATTTTCCCAGTGACAGGGACATAGTCCTTTGGGAAATGGTATCTACCTCTCCTCAACATTGGTCCTGGACTTGAGATTTAGGTCACAGCAATTACACCCAGTGATGGCTTGTTCTCCCTGATAATGATACTAGCCATTCTGTAAAGGGGACTTTTGTTAAACTGCATGCTGTTAACTTAAAGAATGGCACTGCAGTTAGGTTTTGCTTTGGCTGTCACTGGATATTAGCTTCCAGATTTGCAAATGTTGCTAAATTTTGAGTTAAGCTCCAAGGAATACTCCAACCTTTTAGACTTTTCAAGACACTTGCTCTGTAAAGTACATGGCTGACAAGGATTTCTGTCATCTTCCCTTCCAGGTGTGTGTGTGTGTGTGTGTGTGTGTGTGTGTGTGTGTGCATACATACCCTTTCTCTGGCTTGGAGAAACAACAGTTGTTGACAACTTAGTTCAAAGGGAGCTCTTATCTCCTGCTAGTAGGTGAGATGTTCTGTCAAAAGCAAGCTAATTGGGCAGCCCCAATGAAGAGTTTTCATTGTGAAGGCATACACTATGGAATTCATTCTGGTGTTTGCCCAGATCTTGCTGCTTTTATGAAAACCTCAGTCAGGCTTACAGCACAATGGCAAAATGTTTGTACAGAAACAGCACCAAACAAGCCCTGCATTTAAACCCAATTTGTCATCATTGAAGAGATGCAGAAATGTCTATAAACTGAAATGCTTACCTTCCAGTAACTTATACTGTATGAGATCCCGTAATAGTTCCATATGCAAAACAACTCTATCTGCATTTCTCTCCTCAATGTCTTGCCCTTGGAACCAGCATTTAGCCACTGAAGCCATTCAGTTACTAGTGGAGGGCAGGGATCATAGACACATTTGTCTATGTCTCCATAAAGATTTGCAAGGCTCCTCTGGAGGTGTGGATTGATAAAGTTATTGTTTTGCACCAAGCATTCTGAGCAACATAACTACATGCTCCTCTAATCATTCTTCCCCTCTACTAGCCACAGAGTGGGCACCGAGGCAGCTAAATGGTGAGTCTAATAGTAATAAAATAATAATACAATTTATTTTTATCCCGCCCCTCTGCAACGCAATCGGGGCGGCTTACAGAATTAAAACTACAATAAAATACATACAAACCCACAAACCCACCCACCCCTTAAAAATATTAAACATAGAACAATTTAAAAACATAATACATTAAATCACAAACACAGCATAAAAACAATCACAATAGCAGCAGCTCAGAAAGGGAGAGAAGATGGACTAACTCTTAGGGCCAGGGTAACTATTCAGGAAGGCCCACTGGAAGAGATCCATCTTAACAGTCTTTTTGAAGCTGTTTAGAGTGGTAATAAGACGGATCTTGTCCGGCAGGTCATTCCATAATCTGGGAGCGGTAGCAGAGAAGGCCCTCTCTGGCCTTGTTTAAATAGGCTGTAGCAAATTCCTCCCAGAGGACCTGAGTGTGCGGAGTCGACTATATGGAAAGAGGCGGTTCCAGAGGTAGGTTGGGCCCAAGCCATTCAGGGCTTTAAAGGTGATAACCAACACCTTGTACTGTGCCTGGAAACTAATAGGCAGCCAGTGAAGTGATTTTAACACGGGTGTAATGTGGTCTCTCCTAGATGTTCCTGAGACTAACCTGGCTGCCATATTCTGTACTAATTGAAGTTTCCAGGTCAAGCACAAGGGTAGCCCCATGTAGAGCACATTACAGAAGTCAAAACATGAGGTTACCAGTGCATGTACCACAGTTTCAAGATCCCTAGTCTCCAGGAAAGGACACAGCTGGTGTATCAGCCAAAGCTGATAACAGGCGCTCCAAACCATCACATTTACCTGATTTGACATCTGGATCGACGAATCCAGGAGCACCCCCAGACTGCGAACACAGTCCTTCGCGCAGAGTGTGACCCCACCAAGGACTGGAGATTGTATCCCAATACCTGGTTTTGGGACTGCAACTGTAAGTACCTCCATTTTATCTAGATTCAGTCTCAGTCTGTTTTTCCTCATCCAGTACATTACTGCCTTGAGACAGTCATTGAGAGGAGAGACACCATCTGAAGTCGAAGCTGAGGACCGAGACATGGAGAAATATATCTGCGTGTCATCAACATGCTGATAACACCGCGCCCTATGTCTCCAAATGATCTATCCCAGCAGCTTCATATACATATTGAATAGCATCGGGGCCAGGATGGCACCTTGAGGGATGCCACAATTGAGCTCTTTTTTTTGTAGAGCAACTGTCCCCTAGCCTTACCCTCTGAGATCTGCCAGAGAGGAAGGAATGGAACCACTGCAATGCAGTGCCTCCAATTCCTAACCCTCTCAGGAGATCCAGAAGGATGGTATGAACTATTGTATCAAAAGCCGCTGAGAGGTCCAATAGCACCAACAGGGTCACACTACTCCTGTCAATGCCCAGGTGAAGGTTATCAGCCTGGGCAACCATGGCAGTCTCAACTCCATATCCTGTCCTAAAGCCAGTTTGGAATGGATCTAGATCGGGGGTAGGCAACCTTTCCCCTTTAAGGGCCGAGGGACTTCAGCTCCCAGAATCCCAGGATCTATTGGCCAACATGGGACTATTGGCCAACATAGCTGAGGCTTCTGGGAGCTGAAGTCCCTCGGCCCTTAAAGGGGAAAGGTTGCCTACCCCTGGTTTAAACCAAGACAGCTTGGAGTTGAAGAGCAACCACCCTCTCAATCATTTTGCTTAAAAAAGGTAATAGAGAGACTGTCCTATAGTTGTTCCTATCCAGGGGGTCCAGGGAAGGTTTTTCAAAAGCGGCCTAACCACCACTTTGGGGGGAAGCAGACGGGCGGCATGGGGCCACCCCAGGAAGCTGCGGATCGGGGCCGAGGCATCCGCATTCCTCGGCCCCACGGCGCAGTTTCGTTGCCCCAGGAAGGAGCACTAAAATAGTGCTCCTTCCACAAATCGTGGACGCTGCAGCGGAAAGGCATCCTCTGAGCGCCGGCCGTGCGGAGTGCTGGCTGCTCCGATGACGTCTTCGGGTAGGGGTTGGGGCGCCCAGTGTGTGGATGCCCCTCCCCTTCCTTGCGCTGAAGATGGCGCTTTGCGCTGTCTGCTTAGGCCCTTCCTTAAGACAAGATGGAACAAAACCTTCCCTAAGGGATGCATTGACAATGTCCTTAAGGAACATTCTCAATGCATTTCCCCCCTGGATGGCCAGCCATGATGAGCAAGGACCAAGAGGGCAGGTTGTTTTCCTCACTCTACCAAGGAGCTTGTCCACATCATTGGTACTCACAGGTTGAAGCTGATCCAATATAATTTCATCAATGGAGTTGCTGGACACCTCGTCAGTTGATTCTGTCACAACAGAGAATCAACTTATCCGAGAGATTTTATCTGCAAAGAAGTTGTTAAACGCATCACAGCAGGCCGTTGTTGGGTTAAGTAAAGGGTTCTGCACAGGTAAAACCTGCATCAGTTTCCTTACCACCCTAAACAGTTCTGCTGGATGAGACTCTGTAGATGCAATACGTGCAGAAGAGAAAGATTTCTGCGCTGCACGTATTGCCTCTCGATAGGAACAAACAAAGTTCCTATGACGAGTCTTGTCGAATAAGAGTTGAGTTTTCTACCAGATGTGCTCTAGTCATTGTCCAACCTGCTTCATCTTCCTAAGCTCCTCTGTATATAATGGCTTGCTGTTAGAAACGGGTTGGAAAGGACGCTTGGGAGCAATTGTGTCGATAGCCTTGGTAAGATCAGTGTTCCAGGTATTAACCAAAGCTTTGACAGAATCACCAGCATTACCAACCATTAAACCCTCTAAGGCTTTCTGGAATCCGATTGGTTCCATTAGCCTTCGAGGATGGACCATTCTAATAGGTCCGCCAGGCCCAGTGAGGCGGCAGAACTGTGAGAAATAGAAGGTTAATACAACAGATCCTTTCCCAGGACAAAGTGATGAAGCAAGCAGAATTCTCAAATGTTCAGTTTTATTTTCCAAATCCACAGACATGGGTGAACAAGAAAAAAAATCAAAGAGGCACACCCCATCAGGGTTTTCACACAATATCTATCTACCTTCTCCCAGCTGCATTCTTCCCTACCTCATTTCCCATTGGTTGGAGTCATGAGATGCACAAAACTTTCCAATCTGCCTTCTACATTTCCCCTTAATATGATCTCCCCCTTTCCCACATACATTCCATGTTCATTTAAAATAGTAATTTTATATCCCCAAGGAGGGTCCGTAAATATTTATAAGTCTATTAGCCTGCACACTTTAAAACTAAGAAGTAATGAGCCTTGAACCCTAGCTGATTTTCAATGGCTTTTTATTTCACCAGTCTCTCTAGCTTTCTATCTCCTGCCTGCCAAAGCTGGACTATCTCCCTTTGAAGCTCACAGTACAACTACATCTTCAATAGCTATTTCTTTGTCTTAAGTTTAAAAAAAAGCAATGACACCAGTCTAGTAGTTATTTTTTTATGTTGTCACATTAATATACCTAAATTCTAAGATATTAAAATTTTTCAACTATTTTGTTCTGAAGCAGAAAATTCTACTCTATATCTCACAAGAACTATTACGCTATGCTGTATGATAAGTTTGCAGGCGTACTTTCCTCTGATTCTGAGCTGTGATTCTATCTTGTTTCTTTCCCCCTACTGTTTTTCCTGCCAGATGGCAGCAGCAAGAGTTTAAAGATGCCAGGCTGCCCGGTTGGCATGCCATTGCCACTTGGATGAGCATGAAAATAAAAGGGAATGATTTCCCATCAGACCCCTGCTGTGAAATGTTTGTGTGTTTCCTGCGATGCGTTTCCATGGACCAATGCCTCTGTGCAAATCATCACCATTCTGGCATACTGTTAGAGGGTCTGTAGGAGACACTGGTGCCCCCAGAGAGGTGATGCAGTACCTTTGCTCTGGCTGCTTCCCAGCAACAGTAGCAATGTTACAGCATCTTCTTTTCTCTCAGTCTTGAGATGAGGAGGCCAGCAGCAGAGGAGATAGTGTTGGTTTCTAGACATTTACAAGTAGAAAACAACATGTTAACTGGAATCTGTTGATGATTTATATTGGAGTAAAGGACTATTAGACTGGCATAAGAAACATTTTGGGTCTGTGCATAACAGTAGTGGAGTTGCAGAGAAAACCATCTTAATCCCACTGAAAACTTCTCTTCTGGCTCTTCTGGCTCCTGACCAAGATGGCTGTCATATCTATACCATCCCCATCCCATTTGTCATAGTACCTGTGGCCATGTTACCTCTGCACACCATCTAGAGCAGGAGTAGGCAACCTTTCCCCTTTAAGGGCCAAGGGACTTCAGCTCCCAGAATCCCAGGAACTATTGGCCAACATGGCTGAGGCTTCTGGGAGCTGAAGTCCCTTGGCCCTTAAAGGGGAAAGGTGGCCTACCCCTGATCTAGAGGACTGCTGCTACCTATGTTAGCATAATTATGGCAACCAACAGGATCATGGTCAAGGGGAGATTCAGCATGGTCAAGATGTAAAACACCCCAGCAGAGAAAGAGGGAGGACCACAGTGACTATCTGGGGGGCAAGGGGAAGAAGATGCTGCTGGTGCTACTGCTGCATGGACCTCTGCCTTCCTAGTGGGATTCCTCTCTCTTCAGGATTGAGGCCCTGACTCAGCATATTTGTGCTGGGTGCAGAGGGTGAGGTCCTTACTTTTTCTTGGTACACATCAAAGAGATGTATACATTTTTTTCAGAAGTACACCAATCATGGGGCAGACTTGATATGTTTTTGGTTTCTACATCATTGAGTTCTAAGGTTAGAAAAGTGGGAAATCATCCAAATTTTATATCAGATCATAATTCAGTGTCAATAATATGTAAAAGTAAAGAGTACAATTGGAGGTTAAATGAACTGATGTTAGAGGATGAAAACATAGTAAAAGAAGCACAAAAACTTCTAAAGAATTACTTCTTAGAAAATCTTGATCAAGAAAGTAATATAGAATTTGTGTGGGAAGCATCTAAAGCAGTAATGTGTAGCTTTATTCAAAAAGGCGCAGAGCAAAAAAGAAAGAAATTAGAAAAACTAAATGCCCTACAAGAAGACCTAAACCAAAAAGAAAAATGATTAAAGATCGATCCATTCCAAGAATCCAAATTACAGGAAATTAAATATTTACAAAAACAGATTTCTATATTAATGGTGGAAGAGATGAATAAAAAAAAATATAAACAACAAAATTGTTTTAAAGCAGCAAATAAACTGGAGAAGCTCTTTGTATATAAGTTTCTTATACAGTGGAAAGGAGAAGCTAGCATAGTTAAACATTCATTCTAGACTTTAGGAGAGCTGATTTCAACAAACTTAGGGAAACACCCTGGAGTTCAAGGTCTAGCAAATTCCTCACTTGCCTCGAAGACAATTTCTTTGTCCAAAAGGTGGAAGAGGCAAAAAGGGGATCAGCTATTTTAGATCTGATCCTAACCAACAAGGATGACCTGGTAAATGGGGTGCAAGTGGTGGGATCCTTAGGTGGGAGTGATCATGTTCTCCTGGAGTTTCTTATACAGTGGAAAAGAAAAGCCAGGCATAGTCAAACACTCATTCTAGACTTTAGGAGAGCTGATTTCAACAAACTTAGGGAAACACTGGGAGTGATCCCGTGGTCAGGAATACTAAAGGACAAGGGAGTTCAGGATGGATGTGAGTTCCTCAAAAGGGAGATAATGAAGGCACAATCGCAAACTGTTCGAATGAGAAGGGAAAATGGGAGGTGTCTCAAGGAACTGGTTGGATGACAAAAGAACTTTCAACTGAACTAATTCAATGGGAGATGTATAAGAAATGGAAAAATGGAGAAATCACTAAAGAATTCATACAAATAGCAAGCACATGTAGGAGTCAGGAAAGTCAAAACGCAGAATGAGCTCAGGCTTGCTAGAGGGATTAAGGACAATAAAAAGGGCTTTTTTTGGGTATGTCCATAGCAAAAGAAAGAAAAAGGAAATGGTAGGGCCACTGCGCAGAGAAGATGGAGAAATTCTAACAGGGGACAGAGAAAAGGCAGGACTACTCAACACCGTCTTTGCCTCAGTTTTCTCACAAAAGGAAAAAGGTGTTCAACCTGAGGAAAATGGAGCACAGGACACAATAGGGGAAATGTAGCACAGAATAAGTAAAGAGGAAGTACAGAAATACCTGGTTAACCTAAATGAATTTAAGTCTCCAGGACCAGATGAACTACATCCAAGGATATTAAAAGCACTGGCAAATGTAATCTCGGAGCCACTGGCAACAATCTTTGAGAAATCCTGGAGAACAGGAGAAGTTCCAGCAGACTGAAGGAGGGCAAACATTGTCCCCATCTTCAAAAAGGGGAAAAAAAGAGGATCCCAACAATTATCACCCAGTTAGTCTGACATCAATACCGGGAAAGAATCTAGAACAGTTCATTAAACAAAGAGTCTGTGAACATTTAGAAGGGAATGCCATAATCACTAAAAGTCAACATGGGTTTCTCAAAAACAAGTCATGCCAGACTAATCTGATCTCTTTTTTTTTCTTTTTTTTTTGAAAAAATTACCAGCTTGCTAGATGAAGGGAATGTGGTAGACATAGCATATCTTGATTTCAGTAAGATTTTTGACAAGGTCCCCCACAATATTCTTGCAAACAAGATAGTAAAATGTGGGCTAGACAATACAACTGTTAGGTGGATTAGTAACTGGTTGACTGACCGAACCCAAAGGGTGCTCAGCAATGGCTCCTCTTCATCCTGAAGAGAAGTGACCAGTGGGGTGCCACAGGGTTCTGTAATGGGCCCAGTGCTATTCAAGATCTTTATCAATGACTTGGATGAAAGAATAGGGGGCATTCTTCTCAAATTTGCAGATGACACCAAGTTAGGAGGAATAGCTAGTATCTCAGAAGACAGGATGAAAATTCAAAATGACCTTAATAGATTAGAAAGCTGGGCCAAGGTTAACAAAAGGAATTTCAACACAGAGAAATGTAAGGTACTGCACTTAGGGCAAACAAATGAAATGCATAGATATAAGATGAGGGACACCTGGCTTAATGAGACTACGTGTGAAAGGGATCTAGGAGTCCTAGTAGACCACAAGTTGATCATGAGTCAACAGTGTGATGCTGCAGCTAAAAAGGCCAATGTAATTTTAGGCTGCATTAATAGAAGTATAGTATCTAGATCAAGGGAAGTAATAGTGCCACTGTATTCTGCTTTGGTCAGGCCTCACCTGGAATACTGTGTCCAGTTCTGGGCACCACAATTCAAAAAGGATGTTGAAAAACTGGAGCATGTCCAGAGGAGGATGACTAAAATGGTGAACGGTCTGGAAACCATGCCGTATGAGGAACAACTTAGGGAACTGGGTATGTTTAACCTGGAGAAGAGACAGTTAAGAGGTGATATGATAGCCCTGTTTAAATATCTGAAGGGATGTCATACTGAGAAGGGTGCTAGCTTGTTTTCTGCTGCTCCAGAGAATAGGACTCAGAACAACAGATGCAAGTTACAGGAAAAGAGATTCCACCTCAACATTAGGAGGCACTTCCAGACAGTGAGAGCTGTTTGACAGTGGAACACACTCCCTCGGAGTGTGGTGGAGTCTCCTTCTTTGGAGGTCTTTAAACAGAGGCTGGATGGCCATCTGTTGGGGATGTTTGATTTTGAGTTCCTGCATGGCAGGGGGTTGGACTGGATGGCCCTTGGGATCTCTTCCAACTCTATGATTCTATTATTCTATAAGTTGCCGGGACCAGATGAGTTTCCTTCTGAGTATTATAAGATCTTTAAAGAACAATTGACAGCACCCCTACAGAGCATCATGAATAATATCTTAGATGGAAATATTCCACCAACATGGACTGAATCCAAGATAACTTTGTTACATAAGGAAGAGAGAGACAGACTGGACCCCAAAAACTACAGTCCAATATCACTATTAAATAGTGATTATAAACTTTTCAATTTAATCTTGGCTGCAAGACTTTAAAAAGTTCTGGAGATATGGATAAATAAAGGTCAGTTCTTCCTAAGAGGAAAATAATTATGAAAAAGCTTGGCAGGACATAAAGATATGGGAAAATGGAGTAAATCAAAATTATCTTGGCTGGGCAGAATCACCGCCATAAATATGAATATCCTTCCCAAATTAATATTTTTATTTCAAAATATCCTAATTATTGTGAATGAAGCTCCTTTTAAGGTTTGGCATAAAGACATATCTAAATACATTTGGGGTGGAAAAAAGCCAAGAGTGAAAATGAAAGTAATGCAGGATTAAACTAACAAAGGACCTATGTCTCTACCAGATTTGAGGATATATTATTACACATGCTGTTTTGAATAGCTTTTAGACTGGTTTAATTTAAAGGACAAAGAGCTGTTGCAGGCTGAGGAAGCTGAATTAATTTTTGGATGGCATGCCTACTTATTTTATGAGAAGATCAAAGTTAATACAGCATTTGAAAATCATTTTATAAGAAAAGCTCTGATAAGGGCATAGTTGAAATTAAAACCATTGTTATACAGGAAACCTCCTAAATGGGTCTCGATCAATGAGGCATTTCACAACAGAGACAAATTGAAGAAAGGGAAGTGGATAACATATTAAAATATGATAAAGATGGATGGAAAATCAAACAAATTACGAATAAGAACCCAGGAAGAACTGATGGCAGAAGTCTATTCTTGTAATTGGTTTCTTTATAGATAGCTAAAAGAAAGATTTATTAAGGACATAAACACAATAGGAATAGAAACCACAGATTTGGAATTTGACAGGATCATAATCTCAGAAATCCTTCATAAAATCTCTGTGTTTCATAATTTTTTTAAAAAACTTAGAAATGCAAGATGAGACTATTAAAACTTCCAAGGTGGAATGGGTTCAAGATATAGGGCACGATATCCAACTAAGGGCTGGTGCAGATGGCCCATAAGGGGCGGCTCTGTGCCATCCCAGGAGCACCAGATTGGGGCTGCAGCAACCACATGCCACGGCCCTGATCCTCCTTTTTACCATTCCAAAAAGAGTGGGCAATGCTGCTCCTTTTTTGGTTTGGCAAAAAGCTGCCCTTAGAGCCGCCGCCATGGCTCTTTTGTGCCCCTTTGGTGCAGCGTGTGTGCACACTGCACCAACAGGACACTCTGACACCACACGCCATGTAGTCGTGCACGTGGTGTGACAGCAGCATTGGGGTGGAGTTGGGGTGGCTGGTGTGTGGTCGCCCCACCCCAACTCCACCCCCAGACCAGCCCTTTAGGCCGGTCTGTATTGGCCCTAAGTCAATGGGAAAAATCATGGACTAAAATAATAAAACAGACATTGATGATCTGAGAGAAAATTTCCACAAAATTCAGTATAGATTGTACCTTACACCTGTGAAACTCCCTAATATATATAAAGGATCTAGTAAACTTTGTTGGAAGTGTGCTGAAGTCCCAGGTATCTTTTTTTATTTATGGTGGCATTGCAACAGGGTAAAGAAATACTGGAGGGAAATTCATAATTTGATTTCTAAAATGCTAAACTGTAAGGAAAAAAATAGAACCTCAATTTTATATACTTGGAATGATTACAAATGATAAACTAGAAAATAAGCATGGCAAGCTTTTATTTTATATGACATCAGCAACAGGTATAACATATGCTTCGAAATTGAAAAATAAGGACGTTCCCACTAATAAAGACTGGTTGTTGAAATTACTAGACTATACGGAGTTAGATAAACTACTTGCCTAATGAGAAAAGTACCATGGGGGGAATGGAAAAATGACTGGGATCCTTTAATTAACTTCTTACCAGGAAAATGGGGAATAAATTTTGTTGCTGAATAAATATAAGTAAGGAAGGTGGAATGATCACCCATGCTGGTGATATAACTTTATAGAGACTGTAAATATATAGATAAAGTTAGAAAAGTGTATATATGATATAGGAGACCTATTGTAATATACAATGATAGAACAGTAGATAAAAATGTGAGAAAATATGTGTGAAGGGAAATGTATTACAAAAACAGAATGAATTTAACAAAAAAATCTATAAATTAGAGTTGGAAAGGAAGTTCAGGAAGTCTTTTATATTTATATTTGTATGCTTTGTGTATGAATTTTATGTTTTTGTGAGTTATGTTTTGTTTATATGTTTTTTGTAAGTTTTATTGTTTGTCTCATATCTGCCTTGTATGTATGTATTGTATATCTTTTTAATAAATAAATATTTTTAAAAAATTAAAAAATAAAGCAATTCATAGGCAGCCATGCAATTTCATCTCCTGAAATAAATAAAAAGTAAAATAAATTGCATAGATTTTTGAGGAGGAGCAAACTGCACTAATCTCTAGTTCTATAAGCATGCAGCTGGGAAGAATCATACCGGTAGCTGAAATTCCAGGGTGCTTCTTACTTTTGTAAGTAAGGGGGATTGCAGACTGCCAGAAATAGTGCAAATTGAGTCCACTTTTAGGGTTAGGGTTAGGGTTAGAGAATCATGAGAACTGTAGTTTATTGTGGCACCAGAGCTCTCTGACAGAGAAGGCTCAATGTCTCAGAAAAAAATCCCATGATTCCCTAGTACTAACCCTAATCCTTAAAGTGGACTCAATTTGCACTATTTCTGGCAGTCTGCAAACCCCCTTAGATAGCAGTAAAAAGACTTCACAAGTAGAGCTGGCCCACCCAATGGACAGAGTAAGGTGGCCATTTCAGGCATGAGGGCACAAGAAGCAGCAAAGTGTACTGTACCTACTTGGATGTTCCCTCAACCACAGTCACTGTGGGGAGCCAGAGGAGATGATACAAAACAAGAGCAAGAAGAAGAAGGAAGTGGCTGGAGAAAATATGTGTGGGGAGGAGTGAAGTGTGGTACTTTCCCTTTCCCTTTAAATTAGAGTGGCCAAGTCATGATCATCCCAGACGTGAAACGAAGGGGCAACCCCTTGTAATGTCAACAAGAGGCAGGACCTTGTCATCTTAACAGGCTAAGGATACAAGGCACAGCTGCCGGTAATGTCATTAAGCAATATAAATTAAGCATCAGTCATAGTTGCACAGAATATATCACCTTCAAATAAAGAGCACAAAGTCTAAAAAAATTAACATATTTATACACTCCAATTCTTTAAGAGTATTCCATAACTTTTCATGATCTATGTAGTCAAAGGCTTTTGCTATAGTCTATAAAGCACATGCTGCTTTTCTTCTGGAATTCTTTGATTCACTCCATTATCCATAATATGTTTGCAGTGTGGTCCCTAGTGCCTCCTCCTTTCCTGAACCCTGCTTGCATCTCTGGGATTTCTCTCTCCATATATGATTGGAGTCTATGCTGCAGAATTTTGAGCATAATTTTGCTTGTGTGGGAAATTAATGCTATGGTTCTTTAAGAGCCCTGGTGGTGCAGTGGTTAAATGCCTGTACTGCAGCCACTCACTCATAGACCAGAAGGTTGCGAGTTCAATACTAGCCAGGGCTCAGGCTAGACTCAGGCCTGCATCCTTCCAAGGTCGCTAAAATGAGTACCCAACTGTTGAGGAGCAATGAGCTTTCAGTTGTAAACCGCTTAGACATCTCACAGTGCGATATGAAGCAGTATATAAATGAAGAGGCTTTGCTTTTGCTTTGCTTTGCTTTAATTACTGCAATTTTGTGTCTCCTTTTTTGTGGATGGTAATGTATATTTCAAGTCTGTTGGCCATTGTTTTGTTTTCCATATATTTTGGCATATTTTAGTTAACACTAGAGTTGCTTCTGTCTGTGTAGATTGTAGAAGTTCAATTGGAATATCTGTTCCTGGTGATTTATTTCTCCCAATTTCTCTTATTACATGTTCTATTTCGCTTTCTAGAATTTGGGGTTCAACCTCATATTTTTCCATATGTCATTCATTTTATCATCTCTTTCATATAGCTCTTCTGTGTATTGCTTCCACCATATTTTTATATCTTCTTGGTCATGTAATTTGTTTTTTTCTGGTCATAGAGCATCCCCGCTCTAGGTCTGAACATCCTTTTGAGTTACCGGATCTTGTTGAAAAGGTCTCTCATTCTTCCTTTTTGGTTGTTGCCTTTATTTCACTGCATTGATCATTATAGTAGTTCTCCATAGTCTTATGCACTAGCCATTTGACAGATGCATTCATGGTTCTGGTTTTGTTTCTGTTTTCCTTTTCTTTTGCTTCTCATCTTTTACTGCTTGATGTGTTCCATCTGATATCAGTTGTTTCGTCTTTGTCTTTTTGGCCACTGATATATTCTTCCTTGACTATGTCCTTGGCTTCTACCCACTGTTTATCTGGTTTCCATCCAGATGAAATTCAAAATATATTTTTCCTATTTTTAAAATACTATGTCATTAATTATAATTGGCAATGTTTGGAACAGAAATAGTAGTTGTGGTAACGCATTAATTTTAACAGTGGCTGCTGTAACTCAAAAAGATAAGTTGAGGCTACTCCAGCTCTTCAGGTTGTTTTAAATATCAGCCCAAACTTTCTCATAATTGTTTCTTAAAGAGATCTGAATTTTTCTTGGTAATGTTTATTCCCAATCATAGGATTTCAAGGTAGAAAGCTTCAGGAGTGATTTACCTTCTTCTGTGCAGTACTAACAAGTGTTAGCTATGGTGCCATTGCCATTGTCTCTGAGAGACCCTTTGCTAGTGCCATCCCCCACCAGCAGCTGTTTAGCAATGTGGTCTGGCTCCTCAGCAAAGGCGTGCCTAAAATGGGAGACCCTACCATGTGCATGACTGCCATCATCACAGCCTCTTGCCTCACAGGATAATGCAATCCCACCACCACAGAAAGGTAGTGCCACAGTGGGTAGAGGGAGGGAGTAATGATGTCAAACATACACATGAAAGAGCTGCTGAACTCTGCAAGGAAAGGTCAAACGTGATAAGTAGATTGCAATGTGTGCCTGGGATGAGCTTCACAAAACCAGAACTTGCTTTTACTCCTTCGGCTAAATGAAATGCTGGGATTCAAATAATATTAGTGGCTTAGTTCTGATTGAAATCATTTGCTTGTAGTATAATAATACCACATGAGCCCTATGGCTATCATATTTTTATCCTCTTTCCACAAAAACCTAAAGAAGAAGCTGGGAATGCAAAGTTTTTGACACTGCTGTCCTTCAACGCAGGCTACAAATGTAACTTCATCACATCTTCAATAATTCAGAGGTGAATGTGTGCCTAATTTCTTCCATTTGACAGTGATGACCAGAGAAATGGCTGGGACCCAGACAGCAGAGGCCTTGAGCTGCATGTGGGATAAAGAAGGGTGGTGAGCTTCCTTCCCTTAGGCTGAAATTAACAACACTGATGACAAGAGAGCAATTTTACAATAGGCCACTGCATAATAAAAACAGATGGCTTGTAAACATGTTGTTTGCATTACACTGAGTTTACAGAAAATGTCTAATAAAGGTTGATGTTTTCTAGTTACCATTGATCCCCTTTGTTTCTCTCAGGAAATCATACCTCCAATGACACACCAACATCCAGATACCAAATGCCACTTTTTTCCTGTGCCTGTGATGCAGTAAGACTTAAATGACCATTTCTTTCCTTTGCATGCTACCAAACAGAACTGGGTGTGTGGGTGTGTGTGGGTATGTCAGCTGTACTTTCTCTTCCCTTCGAATTTTTTAAAGAAACCTCAACCTGCTTTAATTTTTTGAACTACCTTCGATCCCAGGGGCAGGAAGAAAATGGGTCTCTGTGTGTGTAATAAGTAAATGAATACAACTTTAGGCTGGAACATATCCAGAAAGGAACAACAAAAATAGTGAAGGGTCTGGCAATCAAGTTTGATGAAATTTGGTATCTGCAATATGGAGAAGATAAGATATGGTTGATAGGCTGTCTACACAGCTGTTGCATAGCAAATATATAAGCTTGTCGCACAGCACTTACAAGAACAGGAATGGAAAGGAATGGAATGGAACTGAACAGAGCAAAAGCACATGTTACTGGACAGGAGAACACCACCAATGCCACCGAGTGTCCCCAAGCCATTCCCCAGCCATTCCTGGCAGCCGATTCTGAAGAACAATTTTGAACCATCCTTCAAAAATCGGCTGCCAAGAATGGCTGGGGAATGGCTTGGGGACTCTCGGTGGCATCGGTGGCATTCTCCTGTCCAGTAACATGAGTTTGCCCTGTTCCATTCTGTTCTGTTCCTTTCCATTCCTTTTCCTTAAGTGCCGTGCAATAAGCTTAGTAGTTTGCTGCTTCCCCAGCAGGTAGCATCCAAAACCTATGGGTTTAGATGATAAGAAAAGGGATTTTGACAAGAACTTCAGGAGGAAAATAGTTATTGGAGAATGGAACAGTCTACCCCAGCAGGCAGTAGATGCTCCTTCATTGGAAATGTTAAAACTGATGATCACAAGGGGGTTTTAGCTGTGGATTTCCTCCATGGGCAGGGGGTTTGATTAAATGACCCATCCCAATCCACAGTTCTATGATTTTCTTCAATATGAAGAAATTGGTATACTTTGGTAAATTCTTTAAACGCAAAAAAATCCAGTAGGTATAGCTGTTTCCAGCATGGAGAGGGCCATGTTGAATCTGCCTGTCATACAAGTGTTAAAGATAAGAATGCAACGCTGCTTTAGCACTAACACAGCTGTGTATACAGGGACTCAAGCCTAGATTTTAAAGAATTTAACCACACTGTACCTTTGGCCTAGCTGCCACTGAGATTTCTTCAGTCTTCACCTCTCAGAATGAGTGATTGACAGGTGCTTTCTCCTGCTGATTTGGATCAGAAGACAAGTTAAAACAGTAGCTGCTGTTTCACAACTTTTAGTTCCTTTATAGAGTTGTCCCCTCTTCCTCTTCCTCTTCCTCCTCTGGCCTGGCCAGGCTGTTTTAACAGCATCCACTATATTATTCATAGAACATTATCTATAGATAGAGAGATAGATGATAGATCAATAGATAGATAGGCAATAACACATACACACAATTTGGTAGGTTAGCTTGAGCTAGTCATTCTCTTTCACCCAACTCTACATCACACGCTGTTGTCAAGATAAATGGCTGCCCATACATAGTGCGCTCAGTTCCTTAGAGGAAAGATGGGAGATTCAGAGCTGGAGATAGATGGTATGGATGTTTCTACTCCAACTAAGCATATCTGACCAGCTGACATAATAATTTAACACCAGGCATGCAGAGATCATGCACAACTCTGTTTTTCAGATAATTTGAGACTTGCACATACCATCTCCCAAGCTTCCTTTGCCTCCATGTGATACCCTGCATTACACCTATACAGCCACATCTGGAATGTGTTCATCTCCAACAACATGCCAGAAGATAATGTGCTCACACAGCTCCACTTTCAATGGCATATTGAAAGCCACCTCAGGTCCTACACAAGGAGAAAGTGGGGAGGGAATATAAATTAACCACAAGCAAATAAATATTTTTTGGATGGTACTATCTCAGTTTGCAGTAAATATGTTCATGCTGGATACCATTTTGTATGCATATGACAGGGGCTAAGTGTATAAAAAAATTCTTTTTCGAGGCTACTTGACATTATTACTAATGGTTTGCCAGCAATAATTTAGTAGGTAATAACTAACTGTAACTAAAGGGTATAAACCTCTATTTTGCTAGTCAGAGAGAAGGAAGGAAATGGTGCGTGCACGCTTCCAATAGAAAGGACTTCATCTCAGAAAAGTTTTTTATTAATGCTGTTCAACAACATTGGCCCAGAACTAAGACCCATCCACCCACAACAGAATCCAGTACAATCTAACTATTTCACTTTGTCATTGTTATTGACCACTTCTGATCTCATGGAGTAAATCTAATTATTCTGCTCACCTGTCCCAAGACTGAGAACTGATAGACATGTCTGGGGAGAGGGAAAGAGCCAGTAGCACAGTTTTCCTAGGCATGCCCCAGAAATGGTACAGCCATTATTGTAAAAACTGAGGATGGATGTTGGGATGGCATGTTTGAAAGCTTCCACTTTTTAAACTTAAAAACAACAACAGGATTACTTCACACCAACAAGGGAAGAAGTGGCAAAATAGACCCTAAATGGCACGATTTAAGATGGCAGGTGAGCACAGTGTTAGCGGATGTCCTCCATTTTTCTTGTATATTTTAGCCATGTGGAGTTCCCTATGACCCCAGCCTGACTCTTGGGAGATGGCAGCCATAATCCCCTAAATGTAAGGTCAGGTAAGCAAGCTGAAGTTGCTCAAGACCACTAAAGATTTCCTGGACAGGCAGGTTTGGGAGTTGCCCTTGGGAATATCCCATTATACTGGAAAAGATACACAATGGTGTTTGTTTGTCTTAGTCTCACCCTGAGTGAGACAGTGATCAGATTTGATTGCACCCCTTTCTCTAGCTGCCTTTCCTTGATAGTTTTGAAACTAAATGCATTGTTTAGACTATGCCCACACTTAGGTAAACAATGGTAAACCCATCAAGCCTTTGTCCTCCTATTGTTTGACTCATGGCCAGAAGGCAGAAATTCCCTATAAGAACCCCTGGATTTTAGCAGACCATGTGCTACCTTGGAAGTGCAAGCTGAATCTCTGTCGGTCTGTGCTCTGAGATAGGTCCTGCTACCCCCTCTCTTGCTGGTCGTGCCCCTTCCACTGAATCCATCCGCATTCGCTGCCAGAAGTCCTGAGGAGCCTCTTGGGTGTAAGGTTTCCCTCTCTATCCTGATTTCCCTCTCTGCCTCCCCTGCTCTTGCTCTCTCCCACTCATCCTTCTAGGGCAGGGGTTGGCAAGGTTTACTTACCTGGGGCCGGTCGCTGGTCTCCAGGTCTTCCGCCGGGCCAAGGGGGGTATGGCGGCGGTGGTCAGTGGTAGGCGGGGGCCAGTCAGCAGGGGGCGGCGGGCCAGGGGCGGCCCGTGGGGTGTAGATTGCTGACCCCTGTTCTAGTGTGTGGGTGTGCCTTATTTGGATATTTGGTTATTGTGTTAATAAATATTTTAGACTTTAATTTGGAGCTTGGTCTGTCTCAGTGCCTTTCCCTGCCAGATTCTTAGGACTCCTGTAGACATTTGGTTAGATCTCGTGAAGTCACGTTGGGAGCTTCATTCTCGCAATATTTGAGCTAATTATAATTTCCCCCAAATTAGGCTTGTTTCCCAACAACAGTCATAATTGAATGATTCCTCATTAAACCCCAAACCTCACAGGTATACATAGAAAAGCTGATACCAATAGAAAAGCAGATATTAGCAAAAAGATTTCTATCTTGACTGTATCCCAGATATACTTGATTTTATCTGTGATCATTATTTTTAATGGGAAAGCATTCAATAATGCAATCCCCACTATATTCTCTAGTGGAACATGCCAAGAAGGATTCTGCCACCTTATCTTGCCTGCCCCATAGGGGTCTCGAGTGATTTTATCCTCACATCTGCTTGTTAATTTTTGTTGTGCCTTCAAGTTGTTTCTGATTTACGGCAACCCTAAGGCAAAACTTTCATGGAGTTTTCTGAGGCTGAGAGTGTGTGACTTGCCTATGGTCACCCAGTGGGCTTCCATGGCCGAGTGAAGATTCCAACCCTGGTCTCCAGAGTCATAGTCCAATGCTCAAACCACTACACCATAGTGGCTCCTGTTACTTTTTTGGAAATTATTCATGTTAGGGATAATACTAGGCTACAGTCCTTCTAGTTTTCTATGGGTAAGATATTATGGGCATAACACTCTGAATTAACACAATCCCGGGAGTCCTACTGTTTCTACTCCTGGTCCTCAGCACCTTTACTCAAGTGTCATTGACTTCAGTGAAACTTATTTCCAAGTTATTATGCTCAGAGGCTCAGCAGTAGGATCCTCCACCAGAGAAAGGGAAGCCATCAAAACCTTGCCTGCTCTTGGTTCCTAATGCTAGCCAGCCAAAGTGCATCTTCTCTCCTCTGTTGCCATAGAAACAGGCAAAGGGCTATTAAAGCATCCCTTGAAGGGACCATGCTGGGCATACAATAGAACAGACTGCTACTCTATATTGATGATAAACCTAGGGAATTGGGAATTTCACAGAAGTGGGGAGGGGGATCTAAGGGGAGGAAATCATGAGAAGGAATTATAGGGATCCAAAAAAGAACAGATGCACTATTCTCCTTGTTTTGGGTTCAAGACAGCCTGATAGATTTCACAGAATGAGCTGGAATGATGGGTCCCTGTAGAATGAGGCTAAGTACACAAAGCAAGCCACTGCAACAGTCTCGGGGGGGGGGGGGGGCTGGGCTCCTGGATATGAAACAAAATAATTTTATCTTCCTGGGAAATCATTTCATGGGGATTAGATCTATAAAAGTAGCTGGAGAAAAGGCAGGCAGATTCCTGCTCATGTCTTTAAAAATTCAGCAGAAAAACAAAATTAAAATTAAAATTAAAATGGGACAGCATATAGAGCACAAATAAAATCTAGTATACAAATATAAAAAGAGAGCTTGCTCACAAACTGGAACAAAATAGAATAGGACAGGGTCATACCTGCAAAACAGGTAACATTGTTTCTGTCTGCTGATAGAATTTAGGGGGAGGAAAGATGCCTGTCACTTGGAGCTGAAATGTCATGATTTCAGACTCTTAAAGGCTGTATCTACATTGCAGAAGTAATGCAGTCTGACACCATTTAATTCTCATGACTCAGTGCTATGGAATTCTGGGATATGTAGTTTTGTGAGATATTTAGCCTTCTCTGTTAGAGAGCACTGGTTGTACAAGAAGCTACAAATCCCAGGATCCCCTAGGATGTCACCCATGTCAAACTGCATTAATTCTGCATTGTGGCAGCTGCCAGAGTTTCACAGCAATCTCGCATGCTTAATGCAAGTTCTAAATTTGAAACCATGACTTTTCATTGTACTTAAACAAAACACAGAGGGTGTGCGGGATGGAGCTGGAAGGCTGCAAAATTCAAGGGTCCATATGTGGCCTGCAAGAATACAAGAACGTTGCCCACCCCTATTGTAAATCCTCATACTTCCTAGTACCATTGCATTTGGGGGCTGGGGAATTTTACAAAATATGGATTGCCCTATGCAGACTCCATGATGAGAATAGATTGTGCTTACATCAAGACCGTCAGGACTCCAGCATCCTCCAGGATCTGGCACTGTTAACAAAATCTAAAGTGTAATAAATCACTGTGGTTGGCTCCCTCCCCCCATACCACACACAGCAGTTTCTGAGGCAGCTACTCTCATATTTGCAATGACTAACAGAGATATTTAAATGCACACCTCATGCCATATCCCCCTCTTCTTCCTTTACCTCCTCCCCTCCCCATTTTCCTTTGCTTGCTGTCCTTCCCCTAATTGTACTGTGGTTTGAGATGTAATTTACATCTCAACCTCCTCCTGGCTTGACAAGCAGGATTCCTTTGACTGATTTAATCACCTCATTATGTCAAACAAGTTGTTCTTATTTCTCAAAGTACTAACAGTTGCCAGTTTACATGCCATGGCAGCCCAAAGGTCCTTGCTTAATCCTGATGCCTATTTACCAATGTGACCTCAACGAAATCCTTGAGCTGCTTCGCAGAGACCAAGGGCATTTCCAGCTGCCCCAGAGAAGGCCCAGTGTCACGTTTTATTATCAAAATAGTTCCCAATCTGGTTTCATGACACAATGGGGTCTCTTCAGGTCAGTCTTTTTTTTATTTGATAGACTTCATTATACAAAACATCAAATGACCATGCATCCAATGAAACATACCATCATACACATTCTTTTTCCACCAAGTACATCTCTTATTCCTCCTTTCCTCCCTTCTTCCTCCCACCTCTTTCTCCTTCTGCTGTCCTTCCTACCCCTACTCCTCTCCACCTCCGCCTCCCCTCTACTCACTCAATCCCTCCTTCCACATACTCATACCCTCCTCTACATTCTATAATGCTCTTACTCATTTCTCAGTTCTCTTTATCACTCATGACTTCCTCACCTCCGATTTCTTTCTATTCTTTACATCACTCTGCATCCTTCTTAATATCAATTTAGTAATCTTCTTTACTACTATCCTTTCTCCCTATCATTTCTATAATAGAATCACTCCTATTCTATCTCTTGAATCCATTATCTTATTTACATACTTCCCATCTCATTCTACTGTAACCTTCCATATAATCTTATATTCCTTTTCTCTTTATCATTTTTCCATTATTTCTCATTATTTTCTAACAAACTTAAAATTGCTAAGTCTCCCCATTGTTCTCTCATATACTTGATAACCAATTCCCAATCTTTATAGAAATTCCTAAGTGTGTCATCCTTCAGTAATTGGGTTAATTTATCTGCCTCCATCACGTCATATAGTTTCCATATCCAATCTTCTTTTGTAGGTATATCCTTTTTTCCCAATTTTGGACATATGCAATTCTAGCCATAGTGAGTGAATAGAATAGTACTTTCCCATGTTTTTTTCCCCAAATTCTCCTCTTAAGAAGCAACGGTTTTCTCAATATAGCTGCTTGTGTTTTGCCCAGTTTTTGCCAAGTTTTACCAGTTGTTATCTCTTCTGTGCCCACCCTTCAATTCCATTCTTTTGGAGGATGTGTGTAACAATTTCTTGGCTCTTCGCTAGGGCTTTTCCAAAGTTTTCTTTAAAACTGTGGTTTGCTGAGCCAGCCCTATTGTTTGAAGGGCAATTTTTCTTTCCTCTGATATTTTCTTTTAAATTTAGAGTTATTGTGCAAAATGCACTGATGCACTATAGCACTACAACTCTGAAAAAATTAATTTAAAAAGGAGAAGAAGAGAAGGCAGCATAATTTTCCAGTATGTCTCAGAGTTAAAACCAAACCAAACCTGAAGAGCAGGAATAAAATGTTGCAACTGGTGCTGAGAAGTGTCAGAAAATAGTCTGGGAAAACAGGAACATTGTATGGCTACATTTAAAAGTCTGAAAACTACAGCATCAAATACCTCACTGTTCTAATACTTTTCCTCTGTTTGAAGGAGCCCTGGTTGGCAACCGTTATGAAGCTGGTGGTTAGTAGCAGATGACAGAATTCATGTGATGTACAACATATGTAGAAAATTATACTATTACCTTAAACACTTGGCTCCACTATGGCAAATGTTCTGCAGAACTAGAGGTCTCATTTCAGTTCAGCTAAATTATCCAAATGTGACCTGAAATCTATTTTGGATGCCAGAGAACTTGTTCTACCAAATGATACTGTCAGCTGTTGTGAGGAGGTTGTAATGTCATAGGCATTATCCATGCATGCACACAGGATGGCAATCTCTTCTCCTGTTCTTAGCTGGTGAGTTCCTGAACTAAGCAAAAAAAGAAAATAGCATAGGGGTCAGTCCTGGATGAAATATTGAAAGCCCTGAGGGTGTTGGCAGTCAAAGGGGGCAGGCATAGAAATATGCCAGGGAGCAGTCCAAGGTCAGTTACAGAAAGAGGTTCTACTTCTTGGAGAAACCATCAGGGAACAGGCCAAAGAGGAATTTCAAAAGTGGGCCAGGGTCAAAGAAGCTCCAAGAGTGAGGAATTAAAGAGTGCTGGGAATAGATAACATGGTGAGGGAATGCAAGTATTGAATCCAACAATCCCATGTCTCTCATGTAGGTGATCTATACCCAGCTATCTGGGGAAGTCCAGCTGATGTTGATCAAGATAACATTTGATACACTAGGTTCTTCTACAGCAGTGACTCCCAAATTCCTGACCTCCAGGTATTTGGGGCTTCAGCTCCCAGAAGCCTTGGCCATCTTGGCCATTGGTCTGGGATTCTAGGGGAGTTTTCACACGGGGCTTTAGGCGGACGCAATCCTACCTCCCTCCGGCCCCACTCCGGCTCCATTTCCAGTGTGTTCACACTCACGCTGCAGCAAACCCCGGCCCTTCCGGTGCCATCCTTGCGTCAGTACGGCTCCTTGCTCCGTGTGTTCACACGCACGGTGCAGCAAGTCCGGCCTCACTCCGGCTGAACCAGCGCTAACTCCGGCATCAGCGCCGGAAAGGTAATTCCTTTTTTAAAAAGGAATTAAGTTTTTGCCGCTGCAGCCATTCCGGAATGAGCGGCTCCAGGCGGCTTTAGGGACTAGTGTGAAAACGTCCTAGGAGCTGAAGTCCAAAACATCTGGAAGACCATAATTTGGGAAACACTGGGCCTTTGCAGACTGCTAGAAATAGTGCAAATTGAGTCCACTTTAACTGCCCTGGCTCAGTGCTAGGGAATCATGGGAATTGTATTTTTTTCTGAGACATTGAGCCTTCTCTGTCAGAGAGCTCTGGTGCCACAATAAACTACAGTTCCCATGATTCCCTAGCACTGAGTCAGGGCAGTTAAAGTGGACTCAATTTGCACTATTTCTGGCAGTCTGCAAAGGCCCAATGTCTCATACTTTGGCACACCTGGTTTCTTTTAAGTTGTTCCTTCTGTCACTGTCTTTGCTGAGGGTGGGAAGGCTTAGCATCTGAATTTTCTTCTTGCTCTTGAGTGGGAGACAAATCCCTGTTAGAGGTCCCTTTGCCTTTGCCTGCTGATGTTGCCAGAGGAGGGTTGACAGCTAGAACCTCTGGCTTCCCCTCTTATTCTTCATGATGGAATCCATTCTCTTGCCTCCCATTCACATCTGAGGTGGATTCCTCAAATCAAGGCAGGATATCATTGCAGAATCCCCTTGAACTGGCTGACCATGGAAATCAGTCAGGAGTGCTAAATTGGGTAAACCAGCCATCCAGCTGCCATCATGTAAAACAGAGAAAAATATTGGTGAAAGCCCCAAAATATAGTTAATAAAAAGCCAAATTCCTTGCCCCAGTCTCCTGTTCAGTCAGTCCCAATGGGGACTGCCTAATCCCACTGCTAAATGTTTGGGGAGTTGGTGGATGGGCAAGGTTGGCATTGCAGAGGAGCACCGCAGAAAATGGGGAGCCTCTACTGGAAAAACAGACATTCCTTCTTCCTGTTTGGCCCACTGATTTTGCACAGCTGAATCTGCATGTCTTGTATTTCTTGGTACTGAAGTGGGTTAAATGTGTATGGCAGACAAAGGAAGGAGCTCCCAAGAAGTAATACTTTCTTGACCAGTGCAAGCTGTACACAAGTTTCTGCTTTGCCTTCCCTTCTCTCCCCATCCTGTCTTTGGAACAACGATCCCTAGAATCAGACCTACCAGGTGTTAGAAATGGAACTCACAATAAAATGGGGAATTTGACTAGCGATATTAATCTGCTTTCTGCACTCCCTCCTTGTCCTGCATTTGTTGAATAGAAGGAGGTTTTTTTTAATGTATTAACTTTGATCAGGGGTAGGCAACCTTTCCCCTTTAAGGGCCGAGGGACTTCAGCTCCCAGAATCCCAGGAGCTATTGACCAACATGGGACTATTGGCCAACATGGCTGAGGCTTCTGGGAGCTGAAGTCCCTCGGCCCTTAAAGGGCAAAGGTTGCCTACCCCTGACTTTGATAAAAGTATAACAATGTCTACAAAAAAAGAAAAATGACATGTTAAGTTGATTTAAAACCCAGTGTGATGTCCAGGGATTAATCAAAATTTGATTTCACAGTCAAAGCAGATAGTAATTACATATTCTTTAGCCCAACATATCTCCCCACAAGTTACCAGGAGCAGGTGGAGGATTTGTTGCAGCTTTCTCTATATTTGGATAGGATATACAATTGTGCCAAACTGTAAAGAAATAGTCATTGGTTTGACCACTATGGTGAATTGATAGTTCAGCATTACAAAGTGTTCCTTGGGGTACTACTAAGACAATGAGACACTCTGGTTTGCATGCATGCCAGTCAGCCAGCCTCCTTCTCTTCCTCTTCCTCTTCCTCCTCCTCAACTTCCTTGACCCACTTGTAGCATGGTCTGCAGTTAAAAATAGAAGAATAGCAGTGGATGCTAAATCTTCAGCTAATCTCCAGTCCCTTTGGGAGTGCCTTGCTGACTTCATGCATTAAATAGGTTTATGGAATTTGAGTGCACAAGTTTAGCTGCTTGCATTTTAGTGAAGCACAAAAAATGGATTTTGGAGGTGGTGGAGGAAGCTAGAGCTGGGAAATCTGTCAGGGTGGGTATTAGACACAGCCATGGTTCTTCAGGCTTTGAATATGCAGGAAAATTACTGAACGTGGTGGATAACCCTGTGAAAAGCAAATGCAATTCCCCATTAACAAAAAGTGCCATTTGAAATAGAGTCATCTTGTTGATGTCCATGGGTTCTATTGGCATAAATACACAATATGCAATTTTGGTAATGCATTCTCAGTCTGCCTGTTGCCACTCCAGTTTACCCTTCATCACTGCCTCCTTTGCCTGTTACCTCTCATTCTTCCTGCTTTTTAACAAACACTTTTGTCTTCAGAAACAATTAGCTGTTAGCGCTTCATATTGGCTTGCAAAATAGCTTTGTTTCTTTTCCATTTTGAACAAAGTCTGGGCTGTTGAAGTGGAAATGGGTGGCAAAGTGTTTTTAAAATGACTGGCGTGCATGGGCATTGATAGGAATTTTTGAAAGGGGCAGCCAAAACTGCACACTATTGTGCAATTGTTATTTAAGCATGCAACACACTGCTTCAACACACATATGCATCTTCTTCTGTGTACGTCACATTCTATGACATTTAGAAGCTGCTGACAGTGTTGCAGAAAATCCTGAGAATTTAACAGCTCTAATGTGAAAGTGCTACATTCTTGCTTCATAGAAGAAGCAAAATATTCCATATAAAGGAAAACTTTATATGAAATGAGGGACATTTAAAAAGAAGAAGGGACATTTAGGAAGAAGGGGGAGGAAGAACACATGTACAAACACATCAGAGCAGTCTTAGGAATGGACTGGGTATTTTCCACTGTCATTGTAACACTGGTAACCTCTCATATGACTTGATGTGATTAAGAATTGCTTCCTCATAGAACAAGAGATACTGATAAACACACTGTAGGGAGTAGCAGTGGAATCTGCAGGAAGTGCTGTTGGCATTGGGTCTATCCATCTATCACTTTCTTTGGTCTATCCATCTATGACTTTCTTTGAAGTTGAATGGAGTTTGAGTTTTTAGGGGAATAGCAGGGGTTAATCAGTATGTAGAGAGATCTTGTAGCACCTTTGAAATTAACTGAAATAGTTGGCAGCATGAACTTTTGTAGACTAAAGTCTACTTCTTCAAATGCATAGGGGGTTAATTTTATTTTTCATATGATCAGCATTTTTTACAACTTTTTCATTACTTTGTTTTAAAAATAACTGAACAAGGAAAAAAAATCCCCACCACCACCCTAACTCCAGATATTAAAAGGATGACACACAGTAGACAGACAGCTATGGTCTAGGGATCAACACATTTATTGAGGTTTGGATTTAAGTTTACAAATCGAAATAAAGGCAGAACCTGAAAAGTGCTCCTGCAGTGCTTCATGTGTTGTATTAGTTACATATGTCTGTTTTGTTGCCTGACATTGACATTCACAGCACATATCACTTATGCTTTACTTATTTTCCTGTCAAAATCTTATCTCATTATTTTTTTCTAGTGTTTTCAGTGTTCCATCTTGGCATTTTGTCATCTTATTTTTTAATATATAATTTTAGCTATCTGTTAACATCAACACAGTTTGGATTTCTCCTATTATATATAACCATTCATCCCTAAATATGTCAATTGATTTACTTCTGAGCAAACATGTCAATTTGTCCATTCCTATATACTTTAACAGTTTCCATAACCATTCTGATTCAGATGGGGGATCTTCAGATCTCCAATTTCTTGCATAAACCACCCTAGCAGCTGTTATCATAAACAAGAGGATTCTACCATATTTCCTTTCCCAACTTTTATCTGTCATACCTAGAAGATACATTTTTGGATCTTACTTAATCTCAATTTTTAATAACTTCTTTATTTCCTCATGTATTAAGGACCAATATCTTTGGGCCTTTCTACATGCCCACCACATGTGAAAGAAGATGCCCTTTTCCTCCTTACACTTCCAGCAGCTACTATTCAGGGATTTATTAGCCTTTGATAATCTGGTAGGTGTTAAGTACCATCTAAACTGAAGTTTATAGAAATTCTCTCTCATGTCATAGTTCAGTGTATACTTCAATGTCTTAGACCAAATTTTCTCTCATTCATCAATCTGAATTATATAACCTAGGTCTTTGGTCCACTTTATCATAACTTCCTTAATTTGTTTTTCTTCCAGCTCCCATTTTAATAATACCCTGTAGATCTTAGATATCAAGTGGTCTGAATCTTTTCAAAGTATATTTTCTAGTTCTGATTTTTCTGGGATTATACCATACAAGGCCTTTACAGACTGCCAGAAATAATGCAGCTTGAGGCCACTTTAATTGTCTTGGCTCAGTGGTAGGGAATCGTGGGAATTGTATTTTTTTCTGGGACATTGAGCCTTCTCTGT
This sequence comes from Phrynosoma blainvillii, assembly GCA_026167975.1. NCBI lineage: Eukaryota > Metazoa > Chordata > Lepidosauria > Squamata > Phrynosomatidae > Phrynosoma > Phrynosoma blainvillii. The sequence goes on from JANUYF010000002.1 coordinate 240,068,887, forward strand.
CAGAGAGCTCTGGTGCCACAATAAACTACAATTCCCGTGATTCCTTAGCACTGAGATAGGACAGTTAAAGTGGCCTCAAGCTGCATTATTTCTGGCAATCTGTAAAGGCCCACAGTTTCTGATTAACTGAAAATCTTTCTTTAATCTGCCTATACCAGAACCAATTGCATTTAAATCTTGCTTCATTTAATTCGTCCTGGGACTTCATTACTTGCTTTCCATTGTCCATTTTCAGGATATCATAATACATCAGCCACCTGTCTTTTGACATATCAATGTTTCTATGACAGGGTTCATTCACAGAAACATTTTTGGGAAGCTTTCTGTTTTTAGTATATCTGTATTTTTCCCACACCCTCAGCATGGTTTTTCTTACCAGGTGATTTTTTTAAAATCTTGATTAACCTTTACCTTCTCATAATACAAATAGGTGTGCCACCCACAGATGTTATCAACTCCTTCTAAATACAAAAGCCCTTTATTCTCTAGTCTCAACCACTCTTTAATCCACTCTAGGCAGCTTGCATAGAAATACAACTTTAAATTTGGTTAGCCCAGACCCCCCCTCTTGATATATCATCTTGAAGAGATTTTACTTTGATTCTGGGTTTCTTGCCTGCCCATATAAAATCTGTGATCTCCCTCTGCCAGTCGTTAAAGTGGATATCATTTCTTATAACTGGTATAGTTTGGAATAAAAATATCATCTTTGATAACACATACATCTTTATCACAGAAATTCTTCCCAGTAAAGATAGTTGCAAGTTCTTCCATTTACATAGATCTGTCCTTATTCCTTGCCATACCACACTACAATTGTTCTTTAAAAGGTTTGTATTTTAGCAGAAATTATAACCCCCAAATATTTCACTTTCTTTTCTATTTGAAAGCCTCATATTAACACAAATTCTTCTTTGTCCTTATTCATCATATTCATTGCTAGTCCATTATTATCAGCAGTCACTGGTTGAGACCAAAACAGTTTCCTTATTCTATTTCTTTTTCCTTTCCTTCATTCAGAGTTTTCCATTATTTCTCCAATATTGCATTTACCAAGTAAATAAGGAAGGAAGGAAGGAAGGAAGGATGGAAGGAAGGAAGGGAATCTTTGTGTAGCTCCACACAAAGCAGCAACATCTGTAACCTTGTACATTGGAAATGGGGAAATAAGGGTGTTCTGGCTGTAGGACAGGTAGGGGTGACCACTGGAATCATCCTTTTCTACATGCTCATGACACTAGTGATTCTGAAGAACCTTCTAAGTTGGAAGCAGATTCTTCTGTGCAAGTGTTTAAATACAATGCAGATATGGTGAGGATTTAAGCCACTCTCACCTGCATGCTTGTCCCATACAAAGTGACCTTAAGCCACATTCTATATGTTTAATATAGTGCATTATTTGATCTGAAGACATTTTCAAAACAGAAAAGAAAAGTGTTGGGCATTTGTGCTAGCCATGTTAACATTTTTGAATTGTTTAAATTCTTAAAAAATTGTTTCCCTGTTTATATATTTGCCCTGACCCGGCAGTTTGCCATTCTAAAAAGAAGCCCCAAAATGCCGGTCCTTTTTAGAGCAGCAAAAAGCTGCCCTTGCTGCTGCCATGGCTTTTCCCATTTCTTTGGTGCAGCTTGTCTAAAAACTGCACCAAAGAAATAGTGCGATGCCGCTCACCATAGGGGTGGGTGGGTGGTGTGATGCGGCATCAGGGTGGCATTTGGGCATGCGGTGTGCAGTTGCCACACTCCCACTCCACCCTGAGGCTGGCACAAAGTGCTGGTGTGCACAGCCCCTAAGTCATTGATAAAAACGTTGAAGAGCAGTGGCCCTAAGATAGAACCCTGAGGCAATCTACTAGACACCTTCTTCCAGTTTGAAGTGCAACCATTGATGATGACTCTTTGAGCATGGTTTTTCAATCAATTAGGGATCCATTTGATGGTGTTTCCATCTATTCCATATTTAATCAGTTTGCTAATCAGAATATTGCAGTAGATACAGTAAAATAAAAGGTGAGAACAAAAGGCTTCAAATGTATGTACACCAATGCACAGAGTTTGGAAAACAAACAAGATGTTCAGGAAACTAATGGCTTTATAGGTATAATAGAGGATTATTTGGATGGCTGCGATCATTGAACTATAACAATTGAAGGATACAATCTGTTCAAAAAGAATAAATGAGAAAGAAAAGGGGGAGGAATAGGCTTATACATCAAAGACAGATTCACTTGTACAGAAATCCATGAAAGTGATAAGACTGGACTAGTAGATAGCATTTGGGTAAAACAAATGGAAAAAAGAAATTAAGGGCCTCTACAGACAGCCCGTTTTGGGCAGCTCTGAGCTGCCCCTGCTAGTGGCAGATAGGTGCCACACCACGGCCCCGATCCTCCTTTTTGCCACCCCCAAAAAAGCAGCAAAAGGCTGCCCTAAGAGTCGGAGCTTCAGATCTTCTGCGCCCTTTCGGTGCAGTGTGTCTACATACTGCGCCAGGAGGGCATCCTGATGCTGCGCACCATGCAAACGAGTGCACGGTGTCAGGACAGCATCAGGGTGAAGTCGAGGTGGCTGGCGTGTGGCTCCCCATCCCAACCTTATCCCCAGGCCAGCCCTTTGGGCCGGTCTGCAAAGCTCCAAAGTTACTTCTCCATGACAGACATTGTGTCAGTCATTCCCATGAATTAATTTGGTTTAAAACACTGAAACACTGGAAGATCAGACCAGTTGCTTACTAATCAAATGGGCAGATTGGTGAATGAACATTCTGTCTCATATCTCAATTTTTTCAACGTCTAAAGGAACCTAGGAATCATAACTTGTATGGGAGAGTGGCAGTGCCGACAGTCCAAGTCCTCTGCTAGAAACCCATGGTAGAAGGACCTTTCATGTAACTTGACATGTTAAACTGTGGTGTGATTATGTGAGGGGTGTTTTTTAAAGCAACTCCAATTTCTCTTGTAGTAGTGACATTATTACTTTTCTCTACATGAATGGAAATCTAAACATTCTATACTTTGCAATTTTAGTTCATCCCAAACTGTGAGACAAAGCAAAACTTGTGACAGAGACAGATGTTCTCACAGACAGTTCTCACAGACAGTTGAGCCAAGACAGTAGAGATATATTGTGGGTTTGAGGCAATCCTTATACTTCTAAACTACAAAAAATGTGTTGAATATGAAGTACTGTGGCTGGCTGATTACCAATATTTCCCTACAGATTTTTCTACCAAGTAAGACCTAACTAAAACCTGAGCTTTTCTGGACTACAACTCCCAGATTTCCCCCCCCCCGCCAATATTTGAGTGATGCTGGGAGTTGTAATCCAAAATGTTAACATCTCTAAGCTTTGCCTAAAATAGTGAAGTGTATGTCAGCCATTTAAGAAAGCTCAGTAGTGGTAAAACAGTGGGCTATTCTTATTTTTGACTGACTTTGCAAAATCATTCAGTACCAGTACAAAGTTCTCAAATCACTGGAAACATTTGAAAAATGCAGGAAGCATATCTGAGAATGGCAGTTGCTTAAGGAATTACTACCCTCAGATCTTGGGTTGGCAAACCCATTGAAGCAACAGCCGGACTGAGACAAACCAACTGTAAACCCCTAAAGACAGTATTGTGCAAAGCATTTGTCAAATATGGCGGGTGGAGAGTTTCTAAGCATTTCTACATGCAAACTCTGTGGCAAATCTGGAGATATCCCATTGATTAAAATGGAAGGCCAAGAAATTAGACCAGAGAAGACTTGAGAACTCTCCATGTGTAAGAGCTTATATTGACAACTTCTTCTGGGAAAGAGTTAGCCCTCCAGTGGCAAGAAATAATCCATTCAAGGATCACTTAAACTACCATCTGCACCTCCAGTGTTATATGAGGCTCCTGAGATAATATGATAGATGTTAACTGATTAATGGGTTCAGAACACATCCATGGCTTCTTGTGAAAGATGCTGGGGCCTCTGGAAATCCAAACGATATCCCTGAGGAGCAAGCTAAACGTCAGTGTGGAGCAATTATGGCACAACAACTAATGAAAATGAACTTTACCAGGATTCTTTATCATTTCCTTCTACCTGCCTGAAATATAGCATCAGTGGGAGGGAAAAGAAGACTGGAAATTTGTTTCAAATGTGTAAATGTTCCACAAAGTCATCATGGTCTTGCATTAAAATGACTCCAGATAATATAACCATATGCAATCCTGTGACAGGTAATGGTCAAAGTTAGGATACAGTATTTCTAGACCAGGTTTTATAATGCAATTGGCCTGCCTCATTTATGGAATTTTGAGGGACCCAGGTGTCAACATCTTTCTCCTGTGCTTTCACACTACTTCTTCCAATTTTCTGTTCTTACCACAAAAATATCTACTAAAGAACGAAGTCAGAATAGCTATGCCTCAGTGGCTATCCCTGGGCTTTGAAATTCTCTTCCTATGGAAGCCACGTGTAGTCCTGCCATCTATAGGCAGAGACTTATTTATTCTGACAGACTTTTGAGAACTGACAGTTATATAGAAAGGGTTTTAAGAGGATGCTGTTCTGTTTTAGTTGTATGGTTCTGTAAACTGCTGTTTAAACCTTTTTCATTGTATTTTTAAAACTGTTTTAGTGTAGTTAATAGTTTCAATGTTGCTCTTTCATGTGTTTTAACTATATTGTACTTGTTTTAATTTGTAAGGCACCTTGAGCCCCAGGATCACAGTAGCAAAAGTACAAAAATTGACACTACTTGGAACACACTACCTTATCTGATGATATCTCACTGATTCTGAGATTCTTGGACAGAATCTGAATAGTAGATGGTCCATAACTCCAGCTGGTAACACCTGCTATACTGTGAAACTGAGATAATGGCACTCAAAAGCCCCTTGTATGGAAGCATTTATAGAGATGATTCCTCATTGCCTCCTTTCACTCTAAGAAGACTCAGAATGGTTGGCTGGATGGGATGTTAAGGTTGACAGGGTAGTATGGGTGCCAAACTGATCCCCTCTGCACAACTTTCTGTGTTATTTTCATAGCTCAGAAAGGGCTCCTTTTTAAACTACAATGCTCAGAATCATGCAGTCAGCAAGTAACTTTTCCTTATTTTAATATATATTCTTTATTGGTTTTCTTAGTAACAATTCAAACAAAGCTTATTATAGAAATCATTTAGAGTATTGTTATCTATTCCATTATAAATTACTGCAATATTCCTACTTCTATAATTTGCTTGGTTTTCCATCCTAAGGCTTCATTAGCATATATTTGTTAACATCCATTTATCAAACATTATTTGAGCAAATATTCTTCCTCTTAAACTGTTGTAATTCATCTTATGTACAACATGTTCTGTTAAATGTTATCTTTACCATTAGTCCGTAGAGTATAAACTCTTCAGTTAGCTTATATCTTATATTACCTAGTCTTTTGGCATGAGTGTTAAACCTCTATCATAGTATCAATACAATACTAGTCTATTATCTATTTTTATCTTCCTGTTTTCACCTCCCACATTAGCTACTCCAGTTGTTAATTGTGACTTCATTTTTTAAGCAGTCCAATTTTTCTTTATCTGTTTCTTTATTTAGCCCATTTTTCTTTACAGTACTTCATCACAAGTCCCCAGTCTTCCTTTTTTTCTGCAGTAGTTTTGTCTTTTAATAAAATTGTGAATTTGTCCATTTCCAACATGTCCAAAGTTTTATTTATACAATCATCTAAAGTGGGGATTTCTGAACATCTAAATTTTCTTGCAAATGTGACCCTGGCAGCAATTATTATATATAAGATATACTTTAGGTGTTTCCTCAGCTCCTTATCTTCAACAATATTTTTGTTAAGAAACGATTTTGACACGAGCTTTATTTGTATGCTGAATATTTTTTGGATCAGTCTTTGAACCCTTGTCCAATAATGCTTTGTTTTATTACATGTCCACTGTATGTGGTAGAATGTTCCTTCAGCCTTGTCGCACGTGCAGGAACTGCGCTTGTTATTCTTGTAAATCTTTGCTAATCTATTCGGTGTTAAGTACCACCTGTGTAACATCTTGTAGTAATTTTCTTTAACTTCCATACTTAAAGTGAATTTTAGATCTTTACCCCATGCTCTTTGCCAGTTTTCCATTTGTATTGTATGACCAACATTCTGTGCCCATTTTATCATAGTTTCTTTCATTGTTTCGGATTTGTTATCTAATGTCAACAGTACTTTCTATAATTTAGCTATAGTGCCTTTTTCTTTTCCTCTTTCTGATACAAGAATCTTATCCAATTCAGATTTCTCTCTAGTAATACCCCATGTAGCAAGTAACTTTTCCAAGATGTGGTTGTATCTTACAGGAAGATGGGAACAATACACTGAAGAACTATATAAAAGAGATGAAGGGATGACAGATTCATTCAAGGAAGAATCACTATCTTGAAGAGCACTTAGGGCACACGGGAGAAATAAATCACCAGGAACAGATGACATACCAAGAGCTGATTCAAGATTCCAAGGCATACCAAGAGCTCATTCACAGACCGAATCTAGTTCTAGCTAAAATCTATCTGCAAATATGGAAAACAAAATAATGGCCCACAGATTGGAAATACTCAATATACATTCCAATCCCCAAGGAAGGGGACACCAGGGATTGCAGTAACCACAGGACCATTGCATGAATTTCCCATACAAGCAAAGTGATGCTCAAAATTCTGCAACAAATAATGTTACCATATATGGGGCAAGAAATGCCAGATGTCCAAGCTGGGTTCAGAAAAGAAACAGCGTAAGGGATTGTACTACTAACATACCAAAAATTTCAAAAGAAAATCAGTCCATGCTTTATAGATTCTAGCAAAGCCTTTGATTGTGTAGATCATGAAAAACTATGGATCACTCTTAAAGAAATGGATGTGCCACAACATTTAATTGTCCTAATGTGCAACCTGTATTCAGAAGTTACTATCAGGACAGAATATGGAGAAAGAGAATGGCTTCCAGTAGGGAAGGGAGTCAGACAAAGCTAGATTTTGTCACAGTATCTATTTTTGTAAATTAAACCTATCATAGATAAAGCAGGATTAAACTTGGAGGCAGGAGGTGGACAAAATGGAGCAAGGAACATCAACAATTTAAGATATGCAGATGACATCATACTACCAGCAGACAATAGCAAAGACTTGGAACAATTACTGAAGAAAATCAAGGAAGAAAGTGCATAGGCAGGCTTGCAGTTGAACATTAAGAAAACAAAAATAATGACAACAGATTATTTACATCATTTGAAAGTAGACGACAAAGACATTGAAATAGTTCAAGATTTTCCACACCTTGGCTAAGTCTTTAATCAGAATAGAGACTGCTATTGGGAAATCAGAAGAAGACTTAGGGCCTAAGCAGATGGGCAGCCATGGGCCGTCCCGAGAAGCTGCAGATTGGGGCCAAGGTATCCGCACTCCTCAGCCCCGATCCACTTCTTTTTGGGCCCTAGAAGAAGCGCTAAAATAGCGCTCCTTCCACAAGGTGCCGAAAGTGCACCGCAGGAGGCACTGGGCGCACTTTTGGCGTCTTTTCCGCCACAGCGTGTGTGGATGCTGCAGCAGAAGTACGTCGTCAGAGCGCTGGTCATGTGGAGCGACAGGAACTCCAATGACGTGTTCGGGAAGGGGTCATTGGAGCGCCCAGCGTGAGGCTGCCCCTCCCCTTCCTTGCCTCCAAGATGGCGCAAAGTGCTGTCTGCTTCCCCCCTAAGACTTGGAAGGAACAAGCTATGAAAGAACAAGACAAGATCCTGAAGTATAAAACTGTATCATTGAATACTAAAGTTAAGATTGTCCATGCCATGGTATTTCCAATTTCTATGTATGCTTTTGAAAGCTGGACAGTGAAGAAAGCTGATAGGAAGAAAATCAACTCATTTGAGATGTGGTACCGTAGTAGAGTTCTATGTATACTGTGGACTGCTAAAAAGACAAATAAATAGGACCTAGAGCAAATCAGGTCTGAGCTCCACCTAAAAGCCAAGATGACTAAACTTTGGCCATGTCATGAGAAGACATGATTCTCTAGAAATGACAATAATGCTTGGTAAGGTAGAAGGCAGTAGGAAAAGAGGATGACTTCATTGCAGATGGATAAAATCAATCAAGGAAGCCATGACCCTGAGTGTGCAAGACCTCAGAAAGGCTGTTGAGAGTGACTTGGAAGTCTCTCTTTGGTAGGTTGCACCATAAATTGAAGCTGACTTGATGGCAGTTAACAAAAACAATAGGTACAGTCACCCCTCCATTTTCATGGGGTGTCTCTTCCCATTCCGACCCCGATCCTGACCCCGACCCCTCCCCATAAAAATGAAAAACCATAAATATTCAAGCCCCATTGGTTTGAATGGCCACATGGCCCTGTGCACTGCTCTGTGCATGCGCCACAGGCGCACATGCCATTTTATCCCTCCCCGCTTGCTGGTCCGTGAAGGACTGAGACTGTGGACTTGAAGTCTGTGAACAGGGAGGGACAGCTGTATTTGTCAAATATGGATGGGTTTTACAGTCAAAGATGAAATACAGAGATGTGTGTGTGAAATTTTCCTCATGAGAACAACATCTAGACTAGAGAAATAAAGAGACATCTAGCACCAGATGGCTGCACAGTCATAAATATAATAAACTTTCCCATAGATACAACTCATAGACACAGATTTTGTTATGAGGAAAGAAAGATAACAAATACATCAACATCATGAGATCATGGGAAAGGAGTCACATGGGGGATGATGGACACCAAGAGGCTGGGTTAATACACATCATATAGGCATTATCCAATCAACATAAGGTTAACACCCAGAAGGTGGAGTATGGGAAGGGCCTAGAGAATACTTTGTCTAGAATGTTTATAATTCAAGATGTGAGTGCGTGCGTGATCCTGGCAGTGGTTTTTTTAACCATGGAGCTTTTGGCTTGTAGTTTTTGAATATGTTATACTGCTTTTACAATGTAACTTCTGGATCTGAAAACATGGATCTGTTCTTTCTTCTTAACTTTCAACTGCAACAAGTTGGGATCCTATGCTTTTGAGATTGTTAAAGATGTAATCTCTCATGGCTGAACTGGAAAAGTTCATCACAATGGATTTTACTTAGTTATCTTATTTTTCTTTTATATGCATTAATAAAACTATACTTTTGGACTTTACAATGTGTCTTCTTGACAGAGGAAGACAGGATCCTGAAGAAGAGAAGCTGAGCTAGATGATGGTAAGAGATACACAGTGGCTGTGGATCACAGCAGCCAGCTTGTCCTGGAGATTCTGCTGGATGTCAAAAAGCATCAGTGCAACACCCATCATCCACACACTGACAGTATTACTAGTCTTCGAGAGTACTTATTCCATCATCATCATCAACAACATCATCATCATCATCGGCCTGACAGGTCAGGCCCTACCATTAGGCATAGGGAAATGGTAAGCTCAGGTTGCAGATGCTAAGAGGTGGTAACAAGGTTTCTGGAAAAGAAAGCAGCCTGCCCTGCTCCCTTGAACCAAATATTCTGCTCTCATGTGTCTTCTTACTAGTTTTGAAAAAACAAAAATTCATCTGCCAGTCAAGGCAGTGGCGTCCCTAGGGTTGGTGTCATCCAGTGTGGTCAGTCATGGGGGTGGGGCTTCTGGGGGCAGGGCTTTTAGAACGGGACTTCCAGTGGAGTTGCAGGGTGCATGGGAATGCGTGCACATGTCCAGATGTGCCCCTGCATGGCCCCAGGGATGGTCGAGGAGAAGCCGGTGGGCCCTGGGAAGGGCCAAGGAGAAGCCAGCAAGCCCCAGGAAGAGCTGAGGAGAAACTGGTGGGCCCCAGGAAAGGTTGAGGAGAAGCTGATGGGCCCTGGGAAGGGCTGGGGAGAAGCCGGTGGGTCCCAGGGAGGGCTGGGAACTGACCAGGTGTCATTCCCCTTCTGGAGTGTCACCTGGTGCAGCCCATACACTCCAGTGACACTACTGAGTCAAGTACAGTGTTTTAACAATGCTGAGCCAATTAACCATAGCCAGCACTTTATACTAAGGTTTGGAAAGGTGCCTGAAACAGCAACTTTCAACACTAATGAAACCACCCAGAGGTTTTCTGAAAAGGTCCCAAGACCCAACCAGTTGTACTTTCCTATGGGAGACTTAAGAAATATTTTTGCAAATCCACAGAATGAGGCTGTGGTGGTACAAAAAGTATTATGAGGTAGCTTGTCTAATGTTTTCCTTTCCCCAGCAATAGGCCTCTTAGCATTATTTTGCTATCAATAAGGGAATGAAGAATGGCTAGAAGTATATGAAATGAGAAAGCTGTGGATTTACCATCTGTCAGCCCTAGAAAGAAAGAAAGAAAGAAAGAAAGAAAGAAAGAAAGAAAGAAAGAAGATTCAATTCTTTCCATTCTCTGAACTGATTGCAGCTGCTGCTGAAAGAAAAGAAGACACCTTAATTTTCTTCCCTCATTTCAGCCTTTGGTATTGCTTTGTGTTTCTTTGCATTATCTCTGCAGTTCTTCTTTCCCCGCTCCCAATTTTTCCCCTCTTCTCCAACCACTAATATAATAGATCTTGTCAGTCTCTCAACCATGTGAAAATATTGCATGATATTAGCTGTTTGCCTTTTTTAAAATACTATTGATGAACTCTCTCTCTCCACATATATTCAGCTATTCATTTAATCTATTTCCCCCTCTTCACTGTAGTGTCAATACACTGAGTTCTGCCTTTAGCAGCTAGGGCTTCTGAAATAATTCCTGCAGCAAAGCTGAGCCTAAGAGGAGCCTATGAGGACTGCACTTTACTGGGATTCTCAGCTAGGGGTCATTCACACTACATTATAAACTGATTTGCAAACCAGCTTAAAAGAGGGTCATTCACACTTGCATCAGTTTGCAAACTGGTTTAAACGTGGATCGTTCATACTTGAATCAGGTTTTTCCAACCTGAATTGAGGTGGGCCCATGTCAAATCCCCCTTAGCACGGGTTTTCCGATATTTAATTTTTCCCCATTTCTTTCCCCCCAAAATGGATTTTATCAGGTTACCACCAATGGAAACTTTCTCCTGATCAGATTCAGAGCTTCCTGAAGGGAGGGATCAATGAGCAGAGGGACAGAACATGCCTATCCCATCTACAGAGTGGCAAGCACCATTTTTGTGCTCATGCTTAGTTGCCAGCTCTGAATGCTTTCAAATTTTCCACTGGTGTACCCTTTAAAGAACCTCTCGGCTGTTTTCCTTTTCTGCTCTTTTTCCCTCAACAATGCCAAATGTTCAGACCTTGCCAAAGCTGAGGAAGGGGGTCTTCTGGGAACATGTATTTTTTAATATTTTTTTTTACAATCCATTGCGTTTGCATGGCTTCCACATGGGGTGATTCATTCTCCAAGTGTTAATTCCTCCCTCCCCCTGGCTACCATATCACTCTGCTGTTTCTGTTTTCTGCTGTTTTTGTGATCCCCAACAATGCCATTGCAAGGAGGAGTGGGTGGATAGAGGCAGGGATGGGGGGAAAGAGGAGGAGCCTTCCCCAGCCATCCCTTAACACACACACCCCATCCCTGCCAGGGGCTCAGAGGAGATCTGATGCTCCCACATCTGCTGATAATGATGCTGGGATAAGTACTCTCAAAGAAGGGGTTGGAGATCTTCTCTTCCTCCTCTTCTCCTTCCCAAAGGAGGAGAGAGAGAGAGAGAGAGAGAGAGAGAGAGACAGCGAGTGCGACCAGTAGCAGCAGGTGCTCCCACTGTGCCCAATCCTTCCTCTTCACCTTTTCTCTCTATTGTTCAGCATTGTTTTGGCTTCCTTCCGTATCTCTCTCACACACCCTCCCCACATTTCCACTGTGGGGCCCCAAAATACACACACACACACACATTCACACCCACACACCCTGTCACCTGTTTATTTAATACACACTAAAACAGTTAAAATCCTAAAACATAAAAAATAAAACTATATACAAATTTAGCACCACAGAGCATCATGAGTTCAACCTCAATCTTCTGTACAAATTTGGTAGATCAGGGGAGTGCTGTGGATGTAGTATATCCTGATATCAGTGAAGCTTTTGACAAGGTTCTCCATGATATTCTTGCAGCCAAGCTGGAGAACTAGACAGTGCTATAGTTAGCTGGATTTGAAATAGGCTGACAGACCAAACACAGAGAATACGCAGCAAAGGTTGCTCTTCATTATGGAGAGAAGTAGCAAATCAGTGCCTTAGAATTCAGTCCTACGCCTAGGGTTTAACTTCTTTATAAATGTCTCAGAAAGATGAAATTGAAGGCATGCTTATCAAATTGCAGATGACACCAAATTAGGGGAAGTAGTTAATAACCTCACATCTGGATTACTGAAATGCACTCTACATAGGGCTACCCTTGTGCCTAACCCAGAAACTACAACTGGTGCAAAACATGGCAGCCAGGTTAATCACAGGAACATCTAGGAGGGAGTACATAACAACTGGGCTTAAATCCTACTGGCTGCCGATTGGTTTCTGGGTGCAGTACAAGGTGTTGGTTTTGACCTTTAAAGCCCTACATGGCTTGGGTCCATCTTATCTCAGGGACCACCTCTCCCCGTATGATCCTCCCCGCGCCCTTCGGTCCTCTGGGAGGAATCTGCTCCAGCTAGTAAAAACCAGGCTGTCTCAGACCTCCCAGAGGGCCTTCTCTGCAACCTCTCCCAGACTTTGGAATGGCCTGCCGGACGAGATCCGTCTCATTACTATTCTTGCTGCTTTTAAAAAGGCAGTAAAGATGGATCTCTTCCGTCAGGCCTTCCCAGAATAACAGCTGTCTGTTGGGAGATGACTTTTTATCTTATTGGCATAACTGATTCCTTGTTGTTGTTTTATTATTTTACGGCATAGTTACATTTTAACTTTTTCTTGGTTTAATTCTGTTTTAAGGGGTTGGGAGGGTGGATTGTGGGATGAGGGAGTGTTTTAATTTTGTTTGTTTTTAAATGCTGTAACCCACCCCGATTGCCACGCAGAGGGGTGGGCTATAAATAAAAATTTATTATTATTATTATTATTATTATTATTACCCCAGAGGACAGGATTAGAGTTCAAAATTACCTTAATGGAGACCTGGACCAAAACTAATAAAATTAATATCAACACAAGATAAATGTAAGGTATGTAGGAAAAAATGAAATGCACAAATAGAGGATGGGTGATACCTGATTTGGAAGTAGTACATGTGAAGAAGATCTAGGGGTTTTAGTAGAGTACAGGCTAAACATGAATCAACAGTGTGATGCAGCAGCCAAAAAGCCAATATAATTTTGGGTTGAATCAACAGGCATCCAGATCAAAGGCTGTAGTTGTCTCTGCTCTGTTTTGGTCATCTGGAATACTATGTCTAGTTCTGGACACCACAGTTCAAGAAGGATATAGAAAAGCTGGAACATGTCCAGAGAAGAGTGAGCAAGATGATGAAAGTTTTGGAAACCCAGCCTTATGAGGAACAGTTTAGGGAGTTAGGTATGTTTAGCATGGAGACGACTGAGAGGTAACATAGCAGCTATTTTTAAATATCTAAAGGGATGTCATGTAGAAGATGGAGCCAGCTTGTTTTCTGCTGCTCCAAAGGCTAGAACATAAACCAATGGATTTAAATGACAAGAAAAGACATCCCACTTCAACATTAGGAAGAACTTTTTTACTGTAAGAGCTGTTCGGCAGTGGAACAGAGGGTGGTGGACTCTCCATCTTTGGAGGTCTTTAATCAGAGGTTAGATGGACATCTTTTAGGAATGCTGTAATGGTGTATTCCTGTATGGCAGGGGATTGAATTAGATGGACCTTGGGGTCCCTTCCAACTCTAAGATTTCATTATGTTATACGTAAAGCCACACATAGAAAAAATGCAAAAAGCCTAGATTAAAATAATAACAAACTATCTATACAATTAAAACAGTATAATAATAATATATAACAATATAAAATATCTGTTGAATTAAAACAATATAAAACATTAATTAACATTAATTAAAACATTAATTTAAAGTGTTGATTAAAAACAATACAGCACTAAAACAGAAAAGCCATTATATAAAACAATCAGTGCCCAAATCCTTGCTGGAATAGAAAGGTCTTGATGGCAAACGAATGGCAAGGAGGGAGGCAGCCTAGCCTCCCTAGGAAGGGAGTTACAAAGCACCCATGGAGAAGGCCTTGGTCCAAAAGACACTGCAGAAATAATCCAGTTTGAGACTACTTTGACTGCACTGGCTCAGTGCTAGGGAATCCTGGGAACTGTAGTTTATTGTCGCACCAGAGCTCTCTCACAAAACTACAGTTCCCAGAATTCCCTAGCACTGAGCCAGGACAGTTAAAGCGATCTCAAACTGGATTATTTTTGCAGTGTTTTGGACCCCTCTCTCACATCCCTACCAAATGTTCCTGTGCAGGTGGGAGGATTGAGAGACGCACCTCCCTCAAAGATATTAGAGTTTAGGCAAATTCATAATGGATAATATTGTCCTTCAGATTATTTGGACCCAAGCCATGTAGAGCTTTATTGATCATAATCACCACTATGAATTGTGCCCAGAAACAGACCAACAGCCAGCAGAACAATGTCTCTTCAGTTCTGGGGAAGAACTAGCTATTAGAAAGAAAGAGGAAGTGAAAGAGATGGGGGGAGTGTGAAAACGTGTGTGTGTGGAAGAGATGTACAGTTATGTTTTGTGCTGTGTGGTAGAAAGGATAAATCTCATTGAAGAGAACCAGTGGAACAGTCTGCCCTGAAAACTGGCAAGATCACCTTCATTAGAGCTATTTAAACAGAGGTGGGCAGCCGTTCTTCTGTAGAATCACAGAATCATAGAGGTGGAAGAGACCACAAGGATCATCCAGTCCAAACCTATTTTGCCATGCAGCAATACACAATCAAAGTACTTCTGACAGATGGACATCCAGCTTCTGTTTTAAAACCCGTGATTTCATCCCACTTTGCAAAATGCTTATTAAGCAAGGGATTGGAGTTGGACTACGTGACCTCCAAGTTTCTTTTCATTTCTATGATGCTGTGATTTTCTCCAGAGGTAACAGTAGAAATCATGTGGCTTTCTTCATTTTTATCTTTATTTATTTAGATTTACAAGGCAGCTAACAAAAAATAACATCAATCCAATGAAAAGTATAAACATCCCTGTACAGTGGTCCCTCCACATTCGCTAGGGTTAGGGATGAAGGACCTCCATGAATGTGGGAAAAACCACAAATTAAAAAAAAAAAGACACTATTCATTTTATCTAAGAGAACACCTCTCTAGAAATGTGCAGGTCCTCCAGGGCAACTCTATGGTCAGCATCTGCCAGATGTTGATCATAGAATCATGCTAGAAGACCTACAAATGCCTAGAGAAGTGTTTTCGCTAGGAGCTTCTAAGTTCTCCAGCACAACTCTATTGCCAACTTCTGGCAGAGGTGCGCTGGAAGACCTAGAGATTCCTAGAGATAATATATTAGTCAAAACCACAAATAATCAAATCTGCAAAAGTCAAAGCCACAGATGTGGAGAGCCAAATGTACTGTCGTAGGCTTTCATGGCCGGCATCCATAGTTTTTGTGGGTTTTTTTGGGCTGTGTGGCCATGTTCTAGAAGAGTTTCTTTCTGACGTTTCGCCAGCATCTGTGGCTAGCATCTTCAGAGAAAAGCATCTTCCGAGAAAATTTTCTCTGAAGATGCTAGCCACAGATGCTGGCGAAACATCAGAAAGAAACTCTTCTAGAACATGGCCACACAGCCCGAAAAACCCCACAAAAACTATAGCCAAATGTACTTTTTGCCTGGAAACCGATAGCAGCTTCAAGGGGTGATTTAAGACCAGTGAAATAGTATGGGAGGAAAATGTGAAATAATTTCCCCATAGCAATCCCGCCTCCCCTCCCTTTCCCAGTTTTCAAGGTGGATATGTGGGGTCTGGCTGCTAACAGAGGAGGAGAAGGTGCAAGTCATGGGATCACCATGTCTAACCCTGCTCTTCATTGCTGGATGTAACACATATAAATTTTATAAAGTAAATGTAAGAAAACTGACACACTATTTCGTTTCTACATTAATTTTCAAGAATTCAATAATGTGCCAATGAGCCATTACAAAAAAAGTGGAGGCAGAAAATTGTAAACACACAGGATGTCAAGCACCATTCTGTATGGTTTTCCATTGTGCCTCAGAGAAGCAAAAACATTAGAATATGGTGCTGATGTGGGCACCACATATGTACAGTTATGGGCTTGTTTTGTTTCTAAGAACTTTCTTCATTTAGCTGAAGGGGGGGGGGAATATCCCACACACAATGGTACCTCCACCAGCAGTAAGCAGTATGAAATGGATCTATTACAACACAAACCACAGGAGTTCTTATCCTGATCTATGGACTCTGCTTGGGAGTAAATGGCTGGATTATGTACAGACAGAAAGCTCTTTCCAACCCACGAATATGAGCTTTCGAATCTCCTGTTTTCCAAAATCATTTAGTAACTGGTATATGTTGCTAAAGCAATTTTGTCAGCTCCAACAACAAGCAAGACGGGGGACAGAGAGAGAGATGTGGATCTTTTAAAAACATAATTGCTGTTTGCTTTGTAATTTCTTAGTGGACAATTAAAGTTACACAAAGAGCCCCTACAGCAATTCCAAGCCGAGTGTGCAGAATTGTTAACCAGCTCGTGTTCACTAGCATTTCACATGACTGAGACTTGAACTCGTATGGTTTTGACCTTCCAGATGTAACCGCAACTGCAGATGTGTATCTGGATTTACCTTTGAGGCAAATCTGTGATTAGGGAGAGAACCGAAGGCAAAGCAAAGATGTCTTGTTATCTTTCTGTCTCATCTTACTGACATGATTATAATGCTAAAAAGGATTCCTTCATTAGCATTGCCACTGAATTTTACTCCACACCAAATTTAGCCATTGAAGTGAACAAGACTTAAAACCACCATTCCTGAATTCATAATACTCTGACGTGGGAACCACTGTAGTACAGTCAGCCATGCATATCCATGGATTATTTTATCTGTGGATTCAAGCATCCACAGCTTGGAAATATTTTTAAAATAGATAAATTCCAAAAACAAAACAAAAAAAACTTGATTTTGCCATTTGATATAAGGGACACCATTTTACTATCCCACTGTATTTAATGGGACATGACATCCATGAGTTTTGGTATGGACAGGCAGATACCAAGGACCCACTGTACTCCCCCCCCCCAAAAAAAGGGTGGTAGTAAACCTCTAGCTCAGCCTCTCACCAAATGACTGATAAAGTATCATGAAACTGCCATATAAAATCCAAGGAATAGCTACCTCAAGAAGTGTAGTTTCAAGGAATGCAATTGGGCCAATTCAAGAAATGCAGTTTCAAGGAATGCAGTTGGACTAACTTATTATTGGCTCAACAGCCCATGCTTCAGAGAACTGGAGATGGACAGAGATCAAATTCTGCCACATTTCTGGATATAAGAAAATAGTTGGACTAATCAAGAGTTTCAGTGCATGAACTTTGTTATAAGTCTTGTTAATGGATATTATCACAGTATTTTTTCTATAAATATATGTAGAAACTGAAAAGGGATGTGGTGACTTAGTGGTTAAGACACCATTTCTGAGGATCAGAAGGTTGGCAGTTGCTGCATGATGGGGTGCTGCATGATGGGGTGAGCTCCTGTCACTAGTCCCAGCTTCTGCCAGCCTAGCAGTTCAAAAGCATGCCAGTGCAAGTAGATAAATAGGTACCACTTTGGTGGGAAAGTAATAACATTTGATGCAGTCATGCTGGCCACATGACCACTGGAGTAGTCCTTGGACAATGCTGGTTCTCAGGCTTAGTAAGAAAGATGAGCACCACCCCCTACAGTCAGTTACAATTAGACCTTCATGTCAAGGGACTACCTTTACCTTTATGTAGAAACTGATTAATTGTCTGTTACATGGTTGTTTCAAATATATTTTAGTGGATAGCATAACTGTAAAAAATCACAGCAGACATTTATTTTGTCATTTACAATTCTACTACACTGTGAGTGAGCAGGTAAGGGGAAGTGGGCGGGGGTGCGGAGTGGCTCTGGTTCATAAGAACAACCTGACTCTGACCAGGATACCTGTCCGGAATACAGTCCACTTTGAGGGTATGTACCTGAGCCTGAGGACCAGGCATATTTTGGGGATTCTGCTAGTATACCGTCCACCCCGTTGTCTAGCAGACTCCCTAACGGATCTGACACAGCTGGTTTTAGAGTTGCTGTTGGAGTTGCCCAGACTGTTAGTTTTGGGAGACTTCAACATTCCACTCGAGACCAATTTGACAAATCTGACTGGTGAGGCTCAGGAGTTCATGAAAACCATGACAAACATGGGCCTATCCCAATTGGTCATTGGGCCCACATATTGTGCGGGTCATACCCTCAATGCAGTCTTTAGTACTGAAGGCAGAGTATCCTTGGGCAGAGGTTATTAAGATCACGGCATTGTCATGAACGGATGATTTCCAGCTCAAGACTGAACTAAGAGCCTCTACCTGTCCCACTGGGGGTGGTGGACCCATTAGAATGATCTGCCCTCAAAGGCTAATGGAACCAATTGGATTCCAGAAAGCCTTGTTGGACGGTTTAATGGTTGGTAATGCCAGTGACCCTGTCGAAGCTTTGGTTAATACCTGGAACACTGACCTTACCAAGGCTATCGATACAATCACTCCCAAGCGTCCTTTCTAACCCACTCCAAATCGGAAGCAATGGTATACATCAGAGCTTAGAAAAATGAAGCGGGTTGGACAATGACTAGAGCCCACCTGGCAGAAAACTCGACTCTTATCTGACAAGACTCGTCATAGGAACTTACTTTGGTCCTATTAAGAGGCAATACATTCAGCACAGAGATCTCTCTGTTCTGTACGTATTGCATCTGCAGAGTCCCGTAAAGAACAGCTGTTTAGGGTGGTAAAGGAGCTGACGCAGGTACCTCCTGCACAGAAACTGTTACTTAACCCGACAATGGCCTGCTGTGACACATTTAACAATTTTTTTTGCAGATAAAATCTCTCAGATAAGAGCTGATTTAGACGCCAGTGCTTTGTCAGAAAAAAATGACGAGGTGTCCAGCAACTCCATTAATGAAATTATCCTGGATCAGTTTCAATCTATGAGTACTGATGATGTGGACAAGCTCCTTGGTAGAGTGAAGAAAACAACCTGCCCTCTCGACCCTTGCCCATCATGGCTGGCTGTCCAGGGGGGATGTATTGAGGATGTTCCTTACGGACGGTCATATTCCATCCATGGAAGGTCATATTCCATCCTGTCTGAATGAAGCGGCTGTTAGGTCGCTTCTGAAAAAACCTTCCCTGGACCCTATATAAACAACTATAGGCCAGTCTCTTTGTTATCATTCTTGAGCAAGGTAATTGAGAGGGCGGTTGCTCTTCAACTCCAAGCTGTCTTGGATGAAACCAATTATCTAGACCCATTTCAAACTGGCTTTAGGACAGGATTTGGAGTTGAGACTGCCATGGTTGCCTTGGCCGACGACCTGCGTCTGAGCATCGACAGGGGTAGTGTGACCCTGCTGGTGCTCTTAGACCTCTCAGCGGCTTTTGACACGATAGATCATGGCATCCTCTTGGATCGCCTGAGTGGGTTAGGAATCAGAGGCGCTGCATTGCAGTGGTTCCATTCCTTCCTCTCGGGCAGATCCCAGAGGGTGCTACTCAGGGACAGCCGCTCCAGAAAAAAGGAGCTCACCTGCGGCATTCCTCAAGGCACCATTCTGTCCCTGATGCTGTTTAACATCTATATGAAGCCGCTGGGTGAGATCATTTGGAGTCATGGAGCTGGGTGTTATCAGTATGCTGATGACACCCAGATCTATTTCTCCATGTCTTGATCGCTGGCCTCGACTCCCGATGGCATCTCTCCTCTCAATGAATCTTAAGGCGGTAATGGGCTGGATGAGGAAAAACAGATTGAGAGTGAATCCAAACAAAATGGAGGTACTCACAGTAGCAGCCCCAAAATCAAGAATTGGGTTGCAATCTCTGGTCCTGGACGGGGTCACACTCTCCATAAAGGACTGTATTTGCAGTCTGGGGGTGCTCCTTGACTTGTTGCTCTTGATGACTAATATAACTCCGGTATTAAAGTCCTTCCACTGGCTGCCTATTAGTTTCCGGGCCCAGTATAAGGTGTTGGTTATTACCTTTAAAGCCCTAAATGGCTTGGGTCCAACCTATCTTCGGGACCACCTCCTCCCATACAACCCTCCCTGTGCACTTCAGTCTTCTTCCCAGGTCCAGCACCATCGGGCCTAGAAGAAGAAGAAGGGCCCTCCCTCCATTTCCATCCGATGTCATCTGGGGGAGAGGCACCAGGCCCAGCACCATCGGGCCTAGAAGAAGAAGAAGAGCCCTTCCTCCATTTTCATCCGATGTCATCTGGGGGAGAGGCACCAGGCCCAGCACCATTGGGCCTAGAAGAAGAAGAAGAGCCCTCTCTCCATTCCATCTGATGTCATCTGGGGGAGAGGCACCAGGCCCAGCACCATCGGGCCTAGAAGAAGAAGAAGAACCCTTCTTAAAGGATGGGTGGGATTCGGGATTTTTATGTTTTATGTTTTATCTGTATGGAAATGTTAATGTTGTAAGTCTCCCCGATTGCTCTGCAGAGGGGCGGGATATAAATTATTATTATTATTATCTGGGAGGAACTTGCTCCAGCCATTAAAATCTAGGCTGTCTGCAACTTCCCTGAGGGCATTCTCAGTAATCGCCCCCAGATTGTGGAACGGCCTGCTGGATGAGATCCATCAGATTACAATGCTAAACAGCTTCAAAAAGGCTATTAAAATGTATCTCTTCCAGCAGGCCTTTCCAGAATAGATTTTCCAACCTCAGGGATCCCCTTATTCCACCCTTCCCAATTTGGATGTAGCCATTTCTCTGCTTGTTTTATTATATCTTTGTTGTCTGATTTTATGGTAAGTCATTTTAACAATGATGTTTTAATAATTTTTGGTTTAATACTTTTTTAAGGGGCGGGTGGGTTTTGGAGCTTTGTGGATTGATATTGAATGTAATTTTAATTGTTGTTGGCCACCTCGATTGTACACAGAGGGGCGGAGTACAAATAAATTTTATTATTATTATTATTATTATTATTATTATCTCCCTTGTGGGTTGGTTTGACCATAGCTTCCAGCATGGAGCTCTAGAATGGGATCTAGCCATGCATTTTAAAGTTTAAACTATTCCAGTGGCATAAGGGAAAGTGGCAGTGCTGTGATTCCCAAAGATGAGACTTACAGAAGTTGCCCTGCAAGTCTGGAGAGTTTCTCCAGTATTTGTAGTTCATTCTACATATACAACATTGACATCATGCCACATGGAAACAGAGGACATTGTATTTGTGCAGTACAGCCTATAATGTCTGGGAACTTAAAGGTCAGATCCAAAATCTTACTACAGTCTCCATGCTGATCCTCTTGGATAACAACCCAAATTTGTTTACTTTGTGATCAAGGTTATGGATTTGTATTACAGGGGTAGGCAAACTGTCCCCTTTAAGGGCCGAGGGACTTCAGCTCCCAGAATCCCAGACTATTGGCCAACATCCCAGACTATTGGCCAACATGGCTGAGGCTTCGGGGAGCTGAAGTCCCTCGGCCCTTAAAGGGGAAAGGTTGCCTACCCCTGGAACACTGTCAAAAAGATAGATACTCCACCAAGGATTGTTTCAGTCCAAGCCTCTTTTTCATACTTTTCCATCAGGCCTGAAAATGCAGTTCTTTCAGCAGTGCTGGGACCATCTTGGTAACCTTTGGTGTCACCTGTGGTGGCAGCTAATTGGCTGGATTGCAAACATCTGGATACTGAGTGGTTTCTTCCAGTCAAAAAGGAGGTAGAACCCAAACAGTGATAAAGATTATAAACAATGAAAAAAGAATGGTATGGAACAAACACTATTAATCCACTATTTTTAAACTAGCTTTTTTGGTTCTCCAATCAAGATGATGACAAGATTTTAAAAGGTTGTCCCTCTAGCTGAGAAGCTGACAGCCTTGGAATGATCATTGAGTAACTGGTTGGTGCTTAAAGTCCAGGTCTTAAAGATCTTGCTGTAATAACTCATTGAAAAGATATTGAGTACTCATCAAAGAGCAGAAAGTATGGTCTCTGTGGTGCACCATTTATCTGACAGCAAATCAGCACCAGGTTCATTACTCTCCATGGCACAACCGAGGAAGAGAAGTAAAACAAAATTGTAATAAAGTGAAAGACGGAAGGGAAAAGAGTAAAGGTGATGTCTTAGTAACCAAAATCAAAATATGAAGGGAGAACAGCAGTGATGTTAAAGTGAGGCAAGACATTAAGGCACCTGTCCTATCACCTAGCCTCGTGTTGGTGAACCTGTGGCAGGCGTGCCCTCTTTGGCACACAAAGCCATCTCTGAGGGCACACAGTGGCCACAACAGGTAGGGATGTGGGAGAGGCATGTATGCTTGGCCCAGTTCCTTCTTACAGATTGGTTTGCCTTGGGAGAACCCGGCCACAGCAAGGAGGGGTAGGGAGGCACACATGGCTGGCCTGGTTCCTTGCCATGGCCCTGGTCCCCCCGCTGAAAACTGAGCCATGACAAGGGGGGGGGGGCTTTTGGGGCAGAGGTCCCACCCCTTCCATCCGAAATTCTTGTCCTTTCCGTCCAGAAGGCCTGCACCTTGCTATGCTATGGGATTCTGGAAGCTGTAGTTTTGTGAAGTGTAAGAAGGCCATCCATGTTGTTATTGTGTGCCTCAAGTCGTTTCCAACTTATGTCGACCTTAAGGCAAATCTATCATGAGGTTTTCTTGGCAAGATTTCTTCAGAGGAGGTTTGCCATTGCCTGAGGCTGACAGAGTGCAACTTGCCCAAGTTCTCCCAATGAGTTTCATGGTCAAGTGAGTTTCTTCAGAGGAGGATTGCCATTGCCTTCCTCTGAGGCTGAGAGAGTGTGACTTGCCCAAGATCTCCCAGTGGGTTTCATGGCTGAGCTGGGATTTGCGCCCTGGCCTCCAGAGTCACATACTCAAACTGCTGGCTCTCTTTGATCTTGTTATTGTGCTGTGCCTTCTGTGCTTTAGTCTGGTGGTTGTTGTTGTGTGCCTTCAATTTGCTTCCAACTTATGGGCCCAGAGCACCCTCCCTCCCTTCCAAGCGCCAGTTCCTTTAACAGGGCATTTACTGTTAAATAAGTGTGGATGGAAATGCATTATAATCTAGGTCATTTCTAATCTGTGGACTGAAAGTGCTATTTAGTTTCTGATGAGTTACTGTAAAATGAAAACAAAAACAAAGTTAGTAAGAGTCTCCCTCCCCCAAAATATGTGGCTTTTCCATATTAAATAGTCAGTTTTGTCATTCTTCCTTGAAGACCACAAAAAAAGCACTTAAATTGAGGTTTTAGTAAAATGCAAATTAAATCAGTTAAAAGGCAGATGATTATCAACTAAAAATTCTTTAATTGATTGGGAACACTAATTAAAACGTTCAAAGCCCCAGGCACTTTAAAATGCTGTGTGCATTAACCCAGAACTCCATATGATTGCAGCTGGATGATGATGGGTGATACTAAAACTCTTTGACTCGGGATGCTTAGACGTGATTGGTCTGAATCCCAGCTCAGTCCTAGATTCACTGAACAATGCTGAAACAGGAAGCTGGCAAAAGAAAAACCTCAAGGGTTCAGAGCTGTCAGTTTCTTTTTGAGTGGCCACACTAATCCCTATCTCTCTCCTTCCCCCTTCTCTTTTTGGGCCAATGATTTTCAAATGGTTCCAGAGGAGAGCTTGGAAATGATAATTTTATTTATATAATAAATCCCAGAATCCCCAGACAGCATGAGAACTTGCTGTCATCCAAAAAAAGTAACTTTCCAAACTCTTATCCAGAGAGAGCTTGAAGGCCGGTCTGAGTTTCCTCAGTAAGAAGATTTGCAAATCAGCTTTCTTGAAATGCAGCTTGCCCACAAATGTTAGTCCTTCCCTCTAAAGAGAACATCCTGTAGGGCAGGAGCGGAAAGAATGAAGATCAGGATCTAGTCGACAGTGAGCCTCTGGGTGACTGGCAATGCTTTCTGTTTCCTAATGGAATTGTTGAACATTGACAATAAATTCCCCTGACTCAACTAGGTGACTAAAGACAACAAAAATTAGAGGAGGGGAGCAGGACACATTTCTTTATATAAATGGACTGCAGGCTCATTTCCCATACTGAAAACAAATTCTTAGACTGGGCATCGTGTTCAGAGGCCCTCTCTCCCATTCTGTATCTGCCCTTGAGCCACTATTTCAGACCACACTCTGGCTGATGGTCCTTGGGGTACTAATAAAATGAAAAGCAAATCCTGTCCACCCTGGTCTTAGCCTACACTATCTCTTCATGTGAAACCTAGCGGGCCTGGATAGTGCTTGGCTTAAACTAAACTAAGGACCTTTGCAGACTGCTAGAAGTAGAGTAAATTGAGTCCACTTAGGGTAAGGGTTAGGGTTAGGGAATCATGGGAACTGTATTTTATTGTGGCACCAGAGCTCTCTGACAGAGAAGGCTCAATGTCTCAGGAAAGAAAAAAAAACCAATTCCCATGGTTCCCTAGCACTAACACTAACCCTAACCCTTAAAGTGGACTTAATTTGCACTATTTCTGGCAGTCTGCAAAGGCCCTAAGTGCACCCCAAAACAGCATACTCTCCAACTATCCCATTTTGCCAGGGACAGTCCCTATCAATCCTGTGCTGTCCCATTTTCAGCTGCTTCTAAAATGTCCTGGTTTCTCTCTCCCATTTCCCCCCTTTGTCCTCAGTTTACTTCAGTTGCTGCAAACTTGAGTTTAAAGAGGAAGTATTTTCTGCCCAGTGTACTTCAGTGATAGCAGAGGACAAGAGGGGGCTGGATCTTGCCCTTCTCACTCATCTCAGGCAAAAGCAAACTGCTGCAGTCTCCCCTAGTTTGTGTGATCTTCCCCATTAATCACTATTGCCATCTTGTCCATGCTCTGATGTCACTTAGACACACGTGCCCCAGTTTTCATCTTTAAAATGTTGGAGGATATGGAATAGCAATTTCCAAGTATGATTTGAGAATATATCTCATACGTTTATTTGAAAGATTTGATCAGTAATCAGCACAGATGCTGTGCTATCTACTATGCCACAATTCAAACAGATCTCCCTTTTCAGATTCCTTACATATCACACCATTTGAAAGCATCTTTAGCCAAGCACCTTCTCCCCAAATTCATGGCATCCACAATCATTACTCACACTGGCAAATTTAGCCTCCCTATCTGGGTAATTGCGACTTGTGCTCATTTGTCTAAATGGAGTGTATAGAAATGCAGTTAAACAAAATTAGTTACTGTATCACAGGAAGAGTCAGTGCCGGCTGCTATAGCAACCATGGAGAGAACATTTTCTACTAAATTTTATGGCAATGGTGACAAATCCTTTTGCAGCTCTAATATAATGCAAATCCATAAAAATGACCATTCTCTGCCTATTTTCAATCACCCAGTCCTTGAAATGAGTATAGATGTCACTTTTTACCCCCTCTAATTTTCCCTAGTTTCTGAACGCAGTGGTAAATGGCAAAAGACCAAAAGAAGAACACATGGTTTACAAATGCAGAAGCAACAATCAAGAACATTTTTGCATGTGTTTCAGTTCCACTGATATTGATGACACTCAACATAGAACATGTCACTGGCTGCATTTGGAATGTAGATGTTTCAGATGCTTAAATGCCCTAAAGGCAGCAGATCCTGCCTGAGCTTGGAAGCTAAGCAGCATCAGACCTGGTTAGTACTTGGATGAGAGACTGCCAACAAATAGCAGGTGATGTAGGCCCTATTTCAGAAGAAGGAACTGGCAAAACCACATCTGAATATTCCTTGCCTAAGAAAACCCTCAGATATTCATGGGGTTGCCTAAAGATGACAGGTGACTTAAAGGCACAGACATATATAGAAATATTTCAGGGATCATCAGTCAAATCGCAAACACTGAGGGATGGAGACCACCTACACTAACCCTGTTTTGCCATGGTGAAGCAAAACATCTTCCAGTATAGCAGTTACGTTTTAGGCAGGAATGGGCAAAATGTGACTCATGGTCCACATATTGAGCCACTCTTGCCTCTCTCTTGCTCTCTCACTGTGTGTGTGTGTGTGTGTGTGTGTGTGTGTATACACACACACACACATACACACACACACACACACACACACACAGTCGGCCCTCATCATTCACGGTTTTGACACTTGTGGTTTTGATTATTTGCAAGATGCTCGCCACATGCACGCGCACTCCTCCTTCTCCCTCCCAGGCTGTTCACTTTGGGGGTGAAAAAGCCTGGGATGGAGGAAGCAGCCAGGAAGGGTGCATGTGCCAACCCCACCCCTTTCCTGGTGGAATAGCTGTCTTCCCCAGGCAGCTATCCCACCAGGAAAGGCATGGGGGATCGATCCTCCTCCCCTTTTTTCCAGGTGGGATAGCTGCCTGGGGAAGCAGCTATCCCATCAGGAAAGGGGTGAAGAGCCAGTTAAAGGGACTGGAGGGCAAGAGAAGAAGAGAAGCATGTATGCCTGCTCCTCTTCCCCAGCCCTCCCATCCCTTTAACTGGCTTCTGGGGGGGGGGGGGTATTCACGGTTTATCCACATTCACAAGGGTCGTGTTCCCCTAACCACCACGAATGTGGAGGGCTGACTGTATGTGTGTGTGTGTATCCCCAAAATGTCCCCAGACATGCTTCAGGGGGCATTGAGGCCCCACATTTATGACCAACTCAGTCATATTAGGCCTAGGAAAGGCTTTTATTAAAAAAAAACAAAAAAACAGGAAGTGAACAGGACGTAGGAAGTCCCGTGTGTATGGGAGGGGAGGTTAGCCTTCTCCTGGGCCTATTAATATGCCAAAAAATATCCCCCACACTTCCTAGGGGGCATTTGCAGGTCTTTGGGGACCAGAAAAATTGTTTCATTTGTGAGGAAGGACACAGTGGAGGTGTGACCTCCTAGTTTCTGACAGTCTCCCACCCTGCTTTGAAGTTTAATGATAATTTAACTGAGGAATGTGGAACATGTGGCTCTCTAGATACACCAACTGATATCAGTCCGAGAAAGCCTAGTTATCTTCCCCATCCTTGATTTAAAAGTTTTAAAATGTCTCCCATTGTCGTAGGAAAAGAAATGCCAGCAACTGCCAGGGTCTCCTTGCCCACCAGCCCTCTTCATGAGCACCAACATTACAGCAAGGAACCCGAAGGAGGGAGTGGCAACATGCAGTGTTTTTGCCTTTTGAAGATTGCTCTGCTTAAACATTCTGTCCTTCCTCCTCTTTCTGTGGTTATTTCCTATTTTTCTTCCAGCTAGAGAAAGCCAGGCACACAAAACCAGAGACAGGAAAGCATTCTGTATGCATACCGTTGCTTGAAAATGTTACTTTTTTTCAACCCAATAGAACCCAATAGAATCCACCTCATCAACATGGCCTAGGGTGTTATAATCCAAAAAAGGAATGTTTCCATTACCGCTAATGAATAAAAAGGATCTTCCCTACTAATTTGTTTAAGATTCCAGAAACACTATTACATCTCATTTTCTATATATTCTTTTTCTTCCAAGCATTAGCTTACAGTGGATCACTTCTGGTTGTGCCTAACACTCTACACATACTTTACTTACTCCTTCCCATCACTCTTTTTGAGAGGTCAGCCCTTTTACTTATGCAGTCCCAACCTTATCTAATATTTTATGATTTCTTAAGGCTTCCTTATGGCTGGAAAAGAAAAAAATTGTGCATTGCAAAGCAAAAGCTTTTGCAGGGGAACTCTTGATGAGACAAATTGGCTTTTATCAACTTCAGGGGGGGAAATATGTAAAACTAGATTCATCTGGGAATACAGAGAAGCGGAAAGGATTTGTCTGGGGCCAACTGAATCTTGTCCACATCTCTCATTATATAGTGTTAGTGATCCCAGAAGATTATAGACTGGGGATTTGATAAATCCTTAGAGACTGTAAAGGGAATATTTCCTTGGCTAAAGCTTGGCAATAAACATACTAGTGACAACAATGAAGAAGTCTCATTTTAAGTGTGCTGCTGGTCTAATTATACTACATCCTTAGGAAAAGGGAGAATAGGAAAAGATAGAATGCCTTCTGCTTGTCACCATTATCACAACTGCTGTAATGTGATCCTAGTATCCTGCTATATCATCTCCTATGCATAAAATTTCTCAGCTAAAGCCTACTAACAGACTCCAGCTAAAGGCAATGGGTTCAGTGGTCTTCTGAGCCTGTCAAAACCAGTTGCTAGTTTCTACAACCACTGACTCAAGTCCTTTTTCTACTTAAGGCAGAGCAGCAAACAGCCCTCTCATTCCCTCCAGACACACACATCAAGGTCCATAAAGCCCTGGAAAATGCATAGAATTGGCTTAAACATTTTACTTTAGAGCAACCGACAGAGGGAAAAAAAATCAATATTATTATGACGTTTGCCCTTCTCTTCCCATAGGCCAAGTGTGGGTGACCATGTGGGAGCCAGGGGGACCACCACCCCACCCCACCCACACAGTAAGCCAAAACACCCCCATTTTCTTCTATAGTCCCTCTCAAAATGATAATAGAAAGTGACAGGGTGTGGGGTAGAGATATTTTTCCATGTTTTCTCTGGTTTGAAGGGTTGATTTCTGCATGGTTGTGCTAAATTGTGCTAAATATGTTTAAAAGGGACTTGTGGCACTTTGAAGGTGCTTAGAGGCCACAAAAGTGGGGTTCGGGGGGCATATGCAGTCCATGTGCGGAATTTTCTCCACCCCTCCCACAGGGCTAAAGATTACGGGCCCTAAAACTCTTTGCCATAACATATTGCTTAAATTAGCAATATAAAGCAATAGCAAGTGCATTTCTATACTGCTTATCAGCACTCCCTAAGCAGTATAAGCACTCCCTAAGCGGTTTACAATGTGTAAGCTAATTGCCGCCAACAAGCTGGGTGCTCATTTTTAGCAACCTCGGAAGCATGCAAGCCTGAGTTGAACCTGAGCCCTTTAGCTGGAATTGAACTCGCAACCTTATGGTTTGTGAATGAGTGGCTGCAGTACAAACATTTAACCACTGCACCTCCAGGGCTCTTTATGAATACTTTCTGTTCCCCTTTTCTGTTGTATGTATCCATGAAGAATTATTTATCCAGACTAATCTTATGTGATTTGTGGAAAGTCAGGAAAGATAGCTGGCCATCCTCTTATGCATAACATATGGAGCCAGACCTGGTTTCTACCAACTGTAAATACTGCAGTCCAGAATTTAATTCAAACCCAATTCATGTGTCTATTTCTAATTAACAGCTCCTCTTTATAATGTTACTAAGGTATTGTGTGTGATGCCCACTGAAAATCTCTCCAGTTTAACTGTGCTTTGGTTTGCCTCAATGACAGAAAATGTTCTGGCTGGGGTGATTGCATTATGACTCTGCTCAGTTAACTGTGATTAGATGGTAGGAATGTAATTCTTTTCTAATTTCATCTTCAAAGAAAGCAACAATTAATTTTAGGAATTTTCTTCTCTCTGTGAAAAAGTCTTTGAAACCTGCAGTTTTCAAAGACTGTTTGCAATTTCAGTTATTCTATGTGAGATTTGCATATATTCTATTGTGTGTGTGTGCATGGACACATGTGCACACTGAAAACAGAATTTTCTGTGCAGAAAATAATATTTCTGCATAGAATATTATTATCTGCACAGAAATTCTGTTTCGGCACAAAAACGCTGTTTTCAACACAAAATAATTGCTTGTGAATTTTGCTTAGAATAAATACCAAATTGTGAAGATTCTCATCAGTCCTGGATTCTTTTGATCAGGGTTTTCCAAAACTCATGATACATGTTTATCAACCTTTTAAAATATTTTTAATATTCTGTCCATCCTTCCTAGATAGGGAAGATAGAAATCATGGAGATGAGCTATGAATAAGTGCTCACCTATGTGATCAGAGATGCATCTGTTACCAAGGCAGTGTGGGACAAAAGCAGAGGGAAGTCAGTGCCTGGTAGCTACCACATTTACCTAAGTAACAAGAGAATCATCTTTTAATGCCACAGATTGCTTCCATGTGCAAATAATAGCACTTGCCACATCAGAGCCAAGACATGTTTATTTTTCTAGTTTTAGGTCTCATGTCAGGAAGATTTTTGGCAAATAGCTCTCCAGTTGAAACTTGAGATGATACAGTCCCAACTACACAATGCAATTTCCAGAGATTAGCTCCCAGAGATTTCTGAAGGGGCCATTCAATCCCTAGCTTTTCAGGGACAACCTGACATAAGTCTTCACTGTCTCAGGAATGAGAAATGTATTTGATGACATCTACCACTGAACAGAGGGACTCGAACATTTGATGCCTTAGATTGACAGGAAAGAACTGGAAGTCCTCCAGCTGTGATGGTAAGGCTGAAGCATCAATGGGATCATAGCTCTTTCAATTAGGATCTGCTCCTGCCACACATTGCCTATAGAGCTCTGTCCAGGGTCCTGAATAGTTCAGCCTCACTGTGATTTGGCCACCCTTGGGATTGCAGGGACTGGAATTACCACAGAAGATCATGTTTTATCTACTATGCCCATTGAGCCTGACCTATTTCATTGCCAAGACACAACACAACTCTGCCAGAGTTAGTGATAGTGTTCAAGGAACCAAGGTTCTCCCCAGAACCAGGATATCTGGTTTGCCTGAGATTCATATTACAGCATTCTACATACAGGAAATGAAAACCACAGAGAGGCCAAACAGATTTGTCCCTTCTCTTTGCCTTTTGAAACATGATGACAAGTTTTCTGGAGGGATGCTTTAAATGCAATAATACTGTGCGTTATTGGCATGTTCAGCAATGCTTTATGAAATGTGGCCTTTTAATGTATACCTAAATTTTGGAATACTCTCAGCAAGGCAAAGATGTTTCAAATAGAATTAGCATGTTGCTGCCATCTGTCAGAAATGTTAGTCTGTCAAAGCAGTTTGTCACTGTTCTATTTAGAAGATTACTGACAATTGCTGTGCTTGCTGAATAATGAACAAGCATGATTTTGTTCTACAAAGTATGATGCCATCCATTTTATAAAGCCTCAGAAATGACCTTCCTGAATATTAATGTAATCATCAAGACTAAACATTTCTTGCAAATAAAGCATTCTATTAATTTTATCTTCTAACCTTGTATGCGGCCAATATGAAATACAAGCAGCAGGCAAGTGTAGTCATCATTGGGAGGAAAATATGCGACTTTGAGAAAATCCCCCCCCCCCCCGAAGAATCTGGGATCCAAATAGATGGTGTTTGGGAATATTTGCAATGCTACAGACTTAAATTAGTTTTAACAGTCATTTCTTCTTCCCAGGATTTCATAAGATGTCTAGTTCTGTGAAAGGGTGGGTAAACTAGAATCTACAAGAAATAATACATAACTCCACCTTGCACCACAGTTCTCAGGTTTATTTAGAAGAAAGCCAATATGCATTTGTGATGTAGACATGCCCTTTGAAGAAAGTAGGACCTAATTTCAACTCAGAACTGGGAGTAAGTGAGTTTGGAACTGGGATGATCCATGCCTAAGTAAACCAGACAATGGTCAACAGAAGACTGAAAGAAAAGCTGATGCAAGCAGAAAACTTTCTTCCATTCTAACTAACTTCCATGCTTCTAACTTAAATGTCTTTTGGAGCGTCTTTCCCACCATTAGAGTGCATGTGTTAAAGACTTAAGCAGTCTTGGTTGTTAAATGAGTTCTTTGTTATTTTCAGCTTCCCTGCACTGTTGTTGTTTTTTTCACTCGTGAGCAAATATTTTCAAACTGAAGCACTATTCCCCCCACACACTCCAATGGGGTTGTATATATTTGACCACAATGTCAAATGCTTGAATGTTGACAGGCATGACACTTATCATTTCTACTTCTCCTTTTCCATGACTGTGACATGCCCACATTTACCTCACCACCACCTCTCTCCCCAACCCTGTGAAATATATAAAGCTGAGGCATACCTGTTCATTTTTCCAGTAATTCTTCAGCTGTTGCTACTGTTAATTAAAATATTACAATATGAACAAGTAGTGGTGGGCATAACAGGGTCTTCTGAAGAAAAGAAATGTGTGGCTGAACCTGACAAGATTCCCTCCCCACACACCACATATTTTGGTATACTCACTAACATCTCAGGTTATTATAGCACTATAATCTACCTTCAATCGCCATGGCTGCATCTTATAGGATGTTGGGGTATGTAGTCCATTCGGGAGCACCAGAAGAACTCCCTGACTGAGGATTCTGAAGGCCCTGTCCTGAACTGCCAATCCCAGGGTTCCATAGGACAGAATCAGGGTAGTTAAAGTGGAATCATAGTGCTTTAATTGTATAGTGTGAATAGCCCTTGGTGCTAAATGAGTCTTTTTGAACCTCTCACAGATAGATTGCTATCACAAAAACACCATCTTTCTTGTAGATATCCACCTCTCCTTGTGAAAATATGAAGGATGGCCTCAAATTATGATGATCTTAACATAAGTGGAATGAAACACTACCCAGTTCTCATCATCCATATCATGATAAGATAGCATCTTGGGCTAGTTCCTAAGCAGTATGTAGAGTGGGGGGAAACAAGGAAAGGTGACATTTAAAGCAGAAAAACATAACTTAGGAATAGATGGTAATGTCCATTAATTGAAGAGAGGGGATTCCTGAGTGAACATTAAAACACTTGAAAATTGTGCATGTGGTTTTGCCTTTTAAAAGCTGGTTAACAATGGTAATTATCCATGCTAAGCAGAGACTACTGTGGCATTGTCTTTCCAGGAACAGATTAGCAGCTTCTTGACTCCCAGGGTCCTCTTGGTAAAAAGCAAAATCAGAGCCAGCCTGCAGTGTAATCAACTGGTTGTATGGAAGAAAACAGCAGCTATTACAAAAGGAACATATAGAAGATCACCTCTGCCAATGTCTTTAAGAGCCCATTGTCAAGCCTCCTTCTATCTAAGAAGATAGAAATAATTTGCAAAGCAAATGCCAAGCCTGGATGACAAAGGATAAATCCTATCATAACTGGGAAAGATAATAAATAATACCGGCGGACTCTCTGGGGAAATTTGCATTGCCAAACAGCTGATTCCTCCCTCCCTTTCTTCTTCATTTGAAGACACTTAAGAGGCTCTCATGTAGAAATCTGCAGAAAGATGCACCTTAGGGGGTATTGGAAAATATTGACAAATAAATACTTCACACTTATTATGAAGATCTCAGCAGGTGGCAAAAGCACTGTAGCAAACCCAAAGGAGGCCACATCTTCTGAGGGCTGAGCTCATTCCATACCAGGGCTTTATTGGTTGTGTCTTTGTAGGGCTTGAAAGAAAGCTGTTTTGAAATGGGAATAGGGAGCATCAGACAAGCAATCATGAATCACCAGAGAATAGAAGCTGCAATTCAAACCCATATTGCAACTAGAGTAGGGGCGGGCAACTTGTGGCCCTTTAGCAGTTGTTGGACCTCACACCCACCAATCCTAGCTGGCATAAAGAGAAGAGAGGGGTAATTCAAACTGCAGTAGGACAACATCTGTCACAAGTACCACTCATCTTGTCAAACTACAGCATTTTTCTTGCACGTGCTAACAGGGTCATGACAGCAGTAGGCAGAGTTTAGGTTACAGTATCAAGGACATGTATAGTACAGTTGTCATACCAACAATTCAAGAGCATAGTTTGAGTTATGGCAAAATCCTGGATTAATGCAGTTTGACATCACTTTAACCATCACAGCTCCATCCTATGGAATCCTGGGATTTGTAGTTTGTTGTGGCACCATTGCAGTTTGTTGTGGTACATAGCAATGGCAGCCTGTTTCTGAAACAGGAGTGGCATCCTGAAGCTCTGCAGGTTTTGCTGGAGTGCAAGTGCCAGCAGCCCCAATATAGCTGAGAAATGCTGAGAACTGCAGTACAGGAAGATCTAGAGGACCATATATTTCCCACCTTTGTTGCACAAGTACTCAGGAAGCCTAAGCCTCTACTAAGGGGGAAACTCAACCCACTTGACCTACTATACCCAATCAGATCTGTAAATAGTGTTCTGTGTCCCCATGCCAGGTCCCTCGAATCCCCTCCCTTTGGTGGCAAATGATAGCTTGCTACCTTGGTCATGCATGTTGTTGTTGTTGTTGTATACCTTCTACTAATTTCTGAATCATAGGGACCCTAAGGTGAACCTATTATGGGCTTTTCTTGTCCCGATTTCTTCAGACGGGGTTTGTCTTTGCCTTCCCTTGAGTCTGCGAGAGTGTGACTTGCCCAAGGTAACCCAATGGGTTTCCATGGATAAGAGAAATTTGAACCCTAGACTCCCAGAATGCTAGTCCAACACTCAAACCACTACACCATACTGGCTTTCCATACATAGAAGTAGATCTTCACTATATTCAGTAGGGCTAAAAGTATATTAACACTGCAGAAATAAAGCAGTTTAACACCACTTTAATAGACATGACTCTATCCTACAGAATCATGGGGTTTGTAGTTTGTTGAGGCACCAGAGCTCACAGACAGACCAACCTGTATACCTCACCAATCTACAGATTCCAAGATTCCACAGGTTGGAGCCATGACAGTTACAGTGGAGCCAGACTGCTTTATTTTTGCAGTGTGGTCCATCCTAAGAGTCTGTAGGTTAAGGTTATGAAGAATACATTGCTACCTTGGTTTCCTTTTTCTAAAGAAATCAGGCAAAGCAGAACTATGAAGCAGGTCAGTGCTTTACACAGCAGACAGTGTTCTACTAGAAGTAATTGGTAATTTTGTAAATATATGAAATGAAGCTAACATTTGTTGTTGTTGTTGTTGTTGTTGTTGTTGTTAACTGCCCTCGAGTCAATCTTGGCCCATGGTGACCCTGTGGATGAGACATCTCTAAGACTCCCTATCCTCCACTGCTCTGCTTAGGTCCTGCAAACCCATACCCATGACCCCTTTGCCAATTGGGAACCATTCTGTTTCTCCGTGTTCTGTTCTGACAGTAGCCTCTTGTCTTGAATACAGATTCCTCATCAGGACTATCAGATATGTTGGCACTCCCATGTATTTAAGGACATTCCATAGCCTTTCATGGTCTATGCAGTCAAAGGCTTTGCTATAGTCCAGGGGTCGGCAACCTTTGTTGCTGGGGGGGCCGGGGGGGAATGGCGTGGGGTGGTGGTGCGCGTGCGCATTTGCCACCAACCGTGCACGCGTAACACGGCCACCATTTTGGAAGCCACCCCATGTGGGGGGGGGCTTCCCTGGGCCTTGAAAAGGCACCCGCCGTGGCCGCTGCAGGCGAATTTGCCACCATGGGTGTAGGGGGGCCTCTCTAAGGCCCAGGGAAGCCCCCGCCACAGCCACTGTGGGTGAATTCACCCGCCGTGGGTGCAAGGGGTCTTCCCTGGGCCTTGGAAAGGCCCCCCATGCCCGCGGCGGGCAAATTCACCCACAGCATCCTTCCCTGGGCCTTTCCAAGGCCCAGGGAAGCCCACCGGCGCCTGCGGCAGGCAAATTCGCCTGCCGCGGCTGCGGCGGGGGCTTCCCTGGGTCCAGCGCTGCCGTGAGAGGCCCAGCACCACCGCTGGGGGCCCCCAGGTGGCTTCTCTCAGCAGCACTGGGCCCCCGCCACCACCGACTGCCACCGCATGTGCCACGGCTGCCATTTTGTTTTCTAAAATGGTGGCTGCAGCTCGTTTGCGCATGCGCAGGAATACTGCGCATGCGCAAATGAGTCACAGCCACCATTTTTGCAAACAAAATGGTGGCGGAATGCTCGGCAGTGGTGGCGCGCACAGCGGGGGCTGGTCAGCGGGAGTCCACGGGCCTGGTGCGGCCCGCGGGCTGTAGGTTGCCGACCCCTGCTATAGTCTATGATGCTCTCCATTAGCCACCATATGTTTGCAGTGTGGTTCCAATACCTCTTCTTTTCCTGAACTCTGCTTGGACATCTGGAATTTCCCTCTCCATGTATGGTTGGAGTCTATATTACAGAATTCTGAGCATAATTTTGCTTGCATTGGAAGCCAACATACCTGCATCTTTTAGCACCCTTGTGTGTCCACTCAGGAGTCTTGGCTCAGTCAAGTCTCTCAGAGACATACAGACAGCTGTTAACAAAGGCTGGTATCACATGCAGGAGAACCAGGGTAGACATATCAATTATACCTGCCCAACAGATTGTGATTCACAAGGCCACAGGTATATGAGAAGTGCACCATGCTCATGCACATTGCCCACCTGCAAAACTTGTCATATGGATCACAGATGGGCAAGCTGTGTGCTCCCACCGTCTTGTTGGACACCATTTCCTATCATCCCCAGTCCACCTTGCCACTAGGAATAATGGGAGCAGTAATCCCAATGTCTGGAGGGCCACAGATTTCTTAACCCTGATACAGATTAAACTGTAGATTCAGGTTCAATATATGGCTATATTTCTAGAATTCTTGATGACATGCAGGCAAAATAACCCCAAGCCAAAGGCAGCTCCAGGCTTAATGGATAACAAAAGAAGAACCACTGCATACTTTTCTATTCAAAAGAAGCCTGTCCATTTCTGTGGTCAGAGAAGCTGACTTGCCTTGTAATTTATAATGATTAAATATAGGCAGCGAAGGGATCAATATAATAGCCACTGCATTATCAGCTTTTCCATAAACTATCATTCATTATCAGACTGTCTGGAAAGATGACCTGGCTGTCAGCTGTATTTTAATAAGCTGCACTAGGGGCAACAATCTCCAGAGAAAAACAAAGTGTCATTCTATTCAATAAAACACGAAGATTGGATTTAAAAAATAAAAATCTATACTGGAGTACTATAGCGTGATGTTCAAATAAATTTTGGGCAACTGGAATTAATTGTATTTGAAGATAGATGGGATGCAATACAGAAAGAACTGGCCTTAAAATATATTTAGTTGACATGCAGCAATTTATTTTTATATTATTGTTGTTTTATTGTTGTTGTTTTCATGGTTAATCAACAGCTTTCATATCAGATGCAAAAAAGTGGAGGAGCATTGAGAACCATTCATCCCAATAAACATTTAAAGGTCATACAATTTTCATCCCTACTTGTCAGCTCAAGGAGCCAGCACTTTTAATTTTGAGTTTGAGTGGCCAGATTTCAAAAGTAGAGAGCACTCCTACATCTTTAAGGTCTCTTTCATCCTATACAGTTATAGCTCTATGATTCCCCTTTAACTGCCATAGCTACATCCTATGAAATCTTGAGGTTTGTGGTTTTGGTGTGGCACTTACACTTCCTGGCAGCAAATTCTAACTACTTCCCAGAACTACAGATCCCAAGATAGATCCATGGTACTTAAAGTGGTACAGAAATGCTTTAACTGCTGTGTGAAAGTAGCTTATTGCACAAGGAGATATTAGCATCTTTCTACATGCCTTATAGCATGATGTTGTAGTTTGCTAGTTCTGTTCCTGAGGGAAATGGTTGTAAAAGCAAGTCTTTTTTTTTCTAACTAGAAAAATCAATTTGATAAAAGGCTTGCTTTTATAGACCATCTCCTGTGGGAGAAGAACTGAAGAACTACGACATCATGCAGTAGTGCTTGTAGCAAGGTGCTACTATATGGCTGAACTTTCGCTTCTTTCCTCATGTGGCAAGCTTCAAAGAGACCAAATTAACTGAAGCCATTTAAGTTGCAGCTTCCTAAGTGCTCAACGCTACACAGCTGTTAAAGGGACAGGAATCCTGTCTTTTTCTACAACATGGTTACCCTGCATCAGGCAAGATAGAGTCCCCCAGATGTTGTTGGGGAAGAATTCCCAGCAATCTTATGAAGCAGAGCCAGTTATGAGGAAGTTGCAATCTGAAAACATCTGGAGGGCTGCACTTAGCCCAACTTTGGTCAGCTCAACATACACAACATGAGGAGTTCCTCATTTGTAGATTAGCGTAAGTTTCACACTGATGAAGTGTTCCACCCTGCATAGAAGCATAGCAAGGAAAGGGGAGGTTAAGAGGGAACAGACACCACCTGGTCCAATTTTCTGATTTCCACATGGGCGAGTTTTCTGGTACTCACATTGGCTTATCATTACCCCAGCAATCTTTGTGACCTATAGATGGGCGGCCTGTGAATCCAGGCAGTCCAGGCCAGCATACTGATTGTGTGAGAGATCATGGAAGTTGCAGTGCAGCAACACAGGGAGGACCAGCAGTTGCCCAACCCTTTTGTAATCCATGCCCTGACCTCTCCCACATGTAAATGGATTGAATCTTTCCTCAACTCTTCAATAGCCAGGAGGCTAGTGATCTGTTAAGAACCTGTCCTCTTATCTAAACTGGAGCCCAGGCAGCTGAGAAGTGAAGGTGAGCCACCTTTCTTCTCAAACTTCCCACCCTCAGGTGAGTAAGAACTGGGGAAGGGAGAAGGATGTCCATCTGCTAACTCCCAATAATAAAGAAGCAAAAGCTATATAACAAAGAGACTGTGTTTATCAAAAAGCAACAGAACTGAATTATTTATTTTATTTCATTTTATTTTTATTCCACCTTTCTCCCAAAAAGGGACCCAAGGGGGCTCACAATATAAAAACACATTAAAACAACATATTTAAAAACAATTAAAATAGCCTAATTAAAGCAGTAAAAAGTTAAAATTTAAAACATACAAAATTTAAAACATACAAAGTTTAAGAAATAATCTGAAGTAGGTTCTGGGCCATAATTTGGAAAAGTCACCTTTTTTGGACTACAGCTTCCAGAATGCCAGAATCGGTATGGCTCTCTCTAAGCACTACTCTTGAACCATTTGTAATTAACCATTTGTAAGCTGCTCTGAAAGCCTTTGTAGCTGAAGATCAGGGTATAAATACTCCAAATAAACCGGGACATATGATAAAGAGTTGCCAACCTCCTTGTACCTGCAAAACAACCCTTGTCACTGAGTCAGATCTCTCTAAGCCCAGGCAGAGAGCAGAATTTGTAAATGAACAGAACAACACCCCTTCCTGCCGTGCCTTTGCAATGAGCCCCTTTCCCATGGGGTTCAGAATATGTAGATCTATTTAGTTTGCTAACCATATCAGCTTTTAATCTTTAATGGATTGAAAGCTCGACCGTTGACACAATTTCCACTTTCTCCACATATATATCAAGGAAGAGGTTTGATCTCACCTTGGTTGCCCTTGCACATGGAGGCATGGCTTTCACACCTCAAAGGTGGCTTGAAATCCCATTCTTAGGAGTTTATCACATGGGGACTATATGTACCTCCATCCTGATAATGATTAAAGCAGCCACAACCAGCAAAAGCATGCAATTCGCAAATGATTTTCACATGCAGAACACAATAACGCGTTAGAAGCTCATTACTAAAGTGAGAAAGAGGGTAGAATGCGCATTTGGTTTCCACACAGATGTGTGTAAATCCTGATAATTGTTTGGGAATAATTTTTTTTGCACGTACGTACAGAAGAAGTAGTTGCATCACCAGAAATCACCCAGAGAAATAAACAATTTTATTTACACGATTTTCTTTATAAAAATATACTGTACTGTCCCTTACTTTCCAAGAAATGGTATCCAACCTAAGTAAAAAGAACAAACAAAAAAGTAAGAAAGGTAGAAAAACAGCATAAAACTCTGCATCCCCCTCAGCAACTGGTGTCCCTGCCTTCCCTGAGAGGCTGTTCCTTTAAGTACCCTGGCTAATGGGGAAGGGCAAGGGAGAAGAGACATTCACACAGACTAGGGAGAAGACAGCTTTTTCTCTGTGTTCCTGCCTTTGCCTCAGCAACTGTTCCTTTAAGAGCCCTGGCTACTCGCCCCAAAGAACCATGGGAAATCTGGCAACAAGTACAGAATCATAGAATCGGAAGAGACCACAGAGGACCATCCAGTCCAACCCCCTGCCATGCAGGAACTCAAAATCAAAGCAGCCCCGACAAATGGTCATCCAGCCTCTGTTTAAAAACCTTCAAAGAAGGAGACTCCATCACACCCTGAGGGAGTGTGTTCCACTGTCAAACAGCTCTCACTGTCAGGAAATTCCTCCTAATATTTAGGTAGAACCTCTTTTCCTGTAGCTTGCATCCATTGTTCCGGGTCCTGTTCTAGCTAGCTCCCTTTTCAATATGACATCCCTTCAAATATTTAAAGAGGGCTATCATATCCCCTCTTAGCCATCTCTTCTCCAGGCTAAACATACCCAGTTCCCTAAGTTGTTCCTCATAGGGCATGGTGTCCAGATCCTTCACCATTTTAGTTATCCTCCTCTGGACATGCTTCAGTTTTTCAACATCCTTTTTGAATTGTGGTGCCCAGAACAGGACACAGTATTCCAGGAGGGGCCAGACCAAAGCAGAATACAGTGGCACGATTACTTCCCTTGATCTAGATCAGGGGTAGGCAACCTTTCCCCTTTAAGGGCCGAGGGACTTCAGCTCCCAGAATCCCAGGAGCTATTGGCCAACATGGGACTATTAGCCAACATGGCTGAGGTTTCTGGGAGCTGAAGTCCCTCAGCCCTTAAAGGGGAAAGGTTGCCTACCCCTGATCTAGATACTATACTTCTATTAATGCAGCCTGAAAATGCATTGGCCTTTTTAGCTACGGCATCACACTGTTGACTCATGACAGCTTTGCTCCGTCTTCAAGCCAAGGAAGGAGAGGGGCAGCCGGATGCTGGGCGCCCCATCCCCCTCCTGAGGACATCATTGAAGTGCCCATCCTTCCACACGATAGGCACTCTGATGACGTCTTTCCGGCTCAGCGTCCAGACACGCTGAGCAGGAAGAGGCACAGAAGAGCCACATGGTGGCTCTTCAGGCGCCCCTTTTGCAGCTTGTGGAAGGAGCGCTATTTTAGCACTTCTTTCCCAGGTGGCAAAAGGCAGGATCAGGGCCGAGGTGTGGGGCAGCCTCGGCCCCAATCCGCCACTTCCCAGGGCAGCCCATGGCCGCCCGTCTGCATCCCCCCTTTATTAGCTTTGGCCCAGCTTTCTAATCTATTAAGGTTATTTTGAATTTTCATCCTGTCTTCTGCAGTATTAGCTATTCCTCCTAATTTGGTGTCATCTGCAAATTTGAGAAGCATGCCCCCTATTCCTTCATCCAAATCATTGATAAAGATGTTGAATAGCACTGGGCCCAGGACAAAACCCTGGCACCCCATTGGTCACTTCTCTCCAAGATGAAGAGGAGCCATTGTTGAGCACCCTTTGGGTTCGGTCAGTCAACCAATTACTAATCCACCTAACAATTGTATTGTCTAGCCCACATTTTACTATCTTGTTTGCAAGAATATAATGGGGGACCTTGTCAAAGGCCTTACTGAAATCAAGATATGCTATGTCTAGAAACGGGGAGAATCCCGGAAATGGCTTTCACACTAGAGCAACTGCGCAAAAAAGTGAATTCATGAATGAAATGGAAATGAATTTACAGTATTTTCCTAAAAATTCCTATTTGCTGGTTCATATCACTTTCCTGTTGGACTCCAAGCAGTTTGCGCATAACAACATGTGAAAACCATTTGCGCAATTGAGCCTAATATGCTGGATAACCATGGGTTCTGACCCATTTAAACTTCCAATTTTCCCTGTGTGATAAACTCCTTAAGGGCAAGAGACAGCTCAGCAAACAACTTACAGTCAGTTTTCCACACTGGCCTACTGCCAGATAGAGAAGAATTCACTTTTAATTATTCAGAACTCATCTTCCTTTCCATCAAAAAGCAAGTGGGAAACGGATGGGTTTGAGCAATGAATCCCCAGTACAGTATTTAGGTTTAAAACAAAACCTGTTCAGTTAAATGTTTCCTAACAAAAATGGATTTGGTTACTCCAGTCCCCCTCCCCTTCCCGCCTGCAACAGCTCTGGAAAGCTTGATGCAATGCCACTGTGCAGAGAAGAGAAAAGCTACATTAACAAAGAAAAGAAATTCTAACACAGGATTTTCATTGATGTATTTAATGCTTTCCCCAATAACAAGAAAGAGAGAAGGGGATGATTGGAGGTTCTTCAGCAAATGCTTTGTATAGTTGCTGCTATTCACATTCAAGACCACTCTCTTTCCTTGTCTCTTCCCAGACCACTCTTGGGCA
Organism: Phrynosoma blainvillii; assembly: GCA_026167975.1. Taxonomy (NCBI): domain Eukaryota; kingdom Metazoa; phylum Chordata; class Lepidosauria; order Squamata; family Phrynosomatidae; genus Phrynosoma; species Phrynosoma blainvillii. The sequence goes on from JANUYF010000002.1 coordinate 240,111,063, forward strand.
CCCCTGGAAACTAGAAATAAAAAGAGGAGTCCCAAATGGCTTGGGGCACAGGCCTTCCCTGTGCAATGTTTGGTGGAAGAAATAATGCCTTGCTATAGGCAAGGGGGAAAAGAAGATTCATTGAAAAGCCTTCGACTTCATGTTTCATTGTGGTTGTGTCTGTATTTCCTTTGCCTCCCAATGCGCCATCAAAGTTAAGTGAGACATATATTGGGAAATGTATCATCTTTATAGTTAACTGGGCTAGATAATTGCTAACCCTTAATCTTCATGTAATAGCCAGCGTGGCGTAGTGGTTTGAGCACTGGACTACAACTGGAGACCAGGATTTGAATCCCTGCTTACCCATGGAAACCCACTGGGTGACCTTCAGCAAGTCACACTCTTTCAACCTCAGAGCAAGGCAAAGGCACACCCCCAATGAACAAATCTTGCCAGGAAAACCCTGTGATAGGTTTGTCTTAGGATTCCCATAAGTCAGAAACTGCACACAGCAAGAGCAACCATCTTCCTGTGCAAGACAGAAATCAAGGGCTGGAAACCAAACACATCTGTGAAAGGAGGAGCTGGGCAAGCCTGGTTGGAGCCAGTCAATCACAGCCCAGGAAATTCTATGAATGGGGGGAGAAAGGATACAAAACTAAGGATTGTCTCTGACAGAAGACAGATGGGGAACACTGTGATAAGGGGTACATCTATACTGTAGAAATAATGCAGCTTGACACCATTTTAACTGCCATGGTTGGGATTTGTAGTTTTGTGAGGCACCAGCACTCTTGGGTAGGAAAAGCTAAAGACCCTGTGAAACTATAAGTCCCAGGATTCCATAGGATGAAGCTACAGCACTAATAGTGGTGTCAAACTATCATTTCTACAGTGTACGTGCATCCAAGGAAAAAATTGCAGAGAGAAAGAGGAAAGATGGTGTAGAGACAGAAAAAAAGCTGTAATAGAGTTAGGACAGTCAGCCAGGGGGAAGAACGGAATAGGATTTTATGGAGCTGTCAATGATTAAAAAGTTCAGGGGTTAATGTTTGATCTAAGTCTGTGTTAATAAACCTCTGCTTGTTTATTCTTTTTTACAGCTGAGCCTGGCTGTTCCTATTAAGTTTTGATAAAGAGTATCACGTGCTTACCACAGTGAACCCACTGAACAACACATCCACTGGCCTATATAGGGATCACCTTGAGGCCCAAGTACCTAACCAGGGATAGATCTAGGGAGCATTAACATTCTTTTTTTTTTTTTTTTTTTTTTTTTTTTTTTTGTCCCAAGGAGATGCGGATCCCCATGCTGATGTATATTGGGTTTGTTGTTCCCATTACGCTTTGGGTTCACAAACCTCTTTGTCATTTTAACCCTTGTGTTATTCACACATGCCATCATTTCAGGTTAAAATGGAGCTGCCTCCCTTCCTTTAACAATACAGAGCAATCTAAATCGATTAGAAAATGTATTCACACTGCTGATGATGAGGATCAATGCAGCTCTTTCAGGAAAACTTGGGGGAAAAAACAGTATTGAATATCCTGAGTTAAGGGGGGGGGGAGGTTTGCCGCCGCCACCCAAAGTGCATCGAGTGCATTCGAGGTATGTGTGAACACCAAGGATTCAACCTGGATTCATCCCAGATTATTTTTGTAGTGTGAATGGGGCCCTAGAGTGAGAAAGGAGCAAAGTGAGTGACAGAAGCCCAAGAGTTTGGAACTGCAGGGCCAGCCTGGAGAAGTGATCAATCACAACATCGTTTTGCACCAGGAACAGACAACCGTTTTTCTCTCACAAGGGCTACATCTCATTGGGCACAGAATTAAAAAGTAACATTTTCCTGATTTAATTGGGGCTAACTGTCAACTACTGCCTACATTGTTGGCAGTAGGTAGGGATGTAACCAGGGTGGACAGTGCCAACAAATAAAAATAAATAAATAATAATAATAAATAAAATTTTTATTTATACCCCACCCCTCTGCAAAGCAATCGGGGTGGCTTACAACAATTTAAAATACAACAGTTAAAACATTCCAGATTCCTACAAACTCCCCCCCCCACAACCCACTCCCCTTAAAATAGAATTAGACTAATAAATTTTTAAAATCAACACATAACTAAAATAGAATAACAACAGTGGCCAGTGTATGAACAATTTGGCCACACAAGGGAGGGACGAAGGGCAAAACAGATCCAAGTACACTATGCTGACCCTGCAAGGATGTTAATCTGGGAAGGCCTGCCGGAAGAGAAATACTCCATTTAACAAAGCCTCTGATAGCAAAGCTTCTTTTTACAAAGGTTTTTAATGTCCATCCAGCCCTTCCCCTTTTTCTGCTTGTCTACTGCTAGCTGCATGTTTCTTAGCAGCATCACTATTGGCTGTATGGAGAAATCATTGGGAGCATGGACAAAAACAGATTTTCAGTGTCAGGTTGCAGAATCATGTCTTCAGTAAACAATGCAATAAAATTTGAACTGAGAAAGAATGGAACTCTGTTCTAGTCAATCCTATTGTGGCTATGTGCCTGCCTACAATAGGCAAGATAAACAGCAGCTGCCTCCAGAATCCTTACTACACATTCTGAACAGCAAAAGAGAGAAAAATGGGAAGAACAGATAAGTTTGTTCATCAGCTACCCCAGCATTGGGGGGGGGGGCGGTATATATGTATATATTTGGCCACCAAAATGAAACTCATAAGTAAAGTGAAAGCTGTGAAAGAAAAAGTCATCCCTGAAATTTTGGAAGAACTTTTTATGTGGTCTGTAGAAGTTTTACAATATTTTGTTTACTTATGCAAGTCTTGCCTGAACTGGTTGTTTTCTTTCACATATACAGATTGTTAGGTTGAATAAAAGGTTTCCTGAAACACACCTGTTCATGTTGTTTTCATGGAGGTAGAATTCAGAGACACAGCTGTGTTAGTCTAGAATATCAGCATGCAAAAGGATTTTGTAGCACCTTTGAGACTGTGTGAAAGAAGTGGTAGCATGAGCTTTCATGGATTCGGTCTCCTTCCTCAGATGCAAGTCTACAAAAGCTTATGCTACACCTTTTTCATGCAGTTAGTCTCAAAGGTGCTCCAAGATCCCTTTGCATATTAATCTTTTCATGCTATTTCTACTTCTGGTACCAAATGTTCTGTTAAAGAAGTAATGCCAACGAGTAATACATCTACTTCATTAGCTGAGTTATAGTTGTATTCTTTTTTCTTTCTCTCTCTATCTATTCCTCCTCACTGAACAAGCTGCTGGGCATGGACAGATTGCTCTGGCAGAGGTCTTTAGCAGTCACTTGGAGGGGGCTTTTTTGAGCCCATGACTGCACAAGACAATTCAAGTGGAGTCGAAAACATTGTTCCCTCTGTTTTGTATGTGACGTCCAGAAAGAGATGCTAAATATTCTTTTAGGGATGGGAAAGTCTAATTTCATATAGGTCAACGGTGAACCCCACTTTAACACCCAGCTAGTGACATCTTTAAAAAAAATATGTAAATAGATCATATACACAATTCCTACACACATACACAATGGAATTCAAATTTTATCTCCAGGATTTTGGTATGCTCTGTTTCCAGTGCCACATGGCCAGAGGGAGGAGGGGCCTGCTTGCATAGATATATATCAAAAGAACACCAATAACACCTTGAAAAAATGCAAGCTTGTGACTAATATCATTATTTTATCATTTTTTTCCCCTCCTGTATGACTCTTAACACCTTTGCTTGATGAAGAAGCCAGTGGAGCTTCAAAAGCTTGCATCATGTCTTTTGTGCAATGGTTATCCAATTAAAAGTATCGCTGTTTTGTGGATTTTGGATATTACTGTACTTTGCTATATAGTCAACACAGCTACCCCTGAATATTTTTTCCTGTAAAGAACATTGTAATGCATCATAAAATTCCAGTAAGATTGTAAACACTGCAACTCACAATTGCACTTTCCAGGATCGATTAAGTTAAACCAGTTTTCAATATTTATCCCTGTTATAAAACATAAAGGGGATTAGCAAAGAAAATAAGAAGTAAACTAAATATTCTAAAAGATTCTCTATGACTGCAAAGTAATTATACCACCAACATTGCAAAGTTTCTGTAACTGTTGATAGTCAAGTTGTATTGTTCAATGCATTCAGTAAAAGGCTTCCATATGTGTTCAGATTTGTATGTCTGCCTTTATGTAAGTGAACATGTTTTGTTACCTTGGTTGTTAAGAATATATCCATGCTTTTGTTGATCCATTCCATTAAAGAAGGAACAGCTATCTCTGTTTCTGCTGCTGTTAAACAGCTACTACTTAATCCCCAAAACTTATTTCTTATAACAAAATATAGAGAAAATTGTTAAAGGAGTCTGAATTATGGAATGCCCAACTATTTTATTTATTTGTTCTATAAATTTTCACCCTATGTTAAGGCCACGTGAACCACTGGGAACTGGCTTGCCAGAGGCATTTGGCAGTCCATGGATGAAAATAGTATGCTGGATGAGACAACCATCCACCTGACCCAGCATCTTCTATTAATCTTCTTATGCAACAACCACACTTTATTATTATTTATTTGCCTCCCATATACAAAAAGATGCTCTCTTTCTCTTGTAGACTGATTTTGCCTTCATTTCATTCTCTTCAAAAGATTGCTTCTCTTTCTATTGCAGCTTCTGCCTTCCAAAAAGATCATGAAAACCTCTGAATATCATTTTCCCCAATGAATTCTTCCCTTGCTTTTCCTCATTACAAAAATGGGAGGGGAACATACCTTGATTCACCTGTGCAAACTGCTGTCTAGGAGCATGGGGCCCATCCACACTGCACACTTAAAGTGTTACATTCCACTTTAAACACTATGAAAAAATCCTATGGAATCCTGGATTTGGCAGTGTAGGGAGAAGTGCTTAGAATTCTAGGCCAGAGAGCTCTTCTGGTGCCTCTAACCAAACTATAAATCCCAAGATTCCACTTAATGGGACCATGGCGGTTAAAGTGGAATAATAGTGATATAATTCTGTAGTATGAATGGCTTTTAACTCTAATATTTTAACACAGTGGTGCATTAAAAGAACAGAAAGCCAATAACAGGTAAATGGCAGATTTTCATTCCAGGAAAATACATTTAATAACTATGCATGCCATGACCAAGTGGTTATAAATATCATCCTCACCTCATTCCTTCCATCCTACAAAATCTGCTGGGTGTTCTACATTGGTCTAATATAGGGCTAATTTTTATGTTACAAATGGCTTCAGACAAGACTCTTTCCCCATGTACAGCTTTAAAATAAGTGTCTGGAAGAGAAGTGCAATTTTCAGTAGAGTGTGTGCATTTCCCTGTCCAAGCTTTCATTAAGAAAAGCTTACTTCTGGCATTTTCCCTCCATATCTGCTTTCATCTTCCACATCCCATTCTCTTTCACACAGAGAACAATTTTCTCTGCTTCAGATATAATGGTAGATCAAAACCAAAGATCTATGGAAGAATGAGACCTTTGATTCTGTCATAAAGAAGTAGCTGCCACTGCTGTTATATATGTATATTAAATATCTTAAGTGTATTCCTCTAGCAGAGGCTCCATTGGGCTCTAGGGAAGTGTGCAGTGATTTAGTCCCTGTCATGAGCACCACTGTCAAAGAAAATTGTCATAGTGACTTCAGCCTGCTACCTGATAGGTAGTTTGGTCATAAAATATGAAAAGCCTTGCTTGGTCCAGTGTTCCCTCTCCATGAAATGGTAAATCATATACCAAGAAGAAAACTACAAGCAGGACCTGAGCACAAATATCCTTCTCCCATCCTGTATATATGGTCTCTTGATACTTGGAAACAGAATCGAAGAATCATGGAATCATAGAGTTGGAAGAGACCACAAGGGCCATGCTATCATACCTCTTGCCATGCAGGAAGACAGAATAAGCACTCTCGATATATGGCCATCCAGCCTTGATTTAAAAACCTCCAAAGAAAGAGACTCCACCACACTCTAAGGGCACGTGTTCTACTGTCAAACAGCTCTTACTGTTAGGAAGTTCTTCCTAATGTTGAGATCTCTTTTAATGTAATTTTTCTTTTAATGTAGTTTGAATCCATTGCTACACATCCTAGTTTCTGGAGCAGCATAAGACAAGCTCACTCCTTGTTTAATCTGACGCCCTTTCAAATACTTAAACATGGCTATTATGTCACCTCTTAACCCTCTCTTAGCCAGGCTAAACATATCCAGCTCCCTAAGCCGCTCCTCATAGGGCATGGTTTCCAGACCTTTCCCCATTTTGGTCTCCCTACTCTGAACAAATATTATATAGCCATCAGGATAGAAGGTTTCTTCTTATGCATTTTCCCATCACAGTTTTACACATCTGCACCATGTTCCTTCTTCTCACTTCTTTTTCCTAACCCAAAAAGACCCAAATGTTATGTTCTTTCCCTGTCTCACCTATATAGCTCTACAATATTTTTTCCAAGGTGGTATGACCAGATGTGTAGATAGCATTTTAAGTGTGGTTGTGCCATATATCTACATAAGGACATTATGGCACAGTATTGGTTGCTTTTCCCCCCATTCTTTTCCCAAAGATCCCCTTCTTCACAGCAGCCATACAATATTTTCATTGTACTACCTACCACAATGCCGAGAACATTTTATGAGTAAATCATGGTCACAATCAACCAATCAGAAAATGATTCCACTTTCTTGACTTTCCCCATTGGCTACTTCAAATCATAAAGAATTTCAGAAAACACAGTTATTAGTCACTAGATCAGAGTAGTGACACCTGCCCCCAAAAGGCATAGTGTCAAACTCAGGCACTGGAGAAGAGTAGTGGAAGAGATTCTGAACAACCAGCCTTGAGAACGTCACATGAGCAGTATCACAAATGATGTCAGGATACAAGGTAAGCAAATCTTGAAATAGCAGTAGGGAAGCTACATGCTGGAGGGTACAAATAGGAGCCAATAGGCATATGTGCCCCTTGGAGTCCACTTTTTTTTTGGGGGGGGCAAATCCCGAAGCCCCCAACCCTCTTTAAAAAAACATTTTCAGCATGATTGTCAAACAATTTTGTCTACAAACGATGCAGAAACCCCCAATGCATCAAAACATGTGAAATACCCCCATCTCATTCCCACAGGCACCCTGAACCCTTATTCCTAAAAAATACACTCATTTTCCTCTGTTGTGCCTCTCCAAATGGTGACAGGAACTGACATAATGGATTTGCTGTGTGTACAGGAGTGAGATGGGGGGGGGGGGACTAGGGGGAAATGGCCTTTGGTGCCCACACTTTTGGCTACTTCTGTTGTACATTGTGGGTTGCAGCAGCTCAAGCCGTTTATTATAACTTCTCTCATAAAGCAGGCTCCATATGTGATCTGTCATGTTCTCTTTGCATCAGTTTCATCTGTTGTTCTCTTGCACTTTGCAATTCCTATCTGGATGTCTTGTGAACGTGAATAGTATGTCAATTTGCAAAGAGGTCCAGCATTTCATGCTCAAAAATTACACAGTAGTGAAACAAAGCAAATGGCAGGATTTAAGTAAATATTTACATCTGCACATGTGTATACATTTGCATGTATAAAAACATAGACTAGAAAGACAAGAGTTGAGAATTTTACAGAAATCAGAAATGAAAATTGAGGAAGGAGGGGAGGCATTTTTTAAAAAATACAAATGGGTAACAAAAAGATCCAGACAAAGGAAGAAAAAAACAAGTCCTTTCCTGAGTCTTTTGAGAATCCTCCCTTAATTCCACCACACTTGATAAAGTGCATCATTGTCCTGAACCACTTATTGAAGGATATGCAGATATGACAGTATATTAATTAATTAATTAATTAATATGGTAATAAGAAAGAGAACCGATAAAAATTCAAAAAGATCTTAATGGATTAGAAAACTGGGCCCAAAACTACCAAAATGATTTTCAACAGGGAGAAATGTACGGTACTACATTTAGGCAGAAAAAAATGAAATGCACAGATATAGGATGGGGGGCACCTGGCTTGACAACAGTACATGTAAAAGGGATATAAGAATCCAAGTAGATCACAAATTGAACATGAGTCAACAGTGTGATGCTGCAGCTAAAAAGCCAATGCGGTTCTAGGTTGCATCAATAGAAGTATAGTGTCCACATCAAGGGAAGTAATAGTGCTTCTCTGTTCTGCTTTGGTCAGGCCTCATCTGGAATACTGTATCCAGTTCTGGGCTCCACAATTCAAAAAGGATGTTGAGAAGGTGGAACGTGTCCAGAGGAGGGAGACCAAAATTTTGAAAGATCTGCAAACTATGCCCTATGGGGAGAGACTAAGGGAGCTGGGTATGTTCAGCCTGGAGAAGAAAAGGTTAAGAGGGGATATGATAGTCCTGTTTAAATATTTGAAGGGATGTCATATTGAGGAGGGTGCTAGCTTGTTTTCTGCTGCTCCAGAGAATAGGATTCGGAACAATGGATGCAAGCGACAGGAAAAGAGATTCCACCTCAATATTAGGAGGAACTTCATGACAGTAAGAGCTGTTTGACAGTGGAACACACTCCCTTGGAGTGTAATGGAGTCTCCTTCTTTGGAGGTTTTTAAAACAGAGGCTGGATGACCAACTGTTGGAGGTGTTTTGATGGTGTCATCCTGCATGGCAGGGGGTTGGACTGGATGGCCCTTGTGGTCTCTTCTAACTCTATGATTCTATGAAACTATTAACAAAAGAAAGCAGAATTTTTCAATAGCAAACAAAAAAAGAGGTCCTGGAGTGGTGGTGATTGTGATGGGGAGATACTTATTTTGCACACACACCCTCCTTGGTCAGGGTGAAATACCTTTTGTCAAGAATTTACTTAATTCTCTTTATTTCAAAAGGACACAATCTTATTGTATGCATGCCTTTTGCAAGTTTTCTGTTTCAAAAGATCTTCGATTCCTAAATTGACAGACATCTTGCTGTGAAATCCTTGATAATCGCTATTGTTCAGTAGACAATTGTGGGCTTAATGTCTGCCATAATAGAGGCTCATGTATTCCGTCCATATGAAATGAGTAATTGAGGCTTGGTGAATATTGTTCATGCAGAATCGAGGGCTCTTATGTATTCACATTGTGGCTATAAACTTCTTGCATAAGTTGAAAGAGCATCTGTGCACATACACATAAACATGTGAGCAGGACCGCATCCACCCACGTATGTGTTATTATGTGTCTTGATCCTATTAACAAACTCAAAGGTGTACAAAGGTGCCATTTGGCTTACTCAATTGTTCTGCTGGTGTGCTTAGCCAGTTTGTTCATTCATATCACTCAGGAAATTTTGATGAGCACTATATGCATGAAGCTTATAAAATAAAAGCACTTCATTTGGGGGCTGAAACCTGCAAAATCTGCTCTGTTCAATGGATCCAAACGTCTGTGAATATTCCTTTGAAAATATTCCTCCCAAACTCTCTCTCTCTCATTTATCAGGTATGTATGCCTCTCTCTGTTGTTATTTGAAAATGATTTCAGTCCAAAGTTTATGCAATGTCTCATGAGTGTGAGAAGATCCTATTCTTGTCAGGTTCTTTCTGTTCAACACAAGTCCCCACCCCCCTTCAAAGCAAATAAAAGCTGAAGGAATAACAGCAAGAACGTTGGAGTTAATGGGTGTTGTGTTTTTAACAAAGCTTTGGGAAATCTTGGTCTTGAATGATAAGGATCTTTAAAAAAAAAAAAAGCCATTCCTTCTGCTTCATAAGTAATTGAACAATTGGAAAATTATTTTTACTAAGCAAAAGGGGCCTGAGAACTTTTTACTCTTAAAAAAATGCAATTTGTGGTTTAAAGAAGTTTTTGTAATATTGTTAAGTACCTAAGAAGCTTATCGCAGGATCTTATCGCATTCACAATTAAAACGTCTTACCTGAACCAGCTTAAAATTTAAAATGGACAGAATCCTGATCTTATCACAAGGATTTAGCCACCAAATTTGTCACCCGGGTCCAGCCCCGTTTGCAAGGGTACTCAGCATGCCTCTTTTCAAAGCCGGGGGTTTTCCGGCTTAAAGAAATGGCCACCAGAGCACCCCTGTGAGCGGGGCTGGACCTGAGCTGGACCCGGGTGACAAATTTGGGCTGGACCCGAGTGGCAAAGATCAGGATGCCACCCATTTTAAATTTTAAGCCAGCTCAGGTAAGATGTTAATTGTGAATGCGATAAGCTCCTAACTTTCCTGGATAGTCTTTTTTTTTAGTTTCTCAGTTTAGAGACTTTGGGGGTTTGCAGACTGCCAGAAATAGTGCAAATTGAGTCCACTTTTAGGGTTAGGGTTAGGGTTAGGGAATCATGGGAACTGTATTTTATTGTAGCACCAGAGCTCTCTGACAGAGAAGGCTTAATGTCTCAGAAAAAAAAAACAATTCCCATAGTTCCCTAGCACTAACCCTAAAAGTGGACTCAATTTGCACTATTTCTGGCAGTCTGCAACCCCCCTTTCTCTGTGTTAGAGTACACATCCTATATCCCAACTTTTTACTCTTCCAATTCCATTTTTAAAGGATCATTTTTGCAGTGGCCTACTGAAAGCTGAATCCTGCATAGCACAATATAATCATATAATTGGTTTATCAGAGGTCATAGGGGCTAGAGAAGCCTACAGCCCGCTCATGCACCATCATTCACAGAAACACACTCAGGGGCCATTTCACACAGTTGTAACACTGTGATTCCACTTTAACTGCCATGGTAACACACTATGGAATCCTGGGATTGGCAATGGAGGGACCGGCCTTTTGAATCTTCATCCAGAGAACTCTTCTTCTGCCTCTGACCAAACTACAAACCCCAGGATGATTCTATAGCAGTAGTGTCCCTAGTGGGGTTCAGGGAGTGCAGACTGCACCAGGTGACATCATTGGAGTTATTTTTCCACAGATTCACAGTGGGCATCTTAGTGGTGAGCCTTCTCTTTTAAATTATATCTGAAGAGACAGGCGTGTGTTAATTCATTCCCCAAAGAGAACCATCCTTGTCTTGTCCATGTCGTATATTGTCGATATGTAAACAAGTTATGTTGAGAATAAGTGATTTGACTAAAAATTCATTAAGCTGATCCAGCAATTCAGTAAAAAATGGATTTGTTAAATGACCTATCCTTTCACTCTCTGAATCACTTCACATATTTCTCACCATGCTTGCTGAGAATAAGCAAGGCAAGCTTCAAACTAAACGTAATTCAACAGTGTGATGCAGCAACCAAGAAAAGTCAGTGCAATTCAGACTGCATCAACAGGAGTATAGGGTCCAGATCAAGGGAACTGGTAGTACCATTCTATTCTACTTTGATCAGACCTCATCTTGGATAATGTGTCCAAGTCTGGGCACCACAATTCAAGAAGGATATTGGCAAGCTGGATGTGTCCAGAGGAGGGTGACCTAGAGCTCTCTGACAGAGAAGACTAAATGTCTCACAAAACTACAGTTCCCAGAATTCCCTAGCATTGAGCCAGGGCAGTTAAAGCAGTCTCAAACTGGATTATTTCTGCAGTATGTTTTGGACTTAGAACACAAACCAGAGGATTCAAATTATAGGAAAATATATCCATCTAAACATTAATAAGAACTTTATGAACTTTATTGTAAGCACTATTTGACAGTGGAATAGACTGCCTTGGCAGGTAGTGGGGTCTCCTTCTTTGGAGGTTTTTAAACAGCAGTTGGATAGTCATATTTCAGGAGTGCTCCAGTAGTATATTTCTGCATAGCAAGTGGCTGAATTAGATGGCTCTTGTGGTCCCTTCCAACTCTGTGATTCTATGAGGGGTGGCTGAGATAGGTGCTTTTTTTCTTTTTGTTTAGTGTGGTCACTAAAATGTGCGTATTTGTTTGTTATTAGTCTTCAATTCACGTCTAACATGGTAATCCTATCCTTGGGGTTTCATTGTAAAATTTATTCAGAGGGGGTTTGCCATCGTCTTCCTCCAAGGCTGAGAGAGTGTGAGAGAGTGTGAGAGAGTGTGACTTGTCCATGATCATCCAGTGGAGATTCTATGTCTGAGCAGGGATTCAAGCACTAGTCTCAAAATCCTAGTCCAGTGCTCACACCACTACACCATGCTGGCTCCTGCTAGGACCAAAAATAATAAATAAATCAGCTAGGCTGTTGTACAGGTTGTTTGGGCACAGTAATTTCAAATATTAACTTCTATCAACCAGATATAAAATATGTTTCTTTTAAAAAAAAAACATTTTGATGTCATTTGATCTAAATAGAAATTGGTAGAAAACAGTTTTACATTGCTAGGTTTTGCAGTTTTGGACAAGCCAGACAACTTGGATCTACTGGGCATGGGGCGGGATGCTATTAGTATGCTAATGATCCCCAAATATACTTTCCCATGCCTTCAAAAACAGCCTAAGCTAAGGATCGTGTGTCTCTTCTGAATGAATGCTTAGAAGATATAATGGGGTGGATGAAGAGGAAAAAACTGAAATTGAATCCCACCAAAATAGAGATGTTTACTATCAAGGGTCCTAATCTGGAGGCGTGTCAACTGGTTTTGGATGGGGTTACACTCCTCCTGAAAGGCTGTGTTCGCAGTTTAGGAATGCTCCTGGATCCATCCCTCCAAATGTCAGCTCAGATAGATGTGATGGTCAAGAGTGCCTGTTATTAGCTTCAGCAGATACTCCAAGTGAATTCAAGGATCTAAAAGATGGTAGTGCATGCACTGGTCACTTCAAGGCTGGACTTCTGCAATGTGCTCTACATTGGGCTACCTTTGTACCAAGTCTGGAAATGCCAACTGGTTCAGAATAAGGCAGCCAGACTGATTATGGGTACATCCAGAAGTGATTCCATTTCACCAATTTTAAAATCACTCCACTGGCTGTCAATCAGTTTGCAAGCAAAGTACAAAGGGTTGGTTATTACCTTTAAAGCCCTACATGGTTTGGGTCCAGGTTACCAAGAGGACTGCCTTCTCATGTACAATCTGCCCTGTACACTCAGGTCCTCTGAGAGATGTTTGCTCCAAGGGGCCAAAACTAGACTGGCAACAGCTTCCCAGAAGACCTTTTTGTCTGCTGACCCCAGATGGTGGAATGACCTACGGGAGGAGATACAACAGCTAGAAATGTTGGTGGCATTTAAAACAATATTAAAGATACATCTCTTCTGTCAGGGCTATCCAGACAATTTTTAAACATGACTTTTTAATCTGTATATTTTAAAGAATGTACCCATATGAGTGTACTTCAATGATTTTATAGTATTGTATTTTTACTGTTGATTTTATGTGTTTCCTTTTAATATGTTGTACTGTGCCTCAAGTCTTGAGGAAAAGTGGGAAAGAAACAGCAATAGCATTTACATTTCTGTACCACTTAATAATGAACTCAGCACTCTCTAAGCAGTTTACAATCTGTAAGCCAATTGTCCCCAACAAGCTGGTACTCATTTTACCCACCTACGAAAGGATGGAAGGCTGAGTCAACCTTGGAGCTCTGGGATTGAACTCAGAACATTGCGGCTGTAGTACCTGCATTTAACCACTGTGCCACCAGGGCTCCTTAAATAATTGTTGTTGTTGTTGTTGAGTGAAGAAGGATGCCAAAGGAAAATGTCCTATTAAACTTAGTGGGATGTCCCTATGATTAGACATGCATGAGATCACACTGTTGATCTCTGATCCTCACTTCCAGCACATATATGCACACACCAGCATTTTAAACACTACAGTACACTTTTGAATAAAACATCTTTGAGTTTGTTTCGGTTGTGGGGTTGTTGTTGTTTTCCAAGATGTTCTTGTTAAAATCTAAAAAGAAAACCAGATGTGAAAAAATGTTTTCCTAGTAATATACTTTTTAAAATAGAGTTGCAAGGCAAGACACCATGTGACTATATTTTTAATAAACCTGTTTCAGTCATTGCTCCTTCCATGTGAGTGTGTGTGTGTGTGAGAGAGAGAGAGTGTGTGTGTGAATGGGTGAGTGAGTGAGAGTGAGTGATGGGGTGTTTAAACACTGCAACCCTCAAATAAAATTTATTACTAGAGGAACACTTCACACATCCTGTAAAAGCATACATTTTTATCCAGATTCTCAACTTTGTGCTGTCCAATATCATAGGGGCCCCCCAGAGAGTGGCAAATATTTGTAATGACAGCATCCTGTAATTTTACATCCTCACAATTTTTTAAAGATTTTCTGGGAAAATAAAACAACAGACACTCTTATCCACCACCACCCCAGCATATACACACACAAAAGAATTTCCTCTCATCTCCACAAATAAAAGAGGGGATTTCAAGTTGGCCGAAATGGCTTTTTAAAAGGATCTTGGCCGATTCTGTATACCCTTAGCTTAAGGGAGGGCTGGGAAACTTTTGAGGGTTAATAGGCTATGTTGGCCTTTCCAGGAGACCTCAGAGGGGCATGTGTCCAGCAAGAATCACATGGCCAGATGCTTTGTTATCACATCAGAGGGAGCAACTGGCAGCAGTGGCAGGCATGCCCTCAAGAACATTGTGAAAGCTGCCTGGTCCTGAGTTAGACCACTGGACCATCTAGCTCAGCGTTATCTACACTGACAGCCAGCCATGACTCTCCTCTCCTAGCAAGTACCCAATCTGGAACTGCCAGGGACTGAATCTAGGAACTTCTGCTTTTACAGTGCATGTGCTCTGCCACTCCATCCCCTCATCCCTTGAGTTCTGCCCCTCCCTGGGTGCCCCTACAGTTTGCATAAGAGCAAGACAAATATTGAGTACAAAACAATCCATGACCACCACAGTAATTCCCGATATAGATATACAGCTCCATGAGATTGTCTAATCATCAGCAGCCTGGGTGTTGAGTGTAGGGTGAAGAATCAAGAGTTCTGTGTCTTCCTCCAGTCATTGCTTTCAGCTAGCCATTTTGCCTCTGCCTCAGTCCCCTGCTAATAAAACAAGCATAATAAATTCTGATGAGTTTCATGAGAAACAAGCAAGGTAAGGCTCTTGCAGCATGCCTAAATCAAGAGTGGGGAACCTCTTTTAGCCCAAGGGCCAAATTCAATTTCAAGGGAAGGGTGAAATGTGTTGTTATTTGTCATCATGGTGACCCCGTATGTTCACCCCATCAGTGAGAGATTTGCAAGGGCTCTAGTCATCAATCCCTCTGCTCAGGCCTTGCAGACTCAGGGCTATGGCTTCTTTGATTGAATCAATCCACCTGCAGCATGGTCTTCCTCTTTCCCTATTGCCTTCCATTTTACCAAGCACTGGGCCTTTGCAGACTGCCAGAAATAGTGCAAATTGAGTCCACTTTAAGGGTTAGGGTTAGTGCTAGGGAATCATGGGAATTGGGGTTTTTTCTGAGACATTGAGCCTTCTCTGTCAGAGAGCTCTGGTGCCACAATAAAATACAGTTCCCATGATTCCCTAACCCTAACCCTAACCCTAACCCTTAAAGTGGACTCAGTTTGCACTATTTCTAGCAGTCTGCAAAGGCCCACTATCATATTTTCCAATGAGTCATTGTTTTGTGACATGTCCAAAGTATAATGGCTTTAGTTTAATCATCTTGGCTTCTAGGGAGAATTTGGGCTGGATTTGTTCTAGGACCCATTCATTTGTCTTTTTAGAAGCCCATGGTATATCTCTAAAAGAAACAATCGCAAGATCTTTCGAGAGAAAAACTTCATTGGACCGCAACTTCCTAACTATCAACCATTTTCTAATCTTTCCTTTCTGAGATTCTGAAATGAGGCCCTAGAGCAAGTGGTGGCAACATAACACCATGCTTTCTTGTATGTAACAGATACCTGGACCCATTCCAGTCTGGGTTCAGGCCCAGTTACAAGACAGAGTGGTTACCTTGGTGGATGACCTGCAACAGGATTTGGGTAGTGAGTCCCTATTGGTTCTCCTGGATCTTTCAGTAGCATTTGATACCATCAATCAAGCTGGGTTGTTTGGCTCAAATGGGACTTGGGGCATTACTTTGCAATGGTCTCAATCTTTCTTGACTGAACATTCCCAAAGGGTGGTGCTGCAGGACTATTGTTCAGCCTTTTGGCCATTAGCCAGTGGGGTTCCACAGGGATCAATATTGCCTCATTTGTTAAGATCTACATGAAGCTGCTGGAAGCTGATAACCAGTTTTATCTCTCCTTTACAACTGATGCCAAGGAGGCTTTGGTAGCACTGAATCCTTATCTGAATGCAGTAGACTGGATGTGGATGAACAGACTGTGGCTTAATCAAGACAAGAAAGAAGTGCTGCTGTGCAGTAAGAAAACTGAGTTGAGATTGGGAACACAGCTGTTTCTAGATGGAGTTGTTGTTGTTGTTCCCCACCTCAGTCCATGGGGAGAGGATGGTAATAATAATAATAATAACAACAACAACCTCTGAAAGATTGGGTTCGTAGCTTGGGGATGATGCACTTAGAACTGGCACTACTCTTGGAAAGCCAGGTTGCTGCAGTGGCCAGGAATGCCTTTGCCCATGTTTGGCTGCTGTGCCTGCTGCACCCTTTCTTGGGGAAGGCAGATATGGCCACAGTGGTTCATACCTTAGTTTACCTCTTGATTAGATTACTGTGATGCTGTCTACATGCGGCTGCTCTTGAAGAGTGTTTGGAAGCTGCAGCTAAATGCTGCAAAATGCAAAATGCAGCAGTCAGACTGCTGTCAGGTATGCATTTTAGAGATCATATAATAGCTGTCCTGCAAGAACTACAGTGGTTTCCAATGTGCTTCTAAGTTCAATTCAACATGCTGGGGTTGATATACAAAGCCTTAAAGAACTTGGAGCCAAGATATCTGAAAGACTCACTGCCTCCTCCCATATGAACCTGCCAGAAATTTGAGATATTCAGAGGATACCTTGTTGCATATCTCAACACTTCATGAAGGGTGCATGTAACAGGGCTTTCTCTGCAGGAGTGCCTTAACTGTGGAACGCGTTATCCAAGGAAATTAGGCTGGCCATATCTTTTTTAAGCTTCTGATGGGCATCCAAAACAGTGCTGGCATTCAGTGTTGGAAACTGCTGGTTTAACTGTTTCAAAACCTGATTCTAGGATTGTTTTTAGACTGTTTTTAGGAGTTTTTAAAGATTATTTCAATGTATTTTAAAATGTTTTTTGTTTCAGTATTGTTTTAGTTTTTTATTTGTCCATCACCTTGGAAGCCCTTGGGAGCTGGGAAGCGATACAGAAATACTTTAATTAAATAAATAATAACAAACAATAGAACTCTTCGGCAGCATGACATTTAAAAGGATTCTCTTCTTCTCAGCTTTCTTCTCCATTCAGCTTTCATACCCATACACAGGAGACTATTACTCTACACTCTTAAAATGGGACTAGGGCCCTAAGCAGACGACTAATAAAGTCGTCTTCCGGGCAGGGAAGAGGAGGGGCAGCCGCACGAGCGGCGCCCCTTCCTCTCCCCGAGGTCGCCCCCAGATGCGCCGGCCGTCCGCACGACCGGCGCATTGGGGATGACCTCACGGCGCAGCGCCCACATGCGCTGCGCTGTTTGAGTCAGAGAAAGTGCGCCCGCCGCTTTTGCGGCGCACTTTCTCTGACATCTAAAAGGAGCGCCAATTTGGTGCTCCTTTTAGAGTCGCCGGCGGTGCGCCTGGATGCGGAGGCTGCAGCCCCGCGGCGCTCCGTTCGGCGGCGGCTCCGGGGCCTCCGTCTGCTGAGGCCCTAGGTCATTTTAACTGCTCTGGCTGCCTCCTGTTGCATTCTGGAACTTGTAGTTTAAGAAGAGGCATTTAGAATATTCAACCAGAGAGCCTTTAAGCCTCATGGAACTACAAACCCCAAAATGCAACAAGAGGCCATCAGAGCTGTTAAAGCGAACTAGCCCGTTTTTAAGAGTGTGGTGTGATAAGCTTGACAGAATCAAACATGCCAGTATATTTCTGTTTATGGCTCTTAGGACCAGTATTTAAGCCATGGCAGAGGCATTTCTATCTTATAGAAGGGGTAAAATCCCACTAAAAAAATTGGGATCACCTCCCCCCCAAGGATGGGAAAGAGGAGTTTGGCCTTCTGAGGTATCCCATAGGGCCAAATCCAGACCCAGGGCCTTAGCTTCTCTATTTATTTATTTATTTATTTATTTACATTTATGTTATTAAAATATTTATATCCCACAATGTATCAAGAGATCTCAGGGCAGCTTACCATAACATTAAAAAAAAAAGGTTAGGATAAAAACAGTAATAAGCTTAAAATGTATTAAACAATATAGTATAGTGAGTATATAGTAAAAACAGATTTTAATTTTTTTTAAAGTTTTTAAAACTATAAATGGCAGTCTTTGGGTTGAATTCATGAGACCCAAAGGCTTTGGTGAACAGCCAAATTTTTACTTGGTACCCAAATGATAAGAGTGTTGGAGCCAGTTGGGCCTCCAGAGGGTGAGCATTCCACAATTGAGGTGCCACAGCTGAGAAGGCCCTCTCCCTCTCCCATATCCCAACACAATGTATTAATCTCACTGGTGGGATACAGAGGAACCTCCTACTCCAGCCGATCTTAATCCTAGGGCAGGCACATACGTCTGGTCTAAATGACTATTAATAAGCCTTTGCTTCAGCAGGCCCTATGGATTCTGCTACAAGGGATTGTAGTTATACCATCCTGTAAATCTGAAGCAGTTACTTTTGTATGCTGTTTCAAACTTCACCAGCACAAAATAACAACCTTTTTTTAAAAAAAAAAATGCTGCTGGATAGCCAGCCATACACAGCAGTTGAGTGCTAATTAAATGATCATCCAAAGGGTGTGTGTGTGTGTTTCTTCCAGAGCATCAGTGCCAGCAGCCTTGCCTGCTGCTAGCTTGCATATGTGCACACCATACAAGCTCCCACCCACACCTAAAACTCTGCTTTTCAAAGGAGCAACACAAAGGCCCAGTCCCCCAGCCCCGAAAACCTCTCTGCCTGCTTGCCCTATCAGCCTCTGAGAATCCACTGCAGGAGGCTGCTCTTAAGTGAGGAATCTGCTAAAGGTGAAGCGCTCTGCAGCAAGGGTTGGTTAGGCAAACAGGTAGAGAGTGGGGAAATGCTTCAAAGAAAAATTCAAAGAAGGAAAAATGTGTCTCTTTCCTGCTGACCTGGGGGAGAACCACAGGATCTGAAATGATTAGAAAATCTGACAGAAACTCATCTCATTATCTGACTTCCATGCTTTCTGCTACCTGCCCTTCCCTGCCTACCAATAAGGCATTACATTTCCCTTTCTTTGCCTTTGACTGGGTTGACAGAAGTGAAAGAAGTTGTGGTTTTAAAAATAATATATCACTGATGCATGGCAGCATGTACTTCTTTCACTTGCATCCATTTCCCCTCTTTTTTGTATTTCTTCCTGCACAGAGTGGGGTAGTGGCTAGGGAGGATGGCTAAAACACCCTACAGAGTGGGCCCAGTCATGCACTTTCTTGCCACTAAAATATAAAATAAGGTTTTCTGCATGCCACATATTAAATGTAGCAATGTTTAGCCTTTAAGAGCAACACTGCAGTGGAAACAAGGCTTGCACAAATAGGGATCTATTATTATCTGTCACCTTTCAAGCTTCCTTGTTCATTCTATGCTTGACTTCACAGTAGCTATGGAGGTCACTGTTGGGAGCATTTCTGCTGCCATGTTTGTTTGGGACGGGTTGGATTTGAATGGACAATTAAGACTCCTTAGCTTCACAAAAGAACTGCTCCAGTCTTCAATGAAAACTGCTAGAACCAGCTTGCTGATATTCGCAAGCACAGATCCCTGCATCTTTAAACTCTCCTTGAGAGTGCAGCTTTGAGCCTCTTCACTTCAAAAGTGACCACTACAACAGTGCTTTAAAAGCTATAATTCAGTGCACCATTTGGATTTAAGCTTTGGGGGGCTGGAAGCAGTATGGTGTTGAATAACAAATAAAACTGCCAGTGGGAGAACAAAAAGGGGAGATACAATATTATGTGCTTTTTCCCCTTTGCAGAGGACAGCTGTGGTTGATGTTTCAGGCATTTTCCTGGAGGGAAGGTGATCAAAGCCACTTTTCAAAGATGAAAAAAGGATTGTTGCAGTTGTTATTGTTTATTTATATAGAACCATCAATATACATGCCACTTTACCTATAAAACAACAAAAAACAACCAGCCTGCCAAAGGCATACAATCTAAAATATACACGCATACATGCACAGGGGAAGGATGGTTATAAAACTAGACAATGCTATTATAAAATAGATTATCCAGATATAATGCAAAAAACAATTCAATATAAATAAAGCAAAGTGACATATATATATCATATAAATGCACAAGATAAGAAAACAATTTTAAACTAAAACATCAAAAGCTTAGGTTAGGAAATAAACGTCCTACCAGGAGTATATCCATCTTCTGCCAAACTGCTGGTGAACCCAGTGCTTTTAAAATCAGGGGCCTCTTTCCCTATTTTTCTGCCAGCTTTCCTGCCTTCCTTGCCTTCCTTATCAAACCAAGATAAGAACTGATGGGTTTAGCAGATCCTGGAGATGGTTCTTGTCTGAAGATTGACATTTTGTTTGGCTGCCTGCTATGCCCATCAGATGTCTGTGACACTAGCGAATATACATTATAACTGCTAAGTATGACTAAACTGCTGTACCTTACATTTGGTCCCTTCTTTTTTTAACTGGGTGATTCTGGAAGACAGAAAAGAGAAACTCCTCTGTGTCCTAGAATGTGACTTGATGTGTTCTTATCTTTATAAAAAAATATTTATTGAAACTAAAATTCATACATGTAGGTTTTACAATACATAATTCTATTCTTAAATTTTCTACATTCTATTACAACTTAGCTAAATATATTTTATATTTTATATCCCACCTCCATGCTCCCCTTCCCTAGAGCCATTTCCACTCTTGTATTCCGACCAGAATCTCAATTCTTCCCATGGAGGTAAATTTCCATCTTCTTTTTTCAATACTTTCTCAATGAATTCTTTCCAAATGCCATCAAAATCACTTTTTTTTCCCATAATCCCTTTTTTACTTTCATTCTACATGTTAATTTATCATTGATCACTATTTTCGACACCTCTTTATACCCTTCTTCTAATTGTACATTTATTTTTGTTTTCCAGCATCTTGCTATAATTAATCTTGCTGCTGTAAGCAGTTTTGTCATCAAGTCTTTTTCTTCTTTTTTCCATTTCCCTGAATTATATAGTGATAATAGTACTATATTCGGACTTCTATCTATTTTTACATTCATAATACTTTCTATTTCTATAATCACTTTTTCCCAAAACTTTTGTACATATTTACATTACCACCACGTATGCATATATGCCCCTCTTGGCAACCTCTCTAGCAGTTTTTCTATTTGTTCTTTTCAATATTATGTAATCTTACCAGTGTCAAATACCATTTCCATATCAATTTATAGTAATTTTCTTTAATCTGTACCAATAGATTCTTCAAATGTCTTTGTTCCCAAATTCTATCCCATTCTTTATCACATATTTACATCCTAATTCTTTTTCCCATATTCTTCTCAAAATATTCTCCTTTGTTTTCCCCCCTTTATTCTTCATCAACGTTTTACAAATTTTACTAATTATTCCTTTCAAGTTTTCATTTTCCTCCATTTCTTGTCCTTTCTGTATTAATTGTTCAAATTTTGTGCACTTTTTTCTTTCTACATTCCTTTTCCTCCAGTTTTTAATCCATTGTTCTAGTTGCCTGCAGTGGAGCCATGAAATCTTTATCCCTGTACGTTTTTCCTTTATACTCTCTTTCTCTAACCTTAAATCCACCCAATTTTCTATTTTATCTATTTTCCTCTTTTTTAACTCCTTATCTAGTATTCCTCTCAGATCCTTTCCATTAGTATTGGTGTTATTATTGACCAAAAGTCATTAGCTCTTTTTAAATATTTACTCCATATTTCTAATATAATTCTAATATATTTTTCATATGTTTCCCCTATTACATGTATTTAATCCAATACTCTTCCTACTAGGTTTTCGATTATCTTAATTTCTTGCCTAGTAAATTCCTTAAAGAAAATATTCCATACTGTCATGTCTACTTCATCTGTATCTAATGCTAACCATTCAGAGGGTCGATGCAGACGGCCTGTCTGGGGCGGCAGAGAGCCACCCCTGCAAGCGGCGGATCAGGGCTGCAGCAACCGCACGCCGCGGCCCTGGTTCTCCCTTTTGCCGCCCCTAAAAGAATGTCAAAATGCAGCTCCTTTTAGGGGTGGCAAAAGGCCGCCCCAAGAGCCAGCGCCATGGCTCTTCTGCGCCGGGAGGGCATCCTGACGCCGCGCGCCATGCATACAGCCACGCAACATTAGGATGTCATTGGGGTGGCCAGCATACAGCTGCTCTGCCCCAATCCACACCCAGGCCAGCCCTTTGGGCCAGTCTGCAATGGCCCTAAATCTCCCACACCTGACATACCTTCTATAACATATCTCAATTGGTTAGCCTCATAATATCCTCTTATATTGGGAAGGCCCAGCCCTCCCTCTTTTTGTGATTTATACCAAAATTATTTATTTAATCTACTACTTTTCATTTTATTATAATATTTATTCAATATTTGTTGCCATTTATTCAATTCGGTCTCTGAAACCTTCAATGGTAGCATTCTAAATAAAAAAATTATTTCCAAGCACCCAGTGGCTTGGAACAGTCCTATCTGGTCATTTGGCTAGCTCCGTCCCCGATGGGTTCTTCTTATCTTGATTGTTATTGATGAAGTAGCAGTATCTGTGTGTGTGTGAATGTGTATGTGTATGTGTAGTATGTGTGTGTGTGAGGGGGGTCATTCAATGCTTAGGTATAATAAATCTCATCATCGCCCCACCCCATGTCAGCTGTAAATCACTGTCTGGAGGTTATGATCAGCTAGCTGGACAAGGGTCATTTGGCTCATGCCAAAACTGGAATTCATATGAGGTTGGAATTCTTGGAGGTTAGAGGAAGATAGCCCACTAGCCATCAGTAGCATGGTCCCTCCATAACAGGCCAAGCATACATTGACTGACTGATTGATTGATTTGATTTGATTTATATCCCACCTTGGTCCCAAAATGGGACCCAAATACGCTTATAGTATAAGTTAAAACAAAATAGCTAAAATAATGTATATTACACAAGTTGAATGAACATTAAACTAAGGGGTGAAACAGGCCGCCCCTGAGAAAACCGAATTGGGACCGTGGCAACCACATGCTATGGCCCCAATCCGCTCTTTTGCTGGCCCAAAAAGAAGCAGCTTTACAGTGCTCCTGCAGGGTGAAAACACTGCACTCCCAGAGCACCCAGAAGCTGCCCCATGTCTGGGCAGATGTGCGGCATGAAACTGGCTTCCTGGCATCTTGGGGGTGTTCATCATGCATATGCCATGCCCCCAAGCCACTGGAAAGCCAGGTTTTTATGCTAGTCTGTTTCACCCCTTTCTTTCTTTCTTTCTTTCTTTCTTTCTTTCTCTTTTTCTCTTTGTTCCTTATTTTATGCCAACTTTCTTCTAGTTCATCCATCTAGCATGTGGTCTTCCACTGTTTCTACATCCCCCCCACCCTTTCCTAGCATTATTGTCTTTTCTAATGTGTCCTTCTCATGATGTGGCCAAAGCAAGACAGTTTCATTTAGGTCAATCACCTTTTCCAGGGTGATTTTAGGCATCTGTTCAAGGAGCCATTTGCTGTCTTTTTGGCTGTCCACGGTATCCTCAGCATTCTTCTCCAACACTACATCTCAAATGAATTGATTTTCTTTTTATCTGCTTTCTTTACTGTCCAGCTTTCATATCAGTAACAGAGAATATGGGGGCTTGCATGATTCTGACTTTAGTGTTCAGTTGTATGTCCTTACTCTTTAGGATCTTATCTATTTCTTTCATGGCTATCCTTCCCATTCCTAGTTTTCTTCTGATTTTTTTACTGCAGTCTCTATTCTGCACAACGTTTGCTCCAATGTATGGGAACTCTTTAACTATTTCTATTTCCTTATTGTCTAGACTGAATTTATGTATTACTTCCATGGTAATTATTTTTGTTTTCTTTATGTTCAGCAGTAAACCTGCCTTTGCATTTTCCTCTTTGAACTTCCTTAATAACTGTTCCAAGCTGTGATGTTTTCCGCCAGTAGCATGGTGTCATCTGCTTATCTTAGACTGTTGATGTTCCTTCCTCTTATCTTCATTCCTTCTTCTTCTGAGTCTAGATCTGCTCTTCATATGACATTTTCTGCATACAAGTTGAACAAATAGGGTGATAGGGTGAAGTCTTGCCTGACCACTTTACCAACTGGGAACCATTCTGTTTCTCCATATCTGTTCTAACAGTAGTCTCTTGTCCTAAGTACAGATTTCTCATCAGGGCTATTAGGTATAGTGGCACTCCCATGTTTATATGAGTATTCGTGCCGGAAGAGATACCACAGTTGAAAACGCTGACAGCATTTAAAATAATGTTAAAGATACTGCACATCTCCCTACCCAGTCAATTTTAAATTATGACTTTTAATTGGTATATTTTAAAGAATGTGTTATATGAATGTATTTTAATGGTGTTATAGTATTGTATTTTAACTATTGATTTTATGTGTTTTCTTCTTTAATTGTGTTTTGTATTTTAACATGTTGTACCCTGCCTTAAGCCTTGAAGAGAGGCAGGAAATAAATTATTATTATTATTATTATTATTATTATTATTCCATAAATTTTATGGTCTATGCAGTCAAATGCTTTGCTGTAGTCTATAAAGCACATGCATATTTTTTTCTGGAATTCCTTGGCATGCTCCATTAACCATCATATGTTTGCAATATGGTCCCTAGTGCCTCTATCTTTCCTGATGCCTTCTTGTATCTTTGGGATTTCTCTCTCCATATACAATTGGAGTCTATATTGCAGAATCTTTAGCAAAATTTTGCTTGCATAGGAGATTAGTGCTATGGTCCTATAATTGCTGCAATCTTTTGTGTCTCCTTTTTTGTGGAGGGGGATAGTTTCCAGTCTGTTGGCCACCATTTTGTTTTCCATACTTTTTCACATATTTTAGTTATCACTAGAATTGATTCCATCTGTGTGGACTGTAGCAGTTCAAATTAAATAAGGTACATATTGCATATTAAAAGAGAACATCCCCATTACACATCCTTCTACACCAACTAGTTAATAAAAGCAGAGGGCCTGATTAAATAAGAAGATATTTGTCTGCCAGTGAACAGTGGTGTCACTAAGGTTGGTATCATCTGGTGTCGTAACTCATAGTGTCACACACTCCCATTGACCTCCTCCTATACCACACCATACAGAATCCTTAATAATGTTTTTGGTACTAATGTTACTCATAAATCATCATTCCCATGTGTCACTGAATGTCATGGTAATAGCAGTGACATAATTAGCAAAATTAAAACTATACCTTTAAATTACAATATCATATGCACAGCCTAAATAAATAAACTACATATTTTATGTAGTTAAAGTGAAAATTTTATAAAATGTGATGTTTTTAAAGAAAAACTTTTAAAATGTTTTTGAAATTTATTTTTTTAATTAAATTTTAATTTTAAAAAACTCTAGGGCCTCCCCTTTCTCCTCCCACTGAGCCTCACGCCACTCACCCCACCTCTTCAGCATTTTAAAGGATGCAGGCAAATGCCACAGACTGCTTCTGCCCAAATGCAGATGTTTGGTGTCACCCCCCTTTGGGTATCACCTGGTGTGATATGCACCCCCTGTACCCCTCTAGTAATGCCACTGCCAGTGAAGGGAGCAGGGAAAGGGCTAGCCTCCCTCAGGAGGCTTGGTGGCTGCCTAGGATCAGCCATCAAGAAAGCTCTCTCCCATGTCCTCACTAGACAAGGCTGGGAGGGTGGTGAGACAGAGAGAAAGCCCTCTCTGAGACTGTAAAAGTCTGGCTGGCTCATATGGGGAAATATGGGCTGGGAGGCATTGGAAGCTTATAGGGCTTTAAAGGTCATAACCAGCACTTTGAATTGTGCCCAGAAATGGACCAGTAGCCAGTGAGGCTGTTTCAACAAGGTTGTTACATACTCCCTATATACAACCTTGGTCAGAAGTCTGAAATGCCTTTCTGCAGAAGGCTGAGCTGTCCCCCTTACTGCTTTCCTTTCACCAATAGGCAAAAAACCTTTTTGTCTAAACAGGATTTTAATATGTAGCTGCACCCGGGAGGATTTTTTATTGGGGCAGAGTATTTTATTTATTTCTTAACTTGTGCATGTTTGTAAATAATTGTATATTGTTTTAATTGTGACTAATTTAGGTGTTTTTAAAATTACATGGGTGGATTTTGATTGATTTCCTTCAGTGAGCCACCTTAGGTCCCACTCCAGGCAGCATATAAATTAAATACATAAATAAATGAAGTGAGCTTTCCAGCAGGCATACTCATAACTGGACCATCCAAGTTTATTCTACCTTGTATTCTACCTCAGGAAGTCAATGTGATGTAGAGGTTTGAACATTGGACTATGAGTCTGGAAATCAGGGTTTGAATC